>JAOWCC010000577.1:61913288-62580788 GCA_030867875.1 Actinernus sp. WN-2022 | reverse complement strand
AAGGGCTTCACCGTGAATCTTTATAAAGGCCCTCACTTGTACAGTGAAATCCTTAAAAAGACCCTTACGGGGAATCTCAGTGGGTTACTCAACCACAGGGAGCCCAAGCGTAGTTTCTGTGTTATCAGTGTAATATATGAAATTGTAAAAAAATAAAGATTGTGAATAATCGATCTTCGTGTAAAATTGTACAGACTTCAGCCTGTGTTATCAGCAGCCCCGGCTGATAAACACAGACTTGGTCTGTACAATTCATGATGTCCCACTCGGCTCCTCCTAATAATTGTTTATTATTATTCTGCTGGTAAATAATTTTTGAAGCTGTTCAGAATACGTAGTATTTTAAAATATTTTATCACTGGTGATTACAAACTCACATGGCCTTCTTCTGAGTGATTTATGGCTTGCTCCTCAACAGTTCTGTCTACATTCCCTGGGATCTTTATGGGAAAACCAAACAGCCAGAAACTCCACAAAATGCACAGGCAGCCACAAATGGCGAATCCCAGCCACCAGGCTCCAACCCAACGCTCGTCCTTGGGTGTAAGAGGGGTCTGGATACCTAGGTCTACGTACAGGGAGAGGGAACCTCCGCCCAGAACAAACCCGGCCGCGGCACCTGTACATGAACATGATCGTAACTATTATTATATAATTATTATAATACAATCGTTAAATTAAATCAGTAACCTGACGGCGGTTTAATCCTGTCGAGATCGTTTGAAATATTAATACTAGTCGCAATGCCGTAAGACTAGTATTAAGAGTTAGAGAGAAAGAGCAGATTTCGTATGAGTGGGACAAACTACGGCACTGTACGGCATGCATGGTTTCCCTATATTGTTTCTGTCCGGCTGATCCAATCAGATTACAGATCAGAGTTACGGTACAGCACGGTTACAGTAGAGCAGATTTCGTATGAGTGGGAAAAACTACAGCACTGACTACAGCACGGTTACCGTACGGCATGCCGTGACGTTGAAATGGTTTCCCATTGTTTTTGTCCTGCTGATGGAATCAAATCACAGAACTACGATACAGCACATCTACAGCATGGCTATATACAGCACGGTTACGGACATGCCGTAGTTTGTCCCACTCATACGAAATCTGCTCTATATTTACAGTAAAGCTACGGACATATCATAGCATGCGGTCCCACTCATGACTACGAAATCTGCTCTATAGAGCTCGCTCGTTCCACCTACCTAATATCCGAGAAGGAAAGAAAATACCCAAATACATGGGTGACACCTTGGATTTGACATGTTCATATATGTAGGGTAACCCCAAGGAGATCAACGGTGTCGTCCCTACCCCCATCACCACCATCCCGATTGTGAACAAAGAGTAGTAACCCCAGTGACTATAGGAAGTCTCGCAAGAATCATCGGCACTGTAAGTGGAGTTACAGAGACCGGTTGGTCTCTGGGCTTTCGGAGCTCCTGAAACAGGTAAAAGGAAAATGATTGAAGTTGGATTTGTTTACACAGCTTTTTTACGTTCTCAAATACCGTGGAATACACCATTGGCTTTACAACCTCAAGAATATGAGCCTCATATTAAGATCACGGAGTTTAGAATACCCTTCCTAAAGAAAAAGATGGGGAGCCGGGATATCATTTGCAAATGGTAATCGCTCCCTCTTATCGCTGTGGTTAGGGTCCGGTTTTCCTCTCTCCTCATGTAAATCAAGCTAATTTTATTCTTCGACCCAGGAATCGTTGATACAACTAAACATTAGATCCTGCTTAGAAAGATCTGGCGACGGATCCCAGCAGTACTTCGACATAAACTAATGTCACGTTTGGCTTTAGAAACTTTAATAGCAAATCATCTAGCAACGCAACTTCATACCGATTTATATATTTCTTTTTTTCTGATTTCACTAAGTTTCAATATTTAAAAAAAAAAGGAAACGATCTAAAATTTAAGACAGCAAGTCATATGCAACAATAACAACTACAATAACTTTATTACCATGAAAAAAAACGTACGAGTATTTACAATTCATATGACAAAAGAAACAGGTACAAGTTATATTAGTCAAAAGTCAGGTTGGCAATAAAAGTATTACATAGTACAAAACAAACACAAGAACTAATTTATATTTAAGTATGAAAGCTATATTATTAATTTTCGTAAGAATACGTAACTTTCCAATTAGAAATAGCATTTATCTAAAGATCAGCTTGCTACGTAGCAGTACTGTGCCGCGATTGTCCGCTATATCTGAACACATCGTGAGCCAGTATAACATACCTGCTTCATATCGACCGGATATCAATTGAGGTAACATGAAGACGAGAATCCCAACACCCATTGTAAACAGCCCCACCCCACACCACATGGGCTTTTTGCGTTTTGCTCCGAGGAAGCTGATGAATGGCGTAAAGATGAGAGCTGCGATGTGAAACGAACTGCCAAGAAAACCTGTCCAAAAGCTGAGGAAATAATAAAGAAAACCAGTGAACCATGTGGGATCTGTGCAATTTTGACGGTAGGTGATTGGTAGGTGGGTGTAAGTGTGTCAATAATAGACCGTTCGCGGTAATTTCCGACATTTTGAAAAGGGTGCAAACATGGCGCGAAATACAGTGTTTGTATGGGTATTAATGCGAATCCGATGCCATATAAAATCCGTAAAATAGAATTTCTGAAATATTCTTCAGATACAAACTTAAGATACCATAAGATATCGACATTTGAGGGATGTAGCTGTGCTGGGAAGCGTGCAATCGTGTTTTCAGTTTTCCATACATTGTCTGTAAATTTTCACGCAGAATTCGACTCGTTTTTACAGATTACAATTTCAGATTTAGCGCTATCCTTAGGATAAAATACCCTTGTTTTGAACAACCGGGCCCTGGACAACCGACATTTGAAACTGTAAGTGACCTAAATTTCGTGAAACTAGCAAAGAAAATGAAGCCGTAAGCGTTCAGTTTGTCGCAAGCGAGATATGAAGGCTGTCAAATAAAAATATAATAATTATCTGACAATCCCGCATCGTTGTTTTCCTCTATAAATAATAAAGCAAATATTAATAAACTGTGTTAATATATAAAGGTACATGCATGTGACAGTCTATATGTTTTTGACAGTCTATATGTTTTTTTTCATGTTTTTATTAACTAATAAATTTGAACTAATTTCGATTTTGTTTTTGGAGTCTTTTAAGCTATTGAAATAAGCCCAAAATAAACCAATAAAAATAAAATAAATATGTGCAGTTGAAAATGTTGAAATTAACGCCTAATATTCTGACTCATCAAGAAAAGGTTACAGTGTGACTACTGAAACCGGGGCCACTTGAATAAAACCAGCCAATCAGAAGACAGCAAAAACCAAACAAAGATCGAATTGATAACAGCAAGTCGTAGCGTTCCCGCGCTAATTAGAAACTTCAGCTGAAAGCTGAGCAGTTGTTCAGGAAATGTAAAAAAAAAATCGTAAAAACTTGCGACTAAGAACCTGAAAATTAAGAACCTGTTAGCCTAAAATTTGGATTCTCATTACTGTTCTCATTTATACTGTAAAAATGAGTTTTTTTAAATAAAAAAGAGTGCAAGACAATATGTAAATTTACACAGAAATATGAATAATACCACACTAATGCAGTGTAAACAATATATATAACACTGTAAAAAGTGTTAACTACCTGTTTTATATAACAACCTGTTTAGCTTACTTCCCAAAAATGTAGGTTCTTAGTCCCGGGTTTTTACTGTAATAGTTTGTATACAACAACAATAAATTATATGGTTAAATTAAATAAACAAGTAAGTCTTATTCAAACAATTGTTTTATTCTTCAAACATCACAATCATGTTTATATCTTTTGAATTCCAATGATACTACAAAAGTACAGTAGTAATCAAATATCAACATAGTTTAATCATAATTGTAACTTATAAATTTAGAACAGGAACAAAGAATATGTAAATAACAGATGAAGCATTCAAAAAGGCTCATCAAACCAGCTCATCCGTTTTACTGTGCAACTTCTATAAGCAAGACCAAAATTAATAGCCTTAGTATCATATAGGTACTGCAGGAGAGGATAGGAAGCATGTTTATATTTAAAATTATCAGAACTACAAGTGGTTATGAATCTAACTAAATTCATTGCACTAAATACAATTTTAAATGGCCAAGACTAATGTTTACATTGGCGTTTCAGAAGATGTGTCAAAGCTAATCAATGAAGGTTTTGTACCAGATCCTCCTTACCTCACCCCAATTTTCAGCTTTCCCCTCTCGCACGCCCTATGTTACTTAGACCAGATTCCACTTTGATTAACACCATCATTAATCAAAAACTTGAGCATAATTTTTATCAAAAATATTATCAATGAGTCAATTTCATGGCATAATAATATATCGATCAATGTGCATGAACTGATCAGCACAGTATTTTATAGGTTTTTAAATGCTGTCATTGCTACCTCTATCTGGTTTTTCTCTGATCAATAATTTGGCTGGTGAGAACACAACTATACAAAGACTTCTTAAATCATGTCTTACAAAAGCCTTCAAGATCAAAAGGCACTAGTCAAAACTTTTTTAACTATCAAAATGAAGCAAGCGTCAGCTTCAAAATTTAGGAAGGCTGAAAACTGGAATGGAGTACATCCACTTTTTTAAGGTACAACTTGTTTTAAGTCTTGGAAAAAGCCTGCCCCTTGCAAAAAGCTATTAGAAAATTTTCCTTAAATGCATCTGCTGATGACATGTGGGAAACTGGAAGGGTTATCTCTCTCCCACATGCCCCAACAAGGGGAAAACAAATTGTATGCTTAGGGTTCCTCTTAAGACAATCATGGTCGAACCTTACATGAATTGGTGTTTCTTTGGAGAGATCCCTGTGTCTTTGGCCAGTTAACCAGCCCATAACTGCACCTGGGCTCAGATCAGCTTCAGTGAACCTTTCATCACCATCAATGTCGTCATCTTCATTATCATCATCAAGATCTTTATCGGCACCATAGGCTTTCCATGCTAATGCTTCTTTGTAGCCACAGACTGGTGACTTATCTTCAAGGCTGAAGATGAAGTCTTGAAAGTGGTCCATGACTGATTCTTCTAGGGACCGACGAGAGCTTCCCACAGCCGAATACTGTGGTTTCATGAGAGAAAATAAGTAATTTCCATCGACTGCCTCTTGGTGGCCTAAAACAAACAAACCTTTGCATGTCTGCGGGTGCTTGGTGACTATGTCAGCCAATCCATACAGCTCCATTCCTTTCCTTAGTTCTTTTAACATCAGCTCCCTTCTACTGAGCATGCTGACAGTAACAGCTGCAATAATAGATTCCACACATGCCTTGGTAATGGGTCCTGTGTAGCCATGGTCGATGATTGTATCTGTGTTATTGGCAACATCCTGTCTGATATTTTCCAATATCTTACATTCAGTTTCAGTCAAATGTTTTTGAAGATCTTCGCTGGTGTTGGAGTAGTCAAGATCTCCTGACACCAGTGTGTCAAACACACAGGGAGCCAAAAAGTTTGGGGCTGGGCCTCCCTGGGCCAAGCTTGCTGCAGCAATCTCTCCAATTGCCCTATAACTAGCAATGTCATTGGTGGAATATGTAGGGCTTCCATCCGGGAAAAACTTTTTCCCTATATCAGGAACTGTAGATGCAAAAAACTCACGTGCCAAAGCACCGTCATCAATTCCGTTTTCTCCTATGAACTTCACACGACATACATGAACAGGATTAACTTTCAGAGATGCTCGTTGCCATAGTGCAATAGCCCTGCTTACTGGTGCACTTCTAATTATGATGAACATAGATGTTTTGCCATCAGAGATTACCTTTTTTTCCAGCAGTTGTATTACATTAGCTTCGCTATCTGGTGTAGGTGATGTCTTGATAATGCTGCTAGAAGGTTGGGGGCTGTCCATACCACTATATAATCGGTCGATTTCATCAAAATAAAACCATGAGTCGTTTTCACCATTGTTGGCTGCGGCAGTGCTTGTGTTTAACCCGGATGGCCCTGGGTCACTATCAATTTTTGTTTGATTGGTCATGGTTGTTCTTTTCTTCGCTGGTGGCTCTTTTACACTATGAGAGGTATCAATTGCATGGCTCGTCTTGTTTTCTGGTGCTTCAGAATGATGGCTGCTCTCACTTTCTTCATCACTGGACGTACTCCATGAGCTTTTTAAGTCATCCATTGTACAGAGAAACAATGTTATACGTTTGAAGTCCTTTAAAACTTCTTCTTTATATCTAGACAGTGTAAAAAACTCCTTTGCTGATCCTGGCAGAAACACAGCCTCTTTTCCATCTTCAAGGAGTAAAATGTATTCTGTTCCTTCTTCATATAGGTTGCTATGGAAGTCCTTCCACCTCAGCTGTGCTTTTTCCAATAAAGTTTGGTATGATGCATTTTTGTTGACTTTGAGGGCCATTCTTTTTCCTCTCTTCTCTTTCAGCTCTTGTAAAGTTGTGTCCCACACCATAAGGCTAATGGTAATTATGACTTCTTCATCTGTTTTCTTATCATTTTTCTCGTTCTTGCCTTTTTCAAATAATTGGGATTTCTGCGGTCTTCCCTCTTTTCCAGTCTTGTAAGTAACAAATGACTTTATGCCGGTGGATAAAGGCCTACCAAATGATTTTTCCACACCTGATTTCAACAGCTCTACATGTAAAAAAAAATTAATTACTACATCAACATAAAAATCAATTCACAAGCATCAAAACGCAATATGCAAGCTAAGTATAATCAATGAATAACCAGTAATTTCTTAATAACTAAATTCTTAATAACCAGTAATTAAGGTCATGCCGGAGAAATAGAACCGAACATAGATTTTTAATGAAACTTCGCCCAGTTTCTAATTAAGATCTGCTTATTCCAAAAGTGAAATAAAAAAGGGAGGTCACCGTGTTTGTTTCCGCGCTACAGCTCGTTGAAGTACGAATTTCGGCTGTTCAGATGCTGTGACCGAGGGTAAACTAGGGCGAATTTACACAAAATAATTTTGAAAATGCTACGATTTTATCCAAATACAAAAAAGTCCTTACAATAATGCTTGGAAATGTGTTTCTGATTATTTTCTGACTCTTGTGGATTCGTTTTTGTGTATTATGTGGTTTAAAATTTATTTTTACATCAATAGGCCTCCATCTAGAAAACATAGCGTGAGCAATGTGCGCGAGCTCGCGCTGGTTAAAATCGTGCGCAGTAGAGCGTGCGCAATGCAATACTACGCCATTACCTTAAGTTCTTACATGATTTTTTCTTTAAAATGGCAGTATTATTTGACAGTAATCTGCAGCTACAGCGCCTTTCAATATTACACGACCTCAACGGTTTTGATATCAGTTCAAAACAGCTATTTTCAAACACTCGGCAACACAAATATAAGTTGTATATTTTTATAAACTCATTTCCCGGACCCTCGATCGAAGCCTCCAAAAACACTCCAAATAATGTTTCTGATTTTAATGAAATACTCCTAATATTTGCCACATTTTTGGTACACCGAAAAGGTATACATATGAAGTAGTTGAGTGGGTCATTATTATATTGTGTTGCAAAATATGTCGGTTTACGGTAAAAAAAATGCAGTTTTCGAGCTTATCTTGTAGTTTCATTCCACCATTTTGAATTAACATGTGAAAGGCGTTCCTCATTTGTACACACACTAGGTTGGGTAGTTTGGGCTTCCTGTGGCAGCCGAATTTGCTCAAATTCTTCTAAATACTCTCTTCTTTGATTATTTTCTGATTTTTTTACATGGTAATAAAGACTACGAGTTATTTATGAGTTTGTGTTGTGTATTTTTTTCAAAAAAGCATCAAAAATAGTCGGTTTGGTATATTTACAAGGTCAGAACTCATATAAAGCTAGGATATACAAGTTTAAATCTTAATTACTCGGGCCAGCGTAGGCTGGGCCCGAGTCAAGTTTCGCAAGTGTTTCATATTTTTTTTTTTATTATTATTATTTTCTGTGTCGAGCTTTCGCGCGGTCAACCAATCACACTGCACGCGTTGACTCAACACGTGACAGGATGAACCAATCAGATTCGATATCGCTCGGGATACTTTAACACAGTTAAAACAAGATCGCGGAAACCCGGGATTCGGTAGCCTGATTTTCAGATGGTACGAGGTCGTCCGCTCTCACTTCTCTCAAATATAAACAGCTTAATGTTTTATTTAACTTCATTCGTGGGAAATATTTAAATTCATTCGTGGGAAAGCCTTCCAACAGGCTCAGGATATTGCAACTGGTGCCCTTGTCGGAGCCGACGAACACACAAGAGTCAAGAGTGTTTCTTCGATGGATTTCAGTGGCAAGATGTTGAGTTTTTCTAGAAGAACTTTGGATGGAAATGTCTCACATTTTACGAAAGGATTAGGGATTATAGGTGGCGCTCCTGATCGCATGTGGCCTGACGTTGTGAAATATTTGTACCGAAATGTAAGTAAAACAACAAAACTTACCAGTTTACATTGTTGTTATTTAATATTCGTTTCTGTTAAAAGTAATGGCATCAGCAGTAAATAACCCGATTCCTGTTGTTCTAGGCCAGCGTCGGCATCTCGGTGATAGAAAAAACGAGTGGATCGAAGCCGTTTATATTTTTGTCGTCACGCAGTTTTATGTTTCCGACGATTGATACGATCGAACGGGCTTGAAACTCCGGCTTTGTCTACTTATTATTTTGCTAAACTGCACAGAAGACCTTGAAATTACCGTTCAATAAATCTACCTTAATTTATCCAAAAGAAAGTTTTGATTTATATCCCCGAAGAAGGAAATTTATTTTATTTTTTCTTCTTGCTGTTAACAATAGGAAATGGACAATCTGAAATGGACAACGTGTACCGTCTCGTTTTTGTCGGACAATGGAAATCGAGATACCGTGGCGCATGTAATCGTTTCGTGGGCAGAGGTTTCTCTCAGTGGCAGGAAAGAGGTCGGGTGGAACTTCTCGAAACGAGCGATAGTATTGGTCTACCCAACAATAGAAAACACCCTAACCTTTAGAAAGTGCAGTACAAAAACCATAGGAGTATAGTATTATGGGTGCAATCAGAATACAGGTCTCAGAGGTTCAGTGCTACCGATCCGAGGAAAGGCTCGCAGGGTAGGAGGGCCACACATTTCTCTGTGTATACTAGTTTAATAGTGTTACCCTCTTTAAATAGTTAAATAGTTATAATATTTTATTAAACATTAGGGACTAGTCAAAAATTAGCAGGGGAGATGCAGGGGGGGGGGGGGGGGGTGTCGATAATGAAATCAAAAATTCAAAACAAAAAAAAACCCTCCCTGGACAATGAGTATGAAATATTTTGACCGTTTCTCCCCTATAACCATCCCTTTTTCAGTTCCCCATGATTTATGACCCTCCATTTTGGGGGATTCAAAACAATTTTACCCTCCATCTCAACCCCCTCCCCCCTGCTAATTTCTGACCAGTCCCTTCAGCGACAACCCACATGAAACCCCGATTTAATTATCAGTAAAACTTTGTAATTAGAAGCTCCCGTAAGGGACCGTGACGACCTTTGGGGGTTGAGAATTGGAAGGTGGAAAATAGCATTTACAAAACAGGTTTTGTTAACAACACTACCGATCTCATACAAGTGCCTTTAAATATATGAATTAAGATTTGTTTGCCATCTAGTACACCCATGTGATAGCAATCATGTAAATTATCACAAGCATGAGTAGTGAATCAATTATCCTGCTCCCCTAGCACAAACCATTAGGGCACCCAACAAAGGTTTCGGTTAAAAAGCTGTTCGGGAGAGTAAGTTAGCCTAAAACTTTCGGATTTGAAAAAAATGACGCTATCAATTTTGTTCTGAAATACTGGCTAGAAAATTTGTTTTCAATCCCTAGAAAATTATTGAAGACAAGCATAAATGTGTGCAGAACTCGCACTCTGGCATGATCGAAAAGTGCTTCGATACTGTATACAAAGCTATGACAGGAGTTAAACTAGAAGTAATCATAGATTATCAAAATGCGTTCAACATATTTTTATAAGAGAAAGGACTGGGCTTCCTGTGGTAACACAAAAGGCTGAAAGATGGCTGCAATGATGTGGACAGTGTAAATAATCCTGATCAAAAATGCTTGTTTTTAACTAATTTTGAATGTATTGACTTATATGTAATATAAAAGGGGATGTATCTGGGTATAAAACTGTAATTATCTTTGTGTAACATTAAATCATCGGATGCGATGCTTATGTGGCTATATATCTACATACATGTAGATATAGCCACATAAGCATCGCATCCGATGATTTAATGTAACACAAAGATAATTACAGTTTTATACCCATGTGTGTTTCATGTGGTTATCATTCATTTGAGCATTCGTAGCACATTTTGCAGTGTTGTATACAGTGTAAAGCAATAGTTGGAGTTAGTGTAGAACACAATCAACCCTATAGCTAGCTACAGCTATTCAGATGTGTATAAACTGCATTCAATTAATCATTCGTGTTCACTATTTATCACTGGTCTTGTGTTGCCACATGTATATTTTCTCAAACACATGTACATGTACATGTAGCTACTGTTAATGTTACAAACATGGCTGCAATTTGCTTTCTGCTTTCCATGGAAGTTTGCATCACAGGCACCGTGTAAAATAGGATTCTTTTTACATGACTAATATAATATTCTTATTATATGGCTTCTCTGGAGACAAAGAATCACAATTCTTCTTCAAAAGAATTTATATATGTAACTCTTGTAAAAAGAATCTAAAGTAATTTATTCTTCTCTCAAAGCCAGGCTAAAAATATTAGGGACTAGTCAAAAATTTGCAGGGGAGATGCAAGGGGGGGGGGGGGGTGTGTGGGTAGAGACTGAAATAAAAAAATAACCCTCCCTGGACAATGAGTATGAAATATTTTGACCCTTTCTCCCCTATTATCACCCCTTTTTTCAGTTCCCATGATTTATGACCCTCCATTTTTGGGGATTCAAAAAATCTCAACCTCCTCCCGGCCATGCTAATTTCTGACCAGTCCCTTCAGTGACAACCCTCATGAAGCCTCAATTTAATTATTAGTAAAACTTTGTAATTAGAAGCTCCCATATGTGATTGCAATGTAAATTATCACAAGCATGAGTAGTGAATCAATTATCCTGCTCCCCTAGCACAAACCATGTATGACACAAAAATATGCTAGAACTCCATGTATTAATTAAAAGTGGCCCAAGTTAAGGTTGTATTTATTCGTTATGCTCTTTTGACATTAAGAATAATTCTTCAAATGGCACCATTTTTTTATTTCTACTACATGTTTAATAACACAATTCTCTGCTGTACAAAAATTATTAGAACATTGTATTGACGATTTCCTGTCTTAAAGTTTGGAAACGTAACACATGCATTTGATGCTTATAGAAACTAATTTCAAGTGCCATTTTTAATGTTTTCACAAAGTCATCAATTCTTTACATGAATTGTTTTAGCAAATTTTGCCTGGACCTCCCTAACTGAAAGCCCGAGTATAATGCCCAACGGGCGTCTTGTTATTTTGCTAAACTGCACAGAAGACCTTGTAATTACCGTTCAATAAATCTACCTTAATTTATCCAAAAGAAAGTTTTGATTTATATCCCCGAAGAAGGAAATTTATTTTATTTTCTCTTCTTGCTGTTAACAATAGGAAATGGACAATCTGAAATGGACAATCTGAAATGGACAATCTGAAATCTACAACGTGTACCGTGTCGTTTTTCTCGGACAATGGAAATCAAGATACCGTGGCGCATGTAATCGTTTCGTGGGCAGAGGTTTCTCTCGGTGGCAGGAAAGAGGTCGGGTGGAACTTCTCGAAACGAGCAATAGTATTGGTCTACCCAACAATAGAAAACACCCTAACCTTTAGAAAGTGCAGTACAAAAACCATAGGAGTATAGTATTATGGGTGCAATCAGAATACAGGTCTCGAGAGGTTCAGTGCTACCGATCTGAGGAAAGGCTCGCAGGGTAGGAGCGTAGGAGGGCCACACATTTCTCTGTGTATACTAGTTTAATAGTGTTACCCTCTTTAACCCTTTCCCTACTGGACATGTTTGGCTCAATGGGTGAAATGCAGAGTGCTAACTCAACCCTCCCCCCTCAGTTCCAGTTTGGCTAGCCCGGGCTAGTTAAATACTGCTGACTTTTTAAACCAAGGGCTCAAACTTTTCCCACAATGCCATTTGGGAGAATTCTGTTCACTCGTTGGCGGTTAAGGTATGGCTGCTTCGGTAGAGTTTCCAATGAAATGTGCTCTAATTTTGGAGAAATATGCCACTGTCAGAGAGCTTGAAGACATCATTAAGTCTGAGGATGGCTGAAAAGTACTTGGTTTGCTTCTAGTAGGCTTTGTGAGGGGATTTCACAGGGTTTTTCCGTTGTGTTTGGGCTTTCAGACACAGGAAAAAATTCTTCAATGAAATCTTTGGAATCCTGCAGTTGGCATTCTTTTACCCCTGCTTAACCTATTAGGATGTGTTTTTGTCACTTTAAAGCAACGGCTTGAGTGCAAATCACCGCTCTTGGTTGTAGGGGTAAAAGACTTATAAAAAAAACTCTACCGGAGTCCCAGAGGGGGTTCCCCCTTGTGGAATTTTTGTCCATTACCCAGCATGCAATTGGAGGTGGGAACAGGTAAATGTGGTCGAGTGAAATGCAGTGTAAACATCGGCGTGGATCAGAGTCGTTTGGTGCGTTTTGTGCAAACAAACCTGCTGGTTGGAAAGATTAAACAAGGTACTGTAACGACTGAGTGGTGATTTTGTATTTTCTTTTGATTTCAAGTGCAAAGGGGAAGGTTTTTTTGAGCCGATTTTCAGCTCCTCAAAATTCGCAAAAATCGAAGAAACGAACAACGATGTCCAAAACAAATGCGTTTTTCTCCAAAGTGGGTGAGTCAAGCGATCCCTGTTATAGCTCTGACTTTGAAGTCCTTCATTCCTTGAAATAATATCACAACATCGTATTTCCAGCATGTCTAGGTTTGATGCAATAATTTTCTGCAGCTACATGCTTCATATTGGGCGGTACAGGGCGGTGTAGTAGGGAAAGGGTTAAATAGTTATTTTCCAAGTGGTGTACATGCATGAAATCAACGCACGCTATATTTTATTAAACATTAGGGACTAGTCAAAAATTAGCAGGGGAGATGCAGGGGGGGGGGGGGGGGTGTCGATAATGAAATAAAAAAAATATATATATAACCCTCCCTGGACAATGAGTATGAAATATTTTGACCGTTTCTCCCCTATAACCATCCCTTTTTCAGTTCCCCATGATTTATGACCCTCCATTTTGGGGGATTCAAAACAATTTTACCCTCCATCTCAACCCCCTCCCCCCTGCTAATTTCTGACCAGTCCCTTCAGCGACAACCCTCATGAAACTCCGATTTAATTATCAGTAAAACTTTGTAATTAGAAGCTCCCGTAAGGGACCGTGACCACCTTTGGGGGTTGAGAATTGGAAGGTGGAAAATAGCATTTACAAAACAGGTTTTGTTAACAACACTACCGATCTCATACAAGTGAATGAATGATCTTTATTTATACACGGTAATCGTCATCAACAGGGTTGGTTTTCACACGAGCCGTGTCCAATACAAAAGTCTTAAAAATACAAGAATAGCTGTCATAAATACTAATAAATCTAATTATAACTACTAAATACTTGAAATAATTATTTTAACCTAAATGCTAAGCCTAAATAATACTATTAAAAGCTACATCACTAAATCTACGTTTAAAAATCATCAATGTTTCACTCTGCTTTAGTGTTTGAGGTAAATTGTTCCAACATGCTGCTCCACTGTAAGCAAATGCACGTTTACCAAAATTTGTTTTAGGGGCTGGTAAACTAAGGTTTGTGGTAGAGTCTCGAAGATTATAACTGTGACGCTCTCCAGAATAAGAGAACAATTCCCTTAGGTAGTTTGGCCCATGACCGTTAAGAGATTTATACATCATAACTGATTCTGTTTTTAATCTTCTTTCGTCTAGTGGAAGCCAATCTAATTGTTCTCGTATTAAATGAGAGCGCACAGTATAATCAGATTTAGTAATAATCCTCCCAGCTCTATTTTGAAGCTTTTGGAGTTTTTCCTTTAGACCCTTACAACAACCTCCCCAAACAGTGCTGCAATAGTCAAAATATGGCTCAATAAGGGAATGATATACACAAAGTAATACACTTCTATCGTCTACATATTGTCTTGTACGATATAACATTTTCAACCAGTTGATACTTTGCCAATCACATGTTTAATGTGTGCTTTAAAGGACAAACTTTCGTCTAAATATACACCAAGAAGTTTAAATTCCTGTACCCTTTCAATAGGTAGACCATAGAAGTTTGGTGACGGATTAGGAGCAAGCTGTTTTAATCTATTTGCTGAACCTATTACCATATATTTAGTCTTAGTGTCATTGAAACTTAACTTATTGGCAATTAGCCATTTTTCAGTTTGTTTTAAATCCTCAAAAATATGCTTTTCTATCTGTTTGATATCAGTATCTGCAGTAGTTATATATGTGTCATCTGCAAACATACCTGGAGTACAGTGTGTTAAAGAATCAGGAAAATCATTTATGTATATCAAAAAGAGAAGAGGGCCTAAAATCGATCCTTGTGGTACTCCACAAGATATGGGTTTGTTGTCTGATAAAATACCATTAACATAACAATACTGTGATCGATTGGAGAGGTAAGATTTAAACCAAATTAGTTCCTCTCCTCTGATACCATAACACTCTAATTTTCTCAACAAAATTGTGTGATCAACAGTATCAAAGGCTTTTTTTAAGTCAACGAAAAGCACACCATTCAAAAGACCTCCATCCATATTCTGTAACCATCTGTTAGTGGCTTGTAAGAGAGCAGTACATGTTGAATGCAATGACCTAAACCCTGATTGGAATTTATTTAAGAGATTATTGTCTACTAAATATTTGTAAAGGGCATCATATGTCAACCTTTCTATAATCTTACTTATAACTGATAGGACAGAAATAGGTCTATAATTTTCTGGATTAGATTTTGAGTCAGATTTATAAATTGGTGATACTTTAGCAACTTTCCAGTCGTCAGGAAAAATTCCAGTTCTGAGAGATTCATTAAACAACTTTGTTAAAGAAGTTAATATGACTGGACAGGCTAATCTGATTAATTTTGCTGAAATTTTATCAATACCACAAGATTTATTGGAGGAAAGTTTCAAAATAATGTTCTTCACTTGGCTGCAATTTATATGTGGAAATCTAAATCTTGCTTCACTATAATGCAAATAGTTTTCTGGTTGTACTTGTGATGGTGGTATACTGTTAGCAAGACGTGATCCTAGTGAACAAAAGTGCTCATTCATACAATTTGCAATTTCAGTTTTATCTGTATATATTTGCCCATTATATCTAGTTGATTGATGCTGGTTGACTTTGATTTTCGTGACAGCATTTTGTTTAAAGTATTCCAGGTTTTCTTGATGTCTCCAATATGACTATGAATAATTGTGTTAAAATACTCATTCTTTGTTTGTTTTATAGCCATATTAACATCATTTTTAGCTCTCTTGAATATACCCCAATCATATTCAGAATTATTAATTATTGCAATTTTTTAAGACGATCTCTCTCACGCATCATATCCATAAGGTTGCTGTTTAACCAGGGAGAGTATCTACTTTTCACCTTTCTTTGTTTCAGTGGAGCATGGATATCAACAACGGACAGAAACATTTTCTTCCATGACTGCCACATATCATTGGGATTTTCAAGAGAACTAACTATTTCCCACGGCATACTTTCAAGATCTACAAGAAATGCTCGTTCATTAAAATATTTAAATTGCTAGTCTCAATTATCTTAGGGGGATTTTTTGAGTAACTAAATTTCCTAATCCCATAAATTAGACTATGGTCAGATATTCCAGTATGTAAAACACCAGATGCGATGTAGTTTTCCGGTTTGTTAGTATAGAAATGATCAATAAGAGTTTTAGAATACTGGGTGATTCGAGTTGCTTCTTTAATAAGCTGTGTATACTGATAAACTTCAGTAATGAATTTTAATTTTTCTGTATTATTGTTAAAATTACCTGAGAGAAAATCACAATTAAAATCACCAAGGAGAATCGATTCTTTGTTCTCACTATCCAATTTTCTTAGTATTCCTTCAAAGGAATCAATTTTATCAATAGTGGAATCTGGTGGTCTGTACCAGTTGGTGATCAAAATTGGTTTCGTTTTGGGTTTGTTAATCTCAACAGTGATACATTCAAGCTCATCAACACCAATCTCATTCCGTTCTTTATAATTCATTGAACTTCTAATATAAAAACAAACTCCACCACCATTGGTGTTGCGATCTTTTCTAAGTATGTCGTAGCCATCAATCGCGACTTCGTTATCATTAATTGTTTTATCCAATCTTGTTTCATTTAGGGCTAGAATATCAATGGAGGTATTTTTTAACAGAATTTGCAATTCATCAAGGTGCTTGCGAAGACTTGTTATATTTAAGCATGCTAATTTAAACCCTCTTACCTTTGGCAATAGAGAAATTGCAGCACCATTTGGGTTTACCATAGGAGTTGCAGTTTCAGCCCCAAGTTGAGCAGCATTTGGAACAATCAACCCCTAATGATCAATAATTACTGTATTTAGGTGATTAATAAAATCCTTTGCGAGCTTGCCAGACCCCTTCTTGTTTAGATGGAGTTTACTCGTGTTTAGGCAGTCGGGAGTAATGTCAGTATGCTGAATTGACCACCATCCGTTTTGACCACAAAACCTCGATAGGATTTTATTGGCCTCAGAAACATATATTTAAAGTGCCTTTAAATATATGAATTAAGATTTGTTTGCCATCTAGTACACCCATGTGATAGCAATCATGTAAATTATCACAAGCATGAGTAGTGAATCAATTATCCTGCTCCCCTAGCACAAACCATTTAAGGGCACCCAACAAAGTTTTTGGTTAAAAAGCTGTTCGGGAGAGTAAGTTAGCCTAAAACTTTCGGATTTGAAAATAATGTCCCTATCAATTTTTTTCTGAAATACTGGTTAGAAAATTTGTTTTCAATCCCTAGAAAATTATAGAAGACAAGCATACATGTGTGCAGAACTCGCACTCTGGCATGATCGAAAAGTGCTTCGATACTGTATAGAGGGGGGAGGAACAGAACAGGGAGGAGGGAGAATTGGAAATGAAATGTCCAGAAAAACTAGGGAGGAGGAATAATTTAGCATACAGGGAGGAGGGAGAAAATGGGATCTACATACATGCTCTAGAGATAAATTTTAAAACTCACTAGGGAGGATCGAGGGAGAAATGTCGGAAAAAAATAGGGAGGGGAGAGATTTCACTACCCGTTCCTCTCCACTCTGTATACAAAGCTATGACAGGAGTTAAACTAGAAGTAATCATAGATTATCAAAGTGCGTTCAACATATTTTTATAAGAGAAAGGACTGGGCTTCCTGTGGTAACACAAAAGGCTGAAAGATTGCTG
Organism: Actinernus sp. WN-2022; assembly: GCA_030867875.1. Taxonomy (NCBI): domain Eukaryota; kingdom Metazoa; phylum Cnidaria; class Anthozoa; order Actiniaria; family Actinernidae; genus Actinernus; species Actinernus sp. WN-2022. The sequence goes on along the minus strand of JAOWCC010000577.1, from coordinate 62,563,260 downwards.
CAATGATGTGGACAGTGTAAATAATCCTGATCAAAAATGCTTGTTTTTAACTAATTTTGAATGTATTGACTTATATGTAATATAAAAGGGGATGTATCTGGGTATAAAACTGTAATTATCTTTGTGTAACATTAAATCATCGGATGTGATGCTTATGTGGCTATATATCTACATACATGTAGATATAGCCACATAGCATCGCATCCGATGATTTAATGTTACACAAAGATAATTACAGTTTTATACCCATGTGTGTTTCATGTGGTTATCATTCATTTGAGCATTCGTAGCACATTTTGCAGTGTTGTATACAGTGTAAATTAGCAATAGTTGGAGTTAGTGTAGAACACAATCAACCCTATAGCTAGCTACAGCTATTCAGATGTGTATAAACTGCATTCAATTAATCATTCGTGTTCACTATTTATCACTGGTCTTGTGTTGCCACATGTATATTTTCTCAAACACATGTAGCTACTGTTAATGTTACAAACATGGCTGCAATTTGCTTTCTGCTTTCCATGGAAGTTCGCATCACAGGCACCGTGTAAAATAGGATTCTTTTTACATGACTAATATAATATTCTTATTATATGGCTTCTCTGGAGACAAAGAATCACAATTCTTCTTCAAAAGAATTTATGTATGTAACTCTTGTAAAAAGAATCTAAAGTAATTTATTCTTCTCTCAAAGCCAGGCTAAAAATATTAGGGACTAGTCAAAAATTTGCAGGGGAGATGCAAGGGGGGGGGGGGTGTGTGGGTAGAGACTGAAATAAAAAAATAACCCTCCCTGGACAATGAGTATGAAATATTTTGACCCTTTCTCCCCTATTATCACCACTTTTTTCAGTTCCCATGATTTATGACCCTCCATTTTTGGGGATTCAAAAAAATCTCAACCTCCTCCCGGCCATGCTAATTTCTGACCAGTCCCTTCAGTGACAACCCTCATGAAGCCTCAATTTAATTATCAGTAAAACTTTGTAATTAGAAGCTCCCATATGTGATTGCAATGTAAATTATCACAAGCATGAGTAGTGAAACAATTATCCTGCTCCCCTAGCACAAACCATGTATGACACAAAAATATGCTAGAACTCCATGTATTAATTAAAAGTGGCCCAAGTTAAGGTTGTATTTATTCGTTATGCTCTTTTGACATTAAGAATAATTCTTCAAATGGCACCATTTTTTTATTTCTACTACATGTTTAATAACACAATTCTCTGCTGTACAATTTTACAATTTACAATTTATTTCGATTCATATTAAATTATTGTTACAATCATGACAAACCGAAGCCAGAGGCTTATGTGGTAAGGGTCAGGTGAAAAAAAAAATTATGATATAGTTACAAGAAGGACGGCGAAAGAATCGAAAAATAAAAGAAGACACAGACGAAACATATAAAATTAGCTATACATAATATCACAATATATATATATATATATATATATACATTATTTACATGAAGTCCAGGGGGAAATAAGAGCATTGATTAATACAATTCATACATGTATAGAAAAGGATTAAAGGGTAAGAAAATGTTCTTTTAACTTATGCTTATGGTTAAATAGTTTCAAAGACTCATGTAACGACAAAGGTATAGAGTTCCATATTTGGGGGCCTTGGTAACGAAGGGAGTAAGAATATTTATGATAGTGGATATGTAAATCAGATTTGTGTCTGGTAGAGTACTTATGGTATTCAAAATTAAATTTGAACAAAGTAGATATAGGGAGAGGAAGGCATTTATTGATGTGAAGGAAAATGAAAGAAGAGACTTGATATTTGAATATGTTGAATATATTGAGAGTTTTTAGTTGTTTGAATAAGGGGTAAGTATGAGCACGAATGGGAGAGTGTGTGATTATACGCAAAGCCTTCTTTTGGAGTAAATGAAGTGGATGTAGATAAGAAGAATAGGTTGAACCCCATAGTATAGTACAGTAGTGAAGATATGGTAATACTAAAGAATTGTAGAGGATAAGAAGAGTTTTACTACAAAGGAATTGACGAGCTTTAATGATGATACCAATTGATTTAGAAATTTTGGACCTGATGGCATTTATATGTGGTTTCCAGGAGAGATGTTGGTGTATAATAATCCCCAGGAATTTGGTTTGTTCAGTTCTTTCAATCTTATTATGATTGATTGATATGCTAATGTCATTAAAATTAACCTTTTTCTTGGTAGGATGAAAAAAAATGAATTTAGTTTTATCGGGGTGGAGAGTTAATTTGTTGGCGGTCAGCCAGGATGAAACTGAGGATAGTTCGTTATTTATAATGTCAACGAGTTCAACAATGTTTTTATGACTGAAGAATATGTTGGTGTCATCAGCAAATAAGACAAATGAAAGGTAATCAGAGCAATTAAAAATATCATTAATATAAATAAGAAAGAGAAGAGGCCCAAGTATTGAGCCCTGTGGTACACCACAATTTATTGGTTTAAGTGAAGATTTGACATCACCTATTTGGACATATTGCGATCTTTGATCGAGGTAGCTTTTCATCCAATTTAATGAAATTCCTCTTATACCATAAAATTCAAGTTTGTCAAGTAGTATGACATGATTGACGGTGTCAAACGCTTTCTTTAAGTCTATAAAGATTCCCACGGTATATTCATTTTTTTCAAAAGACTGATAGATCTTGTCGGTGAGTTCTAAGATAGCCATGTAGGTAGAATGTTTATTTCTAAATCCATATTGATGATTATTTAGAATGTTGAGTTTGATAAAGTAATTGAAAACTCTATGATATACTATTTTTTCTAGTATTTTTGAAAAGAAAGGTAAAATGGAAATGGGTCTATAGTTGGTAAAGCACTTTATGTCTTCGTTCTTATAAACTGGTATGACTTTACCTACTTTTAGTTTGTCGGGTACAATACCACATGACAAAGACTGATTCCATATATTAGAAAGTGGTGATGCGAGTAAGTCGATGGTAGCTTTGATTGGTAGAATGTTAAAGCCATCAAATCCTTCACTATTACTGTTTTTTAGAGACATGACAATTGAAATAACTTCAGATGGGGAGGTAGGAAAAAAGAACATGCTGTCCTGGTACGAGCCCTTTAGATATGATCTAGGATTAATGTCGGCGTTGGAATTTTTTTTGCAAGTGCGGGACCTATATTTGTAAAGAAGTCATTAAATTTGTTAGCAATTAGTAGCGGGTCAGTGATAGTACTATCAGAGTCAATCATAGAAGTAGGTTTTTTCCTGGTTTGCTTTTTAGAGATAACTGATTTAATTGTTGACCATGTAAGTCTTAAGGAGGAATGGGCCGATGAGAGTTTGTCATGGTAATATTTTTTCCTAGCGAGTTTAACAAGATAATTGTACTTATTGCAAAATTTGGTATAATTAGCCTTATTATGAGCTGAGGGTTTATTGAGAGCTTGTTTATAAAGACAATTTTTACGTCTACAAGAATTACGGAGACCAGACTGCTGAACCAAGGTTTATTATTAGGCCTATTCTTAATTAAAATTGTTTTGATGGGAAAACAATGGTTATAAATAGGAGTAAGATAATCATTAAATATATTATAGGAGTCATTAGGAGAAGATAAATTGATAAAGGTCCAATCAGTGTCAACAAGTTTAGAGTGAAATTTCTGGATGATTACAAAAATGATTAGAACATTGTATTGACGATTCCTGTCTTAAAGTTTGGAAACGTAACACATGCATTTGATGCTAGAAACTAATTTCAAATGCCATTTTTAATGTTTTCACAAAGTCATCAATTCTTTACATGAATTGTTTTAGAAAATTTTGCCTCCTAACTGAAAGCCCGAGTATAATGCCCAACGGGCGTCTTGTTATATGAAAGTTGCACAAAACTATTTACATAACTACTTAAATGAGAGAGCTCAATCGTTTAAATGACAAAAGGTTATGTTTGAAATGGGAACTAAATAAGCTTAAAGGCCCAGTACGGACCTTGATGCTTTGCGCGCTTAGACGCTGGCCGCCATCTTTTGTCACAGTCGAAAATTGCTCTCTTTTCAACCGCTCTATGCAATCCACTTCCATCGGCCGTTTTTCTAATCTCACTTTCAGTATATTTATTTTCACATGTTGCCAAATCGTAAGGCATCATTTCTATAGCATTTTAAAGACATTTAGGTCGTAATGTAGGCTATTTTTTTGGTTACGAGCAATGCGATGTATGTTTATGGGGAAGGCATCATGGCGGAACCGTCGGTAGGAAGACCACGTTAGCCTGGTTCTGTTCGGAAAATAAGACTTTGTTCTTCTGTATTTTACGGTCGGAATGAGAGGAAGCCACATGGGTTTTGCAGGAAAAAGAATCCGTGTTTTTGCGTTGTGTAATGCTACTGTCATCAACGGTAAGCAGTCTTCAGTGATATATTTATAAATTGCCAATTGGCGAGTTATTCACCGCAAGAGATATCGATTCCACTGGCATGGCTGGAGTGGTCCAAGAGGAAAGGAATCATTTTACTATCATGACAAGTTTCAAGTCGATGCTATAGAAGTGCAATGGATTTTATAAGCCGTAGTTTTTGATGAGCCGATGGGCATGATTTGTGAGTTTGAAAATTTATGTGAACCCACAACAAACAGTCTGAACAACTATAAAGGTAAAATGACAGAATACTGTTACGTTCAGTAAAGCAATTTACCAGAGACTTTTTCTGAATTCAAAACTAAATTAATTATTAAGTTGAAACATACTGGTACTGCTGTGCAAAATATATACATATACATGTATAGTAAAATATTGTAGGGTGCAAATTGGAACAATTTGAGTGTTTATAATGCTAAAACAAAAACCTATAAATTAGTTTTTTTTTTATAACAAAGCAGGAGAAGTGATTCTAAGTCCCAGCATCTAATTGGTAAGAGAAACATTTAATTAAAATTGGAAGTATAGTGGTTTTAATAAAATCAAGGGTACTGTACAGGCTGTTGCTCATTGTCACTGATATTTACTAGCAACACTGTCTAATCTACATGTAAGTTTCAAGCTTAGTGTATTCGACTCAATGTACATGTACTGTAAATGAAGGGCTGTGTGTAAAAAGGGTGTAAGTGATTCTCAATCACATTCTAAATTCTCCCTTAGAAAACAAAGAATTGAAGGAGAAGTTGATCAAGAGCCACTTATGCCCTTTTTGCACACAGCCCTTCAAATATACATGATAACTATTCTAAAATAATACAAAAAGTAGGTTCAAGATAAAAAAAATAAGATAATATGCATATCTAGACAAAGAGATACATGTAATATAGAGTACATTGAGTACAGGAAATCATTGTAGCAAAGCTAAACAATGTCCACAAATAAGCAATATTCTACTAGCAACAGGTGTAGGTTGTCACGAGATTTTACGCACATTGAAAAAAATCCACACACTTTCACTACATTCAATATTTACAACTCGCATGTTGATATTTACAGAGGGAGGAAAACCGGAGAACAACATTCAAACCGTGGATGATAATAAACAAACTGAACTCCCACATAATGGTGTATTCGGGATTCAAACCCGAGTCACAATAGTGAGAGGCGAGCACTAATACATGCTGTACCATGCAGCTCTCACATAAGCCTAATATACAGTCCTGGAGCCTGATTGAGCTAACCAGGATTAAGGGTTTGAAGGGTTTGTTAGTGCATTTCTAACTAGTTGTAATATTAGAGTGCAGAATGACATGTTTTACCAAAAGAACCAGAATCCTCCGGATTAGATGCTAATCAGGCTTCAAACAAGGGCTCTGCTATAGTTTTCAAGTTTTAGGAAAAAGGGATAAAATACTTGAGAGATTAAAATAATATGACATATTGACCTTTTTAATATCCATAAAACTTCACAGTCCTATACATTTATCCTACCCTATTCATTTCTGGCCTTGTAGTCATAATACATTATCCCAGCTACCAGTACATTTACCTTAGTATTTAGAGGGGGTGGGGTACACAGCAAGAATGGTGTATGCGATTTGCTTTGGTATTTCAGAAGTTCTAATCAGAAAATAAATCAGAACAATATTATTACATGTACACTGTAACTAAGGTAACTCCAGTAGAATATAGCAAATTAATATTGCCTGGTTCAAAAAATACTATTGATTTTGAGGGTCAGTGTTATGTTCCCCCAGAATGAAAAAAAAACAAGTGTTTTTCGTGATCCAACATTTCGCTGGAGCCAATCGGCTATCTTAGGACCAATTTATTTGACATAATATATTGGATCCAAGCATTGTACCTGACCGAGGCCTGAGGTTATTCTCTAAGTGAAAGGAGGCCTTTGTTACATTTAATAAATCAGTAATTCATTAATATGTATATTTCTGATTTACCTGACAGAAGGGATATAGATAGGCAGTATCCCACAGGTTGTATCACTTTTTTTTTTCACTGCCATGTGCTGTATACGCACTCTGAACAGATTCCAGTTTTGCCACCAAAATATTGTGATGCAGCACATGTGCCAAGTGAGGTGTGTTCTTTATTTAGTTTGGCATGGGATAAAATAGTTATGCAATGTTTTCTTGTGGTATGCCATGAATATTCCACTCCCCCAACTGCTAAATAATGTACGGTCCCTAAGAGCTTGTGTGTATACTGAAAAATCAAGTTACTAACATTTCAGGATTAGTATGTGTAGTGTATCTACCCCACCCCCATCAGGACGTTTTGGTTATCACATGAATTAAGAAAGACCGGCTAGAGGAGTTCACAAACAGAGGGAGTTTAGCGAGAGCAGCGAAATGTAAACAGTCGAGTTGAGTTAATTTTAATAAAGGTTTTGAGGACAGAATAGTATGCAATTAACAGGGGACTTTAATAATCTTTGTGTCTGTAACAAGCTAAAAAATATTCAATACAAAGTTGGTAGTCACTTTGTATTATTTGTATTTGCATTCATGTAGACACTCGTAGAATCTGCAAACAAATGCAGGTTTAGTAAAACTAAAAGTGGAAACAACAATATAGATGATATTGATAACTAATTTCTTAGTCTTGATTTGTCCAGAAACCCATATAGCTGCATATACTGTGCTGTCATTGGGGTATCATAACTTTATCTTTCAAACACACAGAGTTATGGCATTGGATTTTGATGCAGATCAACCTCCAAAATTTCCCGATCTACACAAAATAATCTAAGAAAATGTGAAGGAGGTGATGAATGTCACCCTCTCTAAAGCAGACAATTCCCATTTATCTGCAAATATACCACAGTGGTGATTATTTATTGCCCATTTCTTGGCAAAGTCCATACTTCCTCTTCCCACACTTAACCGCTTAAAGAAAACAATGTACACCCTTTTCCTGAAACAAATAGAAGAATATTTCTTATCAAAGGTACAAAAAAAGGAAAGCAACCTAAAATATGACACTGGAGGTATAGTGTTTAATTTAATTAAACTACCACTGTCCAATTGTGCACCTTTTACATTGTAGGGGAAGGGGGTGGCTATTAAAAAGTCCTGTGGGAAAGGGAAAAATGCTGAAAAGAGGAAGTGCATGCACATTAAAAACAATTCTGCATACTCTGAGTGACTACAAATGACAATTTGTGCAAGATAAATATCCCCCTAGCCATTTCCTATATAATGAACAGCTTGCACTCATAATTTGCTATAAAAAAAACATTCAAAGGATGTATTTCTTTTGCCATGCAGCTAATGGAAATAGAAAATATTGCAGCAATCCTCTTGGGTAAACTGTACTGGAATAATGATGTAATGAACGATAGAGAAAATATGTGCTCATTGTCCCAACAACAACAACCTGAGCACTTTATGCGATTCTGGACAACTTGTACGTCCTGTTCGAACCGCCAATTCCCCATAAACGAATTTTCTATTAGGAACAACGTAAAAATGGACTTATTGTGCTAAAACTAGTTGCCTTATTTTAGCTTACCTTATTTTTTAGTTTTGCTTCTGTCATATAAAGCTCAAAGGTTTTGATACATTTGGCCTTGTTCTCGCGTTAACTTTATATACATGCAAGTCCCCTTCCTCCATTCTTGGCACATTGACTTTGGTACTGCACTTGGCTTTGTTATTATGGTTCTTGGGTAGTAAAAGGAAAAGGTAAACACCGACAGCGACCATTACGAATCAAGAGAATGAGTAAATGAAACTTTAGTTTTCTCCGGCCTGATTCTCACAAATGTTTACTTCGCCTGCAACAAAATTTTGGAGCCGTAAGCACTCTAACTACGTTGTTAATCTTCTACCAACACCACACGATTGATAACGAAGAGTTCATTTATACCAGTTTCCGTGTTTTGCTAACATGCAAACAAATGACAAAGGCGATGTTCTACTTCGGCACAGAGAGAATTGGCACGCGAGGCGAAAACAATAGAAGCCTCGGTTTCATGTAAATCAAAACAAAAACAGAGGCGCGCAAAGCACCAAGGTCCGTACTGGGCCTTTAAAGCGAAGGCATTCATTAGGCTTAAGTCAAGATACACGATCTATTACTAGTAAGAATTGTAAAGAACACTTAAGCTTACCTTTTCCACAAGTAGCACAAAATACAGCTGAACTATTCTCTGCTTCCTTGCCACAATTAGAACAAAACATTGCTGATGTAGAAATCTAGAATAACAACAAGAAGAAACACCCAGCGACAAACACACAGCCGATAGCACGTGCGACGAAAAACAGGCATGCAACCCATAATTTTCTGACCTGATCAGACTTCTGTCTCTTTCACTTCCGCCGTGAGAATTCACTTCCGCCGTGGCTTTTTCTTTTTCTTTTGCCGTGAAGTTGTGTTCGTTTTGCCGTGGGCTCTTTGTATTCAGCCGTGAGTTCGTTGTATTCTGCCGTGAGTTCGTTGTATTCTGCCGTGAGTTCGTTGTATTCTGCCGTGAGTTCTTTGTATTCTGCCGTGAGTTCTTTGTATTCTGCCGTGGCTTTCTTTAATTTGCCGTGAACATTTGGGCCACGGTATACTTTGTATTCAGCCGTGAGTTCGTTGTATTCTGCCGTGAAGTTCTGTTCTTTTGCCGTGAGTTCTTTGTATTCTGCCGTGAGTTCTTTGTATTCTGCCGTGGCTTTCTTTAATTTGCCGTGGCTTTCTTTAATTTGCCGTGAACTTTTGGGCCACCGTACAAAGTATTGAGTCGAAGCTTGCAATTAGTTCGGTGTACATGTAGTACTGCTTGAATCGAAGTGGTACTAAATTAATAGGAGTGTTCATTTTGTCAGCCTTTGTTTATATTGTTTATAAATTTATTATAAACTTATATATTTCGAAAGATAAGCGAACACTTCATCTTTGACTAGGAGATGAGACCCAGTTAATGCTCAGACTTCCCCTGCTAACTGATTTGATATTTCAAGGAAAGTTTCGATTTCATCAGTACATAAGCAGTGGACTGGTACAAAATGTACTACAAGTACAATGGTTTCTGATGAGCCAAGCTTATAAGCTTATGTATGTTGTACTACATTGTAGGTTGCGTAAAACAAACAGATCATACTACACAGCCTAATTCTATTTCGTCTTGTTTTTGCAAATATATATATATATATACACTGGTATATTGTTTTCTGCTTTTTGTCAAGATTTTTGCTATCATGTCTAATTTCTAAGCAACCAAGTCCAGAATAGCCTGAATTTTGAGGAGACGGCTGAAATTCAGGCTAAGTCCAGAATTGCTTTAAACATGATAGTCAATGCAACAAGTAACTGTGAAATTCCAAGGTATCTAAATTTAACTTATATCATATAGTACGTATTTATTTATTTATATAATCAGTATCCCATTATTAAGTGTAATCAGCCTGTAATTCAATATACATTGCAAGAGGCATGAATAAACTAATTATTATTATTATTATTATTAAGTTTGCTACCCTTTATAACATTTGGCTTTTGGTTCTTTTGATACAGGAACAGGAGAGTGCCATTCCAGCTGCTTGTGCATAATTATATAGATGGGATACTAAACCAGCATATAATTCTACCAAGACAAATAATTATTACAGAACAATATATATAGCCTGTGTAGCAGTGCAAGGGAGGGAGAGGGGGATAGTGGAGCTCCTTGTGCTGCTATGCTGGCTAAGAACAAGGTTCACATTAGCTATAGTCCTGTTCAATAATACATTTAGCAGTGGTGTCGGGAGGGAGAGCCCCCCCCCCCCCCCTCCCCTCCCCTCTGCCCAGTTTCAGAAGAGAGAGAGACATACATACATAGTCTTTATTTAAACACAGTCTCTTCATGTTACATGCTTTCCAAGGGAGCCGTGTATATATATTTGTAAGTTTGTTCTCTCTTTAAGGGTTTGTGATCAACTTTAATTATGAAATTATGTTCAAGGTGTCTTATTTTATGCCAACTTGCAACTATCATAAACTTAGTTTTTACTATATTTAAACTAAGTTTATTTGCCTTTCACCATATGTGCACCTTATTCAAGTCATGATTTTTCCTCCCTCCGTAAAAATCAACCGAGAGTCGAGTGTAGTGTGTCCAAAACAGTTAATGTAGTGGGGAGTGCGTGAGGAGTAAAAGCAGGCCCCCACCAGCTTTAAGCTGTAATACTCAGCCTGCTATAACAAATAAAGATTTATTTATTTATTTATTATGGTTCATTTGTTGCTCTAGAACATTTGGGTCTGCATCAGCTACTATAAGGCTGGTATCATCAGCATACATACTTAGTTCTGAGAATAGATCACAAGAGGGGAGATCATTAATATAAGTTATGAAGAGAAGGCAGAAGTCATCAATGAAAATGTCTCAGAATTCATCTCCCCCCCCCCCCCCCCCCCAGTTTTCCCCAATTTTAAGGGCCTCCCTATGCCCCAGCATTTAAGCATTAATTAGCTTTTCTATAATTCAGTTAGGCCTGGGCCCGAGGCAGAAACACGCGACCGTCTCAGAGCACCTCTGTGATTTAGGTCCTAACAGACTTCCTAACTCCTGAAGAAGGAGTCTGTTAATCAGAAATACATGCTTAGCAATTCAATTCTAATGCAGCCTTAATGTAAAAGTATTTTTCACATATTTTTACTCTAAATATTTTACTCTAAATATTTTAGATAAATAAAATAAAATGCAAAGGGGGGGGGGGGGTAGAATAAACATCATTTAACCAATAATGATTACAGTTATATACTAGCTTAAGACATATTTTTATACTCAATATTCAAAGAAACCATTGCCATTTCCATAATATATTTTTCCCCTACATAATTTATTCACATATCACATTTTATCAAATCATATCCATGGCATAATCACGTTAATCAATTTTCATACCACTATTTATATATTTCATTAATAACCCACTCTTCAAATTATCACTCAACATTTTTAGAATAAGTATGAATTGGTGGTGCTTGCTTACACAAGCACACTAACACATTTTTATACTCAATATTCAAAAAGTTATTTCCATAGTATATTGTTCCCCTACATAATTTATTCACATATCATATTTTATCAAATCATATCCATGGCATAATCACGTTAATCAATTTCATACCACTATTTATATATTTCATAATAACCCACTCTTCAAATTATCACTCAACATTTTTAAAATAAGTATGAATTGGTGGTGCTTGCTTGCACAAGCACACTAACGCCGGTGAAATAATTATGGTACATACGTTGTACATGTAAATAGTTTTTTTTTTTATAGTTGCCATTCATATTAAATTAGATTTAAATATTTCCACATGTGTAATGTAGGTGCACAGAATCAACTAATGCACTTGTCAGCAGCTTCCCCCAGGGGTAGACCCCGGGACGATCAAGAACATCACGCCGCTTCAAGAACATGAACAGACTCGTTTATTTCGAGGCTAACTCAAATTGTACAGCACTGAAACATTATAAACGTTTGTGTATACGGCGTGTCTAAAACGCAGGTAACGGGTAGCAGGTAACGGGTAACGGGTAGGTTAAATGTATTTGTTCAGTAGAACAATACAAAAATTGTCCGGTGTTATTTTTAAAAAAAGAAGAAAAATACTCGCTTGATATATAAGTGGCGCGCCAGGGTTATTTTCCCTTTCGTCTGGTTCTATAGCCTGAGAAAGTCATCCAGACGCGTTCTCATCGATTGGAAGCTAATACTAACCCATGGGTTTAATCATGTTTCTGAAAATTAAGCACTTGCATGCTCATTTGTACAAAACAGATTGCTTTTATCCAACTTCATCCTACATTTGGTTGTTCTACACCAAAGATACGTAAAAGCTAGCTAAGATATATATTATATAACGAATGCTGGAAAAACGTTTTCGAGAGACAATTCTTATGGCAACAGCAAGTTGACTACGACTTTTAAAATTAACAGCAAATGCATAATTCGTATCATCATTACCTCGTAGTTAAAAGCCGACTCCATTGCAGATCGTTAGTCCTTACGGGCCAACGGTAGACCGAAAGAAAATGATGCAAACTAAACCGTACGTATACTGACGAGTAACCGTGGTTGCTGGTGCAGCGCGTAAGATACACAGTTGTCAACTGATTGCGCATTGGATTATAGAGCTATTTCTTACGTCCTGGCTGGTATTTCGTTTCGTTTGCACATAATCAGTCTACGCAGAAGTCCATAACTAGAAGTGTCCATCTCCCACTATAGGGTTTGGTCCATCAGTTTACAGAGTAGTCTATTTATAGAAAGCTTTTCCCGCCATCTCGCAGCCAATCATATTCTTTGAAAATTTATCAGCAGTACCTGATTGGCTAATACAGCGATTTCCTTTGTTTGTAATATTATACAGTTATTTATATATGCGACAAAATTTTGGCGGACAAGCCGAGCGAATGCTACTTGCTAGTGTAGAAACTTCTTGATAATCAGCTATTTCTCATTAATAACAGGCAAGAACTGGTGAGCACCATATGTTCAGGATAGACCATTATAAACCAGAACATGTGGTTCCTTTGTAACCTTTTATTTTTCCGTTTCATCCGTTGCAGACTTCGTGATTACAGCACTTGTGTGATGTATACAGAACGAAGCTAAGTTTTTGTCTTTTGGTTCATAAACACAGATTTTTGTAGTGATATTTGGCATAAATACAGCAAGTGATAAATATCACATACAAATCATGCTATTTTTGTTTATAATATGACCTAAGAAATGTACTGAAAAAGACAATCACATGTTCTCTCAAGAGTAATTAAGTGCACCGAGTTTGTTTACTTTGAGTCTGAGCTCAAGTGAACATTTGAAAATCCTGTACTGAAGTAATTTGCGTTTGGCAGATAAAAGAACAGCCCGGCAAATCTCCAAGCAAGGCTTAATAATCGACTGGAACTGAATAAAAATAGCTATAAACTGCGAAAAAAGTCAATTTCTGGTACACTTAACACTAGCAAGAAGCGAAGTTTGATTTCAGGCAGTTCATGAAGCACAATCAAACAATGAAACAGTTGGCACTTTGCTGTTTTATTAAAGACACGTACTAACTGTTGTACATCTCCAATAATAAACTTCACAATCGAAAACTAGAAAGCTGAATGCAACTATCACAGCTGGAAATGAAATTCCAGTTGTTAAAATTAGTACAAACAAGGGATTTTTCTTCATACAACCAGTGAACAAGATTATTAGAAGATTTGAATCAAATGCCTCACGGCAACGGGTCATATGCGACCGAGTTTCCAAGGCCGATTTCAATGGATTAAAAACAAAACAATTAAATTAAAAATTAAAAGTAAACTTGGCTTACTTTGATTTAATTTTGTCCTTGTATAATGTCAGTTGTTCCTGGCCAGATGAATGTGAATTTTCGGTTCCGTTTTCATTCATTGTCATAATTCAAACTTTTATACTCGTCGCTAAGACGCTAGTCAACACTTGAAGACTTGAAAATCACTTTTAACTTTCTCAAATCACCCCAAGATCATTAGCAGAGGCACAGATGATCAGTCTATACATTTCGTTTCATTCCAATTCCAATATCTTCAATTTTAGTCGTCAAAAGCCCGACATTTGCCACCGTACTTAGCTTTGTAGTTTGTAGCACCGCTTGGCGAACTGTATGTACTGAGCTTCAAACCGGGGGGCACTGCTTGCATAATAAAGGGGAGGTACGGAGGTATGAGAGGTATCGTCTTCAGAGCCCGACCCAGTTTGCAAAATAAAATGTAATGAAGGCGTTTTTATTAACCAGAATTTCCAATAAAATATGAAAATCAACCCGAATTGATAGTTGATTTGCTCCAAAACAAGACTTAGTTTGCCAAATTGGGCTCAAACCTTTATCCGGTACTGCCGCACATCTCATTTACGTCGTGTACATGAGTGCCCCCCCGGAGCCATGACTCTCGCATCTCACCCAATGTCCGCCATTGATTTTCCCCGCGAAATTTGAGATTAGCATTTCTAAAAATAGACTACTCTGTAAACTGATGGGCCGCTACCCCAATACCAGATGGACACTTCTGGTTATGGACTTCTGGTCTACGCTGATAATGGTGTACCTAAACAGACATTTGTCTCTTTTTTTCCATACACACCGTAAACGGGTGCCAGATAATGTTTTTGTACTTATATAATTTCAAAAAAACTTTCATCTAACCGCTACCCGTTACCCGCTACCCGTTACCCGTTACCTGCGTTTTAGACACGCCGTTTGTGTATAATCTGTCAAGACTCGTGAACCGGTTTGTAACACGATCTCAAGATGAAAGCCAATCAAAATGTTCCTTTGTTCCGAATGCCTTAGTTTCCATGGCCACAACTCAATCAACCAATCAGGGATGAGGTACAGATTCTGTACCGGAAGAAACGAAAATCTCTACTCGGGCGGCCAGAGGCTCGTCGCTTCGCGACTCGTGCTGAAATCTTGATTTCAGCTGCTCTCGCTTCGCTCGCCCCGACGATTTCGAGCCTCTGGTATCCAGGGTAGGCAATGGACGGCCTAGGAAACTTGGAGACAGTAAGAATGTATGGGAGACATTTACTCTGCTTGTAAGACGCTGAATGTTCGCGTGTATTTATTGCAGTGTCAACACGGCCTTCGCTCGGTACAGTTCCAGCTCGCTATTTAGCAAAATCGAACTCTTTTCTTTAGCAAATAAAAGATGGTTCTCCTAGTTATATAACAAAATAATGCACGCTCGAGGTCTTGAAAAACTGCGGATGCACGAGCGGAACGCGAGTGCATTTAGCAGCTTTTCAAGACCTCGAAAATACATTACATGTATTTTGTTATATAACAAGGAGAACCATCTTTTATTTGTTTTATAATATAAACTTCAATGCAGACGAAGGAAATAAAGCTATCTTTAGAACCCGCGTAAACATCTAAAAGCAAACTGACGACAGCGAAAACCCCATTTTAATGTACTTGACTTGTTTACAACTGTTTTCGTCGCTGATTGGTTCAATTGTGACAGCTTGATATTGACGATCTGAAAGCTCGTTTCTTATTGGATAAAGTAATCTGCTAAGAATAGAACGTGTCAATCGATAAAAGTGAAGTCAAAACTGTTGCAGGAAACAACTTTTTACAATTTCTGGTCAGCACGGGAGAGGTTTATCTGCACATCGTGTTAGTGCAAGGCGTTGAAAATGCCTGATGGAAAAGCATTCACAGAGAAAGCGTTAGCGAATTAGCGGCAGTAGAGTTGGACACGTGAATTGAAGAATTCCTTACATCCAGATAAAACTAAATTCATTCTATTTCATCCCCCCAGGAAAAAAAATAACTTTACTAATTTAACCATTGCCATTGATAATCATAATATAAATAGAACCGAGCAAACTAAATTTTTAGGTGTTATCATTCATCAACATCTTTCCTGGAAGCCACACATTAAAACCATTAGTACGAAAATGGCAAAAAGCATAGGAATTATAAGTAAAGCCCGACAATTCTTTAATACTAACACTCTTCATATACTTTATAATTCCTTAGTATTACCCTATCTTCAGTACTGTAACATAATTTGGGCATCAACTTTCCCTCTCACTTATAACCTATACACCAATTACAAAAAAAAGCACTTCGTATTATTACTCATTCTCCCCCACAAACACCTTCCCTTCCCCCTATTTAACCATTTTAGCATCTTCAGTATTTTCGAAGTTTTCAAATATCAAATATCATGTGTTTTTTTTTACATACCCAAAAGCAGTTGCCTTCCTCAATATCCTTACTTTTTAATTTCAATTATGATTTTCACCATTATTTTACTAGACATAAAGATGATTTACATCTTCATCATCACAAACTTATTTACTCAATTCGCGTTCAAGGACCCACCATTTGGAACTCTCTTCCTTTACACTGAACTTCGACAATCTCTAAAAACATATAATTATAAGAAACTACTTAAGAATTATTTCCTTTCTCTCGTATCTCTGAACTAAAATATGTTTATTTAGTTATTTAATACATTGGTACTAGTACTTATATAGTATTTATGTTGAATTAATGTAATAGTTATGTAATAGAAATGCTACTTTAATTGCACCACTCTACCCCTTCCCTGCTAGCAGAGGTCTCTCTCTGTCTTGGTAAAATGGTAGGCGAGGGAGAGACCTCTGCCGACATCCAACGCTTTTTCTGTCGCGCATGCGTGAAGTTTCCTTGGCAACAAGTGACGCAATCTCACGTGTACTTATGAGCGCACGAAACAACTGTAACAAACAACTGACGCGTACAACTATTTCCGGTAAAACGTGTTTTCGAAACTGGTTTGACTCGTCCATGAATGTGGACGGCAAGCGTCGGATGTCGGCAGAGGTCTCTCCCTCGCCTTCCATTTTACCAAGACAGAGAGAGACCTCTGCTAGCAGGGAACTCTACCCCTTGTAATATTCAATCAATATTATGATAGCTTCCTCTTTGTTTTATTTCCCATTATTGTGATTAATAACTTTATAATTGTGATTCGTCAGTAGCCTATATGACAATGTATTTTTTTTTCTAAAGCACTGTACATTGACCTAGTTGCCAAATTAAGCCTCTGTATGGGGCGCCAAGTATGACAAAAGGTCGAGTTCGAAATATTGGGTATATCACCGAATATATAGTCAATCCTTTTAAATATGTGTTGAAGTGCTCCAATATACGAGGTGAGTTTTCCTCGATATAGGCTTCGACTGTCTTATATATAGGTTTGACTGTCATATATATGTGTTGGCTGTCGGATATATAGGGTGAGTCCTGGGTCGAGACGTTGCCAAAATATGGGTCGAGATTATCGATTAGCTTCGTGATTATCGATTGATCAACAAAAAACATAAGGGGGGAGGGGACTTGTGTCATTTTTTGTAATCTTTCGTGCTCTTTTCACTACTGGAATAATATGAATACTTCTGCTTACCTGGAAGACTTTTTTCTTTGAATGCCATCAATTATAGGCCAAGCTAGACGTAATTTACACTGTGGAAAATTTGATGTACTGCATCGCATACAAAGAAGACTCGCGGAGATGCAGTTTATCTGATCAATGTCTGATGAATTGTTTGGTCTCAAGAGTATGCAATCCGACAAGCAATTTGCATCTTGGCATACAGAACAATTGTTACACGCTTCACTCTCTATTGAGGACACTTTTTGATGAGTATTCACATGTTATTTCCACAAATGGTCCCCAAGACGGTGATGAAGCAGTGTTAACTTATCATTTACCAACGGAACATTCGAATGGAAGAGCAAGGTTCGTAATAACAAGGCCTCAAATCGAAGCGTTGGAGAGATGCCATTTTAATTGGGCATCCTGTGACTCGAATTCGAAAAGAGCGCGAAAGGTTACAAAAAATGACACAAGTCACCTCCCCCATAATGTTTTTTGTTGATCAATCGATAATCACGAAGCTAATCGATAATCTCGACCCATATTTTGGCAACGTCTCGACCCAGGACTCACCCTATATATCCGACAATGTGACAGTCAAACCTATATATATGACAGTCGAAGCCTATATCGAGGAAAACTCACCTCGTATATTGGAGCACTTCAACACATATTTAAAAGGATTGACTATATATTCGGTGATAGACCCAATATTTCGAACTCGACCTTTTGTCACACTTGGCGCACGATACCTCTGGCTTCGGCTTAGTATAGGTAATAGCATGATGTGTAGTGATATTTGGCATAAATACCGCGAGTGAAAGCGGCTCGTGATATTACGAACAATTTTGAAATATCATGAGCGGTATATTTATGCCAAATATCACGTACATATCATGCTATTATTTGTTTATAATATGACCTAAGAAATTTACTGAAAAAGACAATCAGATGTTCTCTCAACTGGTGCACCGAGTTTGTTTACTTCTTTGACAGTTTGAGTTTGAGCTAATGACAAGTGAAAATCCTGTAAGTGGCAGATAAGTTAGCTTACCAAATTGAACAGCCAAATCTCAAAGAAAGCCTTAATAATCGACTGGAGCTGAGAGAGAGTGGCTATAATTAACCTGTGAAAAAAGTCAATTTCTGGTACATTGACACTAGCAAATTAAAGAGCGAAGTTTGATTTCAGGCAGTTAATCGAACACAACTGAAGTCAAACAATAAAGCAGTTGTCACTTCGCTGTTTTATTTTAAAAGACTGTAACTGTTAATACGTATCAAAACCAGAAAACTGAACGACACTATCGCAGCTGGAAATGAAATTCCAAGTTCTTTAAACTTAGTTAAAGCAAGTATCTTTCTTTAGGTATTAACTTGAACAAGATAATTTGAATCAACTGTCTCACGGCAATGGGTCTCATGCCAACTGCATGGTCACTCGAAGACTTGAAAATCACATTGAACTTTCTCAAATCACCACAAGATTCCATTACCAGAGGTACAGATGACATTGCTGTTCATTTCTATACCAAACTCTTCAATTTTAGCCATCAAAAGCCAGGCATTTGCCACCGTAAACTTCCGTAGCTTTGTAGTTTTCTGCACCCGCTCGGCGACCTGTAACTGAGCTTCAAACCGGGGGGGCACCGCTTGCATAATAAAGGTAGGTATGTGAGGTGTTGTATTCAGAGCCCGACCCGGTTTGCCAAAAAATAAAACGTATTCTTATTAACCAGAATTTCCATGAAATTTATGAAAATCAACCCGAATTGATAGATGGTTATTTTCCAAAACAAGATTTGGTTTGCGAAATTGGGCTCAAACATGGACACGGTACCACCGCACATCTCACTTACGTCATGTACGTGAGTGGCCCCCGGAGTTTGAAATACCACTCCTTGGAGTTTGTAATTTCACTATTACGCTGAAATACCACTCCTCTTAGCCAATCAAATTGCAGAAATTTATTTGGTCATGTTATAAACTTTGTAATTCTAACAATATCATTAATATGAATCATTAAATCATTAAAAATCACTATTTTGAAATTCTGCCAGTTCTGGGTTCTCTGCAAGTTTTATCACCCGTTTTTTATTCAGGAACATTTAGGAACCTCTCAAACGAATTTCTACATGAAACCAGAGAAATACCATTGTATTCTTCGCAATTCACTGTTCAGGGTTCAGCATAAAGCAGGCTTATTACAGTTATCGTCGAGTTATTGGTGAGTCATGTCTTGTTGTGTTGTCAATTTCCTCTCGTTTTAATAATACACCAGGCTGTTAGAAAAACCACATTTTTCTTAAATTCAATCATTTTTTATATCTAACTCTCAATGAGTAACACTGTATTAGAATGTGGACATTGCTTTTCTTAACTTCAAACGTTTTAGCATCCCATTGTGTGGTTGCTTTAGAGTACGAAGCCGATGCTAAATTCTATCACCGATCATTTTCTTTCAGTTTTGGGAAGCGACTTTTATTTTCCTCTTCTTCAACACACCTTAGCAACTCAAAGTCGGACATGTTTTCTCCCAGTCTATGAAATTATCTCCGTTAGCTATTTAACTCGCGAAAAACAATCACCGATACCGTTTGTTTTGATTGGATTCTCAGCGTGCTTGATTTTTTCTTGAGCGTGCATTTATAACAAAATCAAGCACGCTGAGCATCCAATCAAATCGCACGTTCTTAAGATGATCCCATAATTTATATTATAATCCCCAATGTTGTAGTGGAAGTTTTCTTATAATTGTACAACAACTATTCTAAAAATCACAAAGCCCCAAAGCTATGAAGTCAGAACATTAGTTTCCGTAAACTGCAGTAGAATGCAATATTATAATTCCCACATAAGTTGTTGTTTGTTTATGTTAGTCGGCATTGTCGAATGCAGATCTTCGAAGCACTTATGTCTTGGTCCTAGTTCAAGTTCAAGTTCATTTTATTCACACTTATTTCTATTTTGTAAAAGTAAATATCACTATAGCAAATAATATAAATTAGAAAAGATGGAGTTAGGTATAAGTAGATTTTTTAGTTGAAGAGTGTGCATGTAGTGGCCAAAGGAGCAGAAGCTTTCGAGTTGGCCACTACCATTATGAAGTTAATGAGGGAGAAAGATAAGTAATAGTGGGGAGTTTATACGATTCTAAATCCTGAACTTCTCAACTCAGAACTATAAACTCTGGATTTCGTGCTAGCAAAAATTCCAAAGGTCGTTCCAGATCAGTTGAGTTTTGACGCGACGCGACATAACAGCGTGAGTTTCCATTGTCTTCGACATTATCAACAATCACGTGTTACGCGTGCGCATTACCGTAACACTGTTCCTTTAAGAAAGCCCTAAAATCGATTCAGCGTTGAAAGCTGAGACTTATTCATTAATCAAACATCCACAAAGGTAGAACTTGGAAGAGAACTTGATGCAGGACGTTATTTAATTATTCAGCGCGTTCTAGGATTTTAAAATAGAGCACAATGTCAGTGAATAGTTTTCATTACAGAATAATCACGCAACATTATAAGTAACTTCTGACTTCTTAAAACATAAAACTTTATAAACCGGTATCGCGGTCATTTATGCGAGCGAAATATTTTATTTATATTATATTCTTGCCTGTGTGTTGCCTGTGCGTCGTGCCTGATATTGAACTACAATCATTGCCAAAATACCTTGGACCGAAAGATCTCTTAGAGGATTTTTGGATACTTTTAGGGATTTTATAATATATCATGTCCCCCATCCCCCCTGTTTCAATGTTGGGAGGAATTTTGGACAGCTGATATCATGCACATGAAGGTGAAAACCACTTTTCACAATACCTGGAACAACATTGAAACGGAGGAGGGGACAAAGGACCAGTTCAGGTGATAAGAATTTATTAAAATTCAAAGAAATACTGTTATCGGTCCAAGCATTTTGGCAACGATTGTAGTTGTTTTGACTCACCTTGAATATTTATACCGCTTCTCTATCGTGGTTATCGACAGTGGATAAACTCCATTTAAGACTATACTCTGGGTAAAATAGTACATACACAGAAAGAATAAGAACCACTTTGGTGTGTTAAGACATTGCAGCAATCGTGGTCGAAACTTTGCCCAGCCAAACTGCAAACTCTCTGCGTTCTTGTTCACATGTATTTCCTGTTTGTCCGTCATTTTTGATCGCAACAGCTTACGGGGTTATTGAGTGTGGTTTATAATCTGATAACGCGTGATTGTTGATTCACGTTCGTGTAGGCAGTAGAATCAGGAAAGGAACTCGAAAATTACTCTGTTGCGCTCTGTTCGATAACTGAATAACCAATTAATTTATGCATGCTAGTTCTCATGACAATTTACCAGTGTTTGAAAAATTCACAAAGACAATGGTTCATATGCATGAAAGCAGATTTTGAATTAGCAAAATTGCGACAAATTTCTTTCACAGTTAGAATAGAGCGACGAAGAGTTCTCTCATATCGATACAGATGTCAGTCTCGTACCCAGAGCTCATCTCACAGAGAGAGCTCTGGTAACAGCCATTTTTTGGCCCTTGCGGATTGGCTGAAATGATAACGCATGCGTAAGAATCAATCGAAATACTTAACCGTGATTGGATAATTGTTACTTGTCATGTAAATAATAAAGTTCGCGCATAGGGCATGCTGGCCGAAGTACAGAGGCTCATCGAAAATGGCGGATTGAGATTTGTGAACTGCCACCGAATGTAAAGAAAAGAGAAATATCAACGTAGAACTCCGTTCTGAATAAGTTCAAGCTATTTCTGTGGTTGCACAGGAGCGTAAGGGCTGTCTTTCTGTGTTTTTCCTACCGATACGGGATACAGAAACCACTTGTTTACCAGCTTCTGGCGTCTGCAATTGTCTCCGAGTTCGACTGCAGTGCAGCTTTTATACAGCTTTGAACAGTCGTTTATATCCCCTTTGTCTTTGGATGCTATACAACGGAGGACCAGATATATATAAGTGAACTCCTGATTACCATGCAGTGATGATAATCAACAATCAAAGGCAATAAGGAATGTTATCTACGAGGCCAAATCTTGGACGGTCGTGATCACAGTCACAGATCAGTAGTCTTAGCCTGAAAATTATGCATGTACAGCTGCCTTCTCAGCTCGTTCCAAGGGTCCACTCTGCTGTATTTCAGCAGATTTCAGGCTGAGGCTTAATACTTTATATTTAAATTTATACACAGCATTCATATTTAGATTAGAATTTGTTTTTCTTGTTGAAACTGATTGGTACTGCATGTACACTATTGGATGTGGGTAGAAAAAGAAACAAACCTTTGAATTTCAAGCATTGTGTATTTCACAGTTCTGGTGGGGACTTATTTTTATTATCAACATGAATATTTTGCAGTGTCTTGCTGGATTTTTGTCTACCGTTAAACCTGGGCCTTGAATCAATGGCTTAGTTGCAGAATAACCCCCTCTACTCAAAATATCACTTGAAAACGGAGTTTCTCTAGTACTTAGGGGTCATCAACAAATAAAAAAAATTCTTACCATCTGGGGTGGAAGGGTAGTGGCCTGGGCATTAAGAAAATATTTTTTTGGGAACTTTAGGAATAACTTTATTACACAATTTTATATGAAGTGTATGTTAAGAGGGGAGCAGGGCTTAACATCCAAATGACAGTAAAAAAAAAAAATGTTGTCTATGACCCTTAATAATACAAGATGAAAAGAACTGTATGATGAATGATTACCAGTACCTGTCAAGCCTTATAACAAGAATAAGCATCCAGTATCTGAATATCATACAGTAAGTTGCAAAAGTAATACCGTAAATTATTATTATAAAATTTGTTAATAATTAATAAAGGAAAACAAAGAAAATTAATGTTTCGAGTTGTTTTGGCACTTGGACTTCAACACTTGTTTACTGAGTAGTTGTAAATCTAATACAGATTCATCTTGATTTACATAAACTTGCTGTGATTTTAATAATTATAAACCATATACTCTGGCTCAAGTTTGTAAATCTGATCAAACATGGCCACTCGCTCTGTATCTATTACAAACTAAAAAATCTAGTGTCTATCCAAGTTAGTGAATTACCCTTTGTCATACAGGTAGATCAGGCTTGGCTTTTAGGCCTTTAGCCATCTGAATACTGTCAACAAGATGAGAACCAATGTTATCATCCATAGATCTGAGCCAATTTTGATTACTTTAAGATACTATTTCGAACACTCATTTCAGTGTTAGATCAAGGGTTCCAAATAGTTGCCAAGAAACAATTAATCCCAAGGGCTGTAGCCCTGATGGATTTGTTGTTTCCGAGGTTTGGAACCCCTGATCAAACTGATGCAATCACTTTTCATACGTCGAATGACAATACCTGTATTCTTGGGTCATTAGGAAGTATTGTTTACCAGTATTTTGCTGTTTAACTGTTATTGATCCCAATAATTAAAATTTCTCCTTTGTTAAACACAATTTTCTGCTGTGGCCACATCAGAAGACTTGGAACATTGTAGGCATTGTATGCGAGTGGTTTAAGCACTTAATTATTTTCTGAACAGTAACAAAATTGTAATTTTATCTTCAAGGTGAAAGGAGCCTGGGGCCAAGTGTTTCCATGGCAACATAAGTTCCACAGTGATGTGTATTTTCTTTAGTACTACATATGTGCAAAGTTTCAATTGTTTTTACCCACTATTTGCCGAGATTTTATTCGTTTTGTGATTTGTCTCCAGGCTGTATTCATAAATCATTAGGAAGTATTTGCCTTGTTGCATACAATATTATTGACAATTGAAAGGGTCCATGCAAGAATAACATAAGTGACTTCTGATAAAATTCCAAATTATTTTTGATGTTCTTTGTTTTCTGAGATAATTTAGAACTTGATCAAAAGTCTCTTATGCTGTTCTTGCAAACCCCTTCAATTATATTTTCTCAAGACATGGTCATTTCAACAAAATAATGGTCTGATAGTGTAGTAGGCACAGCAGAAGCTAGCAGTCAGGAGTATAAATCACAAGGATGATGGTTTGAGCCACACTCTAGATGCTGATTTTTATTTCCATCTTGTCCTTTACTTCCCTTCATGTAAAGTTATACTTACATTGTAATATTATAGCTTACTGGAAGTCAAAAGTCAAGTGTCCTAATTAGTGTTTGAACCTTGATCTGGCATTTCATTGGATATCAAGAATCACTAGTACTAGTGGTCTTGATCAGACTGTCATTTTGGATTGGATATCAAGATTCAACAATTGATGCATGTGACAAGTCGGTGCCATCATAGTTAATAGAGTGGAATGGTTATGAAACCCAGCGACCTTCTTTGTTATATGTCTGTTAGCTTTTTTCAACCGTGACCCTGCACAAAACACAATAGAAATTCTAATGTGTTAATCAATCAGCCAATAGAAATGTGAGTTCAGTCGTTCAGGGGACGCTAATGAACTATGACCCTGCACAATCTTTTGTCTTGCCCCCTTCCAACATAAATCTCAGCGCATTTGTTAGCCCCTTTGAAGTTTGCCGGGTTTCATAACCATTCCACTCTATTAACTATGGTGCCATACAGCCTTTACCAGGTATGAAACCTCATGCACATGAAATGCATTGCTGGTATTTGCTGCTTCCCTCATTAATTATTCATGAGTCTTAGAAATATATTTACAGGACATTCAATCTCATTGTCTGCAAAATAAGATTTAAAATGTATTAGAATATTACATATACATGTAGTCCGCATTATTATAACAGTTAACTACATGACCAACTTTGTGCTGTCACCATCAGTTTTAAAGTACAAAATCATTATTGGGAACAGATGGTTGGTAGAAAAATAATGACGGCATAATGCTAGATCAGAAAAAGCACATGGCATTGACACAATCTGCCCTTTACAGGGCTATCAACTAATTGAATAGAAACCCCTCACTCCCTCGTTCAATGTCCAAACCATGTGATTACATCTGCAGTTACTTATTAACATTGACAGGTCAATAATTTCTTAATGTTTGTAGGTTCCAGTTGTATTAATCCTTTCAGATTTAAATAACCAAATTCTCAAAGAAAACAGCAGAAAAAAAAGTTAAACAATATATTACATTCACTGTACTTCACAATCTTAATAAATATAGTGATACTTACTGCCACATCAGCCATTGTCATTAATGTGCCAACCAGAGATCCATTGGTTCCTGACACAAAGTGGCCTTTTGAAACCATGGTTGGCACATTAGCATCACAACTGTAATGTTTATCAACACGAAGTATCGCTATAGTGTTGTTTCAATAATTTGATTGGTACATTATTAGCCAGACAGGTAGTTATTCAGAAACTTGTATTACAGTTATAATAATAGTATTTAGAAACATGTTTTCTTTTCAATCTTGGGAGAGTCAGGTTTGTAGTGGTTATTCCTAAATAAATTTAACTTATCCACTTTCCCAAAACATGACTTGTGTTAATTGCCAGTGCAGTGTTCATTCAGGGGAATTTCATATGTCAATACATGTTTTGGTGGCTGCATATTTATTTATAGAAATCCTACTGAAATACATGTGCAATGCAGCCATATATAGACACTTCTACGTTTGGGTGTTGTTTTTAGCATGATTTATAGGTCATTGACTCTAAATAAATTAAGCTGTGATTTTCTTTAGATTTTCTGGCTCGAAGGCAATCGAGCTTGCTCATAGTTACATAAGTCAGTAAGCTTAAATAATATGCAGCTTGCCCAAGAAGTTCCAGCTTATTTTCCTAAGTTTGCTTTAAAAAAACATCAGTTCTGCTAACCTTTGGCTTTGCAGTATTTCTGCCTTCTGGTCCCGCCTACATCGTCGGCTATTTTATAGCTTTGTGCCGGAGTTCCCATCGTTTTCCTTGTACTGAGTAGACTGGTGGAAGGAGAACTTGGGTTTCGACTGTTCCAAACGCTCCTCATATCTTCTGCCATCCTGGGACTATCGATTTTTCATGGCTTCCTTTTTGTACGAGTGGATTTATTTTGACCGGAAATCGACTTCAGTTCCTCGTTTTCGAAAAATGATTCCTACGCATGCGTTTTGTTTTAGCCAATCAGCAAGGACCAAAAAATGGCTGTTACCAGAGCTCTCTCTGTGAGATGAGCTCTGGGTACGAGACTGTACAGATGTTGAAAATGTCTAGAATGAAATTAATAACAGATGTCGAGTCCTGACTCATTTATATAACCTGTATTTCTTAAAAACAAATTCTGATACATTGGTATTACAATTGACTTTTATTACTCGGCCAGCGGTGTGCCACTGGACATGCAAGGTATGTGCAGCATCCTCCAATGAACGGCCAAGTTGGCGACTCCTTGGCAATGTTAATCATAAACAATCCACAGAGTAAATGCAAGATTCGCAAGGGAGCACGGGAAGGATGTTGCAACCCTTCCCTTGGTCTTTGCGCGACTTTTTCAACCTTACCGTGCCCCCTTGCCCTCCATCTTTCTCCTTCCCATCAAAAGCGCCAGCGTACTGATGTTATGGTTATAAGATCATGCCGTTGCGTCTAAAATATCCTAACGCCTGGTGGGCCACACAATATAGCGATGCCAGGTTACAAAGTTCTCCTTGAAATGAACTAGTTGATTTAGAACCTGTAAAGATAAAAATAAAGCCATTATATTATTCAAATTTACGTTGAAATTGTCACATGCAGTCATGCAGCGATATTTATCTGCAGATAACTTAGAAGTCTTTATGTAATGGTCCAGATAAGAACTCTAGTGCTCTACGGCAAGGAATGTTAAAAGGTGTTAATTTTCTATTATTCTCTCTCGTAATTTTATATGGTTGATACTTATAAATTCAATAGAAACCCATCGAAATAATGCATTTTCATTCGATATTTTTTTGTAGTTTGAATTTATTTTTGATCAAACTAACTGGTTTAATTTCGAAGAATATCGTGTGTGGGGAAAGTTCTCAAATTTGCGATTGAAAAATCCTTCGTTTTCTCTATATATAATAATAATAATAATAATTACAGTTCTTTTCCGCGCATTTCGACTAGCCTCAATGCGCTTACACTTTATGGGAAAATACAATAACAATCTAATTTAATCTAATCCAATCGAACTGTAAACCATGTATACGTGAATAAAAATTGAAAAAAACGAACACTACAGATTAAATAAATATGTCTTAAGAAGAGACTTAAAGTGCTACTGAAACGAATATGAAGAATCGATAACATAGCTTTAAATTGTTGGTTTAGTATATGATCGAACTAAAAACGTACTTTTTACCGTTTGGAAATATATATTTTTGCGAATTTTCGGGACTCGAAAATGCATGTTTTGACCCTGAGAGCGCGACACTTTTATTTTCTAATTAAATATGCATGTGACGTCACATGCTTGACATGAGCGAGAATTCCTCACGGCTCTCTGTTATTTCTCACAAATGGCGAAGCGCGGTGGAAGGTTTTGCGTGGCCGGCGGCCCAAATAATATAAGCTGTACAAACTGCAATTATACCCCTGGTATATCAATGCACATTTTTCCGAAAGATGAGAGAACCAGAATGCTGTGGACGCATTTCGTTAGGAGACATCGGCCGAACTTTTCGCCGTCTCCAACATCGGCGTTGTGTTCAGTTCACTTCGAGCAGAGAACTTGCTACACCAGACTGAGCTTGAGCACCCTTCAACCTGAAGATACGGAAAGTATAAAGGAAAAGAGAATACTAGAGAAAGGCTCTATCCCTACTATCGACACTGCGATAACTGCTCCCATGCAACAAGAAAGTCCTCGTGAGCGCAGGAGACCAAAGAAAGTAAGTCCACGATGTGTCTGCTCGGTTTATGCATGTTTTACTTTCTTCTTTACTACTAGTAATAGCTCTGCCAGGTTGAAGTAGACTTCAACGAGACTTACCTTGTATTAGCTTTCATTGACATTCTTGTAATCATGAATCGTGAAATACGCGCAATCTGAGTCTGACGTATACGGCAGGTGCAGTCAATCTATGGGTGGCATATTTGTTGTCAAATTTATTCACACATACAAAACTTGTATTTTAAGCACATGCCTAAAGTATAGTTATTGTAAGCCTATTCTGTTGCTATTATTTACAGTTTTTACGCGATATCAGAGGAAAAGCATCGCCATCGGCGAGAGATACATGTACAGAATCAGAAAGTGATGAAAGCGACGAATTTCCAGCGGATCGCGACGAAGGTGAAGCTTCGGAAATTGAAACAGAAGACGAAGCTCATGTAGAAGGCAGCAATTCTGTAACTAAGTATGCCCAGACAGAAATGGAGATCCGTGTAAAGTGGACTCAGACAGGAGTTTACGTGTGCCAAAAATGCAACGAACGGAAAGAAAAACTAAGACAGCTACAGAAGCAAAACAGTAGGCTGCGTTCACAGAAAGACCACTGGAAAAACACTGCTCTGAAATTGCAACAGGTAAATAACTGATAACAGTTTGTTCCTATACCGAAATTTTCCAGCACACTTCGATTAATTTCCTTTTTTTCTGTGCATGAGTTTTTTTTTGCCTTGAATATCCAAAATATTTTTAGCTCGTCTCTTTTTTTTGGGGGGGGGATTAACTTTTATTGGGGAGGGGGAGGTCGGGGCACTGTCCTTTGTAAAAACTTTTTTGGGTAAATCAGCCCTGATACTTTTTGTAGTCTGATAGTTTTTGGGCAAATAAAGTTCTTAGGCTCTATGAAAAATGTTCACACATTTTATGAATAATGCTAATAAGGTACATTGAAAGGCTGCTTGTAATAAATATGTATTTTTTACCCTGGCCTTCAACCCATGACCAATAAAGTCATATTGTATTATAATATCTGCCCAGGGTGACTCTGATCACAGCAGTGAAGCTGCAGAGGGAGAGAAGGATCAAGAGAGGATGGAGATTGATGGCCATGAGGAAGAGGGGAGTTCAGA
Source organism: Actinernus sp. WN-2022 (assembly GCA_030867875.1). NCBI lineage: Eukaryota > Metazoa > Cnidaria > Anthozoa > Actiniaria > Actinernidae > Actinernus > Actinernus sp. WN-2022. Next base: position 62,534,045 of record JAOWCC010000577.1, on the reverse strand, counting down.
ACCAGAGGACGAGTTGGAAGATCTGGGCGAGGAAGAAACTCTGGACAACGACGATCCAGACTGGGCAGGCCTGGAGGAGAGGGGAGCAGATGATGATGAGGGAGATGATCAGGAGCAGGATAAACCATCTAGTTACAATGTCAAGTATGTGATTTCAACATTTATGTATTTTAGAAAAGGTAGTAAAAGTAATTTGTTTTGAGTGTCACTAACAAATATTTATTTTGATGTTCTGCTATTTTTAGTCAAACTGACTAGCATTCTATCACAACTCAAGCAATTTGAATGCCTGAGCCAGGCGAGGGTGTTGAGAAAACAAAACAATGCATACAGCTAGGCTAGCATGGATAGCCATGATATTTAGCTGTTCAGCTGTTTAATCCTAACATATTTTGTTTTCCTTTTCACCAGTCTTGATGATGGCACACCAGTTCAGAGTGAGCCTAAATTTATTGTTTTTTATACAAGACTACTCGCCATCTTTTCGCTATTTTGTTTCAACTGTAAAGAGGGAAGTCCGGAAGTAAAGATGAAGAATAATGGGACTATGGTGACTGTGGTACAGAACTGTCGGAACTGTGGGCCACAGTCATTTTTATGGAGGTCACAGCCTCTGGTACTTGGGCGCTACCCTGCCGGTAACTTGCTACTCAGCTTTGGAGTACTAATGGCTGGTGCATCTGTCACCAAAGTGCTACTGGTAATGCACCATATGGGACTGTGTGTGTACAGTATGTTATATTTCCATATGATAGATCGGATTAAACACTAAACTCGAATTGAATCAACTGCATACGTTTTAATGGCCACCCTGCTGCTCAACGATTTACACGTGTTCTCACACTGCCGCGCATGCGTAAGTAATAGTATACCGCTGACATACAGACACAACAATCCCTCCTCTTTTTGCTAAACGTAATCCTAGCAAATGTAAAGTTTACGGTTCCATAAGTATAACTAAAATTCAAAACAAGTTCTGTTTTTTTTCCTGGCAAGTCTTTGGCCACAAAGTTCTGTCCAATAAACTCAGTTGTTATGGACCAAACTAAAAAGTACAACTACTTGTGAGACATCTCGAAGTCTTTGAATCTTGCTGGTAGTCTCGTCGTCCTTGTCGGCCTAACAACAGTATCTCTGCTAACTTCACCTGTAGAACATCCTGTCTCATCCACCTTTTCTTGAGAAAGTTTCTCTTGGTTAGCAGTCTCTAGTGGGGTATAGGTGGGTCGGACATATTCATCACCTGTAGTACAATCACTTGCAACATAAGGTTCTGTAGCTGGTTTGTTATTAGTCACAGTCTCTCTTTCTAGAAATTTCTTGATGTGAGTTGTGTTTCGCTTGTACATCACACCACTTGGTGACTCAATTACAACACTGTTTCCTGTCTTTGATACTACCTGGTATGGTTTTGGCTCAAAAGTTGGTGTCAACTTGTTTGTCGGCTTCTGCTTGAGTAGCACTGTGTCACCTGGTTTCACATCGCTCTCGCATGCTTTGCGCTTCCTATCAGCATACAGTTTACCCCTCTCCTTTGCTTCACTGTCATGATCGCGTACTTCTTGGTCATCCACTGGGTGTTCCTCGATTCCTGGTAATCGAGTGCGAAGCTTTCGGTGAAATAACAGTTCTGCTGGGCTTACTCCTGTTGTGCTGTGAGGTGTAGTTCTGTACATCATTAAATAGGACGCTAGTTCTTCCTTCCAATCCTTCCTCTCTATCTGTGCAATCTTGATCCTCTTTAGCAAAGAACGATTTTGCCTCTCTACTTCGCCATTGGCCTGAGGCCAAAGAGGTGTGGTTCTCCTTTGCTTGATGCCTTCTCCTGTCAGGAAGTTCTTAAACTCTTCACTGATAAACTGTGGTCCATTGTCAGTTGTGATGCTCACTGGTAGTCCATGTATTAGGAACATCTTCTTAAGGCTTGCAATGACTTTATCAGTTGTTGTCGATTTCAAAACATCTACTTCAATATATCTACTGTAGTAGTCTACCACTACAAAAAGATGGTCTCCTGATGGTAACGAGGGAGTCATCAGGTCTGCTGCAACATGTTGCCAGGGTCCTGTTGGAAGTTCTGTTGTCTTAACAGGTTCTGGGGGTTGTGGCATTCCAACTAATTGGCATGAACAACATGTTTTACAAAACTGTTCAGCTTCCTTATCAATCCCCAGCCACCATACTTTGGCTCTTAACCTACGTTTCATACACACGATGCCTGGATGGCCCTCGTGAGCAAGATGTAAGACTGTTTCTCGCAAACTAGAGGGTACCACTATCCTTGTCCCTCGCAGCACTAGCTTGCCAATGACAGACAACTCATTTCTGACTAGGAGATACCTCTTGTTTTGGAGATCCTGCCACTGACCATTCTTAGCACATTTCCTCACATTAGTCAGTTATTCATCTGTTGCAGATGCTTGTTCTATGTCACGAGTTGACATAGCTCTTGGAGTTGCATTTTGTGCAACGAACCTCACATAAGCTTCCGTTTCAAACTTCTGACTTTCCTCTTGCACATATATTAACTCTGGTAAGTCGTGACAATGGGTCTGCAATATTTTGCTTCCCTGGAATGTACCTTACAGTGAATCGGTACGGTTGGAGCCTCAGCACCCAACGGCTAATTCTTGCACTGGGGTTGGATTTCTTAGAGTAGATAACCTCTAAAGGTTTGTGGTCAGTTAACAGTTCAAAGTCCGTCCCATACAAATACATATGGAATCTCTCACAGGCCCACACTATGCCTAAGGCTTCTTTTTCTGTCTGTGAGTAACGCCTTTCGACGTTTGTCAGACTTCTGCTAGAATAACAAATAACTCTCCTCTCCCCATTCTGTTCCTGTGTCAAGATGGCCCCAAGTCCCACTGGGCTGGCATCAGTTATGACGCATGTCTTCGCATCCAAGTCAAAATAACCCAGTGTCTCTGCATTTGTTAACCTGCATTTCAGCTCATTGAATGATTGTTCCTGTTCTTTATCCCAAACAAATGGTACATCTCTCCTTGTCAGTTTCCTCAATGGCTCTGACACAGTTGCAAGGTCTGGGATAAATCTAGCACAAAAATTGACAAGACCGAGAAAACTACGGGTCTCAGACGCTGACTCTGGTCTCCGTGCTTCCGTAATTGCTTCAATTTTGGTTTGTGTTGGCCCAATACCACGTGCTGATAGCAAATGACCCATAAACTCTAGCTCTGACATGTAGAGTTTACACTTTTCTTTGTTTAGTGTCAAACCCTTTTCTTGGATCCTTTGGAGGACTTTCTCGAGTCGTCTATCGTGTTCTTCTTTTGTAGAAGCATGCACAATTATGTCATCATGGATGTTTCTCATACCTTCACATCCTTCTAACGCTTGCTGAATTACTCGCTGGTACATTTCTGGTGCACAGCTTACTCCAAACATCAGACGTTTATATCGGTACAACCCTTTGTGAGTTGTAAACGTTGTGATTGGCCTCGATTCCTCACTCAGTTCAACCTGGTGAAATGCCCACTTAATATCCAGCTTACTGAATATTGTGCTCTGGTTTAGGGCATGGAGTATTTCATCCACTGTTGGGATGGGGTATCGTTCCCTGACGATAGCACTATTTGCTTGTCTCATGTCTACACAGAGGCGTATATCACCATTCGCTTTAGGTACAACCACAACAGGTGAAATCCAGGGTGTCGGTCCTTCTGCCTTCTCAATCACATCCAATTCCTCAAGTTCATTGAGTTTGTTCTCAAGTTTGTCCCTTAGGCTAAAAGGAACACGACGCATAGGCTGTGCCACAGGTTTCACATTGTGGTCAATGGGTATATCCAACTGAAAGTTCTTCAGCTTTCCTAACCCCTCAAAACAGCCTTTGTATTTCGAGAATACAATATTTCCACTGACTCCTTCTTCAACAGTGTTCACATTTATTCCACCACCAAGTTTTAAGACATTTAGCTGTGTAGCTGTCTGCTTGCCTAGTAAAGCTTGACCTTTGCCCTCTATTACAGTAAACTCTGCCTCGACTGATACAGGTCCTAGTACTTCGGACTTTGACGGCAGAGCGTCTGAGTAGGCCAAGCAACTGGTTCGCCTTGGTGATCTGTTGACGAATGTGAATGGACCATGTAAGGTCGGTACCAACGGTCACGCCTAGGTCTTTTTCGCTATGAACGTGGTCCAAAACTTGACCATCAATGGTATAGTTAGCCAATAGGGGACTGCGTTTCCTGGTAATGGTTAAAACTTTACATTTCTTCGCATTGAACTTCAGCCGCCAAGAGCGTGCCCAGGTCGCCAAATTAAATACCTCACCCTGAAGAATGGAGATGTCTGCTGCAGATTCCACTACCGAGAAGCATTTGGTGTCGTCAGCAAACATTGTCACCTCGACGGAGGACGAGATGATCGATAATGGGAGGTCGTTGACATAGATCAAGAACAGAAGGGGTCCCAGAATAGACTTTTGGGGAACACCGGAAGTGACTGGAAGCGTGTTCGACATGGCGCCATGAACTGTTACACGCTGCTGGCGACCAGAGAGGTAGTTCTTGAACCAGTCTAGCACTCCACCTGTGATACCAAATCGGCTAAGTTTGCGCAAGAGTAGCATGGCGAACAATTGCGTACAGTCAGCGGTTGTCATTGCGGGCGCGTACGTGAAAATCTATTTTTAAAAAGAAAGCCGTTGATGGGTGTTTATAGAATGAGGAGAGGTTACATGGACATCGACAGTCAAAATGGCGGACGAGCTGCTGTTTTCAACGTCCTGCGCGAAGGGAAATGTAACAGCTGAACGAGTCGGGTCTGTCCCTTTAAACTTTGTACGTTTGGGAAGGAGAGTTTTGGCGTTAAAATGCAGTTATTTACGGGACGTTTGGAACCACTAAAGCAAGTATTTAAACTCGTTTTTCTGGCGTTAGAATCTACTTTGGTATCTGCAGAACAGATTCAAACTTGTGGACCTCAAACATGAACTACTCGGAAGTCTTTGTAATTGAGCTTTCTGACTGGCCTTTACAGTATTTAACAGAAGATGTATGGCGGCTCTAGCTAATTTGGGTCGTTTTTTAGCAGAGCATCGGGAACCGGTCTAATCATCCACAACTTGTTAGCAATCATAGTCGAGGGCAGGAGCAGGCATGTTAACTGAATTTAAAACTTGTGGACCTCAAGAAATATAAATATTAAAGCAGCAAATTGGAAAATTGCGAAAAGGTAAGCCTTGTCTTCACTGTTTTCACTAATTTTGGAACGACGTGTAATGCATTCTACGCATGCGCGGCGGCCATGATGTACGATATTGTTCGCCATGAGTTTGTGGTCAACTGTGTCAAAGGCTTTAGAGATGTCGAAGTAAAGGACGTCGGTTTGTTTGCCCAAGTCCAGGTTTTGACCAATGCGATTGGAGGACTGTCAGTAGCTGAGCGGTACAGGATTTGCCTTTAAGGAAGCCGTACTGAGCTTCAGAGATCATATTTTGAAGGTGGTCTATCAGACGATTGTAAATACAACGCTCCAGTACTTTAGCGACTATGCACATCAAGGAAATGGGTCTGTAGTTTTCTACATAACTCTTATTTCCTTTCTTGTGGAGAGGGGTGATGTTGGCAAGTTTCCATTCAGTAGGGAGACTTCCAAGCTTGAGTGACTTGTTAAACAGGTGAGTGAGGGAGTATGAAATACTTGACGCGCATTCCTTTAGTAGGCGGGCAGGTATGTTATCAGGTCCCATAGCTTTGTTTGGATTTAAAGACTTTAACACTTTAGATACTTCACTGGGTAGTAAGATTATCTCCGAGACAGTCACATTAGTTATAGGTGAGTCAGGCGTCCATTCGTCATCGGTAGTTTTGGAATACACGGAGTTGAAATAGCGATTGAAAAGACAGGCTACATTTTTGGGAGTACTGGCACCGACACGAGCTGAATCTGCGTTGGTGGAAGCTATCGTGACTTCTTGAGGGACGCTGCTAGACTTCGTTGATGTCTTGAAGAACGACCAGAATCGCTTAGGATTAGATTGCAGGGTAGAGCTCAAGGAACCAACAAATTGGTCCCTGCTGGCTTTTATTAGTTTCTTTGCACATGAACGCAGATGTCTGTACTTTTCCCGTAAAGCATCAGAATTGATATCCTGAAGCTTCCGACGCAGGGTTTCTTTCTGCTTAAGTAGATGTAAAATACTGCTATTTAACCAGGGTAAGGTATGACGCTGACATACAGACACAACACAGTACAAGAACATATTTTCTGCATCAGAGCAAGTTCCTCTTCCCTGCCATCCTGAGCTACTGGGAGAGCTACAGAGCTTCATTGCTCAGCAAATTGAAGGATGTGAAAGATGCCGTTTGGAGTGGGGATGGCAGATTTGATTCAATGGGACACTCTGCCAAATATGGTGCATATACCATGCTGTGCTGTACCCTTTCTAAAATTGTACACTTTGAACTTATTCAGGTATGTACCGTTACGTTATGTTAATACTCAAGTCTACTATTTTTGTTGACTACTAAATTTAGCAATTCAGGATCGGAAAACGTGGTTATTTGAATACCTGCTACAATTAGTAACACTCTTTGAAAAAAATGTTCTAACTAAAATGGCTAAAAATTAAGTAGCTGACAAAGGTTTTAAAGAAAAATTGCTTAATTTAGTAGTCACAAAGACATTCAAACTTCTTTTCCATCATTTTGTTTCAGAGTAGAATTCATTGGAACTAAAATAGTTATCCGTTTCCCTTTTTTCATGCACTGAATATTGTAGTAAGAGTACTTTCTGTCCATATTATAATATTTTCAGTGAAATGAAAGGGCAAATTAAGTAAGCATTCTTGTCCATGATGTTTTAGTATCCAGTGCCAGGTTTTTTTTTCTAGGCAAACCAAGTGAAGAGCAGCAATGACATGGAGCTAAAGGGTGCAAAAGATTGCTTCAAGTTCCTAAAGCAGGCAGGGCTTAGCATTGCTATATTTATATCAGATAGGCATCGGTCTGTTGCTAAGTGGATCAGGGAACATCAGCCCAGCACTCAGCATTTCTTCGATATATGGCATGTAGCCAAGTCCATAACAAAGAAGTTGCAAAAGGCAGGAAAAGAAAGTGGATGTGAGAGGATCATGCAATGGCAGAAGTCCATCAAGAATCATCTCCATTGGTGTGCTATCTCCACAAAGGTTGGATTTGGAGACCTTATCCTTGCAAAATGGAAATCTGTGATTGGGCACATGTGTAACAAACATGACAACCACCCCGATCCACTCTTCAAGAAGTGTGTTCATGGTCTACTTGCCCCTCGATTCTGGATAAAAAATGGTTAGTACCAGGAAGGCATAGCCAAAGAAAGCCCAGCACCTCAACGCAGTAAGAATTTGATTCTGGGCAGAGGCAGGCCATAGAAATGTTAATACAGGCAACTTGTGGCCCATGAGTGGCATATACTGTAACCAATTTTTATACATTTTCTATGGAATTCTGGCTTAAACTTTGACCTATTATTTCTCGAATAAATCAATTTCTTTAGTTATTTAGGGGGCAAATATTATAACCTTGTTCATTTTAGGTACACATATCTATGACAAGATAAAAAACGACTCTCCAGTGAAGATCAGACAAGCTCCCTGGAAGGGTTCCACTCTACCCTAAACCAGTTCCATCCCAAGATGATCTGCTTCTCTTGGCTTGGGACATTTTGCAGGTCAGGGGTTAAAATACATTAAAATATGGTTAGAGCACAAATAGAGCAGATCTCTAAGATGAAAAGAATCCTATACTTTTACTATACTTATACATTGAGCCAGGGGGGGGGGGGGGGGATAGGTAGGTGTGGTGTCAAGGTTCAACCCCAACCCTGTTTGACCCCAAATTGGAGGTCCAAAACCCTGATTGCCCCCACCTTTTTTTAGATAGACCCATTAGATTGTCCCAATTAGAAATTATACTATATGGCAGAATCCAAAACCCTGACCTAGCCCCACCACACATACCTATTTGTCATAAACCAGAGTGCCCCCCCCCCCCCCCCCCAAAAAAAAAGGACATTGAGAAATTCCACTGTCCTTGTCAGCGAGATAAAATGTGCTAGCAGCTCAGAGCAGCAGCTCTTGCTTTCATCTTTCATTGCAGGCATGTCTTAGCTAGCCTTCATTTTAATGAGAATGTCCACAGGGAGACAATAACAACAAGGGATGGTAAAGAGCGCTACCAAGTGACTTATCCTAAATACAAGTTTGGTGAGGAATTGGTCAGAGAAATTAGAGTCCCTCCTACATACAGTAAGTATATTGCTCGAATTAGCACTTAGGCTCTATTTGAATAAGAACAAGAACAACGTAAGTGACTTCTGATCAAATTCCAAATTCTTCTTGATATTCTTTGTTTTCTAAGAGAATTTAGAACTTGATCAAAAGTCACTTACGTTGTTCTTACATGGACCCCTTCAATTGTTGTCCCAAAGAGAGTTTGCAAAAAAAAAAAGGTAATTCAGAGGGTATTTTAATTCAAATACATATATGGTATTCAACTTAAATTCCTAAGAGAAAGCAATATAATCCATCTAAAATGAGAAATCCAAAGACCCAGAACTCACTGAGGATCCAGTTTGATAAAAAAAACTAGCTTTCTTGGATATACCTGTGACTATTACCTGTGACTATTACCTTGACTATTACCTTGACCTGTGACTATTACCTATACCTGTGACTATTACCTTGATCATACTTGGCAATGTATATCATTTATTTTTTCTTTGCAACAGAATATGTTGATGATCTGAAGAAACTGGTCTTTTCCATGCGAATGACTGATCGCAAGGAAGTGTTGGCAAGGTACAAGAACCAGACTCCAACTCCTCTGAATACCCGGTTCCCTGATAGAGTGAACAAAGCTGATGCTGTAGCCAACTATACAAAGAGGAAACAGCAGCAAACGTCACTATGTCCATCGGGTGAGCAATCACTTCTGTTCTTTAAAAAAATTATAATAACAGTTTACATTGTCTCAAAGCATTTCCTCCTCAACATGTTTTAGTTTTGGGTACATACTAACTAAAGGCATTTGTGTAAGGATCAAAGTATTGAAGACAGTATGCTACAGATTACACAATCTCAGCATAAAAAGTAAGCAAATTCAATATTGTTTGTTTACAGCTGAAGATCAGGAATTGCTACATGCACAGGCCTCAAGTAGCAGTGCCAGCAGAACCACCAAAAAGAGAAAGCCTCCAACATGTAGGACATGCAAACAGCCCCTGAAAGGACACCCCAAAAATGGCTGCCATGATGCTGCTAATGAGAGCTGAAGTTGAACTTCGCACAAATTAAGGGACAGCATATTTTATCATTTCTGAAATTTTCTATTTAGTGTTATAGATTGTTGAAGCATGTGTAAGCTACAAGTAAGCATGAGTACAAAAATTTGTAGTTATAATGTAGTGTTCAAATTAGGTATTGTATCAGAGAAACATGCAGCTATTTTTTCAAGTTAAAAGAGCCATTTATATACATGTAACAAATGGAGCACTCTTCCCATACAGAATTTGCAAGTGTAAAATATGGATGACAAAAATATGATATCCTGTTCTTGGCTTAGTTTCAACAAGAGTTACAGGTGGGCAAATTTGGAAAAAAACAAATACAAAAACATTCTGTGTTGGTTTAGTTTTACAGAATGTTCTACTAGTTTGCTGTTTTCAATACAAAAGCAGCACAGAACCAACCAGAAAAAGTAGAAAATAGTAGCATGAAGAGTGACAAAAATACAAGATGAGTGATTTTTGAACAACTGTTGTGTATTTTCTAAGCTTGCCTATAACTTAAAAAAAACTCATTGAAGCAATGTACGGCTCACAGGGAGGATATTTGGCAGCCAATTGCAGTCCTCTTGCTACTATTAGAGTTCATTTGGATTTTTGTCAGTAGTGAAAATTGTTCAACAACCTAGTGAAGTGGAATCCCACTTTGTAACCGTCAAGGGAAGCAAAAAATTATTCTACAAGAGAAACAAATGGACATGTGACAGATGTGGGGTTTCCGGAAGCCAAAGACTGATCGAACTATTCACAGCTACGTTACAATGTTAGAACTCTTTGTATGGATCCACAACAAAAATATGTGTTAAACAAATGAGAAATTAGGGAATTTTGTTGTATCCATGTAAGAAGCCTGGTGCCAAGGGTGCTTCCATGGCAACAACATAATTTGCAGTGACATGTATTTTACTTAGTGTCATACATGTGAAAAATTTCAGTAGTGTTTGGCCAATATATGCAAAGATACTCTTCATTTCGTGATGTCTTCTAAATGGCTGTGCAATTGTGCAACCAATATGATGTCACAGGTCATCTCATTTGCATATTACAAAAACCTGAATCTCTGGAAAAAGACAATGTATTAATCAATGGAAAACATCATTCTTTCTCATTTTGAAAGTATTTCTGAATAAGATCAACTTAATTTTCGTTTCATAGGCACTTTAAAGATAGCAATGATGATAATTTTCTTTATTAGATCTGGTGGCTCCTAATAGAGCCATTTGTTTTAGCTCAGATGAGCTTGCTTGCTGCCTCCTCACTACTGTCGCTGTTGTGCAGAAGAGTAGCCTCTGGCAGCTGCAGTTGGGAACTTTGTTCTCATCATGTGGTAGATACAGGCAGGAAGTGGCCTGGTATTGTCCCAGCCAAGGGATCCAAAAATCCACCGGACTAGGAAGCGATAAGCAGTTGCACGTCGACTCCTGGAATAAATATAACAATAGTGTCAACCAAAATTTAGTTACATCGTGCATGTCCTTACTGGTGATGGATTGTCAGAAGACTTTGGTTATGTAATGCCTTGTGCATGTTGATAACTTAATTGCTAATCTTTCATATATTGTGCAAAAACCTGAAAGTTCTGAATCCACTACCACTTAGAGTATTTTAAACTCTATAGCTATTTAAAAATAAATAAAACCAGTGCAACACTAAATCTATAAACAACAAATGTGTCAAGTTATACGGGGACGATACTGGTGTAGGTTTCTGTCAGTACTTCATCACACCCGATATTCCGATAGAAGGCATAGGGGTCACATGATAGGTGCATGAGCTCTATATATCATAGACTGAGTCCACAATTAATACACCCTTCCACAATTTGTTTTAACTTTTGATATATACGTATAACAGCAAAACCATCGATACAATTTTGAAGTTAGCCGAAATCCCAAATTTGAAATCATATCTTGAATAGTAGCAAAGATACCGGCCTGCAAACTTGGAAATTTTTGGAAAATTTTACAGGTGTTTGTATGGAAATTTCGACTAACTTGCCACCCAGTCAAAATTTCCATACAAGTGTCTGTAAACTTTTCCGAGTTTGCAGGCCTACATGTATAACTTTGCTCCTATTCAAGATATAACTCTAAAATTTGGGATTTTGACTAACTTCGAGGTGCTCTTTTCAGCAATATTGACGGTTTTGCTGTTATACGTACATGTATATAACAAAAGTTCAAAAAAACTGGAAGGGTCTATTCAGCATGGTCGTCTCCGAAGCACAGTGCCAGTGGTTAAACCATATATTTTCTATGGGGTGAGTCAGGGGTTCGAGTCCCAGTAGGTGTCCATATGCATAATTTTCTCTCTATCGTTTGTCTTTTCTTGTGTACTTGTGAACTCTAAAATATATCACCAATCAGCTCTAAAACGTATAGGTTTACTGACCGGTTAGGGTGTATTTTTATTATCGGGAAATAAGCTTTTGTATTTTTCTCAAAGTTTGTCGGATTCATCGGTTCCCAACATTTTTCCGACACAGAAATGGTTCCACTATTCCATGACTGGTATAATAAACAAAAGATACCCCTCCCCCAAGGCTCAAGCTTCAATTTCGAACCTTTTGTAGATACACCTGTTTCAAAAAAGGTTGATCAGAACGAAGAACTAACTACAAGTATTGAACAATGGAGCTCTATTGTCTTTGAATCACTGAACCATAGAGCCCTTTGTTCAATGTTTGTAGTTTGTTCTTCGTAATGATCAACCTTTTTTGAAATAGGTGTATACTCAACTGCTCAACTAAAAGTCAAAATTCGAAATGGTTGTTATTATGTTTGACAGGTAAATAAAAGTTGTCTAATAATAAACAAGAATACTGTAATAACTCCCGTGTTTAGCAGACAGTTTTACTTACTCGTTCTTTGCATTGTGGCTCCCACGGGTTGGGAACTTGTAGCATTTCCCTTGTTTATCTTTCAACAGCGGGCATACTTGCTCGAGGACGGTAGCGTTTGTCAAAGCCAAGAAGTCAGGATGGCTTGTAATACAGTCTGCTGCTATTCCATCGAACGTCAGCCGTCCCATTATTGTTGTTATTTCTTTGCAGCAGCGGTACTCCATTGCACTCGTTAGAAGAGTGCAAAGGCCACATTTGCACCTTCGAAAAATCAAACGCAATGTTATTTTGGTTTGCAGATCTACCGTCGTACCGATAGCTCTGACAGCCCAACTACATGTACTTCCGCAATAGCTTCAAATGAATTCTATAGTTACCAAACTTCCACGGCTATCTGCTTCTCGAATCTGGACTCCAGAATTGCCGGGGTTCATCTTCTTCCTCTCTGGCACTCCTGTGAGTCCTGGGTCTTGGCCCTTCGTAGCCTTCCGGAGCGAGTGGCTCGAACCTGTATGGCTCGACTGGCCCGCCAACATGTACAGCTCCCAAATCTTCTTCGCTTTCGTTCTCTGTAGACGCGCAGGTACTCTCAGAGCTCGATAATGATTCTAATTCATCGGAACTAGACATGTTCGAACTAAAAACGCTATAAAGATGATGAACAAATGCTATAAATCACTCGAGAGAGAAGCCAGCGGGTCAATCATGTGACATCACAATGGGTAAGACCGCTGTTTGAATTCGAAGGCGCGGATTTCCGAGTCTTGTCGCGCTCAGTGACTCTTTTTAAAATCCATATAAAATATACTTCTCGGGGGCTCGTAATATATTTTTTGCTTTTATTTGTTCACTGAAATATTAAAAAAGCTATTTTATCATTAAGAAAAAATTAATAAATTCGTTTCAGTAGCACTTTAAATTGCGTGACGGACTCAGCATTTCTGATGCTGTAAGGCAGAGCGTTCCAGAGCTTAGGCGCCGAGATTGAAAATGCGCGATCGTCATATGTGCAAGACATAGACCGAGGAACAACAAGTAAGCTCTTTGTAGATGAGCGCAAGTTACGTCGTGGGGCATATGGCATAAGGAGTTCACTTAAATAAGTTGGTACGCAACCGTGTATAGCCTTATAAGTAAAAAGTAAAACTTTAAATAAAATGCGCTTAGTAATTGGCAACCAATGCAGAGCACGCAAAACAGAGGAAATATGCCCGGAAATATGATCCGTGCGCTTGACTCTAGTGACTAGCCTAGCAGCAGAATTTTGAATGCGCTGTAACTTATAGATGTCAGTAGTAGGTAGTCCGTATAACAAGCTATTGCAGTAGTCGAGCTTTGAAGTTATAAAAGCATGAACTAGGCGCTCAGCACTTAGCCTGATTTTTCAGACGGTCAGCGGTCTTCCGCTTCACTTCACCTTACTCTACCAATATTACGAAGCGCTAGTGAAGCCGAACGACAGATACTATTAACCTGGCTAGACATAGTAAGGTGATTGTGAAAAATGACACCTAGATTTCGTGCCTCAGATGATATTGACACGGTGTGCTGACCAAAAGGGATACTAGGTATTGGTACTAAACGAGAGAATTTAGATGTAAAATGTAAAACCTCAGTCTTAGTAGGATTACAGGTTAGCTTATTTACTAGAAAGAATGACTGAATATCATTAATGCAGTGGTTCAAGTTTGTGAGGGCAGTCCGTTCCTTGGTTCCTTGACATGGGGTTCATCGTTATATAGAGTTAGGAATCATCTGCGTATATTATACAATCCAAGCCGTGTGATTTAATGATATCTTGCAACGGGCCAAAGTACAGGATGAAAAGAGGGGGCCTAAGACCGATTTTTGAGGAACCCCAGATGTGTCATGTCGGGGCTTAGACTCTGTATCGCCAATCACCACCTTCTGCGTTCGTTTGAGATTGGGACGAAGAGAGGATGAAAACCGCATTATAAGAGTAGAAAAATCTTGATTTTTATAGACGCTCACTGGATATGAGCTATCGAGCTTTCTGATTGGTTCCCTACTGCTTATCAGGTTAAGTGTACCTAATGCAATGTAACTAGAATAAAAATACAATATACATACAATATACCTGAGTTCTTTACATGGTGGCAGCCAGTAAAACACATCTATAGCGTCTATAGGCCATACATCCAAGATGCCGATGTCCAGGAGTCCCTAAGACACTTGACACGCAATGATGTGCCGTGGCAGTCAGGAGCCCTTTATCCGATAATGTTTGTGAAAAAAATATTATTGATTTTTTAGAATTTTCAAAGTTAATTCTACAGTTTAGTGAAAATAAAATTTCAAAACATTTGATTTTCAACGAGAAATTACGGCGAAAAGAAATATGGACGGGAAAGCAGGCTGTCATCGGCTTATTAGCACTTGTGAAGCGTTCTCATGGAAACCGCGAAAAAACACGTGAATCTTTTTTAAATAAACACGAAACACGTTCACTCGTCTAGCTCGTCTTGAAGCTGTTGAGTTGCAAATATTCATTTACGTTTCACACAGAAATCATATCTAAAATCTAGTTTAATAGTAATTTGGCAGCTTCAAATAACGAATTGATCTATATAAGGGAGGGCTTATGTCCGCCGGTTTTCTTCCGCGAAGAAACGAAAGTCGCCGCTGACGGAAAGCGATCTTATAACCAATATAAACAGTGGGCAGAAGTTGCAGATTCTGCAAAGTCAATTCCAAGTTGAAAGAGTGCAAGTGCCCATAAACTTCGCCACGAAGTTTCAACTGTAGATTCGCCTTCGATAGCCGAAGACGAAGAACCGACTGAAACCGAACACGATCTTCCGTAACATTTATTGTACTGGTTTGGTCTGTTTCTTTACGCTTTCTTTGTCTTCCCTGTGCACTCATGATTTCTGTGAAATGCCATGACAATGGTAACGCTAAAATTGAACATGTCTACTGCGATTTACTGATCGCACTGAAGAGCTAACTTATCGTGGTCTCGTAGTCCCGTCACTGAAGCGCGCAAAATCCATGAACAGCATGGCATCGTGTTTCACTATACCTACAGCTCAACATCAAATTCTGGAAAAATGACATTCTTGATGACAGATAAGTTAATTGTGTCAACAAACCTCAGTGGATGCCAGAAAACTTCACGGCGTTATAAAAGCAAGTTTTGTAGCATGTATTCGAAGCTCCTGTCCCTCTAGATTTTAATAGATCGGATTGAAAATTGGCATATGGCTAGATCAATATGTTGACAAAAAAAATGGTGTCTCAGTTTTTTAATGCGTTTTTTGTTCTTGAGATACTTTCATGTTTCTTTCTTCAACCCCTAAAAAAGGTGTTCCAGATTCTTTGGATTTGATTATTTTCGCGACGGAATGAGATATCAGAAAACTGAGACATCCTTTTTTAGATCAATACCTCTACTTTATGAAGGTCGTTTCAGCGCGGATTTCCATCCAATTCCCGAGGGACAGTACCCTGGGTTCCAGAGGTTAAATGTTTTGCCTTTTGTTGGTAAATAGCATTGGCGAGCGCAAAAGGCGCGAGGTCGTCGAGTGCGCGGACGGCAAAATTTAACCTCTGGGCCAGGTCTGTTTGAACTTAATTTATTCATCCAAAATATCGAGACCGATAGCCATTGGCTAACGCTCACAACAACCTGTAATTGGATAATAGCCATCACGTGTCCAAAACCGCTCACGTTGAGCGCGCGCTCGATGTTCGAAATGCGTGCAGTGATGATTGCGTCAGCAGCGCGCGCGAACTAAAATTGAAAACTTTTCACCCGAAACTTCCCCTTTCTCTGCAGTTTTATACGTGTGTACAAAGCTAGGTTACATTTAACGTCAGAATCTTTGGTTTCGAGACTTTGTGAAAAGGTAGTGTAATTTGAATTGGTGTTTCCACTTTTTTCACTGGTCTTTCAATTTTCAAATATAGCTTGCGCTGCTCTTAGCCAATCAAAATCTAGACCTATTTTGCTGACGCATTATTCTGCATGAAAACGAGATTCAAACAGACCCGGCCCAGAGGTTGAATTTGTTTTGCTTTCCGCGCGGTAATAATAATAATAATTTATTTACCGTCGGTAACGCAGGAAGTGGTTGCCCAATCTCCCGAGCCAGGGGCTCATGATATAAGCGCTCGACAAATTAATAGTAACAAAATATAAAATTTGTAGTAGGACAATAAAGCTAGGGCATGACATTATAACACGAATGGAAGCTAAGATAACTCTAGTTTCAACTATTTACATATATATAGTAATATTGTTAGTACATAACAATATGGATAAAGGCTAAGAGAACTCTATAGTTCAAACTATTTACATATATACAATAATAAGTAATCAAGTCTAGCTATACTAATACCATACGATATATATACAAACTCTAAGTTAAAGGTGCCAAAATTTAAAGATATCAATGTAAACTAAGTAGATCAATTATATAGGTGCATGTGTGCAGGAGCTAGTTAGAGGCAGTTTTTACACTGGCATCCAATAAAGTCAGACTTATTAAGATATTGCCGAAACTGTGTTAAAGAAGTTGTAGTTTTAGCTGCCGATGGTAGCTGGTTCCAAATGTGAGATACTGTGTATGAAAAAGAATTATGCTGGAAAAGGCTGTTATAGGATGGCTGAACTACGTTATTACCGCTACCTCTTAAGTTATAGCTAGTGACTCTAGGTTTAAAAAGATTTGATATGTATACAGGACCTTGATTTCTGAAGCATTTAAAGAATAACATTAGAGATTGTACGTTGCGTCTATGTTTCAATGACCGGCGCATTGAGGCCATGTCTAATAGTGTTTCTTGATGATTTGCGTTATTACCTAAATTAAGTATAGCATAGCTATTTGCAGATTCGATTTTGTTGCTAAGATCTTTACCAATGCCTAACAAAATGGGACTACAATATTCTAAATGCGGTAATACGTACGCCTTGTAGAGTCGTATCAAGTGAGCTGTTGGCACAAGGCGCTTGAGCCGGCGCAGTGCCGCTATTTTCGCGTAAGCTTTCTTTAGCATTTCGTTAATATGTGGTTTAAATGTAAGGTCCTTATCTAGAGTCACACCTAGAATTTTCAAGGTGTCTTTCACAATAATAGTATCTCCATGGACTCTTAGGTCGTACGTATACTTTGATTTTCCTAAAGTCATGGCCTGCGTTTTAGCGGCGTTTACTTGAAGAAAGTTATCAGAGAACCAGTTCTTCAGCGACTTGATGTCATGGTTAATGGTGAACTCAAGTGCAGCTGGACTCACGTCAGCTGCATACTGGGTAGTGTCGTCAGCATACAGGCGCAGTGATGAAATATCAACAGCTTGATTAACATCGTTCACGAAGATGTTAAATAAGCTAAGACGGGGGGCCTAGCAGGCTTCCTTGTGGGACACCGCAACGAACTGGGAGCCAGTCAGAGAACTGCCCGTTACATTTAACTCTTTGTTGACGATCATGTAGGTAGGACCGAATTAGCGATAAAGCACACTCCATATGCTCTTAGCTTAGCTAGTAGAAGGTTGTGGCTGATAGAATCGAAAGCTTTGGACAGATCTATGGCCACAACTCCGACCTCATGACTCTTATCAAGTGATGTGCGCCAGTCGTCTGTCATCTTAACTAGCGCTGTACAACATGAGTGGCCACGAAGAAATCCCGACATGTTGCTAGAGAATATAGGAGAGAACGTTGCATACAGCTGATCGTATTTCACTTTTTCAAACAGTTTCGCCATAACAGATAGTACACTAATAGGTCGATAGTTCTTCTTAAAAGTAGTCTCATCCTTCTTATGAACAGGGCTCACATTACTGCGTTTCCAATCACGCGGCCATGTACTAGTCGATATGCAGTAGTTAATACAATTTGGTCACTGGGGCAGTGATGGTAGGTACAGACAGTTTCAGAAATTTTGGCGGAATTTCATCGGGACCACAGGACTTCTTAATGTCAAGGTTTTTTATGAGGGAAGAAATGTAATTAGGACTGACTGGTTCAAAGGAGAAGTCTAGGTCAGTACACAGATTACTGATTGCTTTGACACTAGGGTGGTCCATAAGCTCCTCCTCTGTAAGTTTTAAGACCACCTCTTCAACACAAGGAGTAGAGAAGTAGCCATTTAACGCGGCAGGAACATTCGAGATTACTTTCCCTCCTTCTATGAGTTGAATTGTAACGCTGTCAATGTTAGATTTTGTATTCGGTAGAAGTGGTTTCATTTTTTTCCAGAAATGTCCAGCTGAATGACTAGGACTTTTGGCTGCTTCCCAACGAAAGTTGCGGACTGCTGTTCTCTTTAAACTGGAAACTTTGTTTCGCTGTTCCCTGTACTTAGCCCAGTTTGCGTCGGTGCAGACTCGACGAAACTTCTTATATAGGCGATTCCGTTTACGTATCTCTCGTTGGATGTTTGGAGTTATCCACGGCAGTTGATTGTTCCGTAAGCGTAATTTAAGTACCGGCGCGTGGCTATCCAGTACCTGCTTATACAAGCCCACCCAATGAGAACACACATCGTCCGCATTGTCGAATGTGTAAGCGGTGTCCCAAGGGGTCTCCTCCAGATCTGACGCAAAGGTTCGCCGAATTTACCAACAAAAGGCAAAACATTTAACCTCTGGAACCCAGGGTAGACTGTCAAGGGCCTTTTAAAAGAATTACAGTCGTTTCGCCCCGGCCCCATGCACATGTATTTAAATGGTTATAAATTCGGGAACAAAAATCCAGCATGCAGTGAGTGAGTATAAACTGAGTAAGTAATCCGAAATGAAGATTTTTTCAAACGAACGATAAATGATGTGGAAATCGCATATTTATCTGTGGCGTGTTATATATTGACACTGGTTTTATTTTGTTCTATTTCCCGGGTCTATTTACATCTGGCCTGTACCTCTTTGTATTTGATTATTATCTCTTGGTTTAGGCATTCTACATTTAATGTGTTTTTTTAGAACTGACATAATGATATTATGTATAGAGTAGTGTATTTATCATTATTGCAAGTTTATAACATAACATAACTAAATTTGGTCCAGAACTGAGAGTATACTTACATGCAAGTGGCACTCTTTCTTTCACTTCCCCTTTCTTGGTACCATTATATATCCATGCAAGCTAGATCTTGTTTCAGTGTTTTCCATCTGAGGTGGTCCTGGCTTAAGATAACCCTAAGGTTACCTTAAGGACCTACCTTCTCATCATTGTATTTCTTATTATGCCTTATTACTCGTAAACATTTCCATCATCTTATGAGAAAATAAATGTAATTGTTGTTGTTGTTCCTCAGTTCTTGGCGTCAGCATCGTCACTTTCACTCGGTCATGATCAGGAGTACGAGTACTTTTACGAATTATTTGGGAATGAAAATTAATCTTGCTGCGACCCCAATGATATAAAAAGAGTGGACACTGCATGTTTATTTGTGGCCTGCCATTATAAGTTTCAGTCTCCTTCAAGATGTAGAAAATGAGCACTAGCACAGTGGCAGCTCACTAATACTAGAAAATGGTGGTCTGTAGTTTACGACCTCAATCGAAAATATTGTATTGAGAATTTAGCCTGAATGTCAGCCGTCTCCACTGGTTTGTTAATACAAATAGATGACTTTATTTCACATGTAGAATGACATTACCTAACTATTCACAATGAATAGCAACATTATGTGGAATTTGTTGTTCTAAATTGCTTGACTTCTCATAGTTGTACTGCACCTGATATAATTACAATGCATCAAATTTGAGTGACTCAATATCGTGCAGACTACTCAAATAACCATTGCACTTCAATCAACAACACCCATACCATTTTTGTTTTGTAATTCTAACGAACCTCAAGGAACAATAATATTGAAAAGAAAGTAATATTAAACAACAGAATTGAGGGAAATTGTTGCTGAAATGTACATACACAGCATATATGTATGTGTGTGTTGTGTGTGTATTATGGCTCTATCATTTCCACCACCCCCCCCCCCCCCCCAGGCATACCCTAACCTAACCCCCCCCCCCCCCGGAATATGTGGGGCATTTGCACATTGACATTTGACAGACAAGAGCATCAGTAGAGAACCAATTCTCTGGCTACTCTAGCACAAACCATGTTGACACAAAATTATGCTAGAACTCCATGCAGTATATAGATGGCCCGAGTTAAGGCCACTCAGGGCCTCTTGTTGAATATATTCAGCATTCCACAAAATATTAAATGCTTCGTTAGCCAATCAGTGTGCGAGTTTGAGTCGTGCTATGGGATTCTAAGACAAATCCTAACCCGAACAACAAACCTAACCATAACCGTTTGGCCGTGATTAATGTAGTTACAAGTTAAGCAATTATTACCACAGCGAAATGACCCATAGGGGTAGTTAAGCGTATCAAGTTTATCAGTGCAGAGTTTGGATTTGACTAAAGTGTCGCGTAGGTTTTAACTGCGTCGAAAGGCTGCAAACGGTGGAGTTTGGAATACGTTTAAGCATCGGTTAGATGAAGAAAGAATGTTAACGTGTTTGAGGATGAGAACAACATAGAACAATTACATTTATTTTGCTCCCCTAATGTCTTCTCCGATATCACTACCTTTCTTCAGAATACTATGCATGAAATGTAATCTATACTTTTAGCTAGGCGCCAGATGAAAATATCCTTTATCGATAAAAATGCCTTTTTGCGTACACATCCTAGCAATAGTAATCAACCTAATGAACAGTGTTTACCCTTGAGAACACACTAAAATACACTTTACATCCACGAGTTCGCCATTGCGCCATGCGCGCAAGCGCAGGAAGGAGTTATTGGGATGGTTGGGGGAATCGTGTCACTCACTCACTCACTAAGACGTTAGCAGAATGCGAGAATGGAATGCAACTTGATAGTAATCGATACTTGATTTAGTTAATAATTGAAGATCGATCTTAAATAGATACAAGCGAACATCTACCGTCGGCGACACTTGAGAGCAGCAGGAGGGCAATGAGGCTGGCAATGATGTATAAAATACACTACCGTCTTGTTGCTCTGGATGGACTGGAGAAACTGATCCCCGAGCAAAGGAAGAGCAGGCACCTAAATACCTGAGGTATAAAGTACAGAGCTCTAGAACGGATTATCACAGTGGAACGGCCTTCCAGATGATGTAGTATTGGCACCCAACCTGCTTACATTCAAGGAGAAACTTGCTGCACTGGGGCATTAATCATTATATACAATTGGTTGCCCCTGACCATTGTTATTAACAACCTATTATTTGTTTTTACTGTTATTTATTATTTATACTATTAACGCTCACAATACTCTTCATTAGTGAAGGAGGTGAGTCTAACTGGAAGAAGAAGAAGAAAAAGAAGGAATATTAATCAATCAATCATTTTATTTGCTCCATTTTAACACTTTACATACATTGGGTGTTTTGGTGTTTTCTAATTGGCAATCATACACGTAGTGTTATGGAGCAGGAGCTCTCAATAAACCCTGTTGGGCTTTTATGGGAGAGCCCCCGATATGATTAATGATATAGAATTTAAAAAAATATTAACATGGCTTTACTAATTATAAGCTATACATGTAGTACGTGTAAGCTACTTTTTGAATGTGACAACTGTACTTTTATATCCTTCTTGCAATATTAGATTATTCGGCAACAAGAAGATATTTGTTTAGTTTTTTTCTGAAAATATTGTATGAATTGGCCTCTTTGACCATGTTTGGAAGGTTGTTCCAAACTTGGTTTCCTCTATATTTTATTGAATACCTACTGTTAGTAGTTTGTACGTATATAAGGTAGATGGATTTATGATGATGATCTTGTATAACGTAGTGTGCATGTATGCATTTCATTATTAAGCATGAAAGTTATTAAATGATTTTGGTAGCATGTTTTTAGAATGTCGAAACATGAACAAGGCAGTCAATTGTGTATTAATGTCATCTAAAGGAATAGTTGACAGATTTTGAAACAAAGGCGCTGTGTGATCCCTGTAGTTTGAGAAGGTAATTATTCTAATGACCTTTTCTTGCGCTTTTCTAATGGCCTCTAGTCTAGATGGATACGTGCTTGCCCATGTGATGTTGCCATATTGTAGATATGGATAAATTAGGGTGTAGTAAAGATATTTCATTTTTTTTTGGTAGAAATGAAATGCCTTGCTTTACATAAGATACCAGTGGTCTTAGAAATTTTATTTGCTGTATATTGAATATGATGTTTCCAAGTTTGGTCTGAGTCTATGTGAATTACTGTTTTACAACAACATCCAATTTTCTCGCTTTCCGATTGGCTCTCCGCTATATGCAATATAAGTACGGACAATGAAAATGACGTCACTCGCAAGCCGTGATAGCTTTGCAAAGTTTGTGAATTCAAATGGATGTTTAATAACTTCTTCCAAAAAAAAAGAAAATGAGGATTTCACAAGCATTTCATCACTAGAAGAAGTTAATCGGTGAGTCGAACTTCTTTGTAGCTAGTGTGCCATTTGGCAAAATGTGAGTTTTCTCTTGAGTGGAGAACGCTTTGGCGATGGTTCAGACTTTTTGACTCATTTTATAGTTCTCTCAGAGCTCAGAAGTCGTGAATTATAATAAGAACTTTTCTGATCCAAAAAACCAAAGGATTTCACAAGCATTTCATCGATCAATGACAGAAGTTAATCGGTGAATCAAATTTCCTTGTATGCTGCCATTTGTAAAAGAAAGCTTACTCTCGGCGCCGGTAATTAGAAGTGTTTACGTTTTGACTTTCAATGGCCTTTTCTCACACGAAAGCAGTTTATTACGCACTCACTTTGAAGCTAAGTGCTTCGTCGTTGTAAAAAACAACAAATCGCATACACTTTTCCATTGTCCGTACTCGTATTGATCATAGAAATGATGCCATAAAATGTCCAAAACTCTGTACTGAAACAACTCGCTGCGCTAAAAAAATGTATGCGATTTGTTCATTGGAATTAACGTTGCTCAAGTCCCCTTCTTGCTACTAATTGTAAAGTGACCGGCACCGTATCTATACGTGAGCGAGCAGCCGTGTTAACCATGTGGGAGATGTGTGAGCTCATTCATGTGGGCGTGAAGATGTGTGCTTATGCGCCGAGTGACGTAAAACCCCTGTACGTTTTCATGACAAACTCGCTTAATATTAATGGCAGGCGGCTCTAACTTTGACAGACATGGTATTGGGTCTCCATAAATCACTTAGTGGCGATGTCGTAACGATGACGTCATCGATCACGTGATTTTAAGTACATGATCGTATCTCCCTCATTTCTAATGCCAGGCGGCTCAAACTTTGAGACATGGTATAATAATAATAATAATAATAACACTTTATTTAATGAGGATATGCAGATAAAGTTTACACTTGTTTCCAATCTGGTCCTCCTAACTATTATATGCCAAGATAGAAACATGATATAATTACATTATATCTACTACTCAAAAAGGAATATACATTATTGGTTCCCCATAACTAACAATGACGTCATCGGTCACGTGATGTTACAGGCTATCACAACAGCAATAATAACTTTGAATACTTCCGCATGTTTACCCTTTAGAACACACTAAAATACACTTTACACCACCTGTTCGCCATTGCGGCGCTGTTTATGTACAGCTACAGAGGGTTCATTACATAATGTAGTACGGATGAATTGACCTATATCATTATGACGTCAAATCAAAAACAATCTATTGTTTAAACGCTAAGGATCACGGTCGCGGGAGGGGGACAAAACAGCAACAACACAATGGAAATCGCTATCAAATGCATTTTGTAGAACGTAGAATAGCGGTAACAGCCACCAAATACGGTAAATATTGTGGGATAAACATTGATACAGCTGATATCTGGAAACCAGACAATTCGAAGTTACATTTTCCTCAGCAGAGCAGATTTAGTTCAAAATTCTATTGTTCAAGTAGATTCTGTCCCCCTCATAAACAAGCCGTGACGTCATAATGATATAGGGTAATTAAATTGTGGTCTTTGTATTTGAGCGCGGTCCCGAGTATACGTACGTATCGAAAAGTCACAGAGATGTTTGGACCCCTGGTAAAACACTCGCTCTCGTTTTTGATATACATCGATCACGGTTTCTGGGAAACCCGCACTCCTCCCCACACTTCACCATAACCTTTAATGGTTAATCATTAGAGTGGTTTTACTTAAACCGTGAAACACAAATTAATAGTCACTATCTAATAGTCAAGAAGAAACAAAAGAAAACAATGGAATTAGGGTCTAATTGTGCGTATTAGTCTAATATCTATTTCACGGGTTTAAAATCACTCTAATAGCACGATGCATATCCAAGGGAGGGGTGGGTGGGTAGTTTCCCAGAAATCGGGATCGAGCCTGAATTTGTATGGTTTCTTTTTCAACGAAAAATTTTGGAGAAATAAAATAAAGGTTTGCAAGAAACGTGATTCAGATTAATTTATTTATCAATTAAAGAGGTTTGTAAAGCACAGAATATTAAGAAGGTAGGAAAATGGGAAGGAGCATAAGCTTAAAAAGCCAGACGGTTACAAAGCGCGCATTGTCATCCGCGAATCACCCAAGGTATAGCTTGAAGTAGGTCCTGTAGGACGGGTGGACCATTAGAAATCAGGGGTGGCGATTCCCCCAAAAAGCAAGGAAAATGGGCCCCCAAACAATTTCGGTAGACTTATTTACCTAAACCAATTAGTGTAAGAAACCATAGTTAATGGAGGGAATCCGGCAATCTTCAAACGGACTAACAAAGGTGCTGCGATTTAGGTTGGAAAGGGGTAAGATTGTGCACTCATACCTCATTAGCGTCCCCTGAACGACTGAACCCACACGTTTCTATTGGCCGACATATTCTACTATCTGTTGTGTTTTGTGCACGGTCACGGTTGAGAAAAGCGAACAAAGACCTATAACAAAGGTCGCTGGGTTTCATAACCATTCACCTCTATTAACTATGAAGAAACAGACGTTTCTAGGAAAATTGCACGGAGTGAAAAAAAACGTGCAGAACTAAAAGGGCCAAAATATTGTTCGTGCACAAAAAATTGTCCACCCCCTCCCTTATTTCTAATAGTCCACACTTAAAGTGCCACTACGACGACAATTTACCATTTCGATTTGCCACTTTTTCAGTGTCTATAGGTCAATCAGTATTAGAAATATCCGAAATAGTAATAAATGGGCATGTTAAACCACAAATTTTAGGAGAGTTTACCGGTAAAATCCTGTCCGCCATTGCTGGAAGCCGTGCCCTTTGTTCAGCTTTAAACAAAGGTTTATTCACCGGAAGTGATGTCATACACCTCGTGGCGCGAAATAGCGTGCATAAAAAAAGTAGCCAACCTCGCAAAGATAAATATAACTTTCTTCTTATGTACGTGAAGACGTTTTTAGTAGAAATATGCCTCCAGGCGTTGTGTTCTGCAGGCGAGCGTTAAGTGTATGACATCACTTCCGGTGAATAAACCATTGTTTAAAGCTGAACAAAGGGCACGGCTTCCAGTAATGGCGGACGTGTAGATTCAATATTCGGAGCTAAAAAAATAAGACTTCCTGTCGTTGTATCGAAAAACAATTTGAACTGGTAATAATATATGAACTCTACTTTATGAATATGCAAAAACATTGATATGTCAAAATTTGATCGTAGGGGCACTTTAAGGGTGCGATTAAGAATCGCACGTTGCATCACGACACCAATCTTTCTTTCTTTAGTTTTATTAAATCTTACATCAATGCCGTTTACACTACGACATGCATCACACGCTTGTATTTTCGTTGTTACCAAACCACGTCAGCATTCTCCCTCCCTCGTTGGATTAAAATGAATATGCAATACTTTACTTGAAGACTATGACCACGTCCACGCGAAAACGACTAACATGTTTTCAACGTAACACGCACATGACTGGAAAGCTAGTCTTCTACTCGACAGTGATTGGCTCAAATAACCGTAAGTTATTTTGCAATAGTCCAATTCGTAGTTCTTGAAACGTAACCAAGCCTTAGCCTGTACTGACACAAGCATATTCTCGCTCTAGAATTACCAATCAGCAAGTGGCTTTTGGTCTTAACTTTAGTGGAGCACTCAACGGCCAGGAATGCACAAAGGTGTTAATTTTTCTATTGTTGAAACTTGATATCTCATTGGTTAAACAGAAATAAGCCTCCTAAAAATAGGAAAGAACTCTGATTTCACAATTTTTTTTTAAAGAAAATGATTGAAGCGGACAACATGCAACTATGTAAAAAGAGAGATAGAAATCCTGTGGAGAACATTGAAATATTTTATATTATCTCCGCTTTTGTTTTAGTCTTTCTACTGGCCGAATTTGTTTTGGAATCAAAAACATATACACAACGAGCGATTTCATGCATTTATTTTGAGAACATGAATACCACTAGTCAAGAGATATCTTTAGAAAAAATTGAACCATTTTCTATGTGGGATTAGTGAAATCACATTCATTGCCGCGGAACAATAGATCTTGCTCCAGTTCTTATACGAACCATTACTTGATAGACCCTTTCAGCTTGTCTGTTTGTTGCCCCATTTCAGACCACGTGATAGTTCTCCAGAGGATTCAGTGCTTTTTCCAATTATAAAAATTGGTATTTCCTCTTGGGATCATATTAAAAACAAAAAAAAGCATTACTCAAAGGAAAAGTCACGTGGTCTGAAATGGCAACAAACAGGCAAGCTGAAAGGGTCCGTTATCAATAATTCTTGAATGCAAATTAACCAATAATATTCTTAAAAGGATAAACATTTGTCAAATTCCGGCGGTAGACGCGCTAAGTGTAGTGGTCATAACATCTGCACTGCCAAGTACTACACGAGAATTCGAGCCCGAGTAGGAGCGCTAAAAAAAAAGTCTCTCTCGTTTACCTTTTGTTCTTGTTACCTGTGAACCCTAGCCCAAGGTGAGTAAGAACCCGTCGTTTACTCATGAACTCGTCCGATGGTTAGGGTTAAGTTTGTGGTTCAGGTTAGGGTGTCTTAGAATTAACAACAAGAGCTTCATACCAAGAACCGAGGTTCTTAGCCCTAAACAGAAGGCCTGCGGGATGTTTAGTGATTAGAGGTATGAAACTAACTTATATCACATTTGGAGAGGTTTTCTCAAATAGAGAGGAAGTTCAAAACTGAGTTAAAACCTCCCTGTAACACAGTTATAAACCTCAGATTTGATATAATTAGTCTATTGTTGAACGGGTTTATACCAGAGTTTCACCCCTATGAAGAACAAAGAAAACCGTATCAAGTGTGATAAAATCGTTATTTCAAGCGTGTTTGCCATTTACTGATTATTGGTAATTCTACAGCGAGGATGCGTTGCTCTTTCTAAATGCTACCAAAGGCTTGGTTACCTTTCAAAATGGCGGTCAAGTCAGTTTACGGTTCATGCCCAAGTTGTACAAATACATATTTTTATTTGGCATGAGAATGGTGGCCCGCCAGTTGAACAAGACTAGACTGCCCATGATTGTTGTTCATTAATTTGACCGTCCACAAGAGTGTTTCGTCTTCAAATCTTTCCACTGAGAGCGTTTCTAAAAGTTTGCGTTTTCACTGATCACAACGTATTTCTGTGAACGGGGTTCCCTGATCTCCACACAATTTCTTAGTCGTTTTTCCATATTGATTTCAACCATCCCACGCGCTCGAGGTTTCGGAGCAAATTGTGCTCTTGAAGCCCCTTTACCTATACTGCTGCAATTCTTATCCTTGCTAGTGTTCTGTACAACTTAGACTACAACAATGAGGTTTGCACAGGCAATGCCACCAAACAAATTGCAATTGTACGCATGAGGAAAAAATGTATCCCCGCAAGACCGCGTTTGGGGAGGGGGGAGGGGGGTTAGAATGGAAGTCTCCGGATTCGTAGTTCTCTTTTCCCAGAACGTCGGTTGAACAATATAAATCGGGAGAATCCCCCCTCCCCTAGGTAGTGTATACGCAGTCCAAGTAGACCATGATAGCTAACTTCTCGAGTTTAACAGAAGAGATAAATAGTCCTTGAGAAAAAAGTAGCCACGGCTGTATACACACGTCCATTGCACAACACTTTGGTATGAAAACAAAGTGAAAATAACATTCTCATAAGATGTTTTTATATACGAAGCCAAAGCTTCTACAACCTTTACAGCGGTTTTCAATATAACGCGGATTGAGAAATCAAATGTCGACCAACGCTTTGTGTTTTCGCTGCTGTCAATCTTAACTGCGGCGGCCACCAAATATTTACGAGCGATGGCCGTGGGAAGTTGTTCAACATCGCGGGTTCTCGTGGAAACGGGAGCTTGGTCCATAGTTCGTAAATATTCGGTGGCCGTCGTAGTTATGATTGACGACAGCAAAAAAAAAAAAAAACGTTGATCGACAATGAAGTTCAGTCCGCGTATTATCGAAAACCGCTGTAACAAATAAAATGTCCAATTATTTTGCTGTGTGCGCATTAAAAATTGTCCTGCTTCGTCAGAGGTAGGCACAAACTCTTCTCTGGGGATCAGTGGTCTCAGTCAGTTGCCCGTCGTTCCCGATGCTCCGAGTTCTTCAAGCAATGCTCGGCGGCGGCATTCCAGCTCGCTCTCACTCTCGCTAGAACTCGTCTCCCAGCCGCCCTAAAGAGACATCAAGATATTTTAATCCATGTATTAAAACATCACTGTTTAGATGTCATGTGGGAAGAAGAGGAATTTAAGCCGAATCTTACAGTGCGACTACTATGACTGGGGCCACTTAGGCAACGAGAACCAATCACAGGGCACTTAGGCAACGAGAACCAATCACAGGGCACTTAGGCAACGAGAACCAATCACAGGGCACATAGGCAACGAGAACCAATCACAGGGCACATAGGCAACGAGAACCAATCACAGGGCCAGTTAGGCAACGAGAACCAATCACGGCATAATAATGAAAACAAAGTATTTCAACTTGCGGTTAGTTGATCCAATCAATAGACAATAGCTTCGACCCGGTAAAAAGGCAAAGTTGGCGGACTTGTGGTGAAGTCGAAGTCGTTTGAACGAAGAAAACTAAGTGGATATGCTAGTACATGTAAGTTGGAATGCTTGGTTTTCGTTTTGCACGAGTGTGTTTAGTTTTCGTTGTCGAAGTGGTCCTGGTTACAGTAGATGCACTGTAAACCAAGTAAGTGTTATAAGCGCGAGGTGCAAAACTGTTTGTTTAGGCATTTTCTCCCACCAGTAGTATGATCAACTTAACTGCAGAAAAATAATGCAGCTTAACTGCATGAAAAAAGTCTTCCAGCTGACCCTAGGAGTGTAGTAATCGGGGGGACACGGATTCCTCGGTCGAATTGGAATTTAGGTTGGTTTTTGAGGGAGGAAAATCCTTAGAGCAAGGGCGAGATACCAACAAACTCAACTCACATAGGGCGCCCTGATCAGTAACCCAACTCAGACCAGAGGTGAGAGGCGACGCGCGTACCACTACTCCACCCAGGCTCTCCTCAGAAATAGGAAAGGATGGAATTCCGAGTAGCACGGAACCTCTCGAGACCTGCATTCTGATTGCACCCATACTACTATTGTTTTTGTACTGCACTTTCTAAAGGTTAGGGTGTTTTCTATCGTTGGGTAAGCCAATACTGTCGCTCATTTCGAGAAGTTCCACCCGACCCGGAATTCCGTTTTCGAACATGCCCAACACTAGTTACAGGGAGCTCGACCACCTCTGAGAGCTTGTAACCACAAAAAAAAAACGATTACCATTTGAGAAATTACCACCACATTTGCGGCACAATTTGAAGACAAATATTAAACAGCATCCTGGATTTCAGACAAATGTTCAGTCATCAGGTGGTTGTAACTTTAATGCGAAAAAACGTTATTGGACCATTCCAAGATGCTACGATCTTGAAGTTCTGAGACATGTTTTTCCTGTTTAATCGGAGGGAATAGTTTGTAATACTGGTCATAAGTGAATGTTGTGCAATAATGGTACTTTTGTAGGAATTCAATCACGTGGTTGTACTGGACGCCAAAACAAATCTGACTTCATTTATTTAAAGGCACTTGTACAGCAGTGTTATTAGCAAATCTGTTTGTAAATGCTATTTTCCACCTCCATTCGATCTTTCTAAAACGGCATTTTTGAAGACTGTTTGCCATCCAGTAAAGCCTTTCCCATGGGATAACGAGCGCAATTCATTGGTTATTGAAGCGATATACCAGCACGTGACTGTTTCCTGCAAAAGGCCAATTAAAATCCTAATATCTTCCATGCATTTGTTACTATTAAGATGTCGTCGTGCCAAGACAATAAAACAAAAATAAAATGTTAACCAGTCTTTGGTCTGATTATCGTAGAAACCTTCAACATTAATTTACCACAAAAACAGTAATGTCTACCAGGGCTATTTCACAAAGTATACTTCTCTTTTGCCCTCGGGATGTATCTGGATTGCTCCTACCAAAACAACTAACGATAGCTTCATTTAGTGCTGAACGCTTTAGCATGCGAACTAAGTGTAGGGTATTCACGCATGCGCAAAGGTGCACTGTTTTAAACATCGCTTGAAGTGGAAACACGTTACTCATAATAGTCTAATTATAGCAGGGCTTGCAAGCAAAAACTCATGTTCAACTACAATGCGAGTAGCTGTAAGCACTATGCTAATGGGGCAATGGATGTGTAAGACCCTCTTTTAGTGACGATTGGTATGTTGGAATTGTTGGTATGCAACACGATTCTCAACATCTAATCAGAGATGGAATAGACTATGACGTAAATTTGGGCACGAGCCGATTATAAATTGGCATGTGTTGGTCTGTGACCGGCAATTGGTGTTGATGTGCTCCAAAGATGCGACGTTTGCCGTTTTCAGTTAGTATTGTATATGAATTTGCAAACTTTTAACTGCCACAACAAACGGTTTTTCTTCATATTTTAAGGCATGACTCGATGAATTTGACGAGATTTTCAACAACAGATGTGGACAATTTATAACCAGACTTGTTCATAGGATGTTTACATTCTTGGAATTATATTGGCAGTTGTATACCGAAAACCAGGGTGCATGGATTCGTAGTCTATACTTAAAAATAACAATGAAGAACACAATGCATCTCTGTAATGCTTAAAATTATATCATGATCGTGATACATCACATCTATTTACAGTCTTCAGTACATTAGTATGTTGAGGAATTTTGATTTTGTTAAAAAAATGAACTTTGTAATGACTTCTCACAACCTTCGTCAGCATTCGATCAGATATGCCATCGTCGGCAAGGGACAGAATATTACAATAACGTCCACAAGGAGCTCAACCTACCCCTAGACGGCCTTACTCATCCCCCTAAAGAGTGATAACAAAAGTGAAAATAACCTCCGCTCGCAGGAGAAATCCATGATCACGATTTCTTGGAATCTTGAAAACCGAAACAGAGCATTACAATAAATACCCATCTACAACCTGCTCAACCTCACAGTTCGGTAGGCACATGTACTCACTGGGTAACGATTTTGTTTTACTGCTGTGGGACCTTTCTCACCCTTGTAACCCAAGAGATATAGAAAATAACTGGTGCAGTTCACAAGCGTGCAGAGACAAGAAGGGAAATCAGTGCATCAGATTGGCATTTTAATCCGAGCTGTCTCCGATTACAGGATGTCAAAGTCTCTTTTTATGAAAATGAAGTAACAGTTTCTCTTATCTCACAATCTTATAAATAAAAATAGGACTTTAATTTATCTACAAGTTGTCTAGCATTTCAGTTAATAAGCGCCTCAGTGATTTAGTACAATGAAAAAGAACTATCATACTCACCATTTCTCTTACAGGTATTTTAATCACTAGTTATTTATTTGCTAAGTTATTTGACGTAATAAAGAAAAAGGTAGTATGGAAATTCCAGTCAAAAGATAACTCGCACATTATAGTAGCTCTGAAAGATACGTAATTTATCGTAATTTAAAGGGATACCCGAGAACAGTACACTTATGATCACAAAATGATATTTAGACTGTCCTGAAATCTGAAATCGCAATAAAAACCATTTCTTTTGCAATGAAAACGTGACCAGGAATTTTTTGAAAGTGTATTGCGCAATAGTTCTGATGACGTCAGTTAGTTGTCCACGTAAACTTGACCTACTCAATCTGCTGGAAAATCCTAAAAAAAAGACTCTATCAAAGCAATTTTAAGAATAAAAGAGTAAGAAACAAGAATTAGTGATTTATATTGGATTATATAATATAGATACGATAGTACGCGCGCTCTGATTGGCTAAGAAGCCATGTTTTATCAGAGTATATAACATGGTTAGCCGTGTTATATAGTTTTCAACTGGCGGTTTCCTTTCATCGCGCGCGTAAATCTATATTATAAAACAGATAAAGAAGCCTTAAATCCATGTTTTATACTATCATAAAACACTCTGGTCATTTGAGAACACTCTAGAAATGTTGAAAGCACGCACCTTCGGCTTGTGCTTTAACATTTCTCTCATGTTCTCAAATGCCCATCGTGTTTTATGATAGTATAAA
This sequence comes from Actinernus sp. WN-2022, assembly GCA_030867875.1. NCBI lineage: Eukaryota > Metazoa > Cnidaria > Anthozoa > Actiniaria > Actinernidae > Actinernus > Actinernus sp. WN-2022. Next base: position 62,501,412 of record JAOWCC010000577.1, on the reverse strand, counting down.
ACATGGCTAAGGCTTCTTTATTTGTTAAATATGTGATCTTCACAACAAAGTGACGTCATCAAAACTATTACGCAATACACTTTCAAAAAAATTCTACACGTTTGCATTGTTTGAAATCGTTTTTACAGCGATTTCAGTTTTCAGGAAAGTCTAAATATCATTTTGAGTTCATAAGTGTTTTGTAGTCGGGTATACCTTTAAGGTTTACTATCTGCTGTAAACTTAAAAACAAATCATTCTATGTCTAGATATAATTACATGTAATAAATAATACAATTTATGTGATGTGGTGGCCAACAAAGGTTGAAATAATAACTTTCTACGATCATAATTTTTATCTCTTGAGGGATACCTCGATCTCAACCCCTTAGACGAACTAAAACTTGTTTCCGTGCAACTCAAATGTTATTTATAACCACCTTGAAGGACTAAACACGGATCCCTCAGATTCACCAGTACAACCCGTCTCGTGTTTATGCGACTTCAAAACAAAAACCAACTTGAACAACATTTCATTTTCGTAACTTAAGGCAATATATTCCTACGAGAACTATACATTGTATTCAAAAGATCTATTCAGTCTTTGGGTCAGTATATGTATACAAGTGTCTGGAGGTCAAGTACCTGGATCATTCAAAACGTGTTTACAAAACTTATAAAAAAACACATCCAGTGACCTTACTTGTGTCTTGCACTCAATAGTTACAACCACGCTTATCTGTATAAATGGGAATTTACTGGTTCGCTTGATGACACATTTACAAACACTTATCCGGAATTTACAACTGTTTTCATTGCTTTGGAATAGAGGGAGTATTGGAAATGATCTTATGAAGATTTCGTGTAGAGTTAATAGGTGTTATGTGTGATGATGTCATGCTTTTGTGATGATCACCAAGCCTCCTTTTTGTGCCTAGAGAAAATGTAGTGCCAAAGTGAGGCTTGGTGATGATCACAAACGCCGCATGGCATTATCATGCACAAGGACTACTGACAGTGTCAGTCCAACATTCGTCCCAAACACTTCTCTACCCAAAGCAATGTGAATTCATGAAATTAATGAAATTGTACCAAGAATCTCTTGATCTGATCCAAGGGATTAATATAGACTATTTGGGTAAGGGGAAGAATGGGAAGTCGAAGAACATCATAGCACCTTATCTTTTCTCTTTTTCGGCTCCGGATTTCTGTCTTTGTCTTTGTCATCGTCTTTCTCTTTGTGTTTCTCTTTTGTTTTTTCTCTGCTTCGTTCCCGCTCCTTGTCTTTTTCCCTGTCTTTTTTATCCCCACGGCGCCTGTCATCGTAATAATCATCATCTCTGTCGTCGTCCTTGTCTCTCGTACTCCTCTCCTTCTCTCTATCCTTGTCACGATCCCTTCCTTTGTCACGCTCTCTACCACGTTCTTTGCCACGGTCCTTGTCACGGTCTCTTTCCTTGTCACGATCTCTTTCCTTTTCACGCTCTCTTTCCTTGTCACGCTCTCGGTCTTTGTCACGCTCTCTCTCCTTGTCACGCTCTTTATCGTAGTCATTTTCTCTTTCTCTGTCACGGTCCCTATCTCTGTCTTTCCTGTCTTTTTCCCTTTCGTCTTTGCCTTTTGAACGTTTCTCTGAGCCTGATTCGGACGACAGCTGAAGAATTCAAATAATTGCGTATAGAGCGGTTTTCAGTTGAGTGTAGTAAAACCAAACGCAAATTACCCACAGCCAGCCAATCAATGGAGCGAGTAATCACAAGTAACTCATAAATGGCTTCCCTGTGAGCCAATGACAAACCAAAGCAAAACCAAAACCAATTTGCGTTTGGTTTTACTTTGGATTCTGATTGGTTGGTTTATTTTCTCAGCCAATAGGAGAGCTTAGAAAACGCAAAACCAAAACACTTCCGACACTCAATTGAAATCCGCTCTAAGATAAGTATAATAGTATGATGATAGTACTGATAAGCAGGGTTTTTCTTGCGACGCACTGTACATGATTACGTACAAATCACAGGGCTGATAATTTTTTCATCAACTACCATTCATCACATCAAGTCCGTCAAAACAAAATCTGCGTACAGCAGTGATAACGTCGACTCTCATCTTTCATTTTAGCCTTAAAAGGAGTCCTAGGCTGAAAAACAACGTTTACTCTCCAATGTTCCTTGTGTTCCTACATTGTACACTAGATGTCAGTTATGAACCGATTTTCCGGTCGATAAATTCATTTGAATTTTCAGCGCGCCGCCATCTTGGATCTTATGATGTCATAGTGTAGCCCCTATGATTCGAAAACAATACCTCTTTTGTTGTGTAACAATACAGGCAACATTATGACGTTATACAAAACGACGGCGTGCGGAAAATTTCAATGAGATTTATGGACAGCAAAATCAGTCCATAACTGACATCTATTGTACAATTTACAGGAAACTAACACAGCACTAGATTTAGGCATCCATAACAAACATTTCAGAGCAAACATTGTTTTCAGTGGAGGTTCCCCTTTAACGGGGTTCCAGAGTCAGTTTACGTTCCTCTCAAATTCTCCACACAGCAAACTTTCTCAGTTTTTGTACGCAGATCCGCGAATTCGAAAAACTTACCGAGTGATGCCGCTTCTTCTTGGATTTCTGCAAACCAAAATAAATATCAGCAAAAATAATCTTTATCGTTCTTACTGGTAGTTGTATATACCGCATTTGGAAGATAAATCAAAGGGGTGGACTTTACCGTTTGCAAGCCTAACCCTATAACAATAAAATTCTTTATCAGTGAAGTCCAACAGCATGCGACCATAAAAAAAACCAGTGAAGTCCACCTGAAATCTGTAGAGTGAAGCTAATGCTACCACATAAAAGAGTACATTAAACCTACCACCTTGGACAAAATGATTTGGGACACTGGTCGCTCTTAGAGCCTGAAGCTCAACCTCTTCAACTCATTAATGATCTCTTGGCCAATTATTTCCCTTACTCTTGAAACAATCCTTCTCATATTCATTAATAATTCATGAGATATTCATCCAATGGAGGGACTGTATTTCGTCACATGCATTGATTTTGAAACCCGGTCAAACCCTTGTTCGAAGCTTCGTCAGGTGGATGTATCTTGACATCCAATGAAACACCAGTTCCAAACGCACTAGTGATTGATCAGATTTACAACTCGAGTGATCAATAACTACTTATATACTGATAAACTACAAGTAAGGAGTGAAGAAATAAGGAACGACATAGAAAGAAAAAGCGTGCCTCCACTGGAGTTCCAACCTCGACCCTTCCGACTGCTTGTACGAACTATTGGCTACTACACTACTGAGTACGCTAGTTGACATCATTTCCAGCAAAAAAGAATAATAAGCCATCTATGGAATAATTATAAACAGTGAAACGGTAAACAATACTTGCTAATGATGTTTGAAAAGAAGCGTATATAAATGTTCGGTTTAGCGATTCGCATGAGAAGTCATTTCAAACACTTATTGTCCGTGTTTCATCACGGGATTCCAAATATTTCGAAAACAATAAAACCTTCGAGGCTACGCCTCTCTGGTTTCATTTCTTTTCTCAATATTTGGAACCCCTGATAAAACACCCCAAATTCATGTTTGAAATAGTACGTGAAACTTTTTCGCTAATGCCGATATTGGATCAAAGCCAGTATCAAAGCTAAGTCGTCGCATCCCGAAATTGTATAGCTATACCAAGTTATTCGGCACGTTGTTCGTAGTCTTCTCAGTCGATTACTGAACATTGGCAAAGACTAAAACTAAAAGGCCTCGAAAGAGAACATCTAAAGGCAAAGAAAGGTCAATGACATCGAAGGTGCCGTTCGTTTCAATTGCAAGCGAGTCTGACTCATTATTTCGGCTGGCTCCTATCTAGCCTGAGAAAACAGTGGGCTCAATCCCGGTTTCTGGGAAACTTCCTACCCACCCCTCCCTTGGATATGCATCGTTTCATTAATGATTACCATTAAGTAATGGTCCAGATAAGAACTGTAGTGTCTACGGCAAGGAATGTTAAAAGTGTTAATTTTCTATTATTCTTTCTCGTAATTTCATTGGTTGATACTTAAAAATTCAATAGAAACCCATAGATATTTTTTGTGGTTTGAATTTTTGTTTGATCAAACTTACTATGGCTTAAATTTCGAAAAATATCGTGTGTGGGGAAAGTTCTCAAATTTGCGATTGAAAAATCCTTTGTTTTCTCTATATCCGATTGGCTGGATGGTGGCTTCTCTGCGTTTTCACAGAAAAAAAGAGCCAATGGCATAACAAATACTTTATTTTCGAGATGTAGTTTGGACTGTTGATACCTCCTAAAGGCATATTCAAGCAAAATCCTATGTGGGGGAGTCTCATTACCGCAGAACAATGGATTCTACGACAGTTCTTATCTGGACCATTACTTAAAATGCCTATCACCATTTTGCAATTTTGATAGCTTTTGAACCTCCGAAAAGTTTTGAATACTTCTGTGAAGAAAGTTTTGGTTTAAAGTGAATACTTTGTTCTACGCTTGTTTGAAATCGTGTAAATGTGACCTTTCCTGACCCATAACCACGTAAGTAAAAGCCTGGGTCGAAACCTGGGTAGACGTCATCTCATTAATGCATTATTCTCCATGGCGTCTTTTTATCACAACAACATCGATGCATTGAAAATATACACAGTTTGTTAGTTGTTAGTAAAAAAAAGTAATTTTAGTCAACATGTTAAGTATTTCTTCAAATGATTGCAAAGCCGAATTAATTATATGACGTCTACCGAGGTTTCGACCTAGGCTTTTACTTACGCGGTCATGGGTCAGGAAAGGTCACATTTACACGATTTCAAACAAGCGTAGAACATAAAGTATTCACTTTAAACCAAAACTTTCTTCACAGAAGTACTCAAAACGTTTCGGAGGTTCATAAGCTAACAAAATTGCAAAAGGGTGATAGGCACTTTAAAGCCTGGTTAGGGTAAAGTACGGGGGAGGGGTTGGGGTTTCCAAACTGAGCCCTCGACGACAGGCAGCTGTTTTCTCAGGCTAGCTCCTATCGATTCTTCTTCATCTTCAGATGCGGACCCGTGCTCGTATACATTTTGGCCTTGTTTTTTTGTTCTTTTTTGTTTATTGTCCAAGGGTATCCTTGCCAACAACCGATGAAATTACTGAATCATGTGTGGAAAAACCTTTTGCAATAAGAGAAGGTATGATTTCTATCAGGGGTTGGGCTGGGGCTTGAAGGGAGGGGCCATGAAAAAAAATGAACATTTGTGGAGAGCCACGCCTTTACTTATTTCTAACAGGGGGAGGGTCAAAGGTTTTTTCATTCCATTTATTGAATGTGATTAAGTTTATTTATTCGATAATTCTATTGGTGTCAGGTTTGTAAAGGATATCTTGGATGACACCTATGGTCTCACTTCTCAGCAGTATGAAACAACCAGCACAAGGAAAATGTTGCTTGAGGTTGCTTGTACCACAAAAGTTGCTCAAAACTCCAAACGTTGCTCAAAAGTTTCCGAGCACAATCTGTCAGGCCCTAATGACGAATCACGAGAGGAAATGGCCATTTTCACGGATGTTCCTTCTTTTAACCTGACTGACCAAACTGACCTGCCAGATTATAAAGGGGAGGGTATAATAATAATAATAACTTTATTAACGTGTCTAAAGGTATTTAGCAAAAGAATGCTAATTGGGGACACAAATTAAAGAGTAAATTAAAACAAATATATCTATGATTAAAAAGGTAAAACTGATCGATGTACACATTCTTCTGTGACCTAATTCTAACTAAGTTATAAATACATATATCTGTATCTATATGTCTATCTGTGACTTAAAAACATTGATATACAGGAATGTAATAAAATTTCATAAATTTAAAATATTAAGATTGACAGAGATGACAGTCCTTACAATTTTCATTTATTAAACTTGCTAAGTCCTTTTGTCTTATTTTTATTTTGAATGACTTGAGGTTTTCACTACCTTTGACGTCCTGGTTTAGTTTAGACCAAAGATAGGGTCCCAGGTACCTCAGAGAATGCTTACCATATTTGATGGTATTAAATCTAGTTATTTGGAAGTCCTCCTTGCTACGTAAATTGTATTTAGTATCGTTTTTCTTAAATAATGCTTGTATATAGTTGGGAACGAGTTTATGCTTTACTTTATACATAGTAATGGCGATATTCTGAAGTCGTCTGTTGTACAAGTCAGTCAGTCCAGCTTCTTTTAATAAATCTTCATATGTAGCTGATTTATTGTTGAATACTATGCGTAACGCACGCTCTTGTATTCTGTCCAGCTTTCTCCTGTCCGATTTTGTGCAGAAGTGCCACACTATGTGACAATACGTTAAGTTCGGTAAGATGGCTGCCTTGTACAAATGTAGTTTAGCCTTACTAGGAATAAGATTCTTCAAGCGTGAGAGAACCCCTACTTTCCTACTACCTTATTATAGGAAATTAACAATGCACGTTGACAACGCGAAGAAAATTTACGTTACACTAAATTAACGCGAATTTTTCAAAAGTTAGGTTTACATGCATTAAATTAACGCGAATTTTTCGATAAGCATCTTGCTTTATTTACTGCGATTTTCATAATTCTGCAAACTCGCACTTTACATTTCTGAACGCCAAACTGCGTTTTGGCTTCCGTCAATAAAACCTTCCAAGACAAGTGCACGGATGTTTCTAAGTTTTTTTTAAAGCCGAAAATTTGGGTTTGAAGCCTAACTAGACCCTATCAATTCAAAAGATCTTTCAAAGCCTCACGGTGAAATCACCAAGAGCTGCTCACTCGTGTGATTGACGGAAACCAAACCGCAATAGTGACTCTGAAGAGCCAATAGAGGAGTCATGAACTAATAAGGTTTTGAAATGAAATAAAGGTGCTTTAAAATAACAATGTTGTAAAATAGCGTGCATTAAATTTACATCGACATTAATTAAGATACATTAAATTAACGCGAATTTTGTAAAATCGCGTTAATAAAGTGCATTGTTAATTTCCTATAATAAGGTAGCCTTTGTGCATATCCCCTGCATGTGAGTTTTAAAGTTTAGTAGACGGTCTATAGTGACACCCAGTAATTTAAGCTTTTCGCAGGGTGTTATACCGTTTCCATCTAGTGGAACATTCATTAGTTGGCTTTGTTTCTTATGTGAGACTACCAAGGCATAATATTTGTCTCTATTGCCTTGAAGGAAGTTTTCCTTGTACCAGTTAGATACCACAGCACCATTGGCGTTAAGCGTTTCCTCCACTCTTCCCATAGATTTATCTGCCGCATATAATTGGTGGTCATCTGCGTACATCGAGAAGTTTGTGTCTTTCATAAAATATATCAAGTCGTTTTGGTATAAGTTCCATAATAACGGCCCGAAAGAAGAACCTTGTGGACATCCCCTTCCATTGTTCTTCCAGTTACTTACTACCGATCCTAGCCTAACTCTGTTTTGTCGTCCGTGAAAATAGGATCTCACGAGGCTAAGAGCGTTGCTAGAGAAACCATATGCAGATAGTTTTCTAAGTAGAAGTGCCCGATGTAGGGAGTCAAAAGCTTTTGACATGTCGGTTGATAATACACCAACATCTTCCTTCTGATCCAGTGCTTGTTTCCATTCCTCTACTAACCTGAGAAGTGATGTCTCGCAACTGTGTAGCTTCCGATAGGCCGTTAGGTACTGTGAAAGATTTGCATTATTGTGATTGTTAATTTGCTCGCTGATTAGTCGTTCGTATACTTTGTCCGGCCACTGTGATCAAGACGGTCACAGGTCTATAGTTCTTCTTATCCAGTTGATCATCCTTTTTGAAGATAGGGATCCACTCTCCCTTTTTCCATGCAGTTGGCCATTGACTGAGCTGTATACTTTTATTATACAGCTCCTTCAAGAAGTGAGCGACTCCGTTTGCTGCTAATTTTATTACTTTCGGTGATAACGAGTCCCATCCTGATGCTTTGTTAGTCTTTAACTGTTCCAGTGCTTTCTGTACTTCATCAACATGTATTCGTCTAAATAGGAATTGTTGGTGGGTCCCTTCCATTGTTTTATTTATCGCGCTAACCGCTTGCATGGTTTTCAAACTTATTTTCAGTCAAGTCCTTTGTGTTTCCTTCTCCAATTTCGTCTGCGATGGTAGAAAAACATTGAGCCATATGTTCCGCTACTTCCTTTTGGTCATGTTCTATGTAGTTGTCATCGTTTATTTTGATGTTAATATTCATGTCTGATGAATTACTCTTATCCTTCCCTAAGAATGGCTTAAAGCTGATAAAATTTCTTGGGTTCGTTTTCTGTTCCTCTGATTTTTTTTACCAGTACTCTTTTATAGCTTTGCGTCTGTAAGATGCTATATTCCTCCATTTAGTTTTCATTTCCCAGTTCTCCTCCGACCTATTCCTTGCAAACTTTTTTGCGTACTTTCTTTTTTCTTTGATTGCATTTTCCCATTCTTTTGTCATATATGGCACGTCGGTGGATCATACATTTTCTTGTAGCTTTAAGTGAGGGGTCGTGAAAATGGTTTGTATAGGGAAGGGGAGGGTCCCCCAGCCCACCCTGCCTGATAAAATAAACTTCGTAGATTAAATGAATACGCGCTATCTTTCCCGCACTTTCGTTACGGCCGAGTGAGCGCTTGTTATATGTTAAGCAGGACCTGGTCACGTGACCCTTTTACCTGTCAATAAAAAAAAATTGGAGCTATAACAACATGGATGCCAGAAATGGAAAGAGTAAACAAAAATTTGTAAAAAGCCCAAGTTTTAGGTTCATATCTTTAAAACTTTAAAACTTTCTTTTGCTGTTTCCCCGTCATTATAGCATTTTTTTTAAAGGAATTTTTGGTAATGAAACGTTCCTTCCAAAACTACAGTTCTGCGTCAAAAAAAATTCCATCTTTTTCGTTTTGAAGGTATCCGGTAACCTTAATTACGGAAAATACGACAAGCTAAACGGAGATTATTTTTGCCGACCGATAGGAGCGCGCAGTTCTTCGATGGCCTGCCCGTCGCTCCAGACTCTTTTCCTTCTAACGGTCATTTTGCAGTCATTGTTGTTAGATTGAGTTGTTTGCAGAGAAACCGTGTTAGACAAGGCCCCACACTATAAGTGGAAAAGAACCTCCTCCTTCTCTCCCTTTGGGACTCACTCAATTCAGAACAGTCAAGCAAGCAAGCAAGCAAGCAAGTTATCAGTCTACTAAAATAAGCAGAGAAAAAGTAAAAAAGCAGGAAGCTAGTTGCACCGTTATGCCCGTCATATAAGAGTGATTGTTTCAATGGTGCTTCATTAGCTTGAAGGGTCAATACCGCTGACACTGCTATTCGTAGACGCAACTGTAATATCTCCTGTTGCATGTTAGAACCGTTTACATATCCTTTAATGTATTTTTAGATATTCAAGTTTTCGGTTTGAATTTCGCGCGATATCAGAGATCATTCAAGCGAAACATCACGTTGCAGAGCGTTGAACAGAGATGTTCACTTGACAATGGCTGATTCACTCTTTTCACCTGGTGGCCATCTTGGATTCAAAGCGAGGCAATCCTTCGTTTTTGCCAGGCTAGCCTCGTTGTGAGGGATAGTCAAAACAAGGCTAACCTGGCAAAAACAAAGGATTACCTCGCTTTGAATCCAAGATGGCCACCAGGTGAAAAGACTGAATTAAAGGAAACCCTTGCTGTTGTAACGAGTTGCCGTTAAATTGTGGGCAATATGGAAATTTGAAAATATGATGAAAAAATTGGAATATATTTTAGTTTTTGAAAACAATTGACATGAATCAAGGAGCCCATAACCAACAGCGTCCATATCTCTTATAAAGATGCTACGGCGTTTTCACAAGTTGGGCTATTTTTAGATTATTTTTGCCCCAATTCAGTGGGTTACACCCGTGGAGGAACAAAAAATGACTCGTCTGCTACGCTTTTGTGATTTTATTCCCTTAGGAATGATTGCAACCCAATAATAGCGGGAAACAGTTCTAAAAATAACCTAATTTGTGAAAATGCCGTAGCATAGAGGTAGTATGGGAGATTCTCGCTCTTGGTTATGGGCTCTTGCATGAATATAAGCCATGGGCGCCGCCACCTTGCATCTGATGACGTTTTTTTGGCGACAATAGCTTGTCGTATAACAATAGGGGCCGCCAAAAAACGTCGTCAGATCCAAGATGGCGGCGTCCATGTCTTATATTCTTTAAAAAAAAATTCAAAAAACAAAATATATCTTTTAATTTTGTCAACATATTTTCAAATTTCCATATTGCCCACAATTTAACAGCAACTTGTTCCAACAGCCAGAGTTTTCTTTAATAACTGAAGGTGTCTTCAACCTGGTTTATAGTGCAGGTCCTTGTTTAAACCGCTCACGTGTATTCTTAACCACTAGTTTGCTGACTTAGCAGCCATGCAATGGCACGGCCATTCTGATCATTCATGCTTTGCGCGCCCGGATCTCCGTTTAGCTGAAATAGAGCCCTGTTACAGCGAACGCGTGTATCCGAATGGGAGGCAGTAAGGTCCACTAAAGACCAATTTACAAAAATACCTTACGACGGTCCCATAGAGAAGCACAATAGGACGCCATATGTACATGTAGAGGGTCACTAAAGTACGTGAGGGAGGTCACTGATGTACGCACAGGAGACTCGTCCCAGCTTTCAATTGACTGTGAGTTTTCCAAAATGGCGTAGGAAAGCGGCCATGAATCTTTTCTAATCCCACTTGTTTAATCAACCAGTTTGAAACTTTCAGCCTCACAAACTAAGTAGAGACTTATTCCCTTTTGCCGAAACTTCACATGCACTTACACTAAACCCTAACCCGTACCTAACCTTAACAGTCCGTAAACAAGTTCCCAGGTAAACGACGAGGTCTCACCTGCCTAGAGCTAGGGTTCACAGGTAAACGAGTTCTCACTGGCCTTTAACCAAAATATAGAGGGAAAAAAATCCAAAATTGAGAGGGAAAAATCGTTCTGGGTTTCGAACCAGAGTGCTCAGATTGTAGACCAGGTGTGGTAACCACTACCATCGATGCTCGATTTGTGACCAATATTAATACATAACACTACCCGCAAACTGCGAGTCTCCTGTGCATACATCAGTGATCTCCCTCGTGTACTTCAGTGACCCTCTGCACGTACATCCTTATAAGGAAGTCGTACAACAGATACTCTTGGAGAAGTCCCATACGCATGGCAACTATGTGTCTTTTTTTTCGAGTGCCTTTTCGAGAACAGCCCATGACTGACGTGTGGTTTACAACATGTTTTGCATGCCTAACGCAATAGACGTAATCAAGTCATGGGGTGCGATACATGTCATTAGCATGGTGTAAGCATGCAATAGTGATCTCCCTCGTGTACTTCAGTGACTCTCTACACGTACATCATTATAAGGAAGTCGTACAACAGATACTCTTGGAGAAGTCCCATACGCATGGCAACTATGTGTCTCTTTTCGAGTGCCTTTTCGAGAACAGCCATGACTGACGTGTGGTTTTACAACATGTTTTGCATGCCTAACCCAATAGACGTAATCAAGTCATGGGGTGCGATACATGTCATTAGCATGGCGTAAGCATGCAATAGATATAAACTGAAATTACAACGTCTAAATTCGCCATTAAATTGCAGCCTTTCGCCGGTGGTAAAGGGTTACTCTAATGGTTCTTCATGATTTTCTCTAAACACCAACCTTTTTATGCTTTTTCTTTTTCGAGCTGCTTTCTCTTTCGGGATCTGCAAACAATAAAGTGCTCTGGTCAGTTTAGATTGTATGGAGGGATCAATCACGGTATGACATGGAGGCGAGTGGGGAGCATGTCTTTTTTTTGCCGAGTGTCAGCACAGTTAAAGCAGTTACCACCACCTTGAAACCAGAAAGGTAGCAACTTCCATTGCTTTACTGTTTTACTTCAATTGCTAAACACACATTGATGGTGAGATGTGATCGACCAGATATAGCTTTTTGGATTGTCATTTTCCGAACGTTACATGGGCATTGTCAACCCCAAAATGATAAACATTCTCGTGACGAAAGACAAAAATAACTACTCAGATTAGCAGAGTATGCTTTCCAGGTATACTGGAGAAAATATGAGACAATTTTGATGAAGGATGGCAAAGATTCGAGTGGATGAAAAATACTGCCTTTACAAGAAATTTAGAGCAACTTGAAATCGGTTCACTGTAACCAAACTAAAGTTCCTTTTAGCTTTTGTAATCCACTTTAATCTTTGCCACCTCTATCGTCAAAGTTTGAAAACATATCACGACATTCACATGGTATTTGTCTTCGATGTCAGGGTGATATTTTTGTCGTTTTTAAAGAAACTCGATTGACAGTGCCCGGAGAAAACTAGTGTTTCCAACCAGACAAAAAGGGGTAAAAAATATCCTGACATATCGAATCAGGAGAAAATATTTTTTTTCGCAAACTAACACATAAATATTTGCACTAGGATCCTATGCTATATAGGACACGAAATATTCATCACTACACTCGATCATCTCTTAACAAAAAGTCAAGCTTTGGCAAATTTCCGGGCTCAATATTTTTCAAAGTTAGACATCTACTGGAGCCGAGTGTCAAACATTAATCTCATTAAGAAATGAATATATCAAGAAAGATCATACTAAAATTAGTAGGTTTAGCGAGTTTGAGGAATTCAGTTCATTCTCAAATTCAGATTAATTTTTACAATCGGTCCCAATCCCTCCTCACCTCCGAAATGGCTAATGTACACGTTCAGGAGCCCATTACCAGGAGCGTCCATCTCCCATACTAGGTCTGTGAATCAGCGTATGACCGCATTGAGCTATATTTAGAACAGATCTCACTGGAGTTTACGTGCCCACACTTTGGGAATCCAATCAAACCATAGTCAGGACAATGCAGCGTTAGTAAAATCACCTCAAAGAACAAGAGATCATTCTTAATGTCGATAATTACAGCAAGCATATGCACGATCGCAGCAGAGTCAGAAGGCAGTTACCCGGGAAACGTGTTCTAAAAATAGCTCAAACCTGTCATACGCTGACTCACGGGTATAGTATATATGGACGCTCCTGGTAATGGGCTCCAGACATGTTTGAGTATGGACTATTTGTGCGAGTAGATATAGTATGCCAAGAAAAATGTCTCTTCAAATGGAAGGTTTCAAGGTTCAGCATTGAACCATAGATAAACATATTTGTTAAAAATATCTGTCGCATACTCTTAATGCTGTCGCCATGTCTATAGACTATTTCTAATATTTGAACATTGCACTAAGTGTAACACTAGCGAACTTGACGTACCTGATTCAGAGAGAGACGAGGCAGCACTTCTAGACCTTGATCGACTTGGCCTCTTGTGCCTTTTCTTCTTATGAGACGAAGACCTCTCCTTTTCTTTTTCCTTTTCTTTTTCCTTTTCTTTCTCCTTTTCTTTCTCCTTTTCTCTCTCTTTCTCTTTTTCCCTCTCTCTTTCTCTTTCTTTTTCCCTCTCTCTCTCTTTTTCTTGTTCTCTTTCCTTTTCTTTTTCTTTCTCCTTTTCTTTCTCCTTTTCTTTCTCCTTTTCTTTCTCCTTTTCTTTCTCTTTGTCTTTTTCCCTTTCTTTGTCTTTGTCTTTTTCCCTTTCTTTGTCTTTTTCCCTTTCTTTGTCTTTGTCTTTTTCCCTTTCTTTGTCTTTGTCTTTTTCCCTTTCTTTTTCTTTCTCTTTTCCCCGATTGTAATCATCCATTTCCGAGTGAGACGACTCCTACAACAAGAAGTAAGAAACAACATAATACATCTTAGTTATATGTGGCGAGTATTCCGACCTTGGCACTAGTAATAAGTGCCATTATCATTCCACTCACTTCCACCTTGCATTCTGATTGGCTGATTCGCCTGCCAATACTGTTTGCAGCAAAATTTGAGGAATAAAATGATTTGCGCAAAGATTTCTGGTAGTTGAAGTATGTGACATCACCACGCAAATGTCCTATTTCACTCGTTTTCAAGGCTCTGTCACATGACTAGTTCTCGTTTGTTGTTATAAAAAAAGAAAATACGTTAGTCAACCGTGGTACATGTACGTCCTTAATTACCACGTTTTCCGTCATCTCAGCTCATAGTTATTGTCCCTCGGCTAGCGCCTCGTGAATCCACACTGACAATTTTGACTATTTGATGACGCAAACCGTGTTAAATAAGAGGGCATACCACAGTAAACTATCGTACATTTGTTAAGTGTTATTCTATATCAGCCACCTTAAGTAAACAGTCACTTATGAAAGAAAAGAGAATGTAACGGGCCTGTTGCAGGAATGCAATCACGTGGTTGTACTGGATGGCAAAAATATCTGACTTCATTTATTTAAAGGCACCTGTACGAGATCGGTAGTGTTATTAGCAAAACCTGTTTGAAAATTCAATATTCCACCTCGAATCGATTGTCGATCTTTCTAAAACAGTGTTTCAAAGTTTGTTTGCCATCCAGTAAAGCCTTCGCCATGGGATGACGAGCTCAATTAATTGCTGGCTTTCACTTGACGTCATAGCCGCCATGTTGGTGCCCTTAAACAATAGATTCCTCGTCAGCTTCTTTTGTTGGGGCACCAACATGGCCGCCATGGCCTTTGTCATTTTAATCTCTGGGGATGGACCTCATTCACATGGCGGCCATGTTTAATCCCAGGAGTATAAAAACCTTTGTTTTGCACACGTGAACTCGTTCTGAAACTGCTCAGTACGAGGCTACACGTGGGAAATCTATTGTTTCAAGCCAACATGGCCGCCGTGTGACAAAAGCCCATCGAGTGAAAACCAGCAATTGGTTATTGAAGTGAAATATCAGCACGTGATTGTTTCCTACAAGGGGCCTATTATCTGGAGTATTCAAGTGGTTGACTCACCCCACTTCCTGGAGAAGGCGACCTTGATCGTTTCCTGTGTTTCTTTGCCTTTTTGCTTTTCTTGTGAGATTTAGATGAATGGTGATGGGTGCATGCCTGAGACAAAGGAAAGGGTATTAAATAGTCAAATTATTAGGAACATATTTGGCTATGAAAAATATACTACGTGTATTTATTCCATGCCATGGACGATACAGTCAATCAGAATTCCACAGGTTGAACGCAACGGTGTTTTCCCGCCAAAATGTGCCGCGTTCGTCACAGCTTCCAGTTTGTTTTCCCGCCGAAAATCCTTTATGCAGCGCGTGCGGCAAATATTTTTTTGATTCAGTTTCCTCAGCTCACATTGATTTGCATAACTGGCATGCACACATGGAGGTCATTTACCAAGCTTGTGCAGTCCGGATTTTTTTGGAGGGGGGGGGGGAGATAAGGAATATTGGTCGAGTTCATTCTTTATGTTAAAGAACGAAACCAATATGTCCCCATCCGGACCGAACTAGTTTGGTCAATAAATGTTTAATGATATGGCTTTTGCTGAACAAGCGATTCCGGGAGGAAGCTGTGCTTTCTGTTTGTTCCAAAAATACCATCGACAGTGTTTCTTCTTCGCAAGCTACAATAGCGTTGTCTTTGATTCGTCGGCTGAACGACAGGTGATACCTGAAGATTGATACCAAAGTTAGATTTTAAGTAGAATTGATGCAACTGAAAGTGAAATTAACATACGATAGTTCACCTCGACCTCCGCGAAACAGCAAATGAAATCCAGCTAAATGAGTATGAAAATTCCTAAACATATGGCGAGACTATGGATCGTACACCTCGCCGTTCCTGTACATATTTTTGAAGAATCAAAAAAATTGCAGGTTCAGCTAAATTACAGGTATGTTTTTAAGTATTTTAGGTTATTTTCAGTTCGGAGAATCGTTGTCATTGTTCTTCTCTTGTGTGTTTTGGTTGGTGTTCCGAAATTAATTCGCCTAAACTCCTTTGTCCTTCTTTTTTTCATCATTGTTGCTAACATTGCTCATTGGGAAAAGGTTTGTTGTTATTCTATTTATCTTGTGGCATTACGTTTTCTACGATATCTCAGAGTAAAAACGTGTATTTTTTGGGTTGTTTCTTTCGGTAAACTTTTCGGATCCAATCTAGCAGCGGTCCGGCAAAACCATATCCACCGGTTGTACAGCGATTAACGGGACTGTCGAGGAACCAATCAGATTTCTCCATTAACTGCGAGACCAGCTTGCCATATAATAAGTATGGCTAACCGTATGCTTCTGTGAATCCCACAATAGGAGACATATAATGAGATTTTTGATTGACATGCAACAAACAGAAAACGAGAAAAGTGACAAGAACATTTTCTTCATTATTCTAATAAAAATAAATTATGTTGATTTATGAAGGCATTGATATTAAGTTCCATATATGTGAACATAACACAATTTCACTGGTACTTCATTTACATGTTAAATGGGTTCATGAGGCGACCATGTAGAGTAAAATCTCAGTTTTCCTCTGACATGCAGATCATTATTTCACCAGAATTATGGGTCCCCTCTCCATTGTTTTAATTTGATTCTTCAAAGCCTGGTATTCACTAGCAATGCAAGCATAAAGTCTGGTTCACACTAGCGATGCAAGCATAAAGCCTGATTCACACTAGCAATGCAAGCATAAAGTCTGGTTCACACTAGCGATGCAAGCATAAAGCCTGATTCACACTAGCAATGCAAGCATAAAGCCTGGTTCACACTAGCGATGCAAGCATAAAGCCTGGTTCACACTTAGTAGCAATGCAAGCATAAAGTCTGGTTCACACTAGCGATGCAAGCATAAAGCCTGATTCACACTAGCAATGCAAGCATAAAGCCTGGTCCACACTAGCGATGCAAGCATAAAGCCTGGTATTCACTAGCAATGCAAGCATAAAGCCTGGTTCACACTAGCGATGTAAGCATAAAGCCTGATTCACACTAGAAATGCAAGCATAAAGCCTGGTCCACACTAGCGATGCAAGCATAAAGCCTGGTATTCACTAGCAATGCAAGCATAAAGCCTGGTTCACACTAGCGATGTAAGCATAAAGCCTGATTCACACTAGCAATGCAAGCATAAAGCCTGGTTCACACTAGCAATGCAAGCATAAAGCCTGGTCCACACTAGCAATGCAAGCATAAAGCCTGGTATTCACTAGCAATGCAAGCAAAAAGCCTGGTTCACACTAGCAATGCAAGCATAAAGCCTGGTCCACACTTGCGATGCAAGCATAAAGCCTGGTTCACACTAGCAATGCAAGCATAAAGCCTGGTCCACACTAGCGATGCAAGCATAAAGCCTGGTCCACACTAGCAATGCAAGCATAAAGCCTGGTCCACACTAGCAATGCAAGCATAAAGCCTGGTTCACACTAGCAATGCAAGCATAAAGCCTGGTCCACACTAGCAATGCAAGCATAAAGCCTGGTCCACACTAGCAATGCAAGCATAAAGCCTGGTCCACACTAGCAATGCAAGCATAAAGCCTGGTCCACACTAGCAATGCAGGCATAAAGCCTGGTTCACACTATTGATGCAAGCATAACCATATGTAACATACAGATGCAGTGCCATGTTTATCATTAGTGGTACTTGTTCTACTCACACGTGCAAGATAAGAAGCGCTGCTAATGATCAATGCATTACAGTATCTGTATGTGTTGCTTGTGATTATACTTTATAATAAGGTCACTAGTGCAAACCAGGTTCAAAGTGCCTTTATTTCATTTTTGACACATTTTCTATTGTTATTCAATAGCCTTTATTTCACTAAGATCCCAGTGAATTTCAATATATTGCTCATTAGATATTCAAGGCTTCTATATGGAGGTCTTTATATGATACAAGACCTTGAATATCTAACGAGCTATATAAAGGCTCTTGAATACCTAATCAGGTCTTTATATTGAAATTCACTGTTATGTTAGTGAAATAAAGGTTATTGAATAATAATGAATAAGTCAGTTAAATATGTCAAACCTCAGCATTCAGCCATACACATCCCTCGGACTGTATGTATACGGCTGAATGCCGAGGTTCGACGTATTTAACTCTTACAAAAGCCCTAGCCAGCTATCTTTGATTTAAAAGTCAATCTAGAAAACAAAATACCGATATAGGAAAAAATAATAATTAGTCTGTCAATTTCATTTATTAAGGAATCAAATTTCAATGATGTCATTTAAGGGAAAACCTAATTAGTTTCTTTTGCTCGTTTCTATGTCAGCTCCATCTATTGAAACTCTTTCTCTAAGATTGTTAAGTACCAAATGTCAAACACCTGAAAAACAACTGTATAAATGAAGAAATTCAATGTTATAACTCAATTCATTTTCGACTCATAAGCATAACATCCCTTAAATGTCGTCATTTCAAGGATTTGTAATGCTTTTTATAGCAATACTACGACCATAAATCGCCCAAACATTATTGAACAAGATTTAAAACACTTTACTGTACCCAAATAAATGATTTCTGGCTCGGACTTATAGGCACTTTAAGAGTTTGCCAAGACTTTGGCAACATCCAAAAAAGATGACTGAGGCTTATGAATAACAATGAAAGAAAACAACAAAGTCAGTTTACCTCAAGAGATGCCATGTGTTCTTGGTAGAGTCGTATTCTCTCAGCCTCTACTGTTATCCCCGTGAAGGAAGATTCATTTTCAAATTTCTCTCGAACCTATAAAAGAATGACAGCAAAAAATTAGCATTTTCTGATTTGTATTTAATTTTAGGTAAACGAAAATGATACACCACATTTTATACGAACTAATAGGGCTAGAAATTAATGCTCACAAGCTCGCAAAATCCAAGCAGATTTATTAATTTGCGAGTGAAATACATTTTCACTAGCAACATTTTGCAAGTTGATCTTTCTTGAAGGTGCAACTTGATTCTGAAAACCTTGAACAATAGTGGTATATTATAAGAGTTTACAAGCCTAATTCTTACCCCTAGTAGTGGATTACATAAAATATATTCTTGTACTATTGTGCTTCTAATAAATTAAAGTGACACTGTGAATGTATATGGTACAGGTTTCACTGTATGTTGCCAGTACCCTCATGGAATTTTGCTAGTGGAAGAAATGCTACTAGCACATGAAAATGGTTAAATCCGACAGAGTTTTTAAAACTTAATATAAACAAACCAGTACAAGTGTTCCTGCCAATACACTGTCATTGAAGAGAACAGAGAATTTCTACGTGATATTGTGAATGTATAGAATACAAGTATGTGCTATTTCGCCATTTCATGTTGCCAGTATCCTCCTGATATTTGGTAGTGGGGAAAATC
This sequence comes from Actinernus sp. WN-2022, assembly GCA_030867875.1. Taxonomy (NCBI): domain Eukaryota; kingdom Metazoa; phylum Cnidaria; class Anthozoa; order Actiniaria; family Actinernidae; genus Actinernus; species Actinernus sp. WN-2022. The sequence continues at coordinate 62,482,191 of JAOWCC010000577.1, read as the reverse complement.
CTACTAGTAGACATATGCTAGGTGGATTTAGAAGTTAAGTTCGAGCTCTGAAAACCAGTGATAGAGCTGTATCAGAGTTTGAATTTCAACAAGATAAAAAATGTTTTGTATTTTTGCAACCTGCAAGCTAAATGAAAAAGCAACAAGCTAAGATTTTTAAAGTAGAACTTTATGTAGAAACAAATTTTTACAAGTACGGGTCAACCAGCATGCATTCCAGCACGGCCTGACAGCTGCAAATTATCAGCAGTCATTACCAGTCTCACGCATTTCCCTGGCAGGTTCAACATGTACATTACGATCGGTGAAAACGGTATATACTTCATGGTAGTTGTTCGTTCCATATAGTCTCCCTGCATAATCATTTTCTCTACTGTTTTACAGTATTATGCAGGGAGGCTATATGGAACGAAACACTACCATGAAGTATATACCTAACCATAAAAACAAGGTTCAAACTTGAAAAAAATATGTATTGCATAAATACACAGAACGAATGTACGACAGTCTCCGAAGTAAATGTCAGCTCACAGGGAAAAAGAGATATTTTTTCTACCCGCAATTCCTAAAACCAACTCGTTTAGCGAGTTAGCGAACAAGCATTTCGTGCCCTGTGTTTGTGCCAAACATACTCACTTCTTCCCATGTTGAAGTCCCATCAACTGCTGGTGTGGCCATTTTTAGCATCTGTCTGAAAGAACTTTCTTTTCTTCTTAGCTGTTGAACAAACAATATGTGAATACATCAATAGAGGTCTCCCAAAATATCTGTTTGCCAGAAATAAGCTACAGCAGATCAGCAAGAAAGGTGTGCAGTCCTGCTATAATGTAGGTTTAAGTTAAAATTGTAAAAAGACTAGTCGAGGGCTACCCTGGGTTCCAGAGACTCGAAGAAATGAGGAGAGGAGAAGAAAGCAAAGAACTGATGGTGTTATACATTGATAATTTCACTTCCAAGCACTGACGCCAGTATATGGTGCGTCTAGTGCAGAGCTTACTACAATTCAAGGCTTTCTAGATCGCTGCTTTAAGCATAGATACGTATCAAAACCAAGTAAGATAAAGGAATTGCTAGAGAAGCAGGACAGAATGATTTTTAAGAAAGTAGCTAATTTAGATATGAAACCTCTCAATAATTTAATGCCAAAACAAAAAGCCACTCAATATAAACTACGATCCAAATCAAGCCTATAACATAGCTTTATAACTATTCAGTCTTAGCTTCTTATAATTTTATTATGTATAATTATTTTTCAATTTTAACTGTAACGTAAGATATTTAACAATTATTCACCAAAGTGGAGGTGAATAGTGGTGGCGAGGTAAATATCCACCACTATTCACAGACACTGAAGTGAATAATTGTTTTAGTATATACCACACTCCAGGTGAATAACCAGCACCAAATAGTATTTTATTTTCTGTCAAATGGACAAAAACTTGCACGAGATGATCGCTGCTTTGCTCGGCGGTGAATATTAAATCATATTCACTGTTTGAGTAGCCAATCAGAGCGTGTGAAAAGTGATATTCACTGGTGTGGTATATACATGTACTAAGTATTTTTATCTTATGATTGAAATAAAGACCTTTATTATTATTATTATTATTATTATTAGTTTCAATCGTCAAACCGGTTTTGCTGGACCATTAGTAAGCAAATGAAGATTACTATTAAATCCAGCACTCACGGTTGTGCCTGGTAATGAGTAAATTATCCAATCAGGGCATGAGGTTCAAATTCTGAACCTAATGTTCGTATGAAAGTGAGATTCTCAACAGGTAACACTCTTCTTTCTTCTGCTCTCTCTCTCTCATCTTCACCACAAGGTAGACCAGACCTAGAGAATTACCAAAATAATGAATCATTACTAAAGGTAGCTCTTACCTCTCTCTCTTCTTTCTTCTGTCGTTCTCGTTCACGAGCCTCTGCCTTGTCTATGAGCTGCAGTAGAATGTTAATGAATTACGATCAGTATAACTTTTCAGAATACCGGAAATAGTAATCTTTGTCCCGTGATGATCACAAGTCATTGTAGTAACAGTGAAAACAAAATATATATGTCTTATCTTAACGACCTTAATATGTGAACCCTTATTCTTTACAAGGATGTAGCTATTGTTACATACAATGTACCCTCTGGGAATAGTAAAAGAACAGTACCATATCAGATCGGAATTCATATCATACGAAATTTGCTTGAGTCACACAAAACATAACGGTTGACATTGGGTCTTTAAGATCACCACTCAATCACACATATGCGGTGAAGTGGTTCTAATCAGTCAATTCCAAAGTCTACTTTATTCACTCTAAATCAAGCTTCCCTAATCTTAGTGCGTTCCTTATTACATATCCAACTGATCTAGTGCAATTTGATTGAATGATACTTGACAGCACAATACAATAGACAGGGTTTCCTAATGACTAGGTGTATATTTATTGCAACTGCTCAAACATATACAGAACGGACAACTAACAAACAGATGGTTCTCCATGTTCTATTTAACAAATAAAGAAGCCTTAGTCATGTTTTATACTATCATAAAACACGATGGGCATTTGAGAACATGAGAGAAATGTTAAAGCACAAGCCGAAGGCGCGTGCTTTCAACATTTCTAGAGTGTTCTCAAATGACCAGAGTGTTTTATGTACTGTTTAAAACACGAACAGCAGTGTTTTATCAAGTTTAAAAATTTGAGGGCGAAGCCTGAGAATTTTTAGACTTGATAAAACACGTGCTGTGAGTGTTTTAAACGGCTTCAAAAACGCTTTAAGAATGCAATGAAAGAAAGACGCACATCTCAAGGGAATGGTTACTTAATGAACCATTGAACCTTTGTATTCACAACGCCATGCAAAATATTCGAGTAATCACCGCCTGCAATTACGAACATCTCAAGGGAATGATGACATGAAGAAATTACCATACTATGTTGTTTGAAGCGGCATTTCGCAATGCAAGAAGAATCTGCACTTGAAGGATTTGGTGTCGTGGTTTACCTCGATAAAGATCAAGACTTGGAAAGCGATGTGACTGACATGACGGCAGACTCTAAATTTTTGACTCTGGCACAAAATATGTAAGTTTAATGCACGTTTTTATAATTTTACGGCTTTGAGTTTGGTTTAATAATTGGAACTAAAGAGTGGCTCGGTAAACAAGTAATGGTAGTTGGATAACTTCATTTTAAAAATATTATCTGTGTATCTCGGTAGTCTGCTGATATTAGTAAATTTAGTGCAAAATTTATTATCTAGGTACCTTATGTTCCGTGTACTTTTTGCTATCTTTAGGTCTTTATCAGTGAATTCTTAATTAGGATGAAACTTTATATAAAATTTCATGTTCATTAATATTCTTTATATAAAACGTTCATCCTAATTAGCAATTCAGTGAGAAAGCTGAAACATCAATAGAAATTCCATTGTCTCAATCATTAACCCCGTTTCCCCCTGGGACAGAATTCAAATCCCTCCGCGGGCTTTTTAGAATGATGAGATTTTATCAGGTATAAAGGAGCATGCACGTGACTGATTTGCTTCATCTGATTGGACAAAATGCTCATTAATTATTCATGAGTTTTTGAAGATAGTATAAAACATGGATTTAAGGCTTCTTTATCTGTTTTATAATATAATTAGATTTACGCGCGCGATGAAAGGAAACCGCCAGTTGAAAACTATATAACACGGCTAACCATGTTATATACTCTGATAAAACATGGCTTCTTAGCCAATCCGAGCGCGCGTACTATCGTATCTATATTATAAAATAAATTATAAAATAGTTTCGATAGTACGCGTGCTCTGATTGGCTGTAGGCCGTGTTTCTATAACTCTATAGAAACATAGACAGTTGAGCGCGCGCTTGAAGCTAGTTGTGAGAATTTACGTTTTGGTTATCAAATTAAGCGAGCGTTTCCGTGCTTTTATTCGTTTATTTTATAAAGGAAATAGAAAACATTTTTCCCTTGTTTCTATAGAGTTATAGAAACACTTGTGGAAGTTTGGAAGAACTCGAAGAACTTGAAAAACTGCAGATGCACGAGCGGAACACTAACCGTCTTTCTTCTATTTGTTATATAATATAAAATTCGATCTACATCTATGCCAGAAAGAAATGATCAATCGTGCATTATAAGAAATTAATATTCTAACTTGGTGCACAGTACAAAATCCAAGCAGGTGATTGGCTAATGACAGTGCTTTATTGGTGATCAAGAGTCCAACTTCGTGCACAGTACAAAATCCAAGCAGGTGATTGGCTAATGACAGTGCTTTATTGGTGACCACAGCACGCTGTGTGCTCAGTTGGAATATTAAAAGTTAGAGACTTTATGTTTGTATTTTATTGACAAATAAGAGCATTCAAAATTAATTCATACACTATTTGCAATTTGGCCTTCAGCTTCATGCAATATTCATTACTCGAAAACTCAAACTCTGTTTATTTAGCGTCCAGGCATTCTTAAAAATCTCAAAATTGCAACCTTTTACATCAACTCTTTTTGGGGGATAATACTTTACTTGTAACCTGTTAACTGTAGAGAATACAAATAAAGTGTGTTGTTGTTGTTATCGTACAGTCAGCACGTGCCTGTATTTGTCAATAAAAAATGCATGCCAATCTCTCACCCTTAAATCAGCACACTGCATTTTTAGGATGTTCCATAATTGATATTATAAGATGTAGTCTTACATGGTTAAAAGTCATTTTAATGTTTCCAGGGTCCAAAGTTGAACTTCTTCCATCAGCTCTCACTGACTCGTTGAAGTCACTGAAGCTACTGTCAGTATCAACATTGATGCTGTGATCCTAAAATATAACAACAAGTCAGTTAGTGTTAGCTACATCGTATTCACACCTCGGCAAAATGCTATGCTCTGCTGGCTGAAAGAACGAAGGCTCTGGTTTCAAATACAAGTTTCGGAGGGCTTAAACTTTGTTTAGTAACAACAAAATTAAAGTAAACTCGCAGTCAATTACATGTACAAAAATAGGCTTAGCTTTAAAGTAGTTACCAGTATGTGGCTTTTGATGAAACATTTCACATGCGTAGATAAAATTAGAAACAGGGGGGAGTTCCTTCGTTTTCTTTCAGTTTGGGCGGGAAACTGGCGGTACGCACATGCGCATGACGTTTTGACGTGGTGTTGGATCCACCACTGGTTGACAGGTCTGCCAAATGCTGTGCATGTCTAGTCAGGAGCAGCTTTAGATGATCCTAAAATTTTGTACAGAATCTCAACATATTGCAGAAAAGACCAGCTGACACAACTGTGTATTTTTAGGAGTCAATTGTGTACTGTATTTTGGAGGGCCTTTAGGTAAGCAAAATGTAAATGGTTAGTACAACTACATACCTCGTATCTGATGTTTTTGCAGGTATTAAAGTGTATATAAGGTCAAACATTTTTATCAATAATATCGATTCTACATCAAGCGAATAGTTGAATAGTAGAATATTTCTCGATGTAAAACCGGTCTCATTTATTATACAAAAACATACTGGTAGAGATAAATGACTTTTTGTAAACATCTGTTATATTTGAAGGTTACATTTGTATATGAGTGATTTTACCAAATATTTTGTGAAAATCAGAAAATGGTATCTCTCACAAGGAAAAAAATGAATATTTCACGAGAAATTTGTATTATTTGGTATACAAAGAGTCTTTAGGCGATTATCCTATAAAAACAAATTTACGGGAAGATTTATCACGAAAACAAAGCAACTTACCAGGTGATAGACTGCAAATGCTTTTGCTGGAAAACAAGTTTCAAGTGGCGGACGTGTCTGCAGACTAATTTTGTATTCAAAATCTTGAATTCTTATTGGCTGATAAAGGGTGCAAATTTCCCGCATTTTGATTGACCTAATCTAGCCATGAAATACCGCTCTGTATTTAATAGTATAACCATGAAATACGACCCTGTATTGCATAGTAAAGCTGAACTCTGATTGGCTGAGAATGGGCCCAATATCCAAAAAAGGTCATGAGTACTCATGTGATCAAGTGCTATTTACCTTCAGGATTTCTTTGATGATCTTCTTTTCATCACTAAACCTCGCTTTCAGATCCTCCACATAGAACTTAAACAGGTCCAAAGGAGTCGATCCTGAGGAAGTGTTGGTAAGATATACAGGTAAGGTAAGTTTTGGTAAGGTAAAGTACGTTTTGGTATGGTAAGGTAAGGTAACTAATGGTAACTTACTTATAGAGGGTAACACATTTACCGCTAACATGTAGCTCAGTAATCTTCCACATAGTCCTACAGTTTTACATGTACGTCCTTATCCAAATAGGTCTAACCATTTTGTTGTTGGTTTATGTAAAGATAGTATATTTTACCGTATTTCATCAAGTTAACAGGACTCAAAATTGTGACCAATACAATCCCAAATGCGACTAAAACATTAGGCCTTGCGACTAGGCATGGTCAAGTAGAGTACACAGAGAAAATTGCTGGTCGCCGGTGCTTTGGGAGAACTCTGAATACAGGTCAAGTGTTGAGACACTTGGTTAGTTATACTGCCTCTTGGTTAGCTCAGTGGTTAAGTACCGGTCTGATATGTGGTACATGTAGGTCACAGGTTCAAACCCTGGCCAGACCACCACTCGGGGTCTTAAAAAAACTGGGAGAAAGTGCTGCCTTTGCTCTGACATCTGCAAATGGTTAGACCTTCTCATCTTCTCAGATCATGATGTTAAATTGTAGGCCCCACTGAGAATGCAAACAAATCTCTGGCACCTCAGCAGAAATAGAGTTTATCAAACAGTGTCCTCAATTACAATACCAAGTTGTTTTTGTTAAGACATCTCAAATCTTTATCTCCCTCCTCCCAGTTCAATGTTGTTTTTTTAATAGCGAAGAGTCACTTCTTGTGTCCCAATATCTCAAGAAACAGTTGGGGAAGGGGGTCATATTACAATGAAATACTAATCAGATGTTGTAGGTAATTAGAGATTACTGCATTGTACATTAGAAGCAGTGTGTCATTTCTGATTTTTTGCTTACTGTCCCAAAGATTTATACGATGATTGTAGTGACATTTTATTCCTTCTTACCTGGTTGCCCCAGCATGTTAGTAAACCGCACGTCTGCACTAATAGTAGGGTACAGGTCACACCACAGCGACATGGAGTGCATTTTGCCTCTTTTGTGCAGCTCATTGAGAAGGACCTGGAAAATGACAAATATGTGGCATACTATTAACTAGGGTCTGAGTTTCTGGGAGTCTTTTTCTTTAAAATGAATGTTTTCCCTAAATAACCCCATCTGCTGCAGATTTGTGCAATTTGTAATTAAAACAAAATCATGTTCATGCTCCTAAACATGCTTTGTACACTTTTTATAGAAGTAATTGCTTGAACTGTAATGCTTACATGTAATGTGAGTAACTGACAACCTCTTTATAAATCCTCAATGACATGAACATTGGAAAAAGCCCCTTTGTTTTATCATTACAAGCAGTCATGAGAAATACAGGATATGTCATGATGTAAAGTAGACAAATACAGTATGCATTTGTCATGATAACCACAATTTTTGAAGTGCACATCATGAAAACATAGGCACTGGAAATCTAAATTCCCTTTCAAATTGGATAACCCCAAAAGTCACATCCAAATTCTCATTACTGGTCTTCATACATTAAAAAAATGTTTGCAAGTGATCAACTCCAATATTCTCATAACCTGCCTGTTTCACTTTGTTCTTATTAAAGAGCAATATATGTTGATCACCCTTAGGGCTCAAGACTATTCTGTATGCATGTGACTAATGGATGAAAGGAAACACACCCAGGGAAGCCATGTGAGGTCAAATATTAAGCTCTTTGCCTCTCATCGTTATGGCCAGGGTTCGAGCCCTGGTAACATGTGAGTTGTGTTTGTTGGTATTTTGCCCTTTCTCCAACAGGTTTTCCTCCCTCCACAAAACCCAACATGCTCAATTACAATTCAATCTGTGGTTTAGCCAGGGCCTGACTTTGATCAGCCCCATGCATGGTTGTTTCAGTTCCTGTTAAAATTCAGTGTTTTTTTATTACACCCAAATTTGCCACAAGACGAAAGTCCCTTACCAAGAATCCTTCCCGGTTTTTCCTCTGCTGTCTGCGAACTCTGTTCTTTTCCCTCTGTTTCTCATCTTCCTGCTCCTGCTCCAAACCTCTTACATGTTCCTCATATGCAATCAGCATGTCTTCTCTGTCAATATCTGCAGAGAAATGACATCAGTGACAATAGTAGTTACATGTAGAGAAATGGTAACATCAGTGCCAATGATATAGCTACATGTAGAGAAATGGTAACATCAGTGACAATGGTACAGTTACATGTACAGAAATGGTAACAACAGTGACAATGGTACAGTTACATGTACAGAAATGGTAACAACAGTGACAATGGTAGTTACATGTGGAGAAATGGTAACATCAGTGACAATGATACAGTTACATGTAGAGAAATGGTAACATCAGTGACAATGGTACAGTTACATGTAGAGAAATGGTAACATCAGTGACAATGGTACAGTTACATGTAGAGAAATGGTAACATCAGTGACAATGGTTAGCCTCTGATGCAGACGTCTTGTGTGGTTCGTTTCCCTCCCTCCCACACCAACGTCTGCGAACTCAAGCCAGGTTTTTTATTCAGCCAATCAGAGGGGAGCTCTTATTTTCCATGAGCTCATTAAAATGCACAGCTCGTCTCTATGAATAGATTCCCTACAAACCTTCACAGTTGCTGAACTGAGTATTCTTGCCACCAAAGTAGAGTTTTTTGTGGCGACAGGAAAGACATGAAGATCTTTCTTTTGGAGATATTCGAAATCCATTGCCAAGGTCCAAATTTTATGCACTGAAATATCGTTTTTTTTACCACTTGGCAACCTCTGAACGTTTTGAAGTTATTTTCTGTTGTCTAGGTGACTGAGAGGAGACGAAGACTTGCATGTGCAAAAATGGAAGTAAAAATAATCAGCCAATCAAGTGTTTGTGTTCACATTAAGTAATTAATTAATGTTTGGGCTAAGGAAAAACCAAACTAGCAATTTAAGTGGTCAAAATAAACAATCCGTAAGTTACGGAACACAAAATGTGGCTCGAGTTCACAGACGTTGGTGTGGGAGCGAGGGAAACGAACCACACAAGACATCTGCATCGGAGGCTATGACAATGGTACAGTTATATACAGAAAGAATACTTGACTTGAAAAGCTGGAGATCAGCCAAACAAAATTAACGGTTGTCTTCACTGAGATACAGGGAGTTGTCAATAAGTCTTCAAGCCAGTAGCCTTTGTTATTAATTAAGCAAATTCAATGAATTCAATTAATTCTAGTGTTGATTTTAAAGATAAGGTTCGATTCTGGTGCTGCAGTTGGGAATCAATGCTACATGTACAGTAGCTAGGCTACAGATGTCAGAAGTGAAGTACTTAATATGCATGTAATGTACATGTACATGGAAGTAAGATTATTATTTGAAATGTACCATACCTTTGATGTCATCATCATCTCTGTACGATGGATGCTCTTTAACCATCTGGAGAGCCTGGGTGCAAACATGTAAACATTAGAAGGGAAGGGTTAGTTTATAATAATAAAAATAATAATGGTTTTATTGACATATCCTCCAACATAAAACAATTAAATTAAATTATAAAGTATAGAATTTATATTAAAATTACATTTTAACATTAGAAACTGCAAATTGCATATGATGATGATATAACTGTAATCATATTAATTAAATACAATACAATGGCATGTGCCTGATGCCATCACTGAAAAAAAAAGATATTTTAAAACACTTAAAGGAGCAGTGTCGTGATTCTGATTGGTTGTTATAGACAATGGCAAAATCACGCTATGTCACGCACCACTGCAAATTTCCCCTTCGATTGAAATAAATAAAATGCTGCTTTATAAAAATATAACATCAAACCTAACCATATAATACTGAAGTATAGTTTTAAAGCAATTTCGGCTCAAGATATCGTGCAAATACACCGATGCAAACGGGGATTACTCACAGACTTCTACTTCTGTCACATCTTTTGATTTCTTGTCCGCCTGACACATTTTCGAAACTTTGGGTATGAATACTAATCGTGACACTGCTCCTTTAAAGTACAACATTTGAAAAGAGAGGGCTGGTCACCATACAACTTTACCCTAGTCTGAGGCAGGAGGTGGGATAGTCTGGAGCCAGGGACATGTAAGCCAGAAGGAAGCAATCAATGGAAAGCACATTTGAAGTGCATGCTTACATGCAGGTTTTACAACTGATTTCAGTGTCAGTTATGTGCATAGGGCAATCATTCGACAAACTCATTTGATACAATCATTCAACACACTTTGTAACCAGACTCTCGTTTATCTGGGTTTGCAGGTACTGAATCAAATAATTTCACATTCTGTGTACTCGACAGACTTCAGCAACATACATGTATGTTCCAGATCAGAAGTGGCAGCATCTCCAATGATTGTCACAAACATTTTAAACAATAAATATGCATGTACATGTAACACAGAAATTGTGTGTACGGTAAATTCAAATTATGACCCAGACTTTTTTCCCAGAGCAGTTTTCTTATTAATACCCATATATTATTTTCATTACCATTCACATGGTTTACTAGGATTCTGTGTCCAAAGTGATATTGCATCCCAGGACCCAATGGTGCACTCATCTTTTTGATGACCTTTTTGTTTAATTATTCAAAGTTCAAGACTAATCAGTGGCAGATACCCTGGATGCCAGAGGTTCTACTGCCCTCTCTATAAAGCCAAAGCACTGCTAGCGAGGAGGGGAGTGATGAGAAAGCAGGGAGAACCTCTGGGTGCCCCAAGTATGAATCTCACTTCCATGCCAGACTAATCCCTTTTGATTGACACCTGAGAAATATTTTCATAGCAAATTGACTAGACCAGTTTTGTCCACGTAGACTTAATTCTCAACAGTTTATGATAAGCCAGCACTTTCGAACAGCCAAAATAAATTATGCTTCCCTCTCCCAAGGGCCGCAGCACTACCCAGAACAGGTCAGCTGCTTTAATATACTTTCACTGGTTTTCTGGAGTGAATTGGAACTTGTGCAAACTCCAGCGAACAAGTAAACAATGGCATCCTTGGAAACTGCTATGGCATGATCCAATCACGACACTCGTTAGAAATGCATTTTCTCTAGGCCAATCAGAGGGCCAGGGTCAAATTCTAACTCAGACATACTTGGGGGTGCCCAGACATTCTCCCTGCCTTCTCGCTTTGCTCCTTCACATGCAATTTGTAACAAAATTACTGCTAATAAAGGTGCCTTTACACTAGCATACAAGTACCATTCATATGCCTCTAACACTTACCTCAGCCCATAGTGTTCTATAGGTTACGCTCGGCATGCTGTTATACACCTGTAGCATTACTCTCCGGTTTTTTGCCCTCAGTTCCTTCTCTTGTTCTTTCTCTCTCTTTGCCAGGTAGAAGACCACATCATCAAATACGTCTTTTCTGTCCCTCTCGTGAACTGCTTCCCATTCTTGCATCCCCTCAAACATCTCACATGCTCGGCGCCATCTGACAGATGAATTCATCTTCCTGATGTTCTCAAGGAATGAACGAAGCTCTTCTCTGGCTTTCTTGGCTCTCTTTCTCTGCTCCTCCTTTTTAAATAAAAGTCTTGGCATTAAATGAAGTGGAAAGTTCACGAATATTTCCTCATGCATTACATTTATACATAAAAAATTATATAATATTCCAACTTCGTGCACAATACAAAATCCAAGCAGGTGATTGGCTAATGACTGTGCTTTATTGGTGACCACAGCTGTGTGCTCAGCTGGAATATTAAAAGTTAGAGACTTTATGTTGTGTGTTATGTACCAATAAAGCATGGCGACTCATGCTGTATCCATTACCGTAAACACCCGTATACAAGCCGCACCCGTATACAAGCCGCACCCGTATACAAGCCGCACCCGTGTATAAGCCGCACCCCAAGTTTTGAAGCTTGAATTTAGGAAAAAACGTTTTTGAAAAATACAAAAAATAATTAGAAAATCTTTTGTCCGAGTTCATAAACGCTTGTACCTGATGCCAAACTTCTTCCCAAAAAAAGAATAATATTTTGTTAGAGTTCATAAATGCTCGTACTTGAAGCAAAACTTCATCAGATTGTCATAAATACATAATCGCAACTTTAATTCGATCGAATATGGTTCAACTTGCCTTGTCATTTCTTGTGTATATTTTAACCTGCAGTCTTTAAATCACTCCAGAATTCTTCCGCTTTTATTCTGCCATTAACTAACAACAATTCCAAGGAACCGCTTTCCTTTAATCGCTAGAGCAAGAAAGGTTTTCTGGCGAAACTATATTTGCACGAGTAGGTCTGAGGTCTGCCATCTTGGATTTTCATTAACTAGTGCCAATCTCCCATGTGTAAAATTGCGAAGAATGCCTGGTTGTTTAGATGCCTGCTTTGACAAGCGCTGCGAATCAGCGTGGTTTGGAAGGTAAATAAGCTTAATCAGGTTTAAATATTCACGAAATTCTAATATATTAGGTCTAAGGTGGGTCTTACTAGAGTTTTTGCTTTAATTCTTTCAAACTGCGTTATTTTTTTCAATGATTATGCTTACGTGTAAATTGCTATATTACACGATCGGATGCGATTTGAACCTGATTGTAATATTATGCACCATCGCATAATAAAAGCTTCATACAGATTCATGATATGTAAATTATATATGTTAATGTTGGGTCTCCTTTCTAGGTGTTCCCGTAGATAAGCAGCACCCCTGATTTTGAACAAAACTTTTGGGTGATAAGGTGAGGCTTATCTACGGGTGTTTACGGTAAATAAATGAAGTCTTATTTCTTTGCCAACCAGTCCAACCATGTGATTGCATTCCTGCAAAAGGTCCATTTCTCAAGTCAAACTCAGCATTTTAACATTAATTTTTACCTTCTCTTCATTTGCCCTCTGTGTCTTGTACTCATTAAATGCTTGTTTTTTCTCATTCATTTTCTTCAGGGCCCCATACCTGAGGTCGTTAACTATCATACGCATGGCAGTGTCCCATGATGCATTAGGGGATACCTCCTAGAGTAAAACATCATCAGTTAAATGAGGAAATGTATATTAAGTACCAAAATAATTGACTGAAAAAATACAGAAGAGCCTTCAAGCAGGCTGCATTTAAAGGAATCCCTGTCTGTTGGAACAAGTTGCCGTTAAATTTTTGGCAATATGGTCTAAGTTGAAAATATGTTGACAAAATTGTAAAATATATATTAGTTTTTGAAGAAATTGGACATGAGTATGAGCCATTTTGGGCACGGGCGCCGTCATCTTGGATTCAATGACGTTTTTTGGCGGTCCCTATTGTTACAAGACAAAAGCTATTGTATTTTTACAATAGGGACTGCTGTGAAATGTCATCAGATCCAAGATGGCGGCGCCCATTCCCAAAATGTCTCATACTCATGTCCAATTTCTTCAAAAACTAAAATACATTTTCCAATTTTGTCAACATATTTTCAACTTAGACCATATTGCCAAGAATTTAAGGGCAACTTGTTCCAACCGCCAGGGATTCCTTTAATAACAAGCAACATCTGTTGGGGATATCTTTACTTGACTGGGTGATATTGTACACAAAGTTGAAAGGGACCAATAATTACTAAGAGGGGAAGGGGTGGTGCAAAATGATGGAAGGGCACAATTTGCATTCATGCAGCAAATAAGGGGGCCAATGTAATTTAAGCAGGCAAAATGGGGAAGGATTATTATTGTTACACAAAGGGGCCTGCCTTGGAGTTGGTGTACATGAGCAAAACTTAAAATTCTAAACAACTTATAATCCTAGGACTGCATACCAAATAAAAGTTCAATCTAGGTACAAAAAAAAGCAATGAGCAATCGAAAATGGTTTTATTTGAAAAAGAAAATAATGTGTTCAAAAATATTATTTGTTACTTTCTGCACAGTGTTTACTCAATATCACAACAAATTTTGATCATTAATAAGAAATATCAGAGAGGAAAGTTTACACAATTAATGTCCTTTGAGGTGAAATTTGCCACAAAACAGTGATTTTTCTTGTACATGTACATTATCCTTTCTTCAACAGGAATACAATTATCAGTCAAAAACTAGCATCAGAAAAATAGGTCCAGTGTGAACAGTGGCAACCATTATAGATTGCTGAGATATAGTAAAATTATTTGTTAATTAAGAGATTTTCTTTGATGTTCACAGCTTTGCATGACATTTTCTTGATTGGAATACTGTCAGATTACTACAAGTTTTCAGGCTACTAGCTAGCAATTTTGTACAATGTGTCAAATGACCCATTTCTCAATCAATTCTTCTACAGTACAGCCGTAAAATAATGCATGCGCAAGAACTTCTTTTTGCGTCCGCAAGCCAACAGGTTCTTGCGGGCAGCTTGCGCTTGAAATTACTGAACTAATGCAAGAACTTAAGACCCGCAAGAAGTTCTTTCTGCAAGAGGATCAACCCGCAAGAAGTTCTTTCCGCAAGAAGATCAACCCGCAAGAAGGTAAACTTTAAGAAGACCTGCAAGAACGCTGAAGAACATACAAGACGTGGCATATGAGAATATGTTTGTGTTTTATGTGAGATCGCTAATAAGAAACGCTTTGAGAACAATGAAAGTTTACTTTAATATCTTAAACTGAAGTAGAGATTAGCTGGATACCCGCAGACTTGAATGTTTTATTAACTCGTCACAAAGAAGCTGAAATCAAAACTCCAGAAGATTCGGTACAATCTCATGCAAATTATTATATTAATCAGACGACAAATTAAAATATCCAAAAAACTTATTCACCAGTGTATCGATTTGACAGAATAGACTCAAACCAGTTTTCACATCAGGTAGAAACTATTCAGATCCGTAAGTAAAACAAAACTTTCAAAACATTTGCTTTGGTAGGAAGATAATTTTTGGTGCGATCTCAAAGCAAAACAAACACTGCAAAGCTCATTGATTATTCAAATTCAAATTCATATATTCGTTTTTCGATTATCTTACTCTAGAAAGAGGGAAATAAAAGTCGAATGTCGATATCTGAAGCTTAGCGTACAAAAACCTGAGCTCAAAGAAGCGACCAGTTCTTGCATTAAGACTTCAACTTCTTGCGTTTCATCTTCTTGCGGATAAGCTCAAAATATTTAGTTCTTGCGCTTCAGCCTGAACTTCTTGCGGTTCAGTAGTTCTTGCGTCTAAAGCGCAAAAAGTTGGTTTAAGCCTTCTTGCGGCAGCTTGCGTGTTCTTACCTCGCAAGAAGTTACTTGCGCCACTTCTTGCGCATGCATTATTTTACGGCTGTACTGTATGCATGGCCTGGAAAAATTTTTGGAGTATAAAAGGGTTGGCTTTCTGAACAAAAAAGGCAAACAAAATGGAAGCTCACCATATAACCCCACCCCCACCCCCCCCCCCCCCCCTACATACATAATTATGAACTTTATTCATAAAAGCTCTGTTTGTAATTGAAGTACAGTATTGTGCAAAAGTCATGCAAACGTATTTCAACGAATTTCGTTCATGAAAATTTTCGTTCATTTTTGCCGTAAAGCCCCAAAATTCGCCAAAAGGTGTTTGCATGACTTTTGCACAATACTGTATGAGCCCACAGCCCCAATAAAATTTATTGATATATTTTGTGACAAAGGGTCATTTCTGAAAATGAGAAGTCTGATCTTTACATGCCAGGTGTATTGTACATGTATTGTACACTCTACATTCTCTGTTACAAGCATCTCATTTATTCATTTCTGAATGTGTATAATCTGCATTACACGCACAACATTGGAATGCTAAGGAAACTGCGAAACATAGACTGCAGGCTAGAATGTTAATACTCCTTGTTTATCTGCCATTTTCTTGATAGGAATATTGATTACAACAGTGCCTCATTTCTTCTGTTTGTTATCTTTGATATCCTGATAACATTAATTTGCCTGTCATTTTTGTGGTTGGAATACAACAATCTTTACGTGCCAGGAGTATTGTATATCACGCTACTACAAAATGAGTCACACAACTAAGTTGATCCCTGAAGCATTATTTTTGACTGAGAATCAACATATATTTAATCACTCAACCAAGATAACTTACTCGTATATTTGCTCTAAATCGAGTTTCTATAAAAGTGAAATTAAAATGACACCTCAACGTTGTTGTAGAGTAACCCAAAGCCAGCCTCTATCAGCCACATGACCACAACTTTGACACAAAATATAAAAATATAAAAACTCTTATGTGGCATAATTTATGCACTAGCCTGAATAGCGTCCTCAATCATAGTCTTGGTACTTTAGCTAAATTAATGTTTCTTTGTTCATTCCGGAAAATCAAATCCTCTTAAAGTCACAAACTTCACAAAATGCAAGTAGCCATAGAGTTTGATAATCCTTAAATGTACAATGTACATACTTTGATTAGTTTGTAGCCGACCAGATAACGTCTTTACTGAGTATCAAAATCTAATATTCCTTGCAAATACACGTATTGAGAACAAGCAGAAAGCAAATTAAACCAATTATGAAAACCTCAAAATACAGTACTGTACATTTGTACATCAGAGTAAAAACTTGGTTGTTTTTAGTTTTTAAACAGATTAATGGCTAAAAAGCATGTGTCTGTATTACAGGAGTGTTGTGGCCAAACATGCCCCTCTTGCCCTGGGGTAATTTTTGCAATTGCGGTTATAAATACATCAGATTATTATAAACTTGGGTCTTTCAGTTTTCAAACAAATAAATAGCTAAAAATCATGTGTCCGTACATATTAGCGTCATGACTGAATGTTCCGCTCTCCCCGAGTTAAGTTTTGCAATTCTTGTTGACAACAACCAGAAGCAGTTGACAACAAAAGAGAAAAGGCCAACCACACCACTACTTCAGTATTAACACTAGGCTCCACTGTGCATGTGCAATGGTCACCTAAATTTTAACGAATCTTGAAGAAAATACCTTGTTTTCATTGGGCCCTTTTTTCATTACATCATGCAAATCGCACTCATTTGTGATTTCTGTTTCATGATTTAATTGTATGGGAAAATTGACATATTTGATGCCTTCTAGCATCGTCAATATTGAGCCAAAGTTCACCAAACTTTCCAGACTAGCTAAGTTTGATCTGTTCTTTTTGAAAATAATGCTCACTTTGACTAATTATTAATTGAATTAGTTTTACTGACTCGGTTCCAGTCTCCTGCTCATTTTGTTACCGGCTAATGTAGATGGTTCAAAATAGAGAAGTGAGATATTACATGTAAATTTGATGTGGTACTCGTAGATTAGAATCATATCCAATGTTGATGTACCTTTTCTCTCAACAGTTCTTTGAATGCTTGTTTAGCCTCTTCTTTAGTTTCATAGATGTATTCCTTCTTCTCCACTACAGCTGCTGCTGGGGTCTCACTCACATTCACAGCACTTTAAAACGAGGATAGAAATTACAGTTACCATAAACACCACATTATAGATAAGCCACACCTTCTTACCTAAAATCTGTTTCAAATCAGGGGTGCAGCTTATCAACAAGAACATCTAGATAGTGCTTCTAGTACCCAGCTCCAGGAGTGGGATTAGGGAGGGGCCGATGGGGCTGCAGCCCCCCTATCGTTGGCTGGGATACATGCCCCCGCACCCCCTAGCTAATCGCGCCTATATGACGTGAGGTTCGGCTTACGCCATGGTCCCCTCTTTCTACAATTCCTGGATCTGCCTGAGTTCTCTCTCTTTCAATCAAATGCCTACATTTGTATATGTATAAAACCACAGATGACATCCTCAACTTCAATTCCAACAGACCCTTTCAGCCTGCCTGTTTGTTGCCCCATTACAGACCATGTGACTTTTCCCTTGAGTAATGTTTTTTTCTGTATCCCAAGAGGAAATGTACCAATTTCTATTATTGGAAAACAAAGCACTGAATCTCCTGGAGAACTATCACGTGGTCTGAAGTGGGGCAACAAACAGACAAGCTGAAAGGGTCTATTTAACCCAGGAATATACCCTTTTAGCTTGGCTCAATGTTGTCACATTTCTCTTGGGAATAATATTCTTTGTTCGCGGAAGTATTTCCATATCAATGTATCTCCTCATGCACTAACCAGAAATAAAAGAAACAATACACAAGGGGATGGTCACGTGATCTAAATGGCACAACATTGAGCCAAGTGAAAAAGGTATATTGTCAATGTACTTAGTTCCTGGCTAGTTACATCTGGCAATGGGGATGAGAACATTTTGCTTTAAGGCTGAAAAGTGTAATACCGTAAACACCCGTAGATAAGCCACACCTTTTCACCCAAAATTTTCGTTCAAAATCGGGGGTGTGGCTTATCTACGGGAACACCAAGAAAGGAGACCAAACATTAACATATATTTACATATCATGAACCTGTATGAAGCTTTTATTATGCAACGGTGCGTATAATTATTACAATCAGGTTCAAATCGCATCCGATCGTGTAATATAGCAATTTAAGCATAATCATTGAAAAAACATGCAGTTTGAAAGAATTAAAGCAAAAACTCTTCTAAGACCCACCTTAGACCTAATATATTAGAATTTTGTGAATATTTAAACGTGATTAAGCTTATTTACCTTCCAAAACACGTTCATTCGCAGCGCTTGTCAAAGCAGGCATCTAAACAACCAGGCATTCTTCTCAATTTTACACGTGGGAGATTGGCACTAGTTAATGAAAATCCAAGATGGCAGCAACCTCGTGACCAGGGTCTTCTCGGTCAGATCCAAGATGGCGGCTACTCCAAGAGAAGACCCTGGTAAAGGCTGAATCATGTGACCAAAAATCTCCAGAAATCCTGGAGATTTTAATCACGTGATGTGGGCATCCAATATGGCGGCCAAGCTAAATATAGAAATGTTTAACAGGTGCCTACAAACCATAGGTATCCCAATCCGGAGTGAGCTAGATGCGATTAACGGTATTTCCACGCGGCGAACAACGAAGTGAAAACAGGTCTACTAAACAGTTCGAAATGGAGTTTACTTGGATAAAGAAACAGTGGAAGAGTATCACAAAGCTACCAGGATGTATCTAAGCTAGAAGAGAATCCTAAAAAGCCGTTCATTTTCTGTTAGCGTTGAAGCAAAGAGATCGATAGCACATGTTCAGATTTAACGGCTTCTCCTGGCTTTCTCACTGATGAAACTTTCCAGAAAACTACCCAGTAATGCACTTCATCTATTGCTATGCCTACACAACGTGTTTTAAGGTTATTTAAAATCGTTTTATTGATAAAATTTGAGCAATCGAATCTATATACAAATTCATCTCTCTGCACTCAGTCCGTTTGGCCAATAAAATGCATCGTTAGAACCACCCTTGTGTCATAATCGAAGAGCCAATCAGAATACGTGACAGTTCGGCATTTACCAGGGTCTTCTCTCGGAGTAGCCGCCATCTTGGATCTGACCGAGAAGACCCTGGGGACGAGGTTGAGATGGCAGACCTCAGACCTACTCGTGCAAGTATAGTTTCGCCAAAAAAACTTTCTTGCTCTAGCGATTAAAGGAAAGCGGTTCCTTGGAATTGTTGTTAGTTAATGGGAGAATAAAAGCAGAAGAATTCTGGAGTGATTTAAAGACTGCAGGTTAAAATATACACAAGAAATGACAAGGCAAGTTGAACCATATTCGATCGAATTAAAGTTGCAATTATGTATTTATGACAATCTGATGAAGTTTTGCTTCAAGTACGAGCATTTATGAACAACAACAAAAGATTATTCTTTTTTTTGAAAGAAGTTTGGCATCAAGTTAAAGCGTTTATGAACTTGGACAAAAGATTTTCTAATTATTTTTTGTATTTTTCAAAAAAAGTTTTTTTCCTAATTTCAAGCTTCAAGACTTGGGGTGCAGCTTATCTACGGGTGCGGCTTATACATGGGTGTTTACGGTATTTATCTTTTGCTCCAGTGTGAATGTTAAATCTTTTGTTTATCCTGGGACAAATGAGGTTGATTAGGCCTCTAGCAAGGTACAAATGTATGCTAATGTCTCCAAGACTCATTCCACAAACTCCTTACTACATTCACTAACACTATTGACACTCGCATGTTTATTTTTATGGAGGAAGGAAGCCCGGAGCATGGGTGAAAATCGACAAACTGAATTCACATTACTCCACATCTGGGAATCGATCTTACGCCACATTGGTGATAGGCGAGTGGTTTTTTGTGCTGAACCACCCAGCTTCCCATAAATTAAAGTTTTTTTTAAAGTACTCTGCTTTAAGCCACACCCTATCCTACTAGACAGAGATTCCTCCACCCTCTCTTAAGACAAAGAGAGAGGGAGAGACAGAGAAAGGAACCTCTGCATGCAACCTACAGCTGCCACCCACAACTGTGGTTGAATAAACTAAATATGAAACAGTGTATAATTTGTTGGTTTAACTTTAACGCATGTCATGTAGAGTTCAAACGCTGGCCGTTTACGTGTCAGCTGATCATATCCGGTTGTATGCGTTCGGTCAAGATTTTGCTCGGAGGAGTTTGCAATGTCATTCTCAAGCTCATTAATAATTCACGAGTTTTTTAGTCAATCAGAGGGCTGCATTTGGTCACATGCATGAATCTGGATACCTAATGAAACACTATATCCAAATCACTAGTGATGTTCATCTGTGCTCTCATTGGGCATCATTCATGCATGTGTTGGACCTAATTAAGCTACAAGGATTACAGCATAAGTATGACTTTACATGGAGAAGTGAAGAGGAAGACTGAAATAAAAATTGGTGTCCAGAACTGTGATTCGAACCATCATCCTCATGGCTGCTCTTGGCTACTAGTCCGCTGTCTTGCCCACTATGCTATCAGGCCGTTTGTTGAAATGACTGTGACAAAATAACAATCACAACCCTTGTAGTCTATAATTGCATGCAATAAAATTTCAGGCAAACAATACTTTATAATGATTTATGAATGCAGGTATTGTTTTTGATTGAGAAGTCATATAAAAAACTCGGCCAAAGCAGCCTCATGCTTTCATCTTTCTTTGTGTTTGGATACCCTGGTAAAACACTATAGCTCTCGTTTTTTATATATTACATCAAGGTGATATCGGGTCCAGAAAGCATTGGAATTCAAAAGTTATCCCTCCACCAAACTCAAGCTCTGCACCACTTTGTCTCAGGAGAAGTACATGTATGTTTGCCATACTGCCAACAGAATACAGGTTTGAACATAAGTATTATTTTTGGTTAATTTTCTTCTCTATTTTCCAATGGTGAACACAGTCTACTTTCTTGTGAACTTTAAGTAAATGTACCGTCATTTGAGCTACTAAATAAAGTTTTGACCTCCCACTTTGGCAGTAAAGCAGATTGAGGAAGTGATGTCAATGTATGATGTGTACTTGTGCATGCTCAATAGAAAAGCTGTCGCTTGCATGCAGAGGTTCCTTTCTCTCTCGGTAAAAGTAAGGGAAAGAATCTCGGTCTATCAGGGTAGCCACACCCCTAACGTTTGGGAATATTTTTGGCTACATTTTCAACACTTTGTGGCAAAATGCTGCAGCTTATAAGTAAGGTACTGATTATGATGGTATAAAAAGCAAAGGCTCACCTGGCTGATGGGAAGTCTTGGGTGGCTACTTCAGGTTTGGGTCCCTCTTCAGGTGTTGGTGTTTTTTCTGGTTCTTCTTCCTCTTCTGACTCTTCATCTTCTTGTCTGCAAAAGAGAATAAACACTGCATATCAAGTTAGGAATTCAAAGTTCTTAGGTGGACTAATAATTTCATTAAACAAGGACCCGTACGAAA
Organism: Actinernus sp. WN-2022; assembly: GCA_030867875.1. Lineage (NCBI taxonomy): Eukaryota > Metazoa > Cnidaria > Anthozoa > Actiniaria > Actinernidae > Actinernus > Actinernus sp. WN-2022. Next base: position 62,460,346 of record JAOWCC010000577.1, on the reverse strand, counting down.
AAAGGGCCTCAACCAGGTTGAAGACGCCTTCACTTCAATGTCAATCATCCTTTGTCAAGTGAACATCTCTGTTCAAAGCTCTGCGACATGCGATGCTCCTCTGACATTTTGGTGTTGTGTAAAATTCACAGGGGTTTGTAAATGGCTCTAAAATACTTTTTACAACAACCGCCAATTTTCTCGCAATCTGAAAATCTGAAAATTAGCCAGACGCACGGCCGGCTTTCTTCTCGAAGCGGGATTTGCAGAGCTTGATTTGTGAATCCAGGTTGTGTATACAACTGTTCCAAAAAGCAAGAAAATGAGGATTTTAAAAGCATTTCATCACTGGGAAAAGTTAATCGGTGAGTCAACTTCCATGTGTGGTGCCATTTGTCAAAATTTGAGCTCTCCTTTGAGTCGAACAAAGCATTTTCAGCTAATTTGTGATCGACATTGTGACACGTTCGACCAATCTTTTAGAACTGAGAAATGGTCTTGAATTAAATACATAATCTTCTAGTTCGTGATTAAAATCTCTTTTTCAGGATATTTACATAGAGTTCTTAAGTAAAAACAAACAGTTTAGAGTAGCTTAAGAATTGTTTTTATAGAGTTCAGGAAAGCATAAAGACGTGTTTACGTTTTGGACTTTTCGACTCGAAAGGCAGTTTGTACACACTCGTTTGCTTGATTAATGTCCACCAAAACAGGACTCCTTCATCAAGACAAAATTCCAAAAGGGCACATGAGAAGCACTGTAATATACTAGGTGGAGTAATCTGAATATTGGGCTAGTTGAGAGAAAACTAAAAACAAATTACTTAGCAGTGGATTATAAAATCTGATTGAATGAGAATAAATTAACAGCTTACATACATTGTACTGTCTAAATATTTTGTAACAAGTGATTGACTAATCATCTATACTTTTTTGTCCTTCTTTTCTACCAAAAAGTACAAAGTATACCAGGTATACCAAAGCATACTACTGTATTTTATCACATATAAGCCGCACCTTTTTTGACTTTCAGATTTTGAAAGTAACAAAAAATTGCCACATAGTTGGGGGTGTGGCTTATATGTGAGTGTTTTCATAAAACTTTTTTTGCAATGACCGTAAACAAAGCCATGAACAATAGAAATGGCACATTCAATTCACAGAACACAAGTGTTAGCAAGATTTCTACTCAAACTCCTCTCCTTCGCTTTCCAAAGAAAACTAGCTGTCCAGTTGCCTGTCATCTTCTCTACTAACTCCTCGAATGGTTCCTAGTGTTATTAAAGGCCATAATTGGACTAGGAAGCCTTCAAATTTTCAAATAAAGTATAATTCTCATCGAGTTCATGTTCAACTTCGGAGCTCACGCTCGATTGGACGTTCGAGAAAACTCTCACCCCAGGCCTCCTTGAAAATCCAAGATGGTGGACCACAGACTCGTGCTCATATAGTTTCGCCAGAAAATCTTACTTTCTTGTGCGCTTAAATGAATGAAGTTCCTTAAATATGTTGTTGGTTAATGGGGGAACAACAGCAGGGTCCGGTTCCTGAAAGCCTGATTAGCGCTAATCCTGGATTAACTATCAACAAACCATATCAGTTGTCATTGTAATTAACTCTGGATTAGCGCTAATCTGGCATTCAGGAACCGGGCCCAGAAGAATTCTGAAGTGAATTAAAGACAGAAGGTTAAAATAAACACAAGAAAGCACAAGGAAAGTTGTAATCAATTCGTTGTTGTGATATGACAATCTCTTATAAAGAAGTTTTGCTTCAATTACAGGCATTTATGAACTCAACACAAGACTACTCTTACTGAATTTTGTGGTGTGGCTTATACACAAGGTTTTTCCTTAAACCTTTTGGGAAAAACAAGCTTCTGTTTATCAGGCTGAAGTTAGGGGTGCGGCTTTTACGCGAGGTGGGGCTTGTATGTGATGAAATACGGTAGATAAAGAATGAGCAGACAATCTTTATGGGATTTACAAACTCGAGCTGAAACCCTATAGGCTTGTCTATATATATAATTATAATTATTACCCTATAGGCTTGTCTATAATTATACATAATTATTACTATATATAATTATTACCCTATATGCTTGTCTATATAATTATTAATCTGGGTGCCAGAGGTTATTATTTCCCGCCAACACACCAAGTGGCAAAGCCACAAGCAACATTTTTTTTTCCGCCACTTAGGACTACATTGCTTGACTTTTCCGCTCCATGTGACGGTGAGAAAAATAACGTCTGGAACAAGAGAAGAAATATATCAGTGTACTCACGCTTCTTCCTCCAGTTCAACCTTGATCATTTCTACAGAGCAAAGCAGATAATTACCACAAGTTAATACAGGGTCGGAAATTAACTTTTTCACGTAGGTGCCATCTGGCGACTATCCAAATTTTTTTAGTCGTCAAAAGACCAAATGTGGTCGCCACATTTCAGGTTTCAAGCAACACGCAACAAGGAACATTTGCTGGACATTGTGAAGATTTTAGGTAAGTCGCAAGCTGCCGACTAACCCTAAAATTTTGGTCACCAACACTCAAAATTTAGTCGCATTGGCTCCAAATAAGGCGCAATTTGGGACCCTGTAATACTGAGCATTTTAAGAACAGTTTTATAAATAGGTTGATATTTAAATATAATGTAGCTCGATCTTTAATTATAGTTCAGTAGTTTTAGTAGTAGTAATTTTATAATAATAGTAATGATTGTATAATTGCTGTAACTATTCATATGTAGTGTTTATCAATGGAATAAAGTGTGTACTATTATGATGATTATTATACAGAGAACAAGATGGACAATGAAAATGTGAACATTGTAAGTGTGCAGCAATGAGGATGGTTATTGTAAGTTATTAAACTTAATTAATAATTTGTAATTAAAGTACATAATTATATATATATAATTATCTTAGTTTACCACTTATGAGCTGCAGCACTTTGCATGTAATGAATTCTTAAGTTAGGGGTGCAGTATACATATCCAAGTACTTTCCAAAAGGAAAAAAGCTAGTTATTTTGACCAAAATTAGTGTCCAATTCAAGTGCTGTCAACTATTAAAACTTTGAATATAGTCACAACTTTCATTGCCATTTCTTTGCCAGCTTCAATCATTTCAAAATCGCTTTGCCGAGAACATTATTGACTCAAAGGAATTATCTTTAGTAATAAGTTTCTCACTCCCCTCAAATGGATCCATTAGATGAGACAGCTTACACATTTGATTTGGTACAAAATGTTATTAAAGGTGACATCCCTTTACATCCACGAGATATTGAAATAGCCCGAGTGAATCACAAGACTCCACAAAGAATGGCTATATACATGTACATTGTACCTCCCAGTTTGCCATTTTCTGTTTTGGTAGGCGATATGGCTACTCGTATTTGTGCAATCATATAAAAAGTGTTGCTGTTTTTAAACAGTCAAAACAGAAACATAGTTTTAAAAGCAGCACAGGACAAAGCTGTAAAGGAGTTGCAATGTACTAGTAGGTTTGTAGTACTTTGAACTATTGGTTTTCATGCACTGAATATTTTTTTCCAGCTTGATATGTACATGTATGTCGATTTGTCAGAAGCCTATCAGGCTTTATTTAAACATGAGTTTTTGTACAGTATTGCAAGCATAGTGTAGCATGTTTGATGCTAGAGAGTTCAGTAGTCTTGAAAGTTACTAGCGGATTAGTAGTAGTTCAAACTGCAGTGTTAGACCTTCATGTCTTCTCAGATAAGGATGTAAAATCGTAGGACTAGTGTCCCCAATTAGCTGCAAAGCTAAATACATTGACACTTAAATAAAGTCACTTACTTACATAAATAATGTTGTAAAAAATATGTTGTAGTTTCCCTCTCAATAAATAAGACTACATTGTATGCTAACAATGATCAAATAAACAAATAGATGTTATTCTGCTGTGTGTGTCTCTTATTGACGAACAGATGATGTCACAACGTGAAGAGAACAGAGGAGTGCCTCATGAGATGCAGTATAGTGGTGAAACTGTTGTTCTCGTGATGTTGTGATGTCATCTGTGCATCTATACGAGGACAGACCCGCAGCAAAACAACATCTATTTGTTTTATGCAATAATCAGTAAGAAAACGGAGGATACAAAATGATTTTTTATAAACCGTGACATCATCTGTGTATTTATACTCTAATGAAACCATGGTTCAGACAAAATTCAGAAGTTTTTCTTCAAGGACTTTTAAAGGACTTTTCAAGGACAATCCACACTTTTCAAGGACTTGTTTTCTACAAGTTCACATATTGATGACCTCAAAATTCTATGCAATTTAGACCCAATGTAAGACCCTTTCTCTGACTTGTTTGCACAATGAATCATTCACTGCTGCTCTAACGATCTTTTGGAGGCAAAAGTGAGGCTGTTTTAATGTCTTCTCAAACTTCCAAGGAGGTTTCAAAAAGTTCAAGGAGTTTAGTTGAAAATTCAAGGATAAAACCAAATCTGCCAAAATGCAAGGACCTTTCAAGGACCTGCCAGTATTTTAAGCTTTTCAAGGCCCATGTGCACCATGTGAAACATGGTTACAACTTTACATTGTATATCAGGAGCAGATCCATGATTTTGTGAAAGTGGAGGTTGAGTGAGTTGTAGGGGGGTGTTTGTAAACAAAATGTTAATCTAGAGACTATTTACTAATAATGCAGTGTCATAGGTGGATTCCACCCCCTGGATCTGGCTATAATCGACCAATCAGCACATGTTTCACACTGTTTTAATATTGTATAAAGCTAAATAACTGTACAATGTACTGTACCTAATCTGTGCTCTTGGCCTACCTTTGAGTTCAACCAGTTCTTTGGGTGTTGTCCAGGTTGATTCTTTTGTCTCAGTGTTGTGGTAGTAGATTCTGCCAGTGTCTGACTTGTGCTCCTTCCATGGACAGGAATCAAGCAATAACTGATGGTAAAATTAAATAAATTATACAATTACGTTAGCAGAACATGTTTCATACACAATTTAGATTTTTTTCTTCTATTTCAAGGACAATCCACATGTTAAGGACTTGTTTTCTTCAGGTTCACACATTAATTACCTCAAAATTATACACCATTTAGACCCAATATAAGACCTTTTCTCTGACTTGTTTGCACAACAACAAATCATTCAGTGCCATTCTAACGGTATTTTGGAGGCAAATGTGAGACATTTTACTGTCTTCTGTTTTGTTTTACCGTTTTGTTAAAAAAAATCAAGGACTTTTCAAGGATAAAACCTAATCTACCAAAATGCAAGGACTTTTCAAGGACCTGGCAGTATTTCAAGGACTTTTCAAGGACCTGTCAGTATTTCAAGGACTTTTCAAGGACCTGGCAGTATTTCAAGGACTTTTCAAGGACCTGGCAGTATTTCAAGGACTTTTCAAGGACCTGGCAGTATTTCAAGGACTTTTCAAGGACCTGGCAGTATTTCAAGGACTTTTCAAGGACCTGGCAGTATTTCAAGGACTTTTCAAGGACCTGGCAGTATTTCAAGGACTTTTCAAGGACCTGGCAGCATTTCAAGGACTTTTCAAGGACCTGGCAGTATTTCAAGGACTTTTCAAGGACCTGGCAGTATTTCAAGGACTTTTCAAGGACCTAGCTAGCTGGCAGTATTTCAAGGACTTTTCAAGGACCTGGCAGTATTTCAAGGACTTTTCAAGGACCTGGCAGTATTTCAAGGACTTTTCAAGGACCTAGCTAGCTGGCAGTATTTCAAGGACTTTTCAAGGACCTGGCAGTATTTCAAGGACTTTTCAAGGACCTGGCAGTATTTCAAGGACTTTTCAAGGACCTGGCAGTATTTCAAGGACTTTTCAAGGACCTGGCAGTATTTCAAGGACTTTTCAAGGACCTAGCTAGCTGGCAGTATTTCAAGGACTTTTCAAGGACCTGGCAGTATTTCAAGGACTTTTCAAGGACCTGGCAGTATTTCAAGGACTTTTCAAGGACCTGGCAGTATTTCAAGGACTTTTCAAGGACCTGGCAGTATTTCAAGGACTTTTCAAGGACCTAGCTAGCTGGCAGTATTTCAAGGACTTTTCAAGGACCTGGCAGTATTTCAAGGACTTTTCAAGGACCTGGCAGTATTTCAAGGACTTTTCAAGGACCTGGCAGTATTTCAAGGACTTTTCAAGGACCTGGCAGTATTTCAAGGACTTTTCAAGGACCTGGCAGTATTTCAAGGACTTTTCAAGGACCTGGCAGTATTTCAAGGACTTTTCAAGGCCCGTGCGAACCATGGAGAAATAATGACCTTTTATTAGCCTCCTTTGATATAAAATCATTAGTATAATTATTGGAAATATAAACCTCTATAACTCAGATGCTACACTGAAATCTAGAAATGTTTTACTATTTCATATTTCCTCTGGTCTTCCGTGGTGTGGACTCTTATTTACCCCGATTTACATCATCACATGGTCAAAATTTGTTGTGGACTCATGAGGTGCAGCCGAGTGAGTCCACAACAAATTTTGACCATGTGATGATGTAAATCGTGGTAAATAAGAGTCCACACCATCGAAAACCAGAGGAAATTTGTTTTTTACAACAATATTAGAAAACGTACAAGGAAGTTTCGTTACAAAGCGTGACAGCTTTGAAAGAGTCAGCATCGTCTATAACTTTCTTGTGTCAGCACCGTTGTCTGGAATCTCATTTACCACTGCACATCGACCAACCAGATCACGAGATTACCGGCAATTGTGGTAAAATCACCTATTTACTAGATGTAGAATCCATCTTAATGATAAAAAAATTAGCTTATGGACTCTTTAAGAGTATCTTTAGTTAGGAAAAACACTATTTCTGATTTATATAAAATATTTGGTAAATCACTGTTGTAAGGGCCAAATATAACTTGAATGTGTAAAAAAATGTTTTATCTCTGCCAGCACCTTTCTGTCTAATAAAATTAATGAGTCCTCCTGTGACATCACATAATTAGCATATTGGAAAGAGAAACCTCTATAACTCAGATGCAACATTCAAATCAAGAAATATTTTACTATTCACCTAGTATTTACAGTGTACTTAAAGACACAATGAAGCAAAATTTTCATAATTAATATTAAGATCTCAGTTGTAAGTCCTTTCGTAATGAGGAAGAGTGGTGTTTTCTGTTTTTCAATATCTCATCACATTCCAGAGATAAAATTATTAGGTTTTTGGAATATGCAAATTAGATGGTATGTGATGCCATAAGGTCATGAAGACCATCACAAAATGAAGAATATCTGCAAATAGTGGGTAAAAAGGAAAACACACATTGTGAAAATCATGATGTTGCCATGGATACACTCTTGGCCCCAGGCTCCTTTCACCTTGAACATAAAATTGTAGTTGTTATCTCTATTGCACAAAATAATTTATTTTAAGCCACTCACATACAATGGCAACATCTTAATTTGCATGGACATGTATTTTCCTTTGTACCATACATGTGCAAAGTGTCAAACGGGTCATTTGATTCAAATACTCAGACACTACGTGAAACTCTTACCTGAAAAAACATAAAACACCAACATTTACTAGATTCTGCAGTTATGGTATACAAGTCTCTAAATAATTTAGATCCAGATTATCTTTGCTTGAAATTTATCTTTAGGAATGAGCTAGTTAATTATTCACTATGCAATCTTACTAATAAGCTGGCTATTCCACATCCGCGCACTGACTATCTTAAAAGAAGTTTAAGCTATAGCGGCGCGCAATTGTGGAACAGCCTGCCCCTTGATATTCGCCGATTGAAATCCCTTAACTCACTAAAAGACAAATTATGCTGCTATGACTTCTGAAATTACTAATTCACGGCATCCACGTAAAGCAGGATTTATTTTATTATTTATGTAAATATTATACCATGTAGTATAATAATTATTGTAAGTTACAGATTTTTTATTTAGGCATAATTTTAGATTATTCATTGGATTTTAAAATTTGTAAATTACCTGATGGAACAACTGTGACAAAAATAAAGTTATCCAATCCAAACCAATATTGTTTTTACCCACTATTTGCAGATATATTCTTCATTTTGTGATTTGTCTTCATGGCTGTGTCAACCCTATGTCACAGACCATCTAATTTGCATATTCCAAGTGCTTACAAACAGAAAATGCCATTCTTCCTCATTTCGAAAGGACTTACAAATGAGATCTTAATTTTAATGACAAAAATTTCGCTTCATTGGCACAATGTAAAATCAATATTAATGATAACAAATTGGGCAGTATAGCCACTTTAAGGTCATATAAAGTGCTTTCATTGATTGGCTGTTAGTCTGGAATGTATGGCATGGACTGTTACCATGGCAACAGCCCTCAATCTACATACTTTCCCATATAATAAACTACTTATGAACCGTGCTTGCTTGGAAATGTACACTGCAGTAAGGAACATCTGCCACTGGTTGTTTTTGTAAGGACCTCAATATGCTGGGACCATACTCTCAACCTCTGGTTGATATTTTTAGTATGGCCCCCTGTTCAGTTCCATATAGTAAGAAGTTCCATGTATCATCAATATTATTACATGCATGCAGGTGCCCAATACCACAAACATTCATCTGTTATGCATTCGTGAGCCAGCGTATTCCCAGATCAGGCTATTTTTAGAATCAGGTTGCCTCCCCAAAAACAATAAGAAGCCTTGTGAACAGTAATTTTATGCAACAATGTACTAGGCAGACAATACGTCCTAATGATTTATGAAAAGAGCTATTGTTAGTGTGTACAATGAGAAAACCTCAGGAGTATGGGATTCAGTCATCTCGGGTGTTCTAAAAACACACCATGGGAGATGGATGCTCCTGGTAATGGACTCCTGATGCATGGTTACATACACAATAAAGCCTACATTGCAGTTCAAACTGGCGACACAGGCATAAGCACAAGCAACAAATGCAGACACAGTAATATATGGATCATACAGCACTGCATATGCCTGTGTTGCTTGCACTTATTCTTGCATCCCTACTGTGAACCAGGCCTAAATATACATTTACAATATTTTTGGAGACATTTATTTTTCCTACCTCGGAGTGAGTCTTCAGTTCGGTAGGCTTCTGCCATGTAGATACCTTGCTGTCATTGTTGTAGAAGTATGTGCGGCCATCAGGTGCTTTGTGTTCAGTCCAAGGCGTCTTTTTCTGCAAAAAAAGTTACGATAATGGCTTACAGTTTTCCTAAAACGGTTCCATGTACTCTACTAAATTGCAACTTCCTTGAATTTTGGTTGGACGAGCAATCTAGCCATTCTCTTTCTCTAGTGCAACTCAGGTCTCAGGCCCCTGTCAAATGGTTTCAATATCAGTCCAACATTTGTTGAAACCAATGTTGAAACCATGTTGAAAGGTGTTGAAAGCATGATGAAGAGAGTTTGACTTCATAATAATAAACTTTGATTCAACATCTCTTAATATTTCTATTGTTCTAGGAAATGCTGACTCTTGTTGAAACCATTTGACAATTTGACAGGCATGCTTTCAACGTCTCTCCACAATGTTGAACATGGTTCTCTCCAGAATGTTCTCTCAGAGTGGTGCCTAATTTGCATCACAATATATTCTAATTTGCATAACCTAATTCAATAACAGAAACACATTGATATGAATCACAATATGTTTATTTGAATACTTGAAGCAAAACTTCTTCAGAAGAGATTGTTGTCATCAACATTGCATATGTGTATAACAAGAATGATACTTTATTGCAAAATGTGAGGGCTTCCAAGACCAGTTATGGGGTTTAACAACACTAGGAACCATTGCAGGAGTTAGCAGAGAAGATGACAAGCAAATGGACAGCTAGTTTTCTTTGGAAAGTGAGGGAGAGGAGCTTGAGTAGAAAATCTCGCTGACACTTTTCTTGTGCTCTGTGAATGTGCCATTTCTTGAGTGGGACAAACTATCCGTAGCCTACGGCATATCCGTAGCCTTACCATAACTGTACTGTAGCTTACTGTACTGCAATTTGATTGAATCAGAAGGGAAAAAACAATATATTATAGGGAAACCATTTCAATGTGACGGCATGCTGTACAGTAACCGTGCTGTAGTCAGTGTTGTAGTTTGTCCCACTCATATGAAATAATCTGCTCTATTGTTCATATGGCTTTGTTTACAGGTCACTGCAGAAAAGTTTTTTTTAAAAACATTCTTGTATAAGCTGCAATGCAACAAGGCACGCAATGAAAATGGTGGACAAACGATAAAGTAACTTGAATTTGAAGTTAGTTCAGTTTCTCGAAAAAACTTCAATTCCACAATGATAAAACTATCATAAACAGTCATGCAAAGTTATATATATATTATATATTTTAATTCTTAGTATGGCACTAGGAAAAAATAGTGTGATGCAGCACTATGCTACAACACTTTGGGGAGAACCCTGTTAAAGGGCTGCTTACATTTGTACTGTACATGTACATGTATGTCAAACTGTTTCAACATTGGTCTCACCAATTTAATGTTGAACTGATGTTGAAGATACATGTATGTTGAAAGCATTTGACATGGGCCTTAACAAAACATTTATGTGTGCAAGCCATGATGAGTATCTCATTTTACATAAATTACATGTCAAGGATATGGTACTGGGAAAAGTAATAATAAAAAAATTTTCTTCTATTAATTTTTTTGTTTGGTGTCAAATGAAAAATCAAAGAAAATTAAGATTCGTCAAAGCAAAATTGGGGCAAAAAAACTGGACAAACTGAAACAAAACAGCTTTTGAGAATTTATAGGCATTTTGAAAGAAACAACATTTTCACAAGATTTTGGTGAAATTCCTGGAAATTAGTTTGCACAGTGTATATCATCACAGACCATCACAAACACAAATAAAGTCTCATACCTTTGGTGTTCTGGATCTTTTAGGTTTTTCTTTCTTCTCTTCCTCATGTTTTGGCTGTTGCTGTTCTGCAGCATGCTGTGTCGGTGCCTGATTATCAGTCATACTCTGAATAGGCTCTGGTTTAACAGGTACTTCATGGACCACACTTTGAAACCCTTGTGTAACAGAGGTATTCACTGCCGTTACTGGCATGACTACTTGAGGAACTTCAAAGAGATCAAACACAGTACCAGTCATTACTGAAACAAAGGGCTGACAGTGCAATATGGGTACAGTACCGATCGAAACTAACCTCGCCCTTGCTTTTACTTTGAGTGTACTCAAAATGCATGCAAACTCAGAATAGATCTTGTTTACTTTGTGTTTGCTATTGTAAATGCAGAGCAAACACATAGTAAATGCATGGCCCACAAATACAACAGCCTATGATAATGACCAACTTGTGTTTGGTGCATTTTTGGGGACCCAAATTAGGGAGAAATTACCACCAGAGAATTCCAAAACCTGATCCTTTAACTGTTGATCCATGAGGTACAATTCCCAAACCAGATAAACACGACAATTTCTTGCACAGGCAATGTATTTACAAATTAAGTCATTAATGTTTGAGAATGAGTTCGTAAATGTCGAACATGTTTGAGAATAGTTTGGCAATACTATTTCTGATGAGAGCACAATCAAAGCCGACTGCTACAAGATGAATACATTTAGAAACGTTGTGTGAGTGAAGAAATATTGAAAGCAGATCAAAACCAAAACATCCTTTGAAGAAAGCCGACCTGGTAATGGTAGTCACAATCATGGCATGAAAATGAGTCATTCAAAGTTTCGCTTCATTTCTTGCAACTTGAGAAATGATTTTTTTTGTATGAATACATAAGACAACTTCTCTAAATTACATGTACATGTACCTAGAGGCTGCTTCAAGGTATCAAAGCGAAGAAGGAAAGGAAAATATTTTGAAAGAGAAGCGAAAGGTAAGTCTTTATTTTGACATTTCTGTTTCAGCATGTGCTCACATGCATTCCATTTTCCCAACAAGCAGAACTCCAGAAATTACGGTAATCAGCGACATTCTCATTAAAAATAACATATTTTTCTGAATATTTTGAGCTAGAAGACACTATTTTGAAACTCCGAAAATATTTTGGACCACTGGTCCGTGTTTTAGGGAAGCTGTAACTCGATCTCAAGCAGACTGTCTTTGGGGTGTGGCATTTCTTTCTATAAATAATCATTTGTGTTTAGTGTGACCTTACTTTGCATTAATTTGTTTTGTTTACATTTACTTGTGTGCATACAAAGTAAACACAAAGTAAACCCTGCATTTATATCTAGTAAACTAGTTAATGCAAAGTAAACCTAAGTGCATGCATGGAGGTTAGTTTCGATCAGTTCTGTAAGTCCTGATCATGTTCTAAATTCTCCCTTAGAAAACAAATAATTTGATCGGGAGTCACTTACCGTATGTATAAACTGCAGGGTATTTTTGATTTCATTTTGACTAAGAGGAAAATTGTAGTCTAAAGTCCGGGTGTGGTTTAAAAGTGGACTATAAACCAATATATTTTTCATGTACCCGGTATATGTTACATACTGTAGGTTTTTTTCATTTCAGGTTTTTTTTAAAACAACCTACACAGGTCATTTTAAAACAACTTGTGTTGGAATATCAATGATTCTAAATTTTTAGGAATTCATAAAAAAGATGGGGCTTTATTTTTTTCTTTGGGGGGGGGGGGGGTGTTAAAAAAGAAAAAAATCACCCACCCCTCCCTTCTACTTTCTCCCTCTCCTTTCCCTCCTTGTTGCACAACAAAAGAGCTATTGTTTTCTGACAATAGGGGCAATACTGTGACATCAAGACATCACAGATGGCAGCATGCAGGATGTTCAATCAACTTTTATGGACAGGAAAATCAGTCCATAACTGACACCTACATGTAGTGTATGATTTACATGAGACAAACACAGAAATGTATTTAGGCATTCATAAAGAACATTTGGGAGCAGACATTGTTTTCCAGCCAAGGTTCCCTTTAAAGGCGCTGTGTCCACGGTACTGCACATGTCACAGTCTCCAGACATTGAATTGAGAGCTGTATTGTGTAACATCCAATGAGAAGTAATCAAAATAAATGCTACACTGTTCGGGTGATGGCCGTGATTCACAGATTGCAGTTTTGCACAGTATATGGCGAGATTTACAAGGATTTTATTCTTCCTACATTCAAGGTAAACAGCATTGAGTAATGAATGGTATCTATATTTCATTACTTGCTAAGTTGTACATTTTGCTGTTTCCAGTCGTAAACAGTCCAAATTTGACCAAAGTGAAACAAACTGCTCACGTCCGTAGATATATACATGTATTTCTTTGTTATGTACTTTTGACATGAAATAATTCTCCAAATGGCACCATTGTTTATTTTTCTACATGTTTAATAACACAGTTCTCTGCTGTAAAAAAAATAGAACATTCTATGGAAGATTTCTTGTCTTAAAGTTTGGAAATGTACAATGTAACACATGCATTTAATGCTAGAAAGTTCAGTAGTCGCAGAAGTACACAAGGTTATTATTACTAGTGGCTGTTTACTAGTTTGCACTATCGGCTGTAATGGACTGAAAACTTACTTTCACAGCTTAATATGTAATGTTGATTGGTCAGAAGGATATTGTGTTTAAGATGCTATAGATGGTCTTTTTGGAAAATCAGGAAATTTTCGAGAGTTTTCGTACAGTATTTCGAGCTATGCTGTAGCGCGAGTTCAGGAGTCACAAATGTCTGTGAAACTAATAGCGCGTTCATTATTATTAGTTTGCTCTATGGGTTCTCATGTATTCAATAATTACTTCTGGAGCTTCATATTTAAGTCAATTGGTTACAAGGATTTCCTCTTTCAGTTTTCCCCATTAGTTTGGAAATTAGGGATATGTTCTTGGAGATTTCGTACAGTTTAGCGACCGTGTGTCGAAAGTAGAAAAGTTTGCTTGTCACAAAAGTGCGTAAACTGACAAGCGGTTTCACAGCAGTTCGATGTTTGACTCTCATGTAGTCAATAATAACTTCTATAGCTTCATATGTATGTTTATTGCTCACAAGGCTATTGTGTTTGAGTTCATGAGGTTGTTTTGCCAGCAAAGAAAGGTTTTATCTAACTTTTCATACAGTCTTTGCACTCCGGTCGGTTCATATAATTTCAGCCTCGTTTCTAAGCCGTAGATATATATTTCTTCGTATTGCTGTTGAAAACTGCCGTATCATTTATAATATGACTTGAAAAGTTGCGATGTATTTCGTGAACTCTACTGGACATCCAAACCCTCTTCGCTTCTGGTTGGAATGCCAAAAGCTTCCAATTTCTTGCGTTTTTTGGCTGCTGTATTCAGAGTACTCAGCAGCAGTTTTCCCCACCGGTAAGCATCACTTATGCTTTTTTTGTTTTAGTTGTGTTGCAGTTTGCAACGACTAATTTTGAATAAACAAATAACTAAAACTTATTTCAGCACATTTCACATTTCCATAAATGACCAAAGGAGGCAAGGATGAGTTTAAAAGACACTGACAGAAGTCGATTTAAAAATCGATATTTCACTGCTGAGAATTTTGTTCTGGGCTAGAACATAATTCAAAAATCATCAGAATTTCACACCTGCGTAATACCATGACACAGCACCTTTAAAGCCAGTTAACACCCCACTCCAAGCAAACTCATTCCCAACACTATTATAAATCAATTTAATGGTCCTGTGAATAATCCAAACCCTAACTCAACATTTAAATAACCCTAACAGTAACCTCAGTAAAGCCAAGTACTCACTAATTTTGGGTGTTTAGGGCTAAGTCACTAAACAGAGAGAAATGTAATGCTATCCAACATTTAAAAGACCCTAAAGATGTAAAAATGACCTACATGTAGGTTTTATTTTTAAATAAAAATGACCTACCTTATTATAGGAAATTAACAATGCACTTTATTAACGCGATTTTACAAAATTCGCGTTAATTTAATGTATCTTAATTAATGTCGATGTAAATTTAATGCACGCTATTTTACAACATTGTTATTTTAAAGCACCTTTATTTCATTTCAAAACCTTATTAGTTCATGACTCCTCTATTGGCTCTTCAGAGTCACTATTGCGGTTTGGTTTCCGTCAATCAAACGAGTGAGCAGCTCTTGGTGATTTCACCGTGAGGCTTTGAAAGATCTTTTGAATTGATAGGGTCTAGTTAGGCTTCAAACCCAAATTTTCGGCTTTAAAAAAAACTTAGAAACATCCGTGCACTTGTCTTGGAAGGTTTTATTGACGGAAGCCAAAACGCAGTTTGGCGTTCAGAAATGTAAAGTGCGAGTTTGCAGAATTATGAAAATCGCAGTAAATAAAGCAAGATGCTTATCGAAAAATTCGCGTTAATTTAATGCATGTAAACCTAACTTTTGAAAAATTCGCGTTAATTTAGTGTAACGTAAATTTTCTTCGTGTTGTCAACGTGCATTGTTAATTTCCTATAATAAGGTATGTTGTTTGAAAAACAACCT
Organism: Actinernus sp. WN-2022; assembly: GCA_030867875.1. Taxonomy (NCBI): domain Eukaryota; kingdom Metazoa; phylum Cnidaria; class Anthozoa; order Actiniaria; family Actinernidae; genus Actinernus; species Actinernus sp. WN-2022. The sequence continues at coordinate 62,444,941 of JAOWCC010000577.1, read as the reverse complement.
GAAATGAAAAACAACCTACATGTACAGTCAATATTATGCATGTCTGCTTGCTCAGTATGTAGATTTAAGATAATCTAAACCATGTTCAGTTGTTCTCTTTCAACCAAATATTTCTCATATCATTTATGATAAACGTACTTCTAAAGCTGTAGTGTAACTGCAAGTAAAGTAATTAAAAATGTTTCTTTAAGTTCACTAAAGTTGGGGTGTGGCTAATAATTGGTATATTTCGTTATCATTTTCAATTTGATCTCAAGGTAAGATTACAAGGTTAGCCTAAAGTGGGTGTGTGGATGTGGGGTGCTGCTTATAGGTATAGAGTGCTACTGTTGCAAGGGTACAGCACTACTGTCTTGACAACACTAGTACAAGGGCACTCATTCCATTTGCCTCCCAGTTAGCTTTGTGTACCTCTACTATTTCTCCATCATTCTACTGAAATAAATGTCTGGAGCATACTGCAAATAGGGTTACACACCCTAATGTCGGCATGGTTTTTGTGCCCCGAGTAGCTTTATACAATTAGCAATTTATCATTGTGTAACTTACTCATCATGGCAGGAGAGCCTGTGACACCCATTGGCTGGAATGCTCCTTGCATTGGTTGAGCAAGCTGCTGCATTGGCATCATCTGGCCAGGAAATGGAGGTGGCATACCAGGCATAGCACCAGGATGAAACTGCATGGGTTGGACAACACCTACTGGTGGATATCCTGACATTTGGTATCCTGCAGGTGGCATAGGCATTCCAGGCACCTGTAATACACATCATCCCAAGAATCTCATATTTCAGCCAATCAGAGCTCAGCTTTACTACGAAATACAGAGCAGTACTTCATGGCTAGATTGGGCCAATTGAAATGCAGCAAAATTTCGTTTTAATCATAAATCTTCCCGTAAATTTGTTATTTGTAGGATGATATGGTTATTTAATGGTTTTATAATGGCATACTTGTGAACTTTTACTCAAAAATCATATTATTTTGGTATAAAACTTGCCTAAAGGCTTGTTGTATACCAAATACTACAAATTTCTTGTTAAATATTTGCCCGTATTCCATAGAAAACAATGAAATAACCAGTGAGGGTAACATGATTAGGAAAGTGAGTCAGTGCCTCGAGTATAGAAGAGCCATACAGTGTACAAATGTATGGGTTATGATGCAAAAAGGTTTTTGATAGAATTTACAAAGTTGCCATCAACAATGTGTCCACATCCTTGTGAAAATGAGAGGCTGCGCATAGCCTGTAGTCATACCAATGTCTGAGTAATTATGCTTCTTTCTTACTTTTTAACTCGTGGATGCGCATATGTGCAGGAACGAGTTTTTGCGTGAGGTGGGCGAATGATGTCTAGCTAGCCAGCCGTTAGCAAAAAATCAATCAATATCAAATCGTATGCTGTTCGGAATACGAGCGAGGAAGCCTCGGGGACGAGTTTGAGGCACTGTGAGCTGTCGGGCAAGTGGTATTCAGAGCTGCAGAAGTGTTTTACACGGAGACTACACACTTGTTTACGAGGTTCTGTATTGCACAAGAAGGTTTGGTTTCCCTGGAATATTTGGCCATTTGACTCGCAAACATGTCTCACACCAAAGTCTAGCGTTGAACAGTCCTTGAAGGGGATGAGTTCCGGCTCGAAGGCAGAATAAAATACCGGTGTGAGTGTAATAAATCACAAATATAAATGTATAGTTTAAAATTATACCTCAATTTTAAAGTAGAATTAGAATCCGTTTACTCTTATTTACAAGTATTTGATCGAGTGTGTGTTCTTCGTGAAATTTTATGGCTGCTTTCCGAGATCATGAAATGAGACCTTTCCCACAGTAATTCCAAGATGTCAATCACTTTATATTTTACTGGGCCTTCTGTCAACGAAATGAGACCTTTCTCGCAGTAATTAGGCATTACAATCTCAAGATGTCGATCAGTTTATATTTTACTGGGCATTCTGCTAACTCAGGGAAGGCGCAGGAATGAACATAGAGGTGTTTTTTTTTTATAATAGAAGCTCTGAAATGCCATTTTCAGCTATTTCAGATAGGTTACATGCGTAAAACGTATGTAAAACTCCCCAAATGGTTAAGAGAGTATTTTCTAATCTTAAGTTTCTATTATTCTTCACTAAGTTTTTTTTTCGGGGGGGGGGGGGGGGGGGGGGGTGGGGGCATATACCCCACTTGTCTCCCTGCTAGCTACGGCCAGGGGCCCGTTTCTTGAAAGCCCCGATAACTTACCGGGCCCGGTAAGCAATACGTTTTTAGCAACCAGTTTTTAAAATGGATCAGTCATCTCATTTGTTCTGAAGAGCACGCAAGCTTTATTTCAGCTCTGAAGTTTGGATGATATCAACAATGTACATTGTTAGGTACATGTAACTTTCATTATCTATCCTGAAAGTTGTCACATCATCAACAGTACATCTCATTGTTACACCAAATAGCATGAAAATTTAATGGCAATATGAACTTCACTACTAACAACAAAGTTCAAGATTACATGGCTTGTGTTCATTCCAAGCACAATGGACCAGTGTTGTATACTTTTCAGATGAAGGCTTTTCTTAGCAATCCACTAACTTCGTCACTACATCCACGAGTTCACCATTGGGTGCCTATGTTTATATTCACATTTGCAGCACCTTTTCATATCTATAGTATGTAACCTGTAATAATGTGGCTTGGCAGTTTGGCTGTCATCACTCAATCAACCTTGCGTAACTGATATTGGGGGCTTCAGCACTAAATAAGGGTTTTGTTTACCTTTTGAGTAGACATCGAACGCTCATAAGTAGGCAGCCATACAGTTTGATAAGACTTAACGACAGCATTACAAAGATACAGTACAGCCTGGATGTATGTTAACACATTTTGCGTGTAACGCGCGCGCAATTCCGCGCGTGTACTACACTCAACTGAGTGTAATTACACGAACTGAGTGTAATTACACGCACTTTAAGTGTACTACACGCACGGAACTACACGCACCTCAGTGCCTCGTTAACTTGTTGAACTCCAGAGAATAACTTCTGAAGAATATGTAGCTCAACAATAACCGGTTCGCGAATGAACATTTTCGACACTTATAGCCATATTAGCATTGGACTAAAGTGTAGAACATCAGCTAAAAACTTCGGTTTATACTTCAACGGCGCCGTTGTTTGACACTGTATGTCTTCAAACTCGGCACGCTACACCGCCATTTACAAAAAAGCTTTAACTTCTCAGCTCGATTAAATACACAGCAACGTTTTATTCTTCGTCTGGTTTACACTTCAACGGCGCCGTTGTTTGACACTCTAAAACAGTATGTCTTCAAACTCGGCACGCTACACCACCATTTACAAAAAGCTTTAACTTCTCAGCTCGATTAAATACACAGCGCTAGCAACGTTTTATTCTTCGTCTGGTTTACACTTCAACGGCGCCGTTGTTTGACACTCTAAAACAAATTTCTTCAAACTTGGCACGCTACACCACCATTAAGAAAAAGCTTTAACTTCTCAGCTCGATTAAATACACAGCAACGTTTTATTCTTCGTCTCTGGTTTTATATACTTCAACGGCGCCGTTGTTTGACACTCTAAAACAGTATAAACGATCCACTCAATCTGTTCGAACAATCACTTGGCTGTTCGAACGCTACGAGCAACCGTTCGAACGATGCATTCAATCCGTTACTCAATCGAAGCCTCTGGAGCTTTCACGAAGGACTAAAAAGTTATATAAACGGATAATCCTGACATTTGTACGAAACACCATCCCACCGCTGGTTTGGTGTTTTTAGTTCATCTGATAAACTTTTATAGCTTCTGTAGTTTCAACTCAGATCTGTCAATCCTTCAAAATTTGTTGACATGTGCTTTCAGCCATGAAGACTGATCAGTCTGGTTTTTCACACAACACGAGTGCCGCCAACTTCGTGGGAAGTTTTATTGCATTGTAGTTTAAATCACCACAAAGCTTCTCAACTTTGCTGGCAAATGATAACGTCAACTGAACAGAACATTTTGGAGTTCTTTCTATTTAATGTGGATCCGTTTTCAAAGGTAATGATTTTCGAATCTTGAATTCCGCGACACAGAAGTGTGACATTTTCCGCGAACTGATTTGAATAATCAATGACTCCGTGTTTGTTTTGCTTTGAGATCGCACCAAATATTCTCTACAGATAAAATTTTCTTTTAGAAATAGATATGCTTACAGAATCAAACGTTTTTAAAGTTTTTACTTAATTTACGTATCTGAATAGTTTCCACCTGGTGCGAAAATGAGTTCATTCAGTTTTAATTTGTTGTATGTTAATTAGCGTGAGATCACACGAACCACATCAAACATTTGCAGTTTTGACTTCACCACTTTGTGATGTTGAATTGTTCAAACGTAAGGGCAAGTCGTTCGAACGTTTGGGGCAAGTTGTTCGAACGTTTATTACGTAAACTGCAGAGTGAATGCAGAGCATACATTTGTACGATCAAAAGTTTCCTTCAGCATAATTTATTAAGTTTTGGCGGAAACCGTTCGAAGATCTAGAGACAGCGCTGGAGTTCCAGTTACGAACAATTTCATGCCGAATTGATTTTTGACAATGACTGTATAACAAAGGAAAACTACACGCATTTTGCGTGTAATACACGAGTGTAGTGCACGCATGTAATACACTCAAATGCGTGTAGTAAATTAATTTTGTACACGCGCGTTACACGCGTGTAAATGTTAACATACATCCAGGCTGTACTGTAGCACCATGCACCAGCCTACATTCCATGCAGATGGACCAGTACTATTGATCATTCTTAAAGGTATCACTCTACAATAAGATTATTTTAGATATTTATTATATGGCTTCTCTGGAGATGAAGAATCATAATTCTTAAAGACCCTGTGTCAGAGCCCATGGTGCTTTGCACGTGCAAATAATTTTTGTAGGCTACGAAAATCAGAAAGATCGTTGTTGTTGTTATGTGACTCTCGAATCTTTCGAAATCCATCCCTAGTTTGGGCCATCGTGTAATTATTCATAGGTATATATGCCTAACTGACTTTCTTTTATCTTAACTTTTGTATATATACTTTTTAAAATGAAACTTTAGTTCGAATATTTCTTCGAATCCCGGTCTAGAGTGGCGAGTAGAGGAATGCCGGAGAAAGGACTGAGACAGCAAGGCAAAGCGACTCGACAAATAATCCTTCAGCAGTCCACATTTTACTTTCTCTAGGTCTACAAGAGAACACTTGTGGTTCAAAAGGACTACTACATGAGTTTCCCGGGGATTTGTTGCACTAAGGGACCGGCGGGCTTCGTTGGAAATACAAAGCACAAAGCATCGCGCAACCACTTCTGGCATCAAAATCATTTGTAATTATAATTTCGCATGGCTAAGCTCCACTGAGGTGTTACAACTTATCTGTATATGTTTTGCATTTTTATTAGCAGAGAAAGCAATGTCCTTAACCTTTTTTTTCATCCTCCAGTACGTCCAGAAAGTCCAAAACTACGATTGCGGGTCAAACTCCAATCTGCTGAGTTCAGCTGTTACTTCGCTGTGACTTTGACTCGAGTGCAACATTTCATTTTGCACTCAAAATATATCATTCACAAGGAAAGTAGAGATCTTCAAATACAGCTAAGCAATACTGGAGACATGAAAACAAGGTAACACGAGTATGTGTTTGCTTGTAGAGTTGTGAAAAGTCGCACTCGTAAATCGAATTTGAATCTAAAAGCATATAACTGGCTTCCTGCCGAGTACTGTTAAAATCATATTCGAAGCATCCAGGGAAAATTTGTGGGCTCGATTGGGGTTTTAATCCAGTAGAAGTTATGGTATTCATTATCCAAAGCGTATGTGTACTTCTTTTATGAAAGTTATAAACAATCGAGAGCATTTTAGTTCGCCTATAAGCTGGCCTTTAATTTATGCGGCCATTGTTAAACAAACCAATCATAACATTGGCACAAAGCACCATGGGCTCGGACACAGGGTCTTTAAAGACATAATTTTCTTCAAACAAGAATTATTCTTCAAAATTATTTTTTTAGATTCTTTTTAAGACTTACATTTGTATAATTCTTTTTTGAAGAAAATGTTGTCTTCTTAGAAGCATTCATAAGCTATGATTCTTCATCCACATAGAAGCTACTGACATGTAATTCTTCTCAGAAGAATTATAAGTCTTGTAAAAAGAATCTATTTTTAGAGTGTATTTAAATTAAGATGCATACATTGTACACAAGAAGATAATTAAATAAACCAGCTAGTATAAACAAAAGCATAAGCTCAATGGTCCTAACTGAAGAGAAAAGAGTTGGATGTTCAGTGCCCGGAGCCAAGCAGGGTCAAGGCATGCAAGCTTGGTAACCATGGCAACCAAACAGCCCAGAGCACTGGGTCACACATAAAGTGGACAAAGGAAACAGGGAGGGAGGGAAAAGGCAGCAGCCTTGAACGCAACGAGGAGCAACTGACAAGCGAACATGAAAACAACACACAATAACAACAAACCAAGAGCCCCGAATGAGACGCCGGCCCAGGGCTGCGTGACCACACCACATGGCCCCCGGTGCATGCAGGATATTTAACCATGCCTAAATTGCATTTAGCCCCGATTAAAGTGCTCGAGATGAACTATAATGTAGATCCAGAAAACAAAATTAGACTGTACACTTTTAAAGTTCACCCGCCTCATTTCCCAGTGTCACCGTACAATCTGTCAAATGTGAAATGATGTTATATTGATGTTCCCCACTTGCAGAGATATCTTCCTTCCCCCAGGAGGCCTTCACCTCTCAAAACCTTGCATTTTATTGGACCCCATTTGGACTGCACTGACAAAGAATTCCAGTACTATCCCAGGCTCCAATGAGGTGAATGCCAGCCCCATTCCCATGGCGAGAGAGAGAGAAAGGCGAGAGAGAGACAAAGGGAAGAGACCACTGCTTGTGTAGGGTGCTTTCTTTGTCATTCATGTGTTTGGCTTACCTAGCAACCCTGCCATAATCCTCCATGTGACTTTCAAACCCGATGTCAATCAACTACATTTTGTAAGTCAAATAACGTCGGCTCAAAATAGTGTAAAGTTCTGTAATCAACATGTTGTTTTCCATGCACAGCACACATTTCCCATAAAAATGGTTTCAAAACCTGTTTAGTTCTGTTGTGGATGGCAGTATATCAAAGAAAGCATCGTACACCAGCAGAGGTCTCTTTCCTTTCTCTCTCTTGCTTGCCGTGGGAAGGAAGAGATCTCTGCTTGCAATTGAGAATCACTAGTAAATCAAACATTTTAGAATGACAAAACTCCACAAAGTCATGGCCTTGCCATCCCCTGTCAATATTTGGGGATTTTGTCGTTCTAAAATGTTTGATTTTCCAGTGATTCTCAATCGGAAATTTTCGATTGGAGTCTTAAACTATACTTGATCCGATGAGGTCTATTGACACTACGAAAACTCAATCAAACTTTTGAACCAAGCACACTTTTGTAACACTTTCGTAACTGAAAGAATTACACGCAAAATGATAACGTAATCTCCAATGCTCAAAACAGAAGCCCTTTATATAAATCAATATGTATGATTTGGACAATGAACCGAGTTCTATAAACTCCACTTCGAAGATAAACTCACCGCGTAAGCCATGACTGGAGGTGCTTGCGAGGGATAACCGGCTCCCGGAGCGTTTGAAGACGGCGGATACCCGCCGGACGCCTGTGACACAAACATGAAAATAAGGTACGGCATACGGAGCCTGGCATACTACTCTAGCTATCTGATGTCTATTTTCTCTCATTTTCATTGATTTCAAGTACTAATTTACCATTTTCGAAGGCGCCTTTATACAACTGTGTTCTTCCTCCTCGTGCGGTTGCCTTCCCGTGATGCTGTGCTAGCATTTCCGTGATGCTGAACATGAAATGGTAGTTGACCGCTGACATTTATCTGTAGGCTCCTATTCTGAGCACCTTGCCATGCTTCCTAATTAGTCCAGTCAATCTGTGGTATCAAACAAATTGCAACAGAATTTTTCTCAACGTCATGCAGTCGAGAATAATCCACTAAACAACATACTAAGAATTCCCAAAAATTCGTTCGGTGGAATTTGTTGAAATTTTGCGTTGAAAATTTTGACCTTATACCACAGGGAGCCCGAGCCTAGTAAAATACAAAAATGAAGGAAAAATATTTCTGATCATTGTTTCTCGCTGTAAAAAGGTTAGATCATTCATAAATACGCATTCATGTCTTATTGTATCGATTAAGTTTAAGAATTAAAGTTTCATCCCATTTTATAAAGAAAATGTCCATATCTTTATCCACAGGGAGCCCATGTAAATGATTTTTTTTTCTGATAAGAAAATACACTTTATTATCATTCCTTATTTTAATGAACTCGATAAGACCTTGATTACAAGCAAACAGCCAAGTATGAAAGTTGTTCATGTGTTTCTTACTTTCTTACTTCTTTATACTGGCGTGATATGTCAAATTTTCTGGCATACAAATGTAAATCATAGATACCATCACTTGGATATCCTATATATAGTACGAAATCTTATCGGAAGATGAACTCTAGGACGAGTCACTAGGGAAATCAAACTTTGTAGTAAATACGATAAATATGCAACATGCCGTCAACAGTCAACATTTGGACCAGTGTCAAGGTCTGGCGCGGCCGAATTCACACAGCTTTGGCCCCTGCATACTCCACAAGCAGCAGAGCAGTCCAATCCATGCTTCTTACAGGAACATCTTTGGGTGTTACAATCTGTCTTGCAGTTACATCTGATAACTTCCAATAACAAGTCATGTGCTGGAGGCCCTTACGTATACCAACATGCCTGATATGGGCCATATATGGCCCTTGTATGGGTTTTGTATGGGCCCATTCAAGTTCCATATATGGGTATGTGATGGGTTGTGTATGGAATTTGTATGGGCCATATGATTCCCATATATGGGTTAGATGCTGTCTAAATGGCAATATTTTCAAACCCATATCTGGTCCATACATTGCCCATATAAAAGTATATGGGAAAAGTATGGATTTGTCTAAAATCCATATGGTTCCCATATATGGCCATATGGTTTTCATATATGGGGAGTATATGGGTAAGATTAATTATTTCTAATATTTAGGGAATGTTCATTAAATACTCTGAGGGGGGGGGGCGGGAAGATTTTGCACATTCAAGCGAAAAAATCTTAGAGCCCCTCCGTCCATATCAGGTTTTTTTCCATGCCCCCCTTTAAAGCCCAACTTATTTCTTTTGCATACTTCACCAATTTTGTAATGCCCTTCAATGAAATTCGTTATTTTTCGGATTTAGTGATAGCATGCAGGTACATGTTCTTTCTGATCGCAAGAGGAAGAGCTCTGAAATTCTTTCAAGTACTCCTGATTGAAAATAATGTATCTGAATGGGGCGTATAAAATAACTGCCAGCATAGCAGAAAAACTCAGCACGCAAAAACTTGGCAAAATGTGGCTTCTACCACGATTCCACATCAAAGCAATAGAATATTTGATTTCTGTTGACGCCTTTGATGATGCAGAGGAGGCCAACAGGCTTGTAGATGTGCTTATAGCCAGAAAAGCATCAAGAGTTAAAACACAAAAGCAAGAATGTCAAAGTGACTCGGATGACAGCATGGACTACGACTAGACTATAACTGAGACTCTGAAGTGTACCTAAAGTGCATATGTTAGCTCTTGATCACATTATCACATTACATAAAGCCTTAGGCGGTTAAGCACGTAAGCTCTTGAAGCCGTTCTGTGATTCGTTTTAGAACGACGCATAAACAATGAGATGAATAGATTTACATAACAATGTTCTATTCATTATCAGCCAATCATAAAGCGTCTTCAATAGGCCTACATGCTATCTGCCTTGAGCTTCACTGTTAAAATATTTGTAGGCATTTTGGCAATTAGTTGTTATGGTTAATGTACTCTAACATCAATAGCGTTTAACAAGTCTTTTTTTCTTCTCAGTCCTACTGGAGGTTATAATAACTTTGGAGCCCCCCCTTAAGAAGCTTAATTTTTTTCAGACCCCCCCTTGCCAAAGGATCAAACTTTCGGAGCCCCCCCTTGATATCTCCCCCCCCCCCCCTCAGGGTATTTAATGAACATTCCCTTAGTGTACAACACAAATCAACCCAGGCTGTAGCTACATACATCTTACATGAACTGTATTTGAGTGTCAATAGTATTTAGCTGTAAAGCTAATTGGGGACACTATATTACAGGATATATAAAATACAGTATATTACAGGATATATAAAGGGATTCATATAAAGTACGTATAAATAAATATTACTATTCAGATGTGTATAAACTGAATTCCAGTTCCTAGAACATAAACTATATAGGTATGCATGTGTATAAAGTACAGCCCATGCAGTTCCTTCGATTCAGATCATTCACATTATGTTTCCCGGGTATTTTTCAAGTGAGAACAAGGTTGGCTGCAGAATATTGAGAGCCATTGTTAGTTCCAGAATAATTTAGGGTCAATGTTGGTAGCCGGGTCCTGGCTTTGATCAGCCTTGTTTCAGGCCTGTTAGAAATTCAGTGTAGATTAATTGAACACAGCAATGAAGTCAGTACTTTAAATTTCCCTCACCTTGTACTGTGTTGATATTCCAGTTCCTTGGCATATCAAAGTGTCGGTATAGATTAACTCTCTGTCTGAATGTAGTGTTAATTTGAATCCGTTAATTTGTATAACCAAGATGTACACAGTGTTCTCGTAACTCACAAGATACGGCGATTACGGGTATATCTAGAAAACTCAGACCTTGTTTCTCTTCAGCCAGGTTATATTACTGTTTGTAGTTTCGGTATCGGTATGTACAGCGAAAAGCAGAATCCAGTACAGCAAGCAAGCCAACAGAATTCACTCGGTTGTTTACAATTATGGTGAGTTGATTTGACTCAGTTCTCTGTTCAACTTCGCTGGTGTCGTCACCGCGCCGACAAAACAGACCATGTTTGACTTAAACCATGAACACGTGTAGTATTTAAAAAGCTTCTTCACAACTCACACTGAAATATTCATATCCATGTATTTCTCTTCAGCCTTCAGGTATGATTTTAGCATCTAGACCATTTGCAGTTTTGGTATCGGCAAACCGAACAGCACAATTCATGCAGCGAGCAAGCCAACTTGTCTGCCAACAGCATATTTTTCGATCGCACATTCACTCGGGTTCAGCATAAATAAATAATTATGGCTGAGTTGAATGTTCAAGGTCCTCCAGATGTACTACACACTTTCCTCAGGCTTAGGTTAGCTCATACTTAAAACTTATTTTAATTCTCCTTTTTTTTCCCTCACAATATTGTAAACCTTTATGAGTATAAATAAATATATTGTTGTTGTTGTTGTTGTTGCTTTGCTCAATTGTACTTGCGAACCTTTGAAACATCATTGCATTGCATTGTCGGAAAATAAGGCAAGTAACTAACCGATCGCGAAACAAAACAGAAGCCATGATGGCATTCACCAAAATGGCCGCTTGCATCGTGTACGTGTGGTTACCAGTTCCCCGGCCGAGATAATTTATTCCAAAAAGTACAAACATACATGAGGACGGACATACACGAATCTCGATTTCTTTCGCCTGGGGAAGCACAGGTACCCCACACAGGACCACAGGGAGTCCACTGCAAGATTAGTATGCGTTCTCCTTCGTCGAACGCAATTACCAGGTATTACCATCAGTAAATTCAGCACAAATACAGTTTATCACATCATAAAAAAATATTTAACTAGAAAATTACCGTGCTTGTAGTGAGCTTCTCGTTCCAAGAGTGCCAGGATCTCTGAAATTTCTAGTGGAGAGTGTGAAGAAGTAGTTCCACTTTCTTCCGATTTGAACTCCGAAAGACCGAAGTCGATTTTCTCGAAGGCAAAAACATTATATTGTACAGCGTTATAAAGTGTTTCAGGGGCTCAGAAATCTCAGCTGGTCTCTTGCATCTTTACAAGCCTTAGGGTTCCCTTTTTGCTTGTATTTTTACGGTTCAAGTAGCTGATTTATACTTTAAGTAGTAGTCTTACGTATTGCTTCCAAATATATGAGTATTTGAACACTTTTTGCAACGGTTTTCTAGCTAACCCTCACTCAGTTCACTGCTCACTTTGGATTTTTTTCGTTCAGTTCAAACGTTTACTCAGTTTGCACAAAAGGCGCGAAAAAACTTTTGCACGCGTGCGCTACCAAATTCCCGCCCTCGGCAAAACTTCTTTTATGCATGAGAGCTGGGGCGCTTTCCATTCAACCAAAACGACCGGTTAGAAGTTTCGAAAATTTCGAATGTCGAATGGAACGGGATTTTTCGAATTAGACAAACCGGTCGGAAAAAATACGCGTTCCATTCGCAGAAACTACCCGGTTATTAGTAGCCTCGATTTCAATTCTCAAAACTGGCAAATCACAGCAAATCTAAACCGGGAATTTTTGAATGGAACAGAATTGGGGCGCTTTCCATTCAACCAAAAAAAACGAAAATTCCGGTCAGAAATCAAATGGAACGGTAAAATTTCCGGTTCGAAGTTTCGGAAATTGTGGACCACCTCGCGAAACTTCGAACCGGAAATTTTACCGTTCCATTTGATTTCTGACCGGAATTTTCGGTTTTTATGGTTGAATGAAAAGCGCCCCAAGTTTGCATTTTGCATCCGAGATCTACTCATCAGTGTCCTCCTGAATCTGGCCCGAGAATGTTTTGTCTCGGACGAACTTCTGGGCCGCTTTCTACACTTAACGGCGCTGTGCAATATTTAGCAGGATTTGTTTATTTGCCTCCGACAAACGACGAGGAAATGTTGGACATTTCAGACATTTGCTGGAACTGTTAGTGTCAGACAAGGTTTAAAGTGATGGACGGATTTGGACTTCGCTTCGGTTCGCGAATTCGCTTCAACTTCTCAATGTTTGTGCCAGTTTGTGGTGGAATTATCGACTACTTCAAATCGGAAGAAAGTGGAACTTCTTCTTCACACTCTCCACTAGAAATTTCAAAGATCCTGGCACTCTTGGAACGAGAAGCTCACTACAAACACGGTAATTTTCTAGTTAAATATTTTTTTATGTGATAAACTGTATTTGTGCTGAATTTACTGATGGTAATACCTGGTAATACTAGTAGAGTGGAGTAAAATTTTGTCTGAAATCATAGTACGAGAGGTTAGCGGTCGTGCGACATATATTTTTGTAAACAAACTTCCCGCGAGTCTCAATCTTCAAGATATTTTTCTTCCGGTTCGTTTATCGGAAGCTGCCAAAAACTACTTCATCGGGGTGGTGTGTCAAGTTGCAAAACAGCCTATACGAGGGAGATTAGGGAAAATATGTGAGCTGTCCATTTCTTCGCAGGGGACTCTAGACGGGAGATCATTCGACAGTTTGATTTAAAAAAATTGAATGTGATGACCGTTATAAATCCTTATGATGGCTCATATCTGTCCCGATCATAGGGAGAAAAAAAAATCGTCGAAAATCTGGACTAGTTTGACGGTTTCTAGGAAGCTTTTGCGAGTGTTTACCACTCGATATCGCCGTGAATTACCACCAAAAACTTAGCTCATTTATTGTTCTTCAACATTTTGAATGTTGGGGAGGTAGCAGGAACCTGGAAGTTTTCGTTTTTTGGCAAAATTCTCGCGCGTCTCGCTTGTCGGCGATGAATTTAGTTGCCTGCCTTGCATGTGTATTTTTATGTAGTTGGCGAGATGAGCCACAGGAAGCCCGAGCTATATGTAAACAATCCTGCGCCACAGGAAACCCGAGATGTATTATGAGCGCGCGCTAAATCAATACATATACAGCAGAATCAAGTCAAAGGTATTTTATTTCACAATTTGCTAAGAAATGATGGATTATTAAAACATCAGTGACAAATACACAAAATGGGAGGATGGTTAGCCTGTCGAACTGATGAACTGAATTACAATGAAAGCTTGGTCGTCCCTTCATGTAGGACGACACGAATTGCCACCAAATTGTATTCTATTGTATTGTATTGTGTTGCGTTCTATTGATGAATTGAATTGTATTGTGTTGTATTCTATTGTATTTTTTGTAAAAATTCGTGTCGTCCTACATAAAGGGATTCTTTGCGAGATTGTACACAACATGAACTAGACACGTTGCAGTATGAATGCTGCTTACCTTCGGCTTTCCCAGCTTTGCAGCGGTTCTTCACCGATTTATCTACAAATTAGTTTATGTCTCTCAGTAGCAGCAGTTACTCTAGTCTTTCTAGCAATAGAATCTAGTTATAAATGCTGATTTAAAGGTATCAGAAGGCTGATTTGTTGGTCTTCTCGCATCTGTTCACATCAACACGAACTGTGAAACCGACAATAATTTCGAAATACAAGTTTCAGCCAATCAGGAATCAAGTCACTATCCGGGACTTCAAATATCGATCAACTGTTCTAGCACAGGAAGCCCAAGCTCTTATTTCGTTCAGTTTTTAGTCTGACCGGTATGGTTTAAAATGCACCCAAATTCGCTGAAACTGCATACAGACGCAGCCAAGAGACAGATAGTCGTCAGGTAAGTTTTATTCATTTTATTACAGTATGTTTATCGAAAAGCTAGATTTAAAAATTCCCATACAAACTTATAAAATAGCCATAAACAGTGCTTGGGCGGGCTAGCTACCTGTGATTCGGATGGCGAGGCCGAATGAAATTTGTTTGCCGTACTCTACAGTTTTCACTTTATTTATCTAATTTTAATAATACCAAACGTAACCCACCAAATGCGAAGAAGCATTAGGACGCACATTTTCCCAGTTGTGCACGTATTCATTTAATATAGGGGAATTCTCGGTGGACACGTGACGTCATCAAAATTCTAAAATCTAAAATCTAAATCTCTTTTAATATGATTTAGATATCGGTATTCTCAGTATTCTTCGAAAATTTCACTTCGATACGATGATTCGTTTTTGAGTTACAGTATTTTGAATTTTGTGACAGCCCAGCTCAGCGTGTTTCCTAAATGTCATGAAAATCCATAATTATATTTTGGCCAGTTTAAAATGGTAAGACTTGATTAACCTTTAAAAGTGATATCTATAATGTTTTGAAGTGAACGCTAATCATATTGATGTGAAAAACAGCTATATTTGTAGAGTACGTTTTCGGGCGCCATCTTGGTGTGTACCAAAGCTGTACACCAACATGGCCGCCGCATACTAATTACACTAAATTGTTCGAATATTATTTGTCCGACAGCTCGGTTACAAAGTACTCTATTACTCTAAAATTTCGGTCATTTCTATGATTTTACCTGCTCTATACACAACATTAAAAATATTTTACTAATATCAGTTTTTCTTGAGGCAATTTTTTGCCGCCCAACAAGAATTGTTAGGAAACCCGGCAAAATTCAAAGGGGCTAACAAAGGCGCTTCGATTTAAGGGTGGTTCACACTTGTGACATAGCATAAGCATAAGAACATACGCAAGCGCAGATTGTACTTCATGGTTAGTAAACCCCTTTATACTTGAGTAGAACAAAGCATTCATCCAACCTTAAAGTACAATCTGCGCTTGCGTATGTTCTTATGCTTATGTCGCAAGTGAACCAGCCTTCAGGTGGAAGGGGGTAAGACAAAAGATTGTGAACGGTCATAGTTCATTAGCGTCCCCTGAATGACTGAACCCACACGTTTCTATTGGCTGTTTGATTAACATATTCAAATATCTATTGTGTTTTGTGCACGGTCACTGTTGAAAAAAAGTGAACAAAGACCTACAACAAAGAAGGTCGCTGGGTTTCATAGCCATTCTACTCTATTAACTATGGTCCGTTGTTCTGTCCCACTGTCAGACACGTTTGTTCAAATGACGAAGGAATCAATACCAGTATGCAACAAAATGCCGGTAAACAATACTTCCTAATGAGCCAAGAAAACAGGTATTGTCATTCGTATGCATACAATGGCACCGAGGTGACATGCAGAAGTACTGTATGCTCACAAAAAGTAATAGAGAAATGAGAAAACTATAATTAACAATCCTTAAACAAGGACCCGCACTATAAAAGGGCATCAACCATGCAGGTTGAAGACACCTTCAGTTGTCAATCAGCCTTTGTCAAGTGAACAACTCTGTTCAAAGTTCTGCGACATGTGATGCTCCGCTTGAGTGATCTCGGACATTTGGTATCGCGCGAAATTCAAATCGAAAACTTGAAAGTCTAATAATTGCTGGGTTGCACGTGATGTCATCGCTGTAGCCTGCGTTGCGGCTCTGGAGTAAAAAGAGAGAAAAAAGAGAGGGGGAAGGGGGTGGGGAGAAGAGGAAGGGAGAGCCTGCCGGCAAGCCATGGTTATTTTGGTATCCGCCCACTAATTAAAATGCATAAAATTAGTAAGTCATTCGACCGATTCATCCAATCATTATGCGGCGGAAGTGAAAACCATGTTTAATATCTGTCAAACCCACGCGTGGAATCTCAAGGAATCTCAACTCGAGCGTAAAATTCAAAACGAAAAGTATACAAACTTGGAGAATGTCAGCTGAAACTCCGTAAATACATGCGAAGACAGGGCCTAAACCCAAACCTGTAAATGTCAACGACTTTTGCAGGATATGTAATGTATGTTTTACACCGGAACGAAGTTCTGCCAAAAGAAGCGCTAAACACCATCCCACGCAGCATTACGAAATCATCAAAGCATCGCGTATTTTCGGAAGCACAAGCCTGTTCCTCGA
This sequence comes from Actinernus sp. WN-2022, assembly GCA_030867875.1. Taxonomy (NCBI): domain Eukaryota; kingdom Metazoa; phylum Cnidaria; class Anthozoa; order Actiniaria; family Actinernidae; genus Actinernus; species Actinernus sp. WN-2022. The sequence continues at coordinate 62,428,192 of JAOWCC010000577.1, read as the reverse complement.
ACACACCGGTGTGTGCGATTCGTCGACGACAATACAAGCAAGACGCTTGTGGAGTTCCGATGCAGGGTCTTCAGCTCATCGCGAAATTTGCTCTCATTATTTCTTCTGCAGAACTAAACAGTAATTTGAAGTTGCACTTCTGTAGTTCCTCGGATTTTAGTTCTGAAAGTTCGGCAACAGGATAACCTAAGGAACTTAACTGGTTCCAATTGATCTTTCACAAATATATACTAGCCAAAGGAGCATTATAACTAAAACGACAACCCGGCCATTATTTTCGACGTCTAACACTAGTGAATGCTTGGAAAATCCTACTTTTTGCAAACCCAGTTGGGATTACAGCTAAAACATCTCTTCCAGACAAAAGATCTCTAATAGCCTTGCTCCTGTTCTTTCTTTAAATTCATCGCTGAGGGAATTCTCGGACGGGTATGTTTGTCGCCATATTAACTGGTTTCTGCTCTTATCGCATGCCATGCATGAATAAAATTTAATGATTTCTGTCAATCGCGCATTTTAGCCAATAGCAATACGCGGCCTTCTGAGGCCGAGAGTTATCAAAATAACCATGGCTTGCCGGCAGGCTCTCCCTTCATCTCCTCCCCACCCACCTCTTTTTTCTCGCCCCAATCCCATTAATCTCCGCTCGCTGCGCTAAGATACTCCAGAGCCGCAACGCAGGCCATCATCGCTGCTATCTTGGTTAACGTAAACAAACGATTCCTCGTTCGATCAACCATGAAACCAAAATATTTCTTTGTTTGATTCAACCAACATGGCCTCCACGTCTTTGTTATTTGAATCTCTGGGGATTGATTGCAAACCAGCAATACGCTAAATAGTTTGTGAACGGTTCTACAATAGCCCACTTCCGCGATATGATTTACTTGTCACGCACAAAGGTTTCAATACGAGGCTTCGTGCTAAATTAAATTTATTCTTTTCACAGAGAAAAGAATAAATTTAATTTAGCACGGAGCCTCGTATTGAAACCTTTGTGCGTGACAAGTAAAGCATATCGCGGAAGTGGGCTATTAATAGACAGACATAAAGAAGCGAATAACTTCTTTCTTTCTTTCTTTTACTTTTTCTTGGCTTATTTTAATTTAGTATTCTAACAGGAGAAGACTGATTATGAACCATTCCCAAGATATACGAATATTGTTTAGATTTTGGACGATTCCTCCCCCCCCCCCCCCCCCCAAATGAAAACATATCATTTTTCCTCGCTGAAGATACTAACATATTTGCCATACACGTACTCTCCGTAGCGATACGAACTATCGCTTGTAGGCTCGTCACGCGAAAATGCCGCGTAGTCAATCGGCGCAGGTTGCACAATGCAGTCAACTCCAGGGTCGTAGAACAGCCCTGAGGAATAACGATGCTTTGCTTCTGGTGCTAAAACACGATGAACTGTAGCCGGGTACACTCCGCCAGTCATAGTACAAAGGGCGTTCCCAATCATAACAATGAACGAATCAGGAACATACTTGATCGGCACCCATCGCCCATCCGGTAGCTTCACTTCCAAGCCTCCCACGTCGTCCTGTAAGAGCATTGTAATGCCTCCGTAGTCTGTGTGCTCGCCGACGCCAACGACCTCGGTAGCACCACTCTTTTGTTGACAGGGGAAATAGTGCAACAGAGCTAGCGCTTCAAATGGGTCTGAAGTGAATTCCTTGATGAAATACTCATCAGGGAGACCTGAAAGAGGGTTTTTACAACTGCTAGTTTCTCGTTTTCTGATTGGCTTATTGCCATTCCAAATAAGGACAACTACCGACTATGGGCTTTTATCACGTGGCGGCCATGTTGAGTCCCAGGAGAATAAAAACCTTAGTTTTCGTCCGGTAAACTCGTTCTGAAACCCACCAGTGCGAGGCTACCGGGGCCAAAACATTGTTTTATTCAAGATGGCCGAACTGTGATAATAGCCCATGTCATCTCTCGCGCAATATTGATTATTGTTGTATCGGAAGATACAGATCCGAGGCGGAGGCGAGTGAGACGGTCTGCAGGCTTCAACACAGGAGTTTTACAGTGACATTTCACCCTTGGGTAAGGGAGGTCAGTGAGCGGTTGTGAGACTCTCCCTCATACAGACACTAGCATAGTGCTTGTTATGATGGTAAGGTTAATCAATTACCACTAACTTTATTTCTCAGTGGGACAAGTATTTCAAAATGTCTGTCGTGCTAGCGTATAAATTACTCCGAAGAAGTAAAATAGGTACCCAAAGGGGGTATTAGATTTATTCACCGAGAGCGGAAGGCCAATAAGGCTTATTTTTCGCAATGGCGAAGTTTTCTCTAGTTCTAACGCACAAAATCATCACGGTATGAAATGCGGGGAAAATTTCATTTGTTTTACACTTACACGCACCATAAACAATGACGTTTGTTTGCTATGTGACGGCTTTGTCATAGAAGGGGCGTTCCTGTCAAGGGACACTGATCTTCTCAAGTGGATATCAAAGTAATTTAGTCAGTGCGTATTTATTTGTTCCCTATCACTCCGATATGTTCTCTAGTGGATATCGAATTAATTTAGTGCGTATTTATTTGTTTCCTATCACTCCGATATGTTCTCAAGTGGATATCGAAGTAATTTAGTGCGTATTAATTTATCAGATGTTGATAAAGAATTCGGCACAAAGAAAATCATGTATCCCCATGGGGAAGGTCCATACAATGGCAAACTTTTGTACAAAAAACATAGCTCGAAGCACTTTGTACCGGGATACAGAAAAACAAAAAAGCATTACTCAAGGGAAATGTCACGTGGTCTGAAATGGGGCAACAAACAAGCAAGCTGAAAGGGTCTATGGAGCGTTTTTACGTGACGTCATAGCCGCGATGTTGATGTACCTTTAACAATAGATTCTTTTGTTTGGTACACCAACATGGCCGCCATGCCCTTTGTTATTTGAATCTCTGGGGATTGAGTGAAAACCCTCTATTGGTCGGTTAGTGTATGGAACGAGTGGGCTAGATTACCGCTGAATGCAATGACTACAGACGTATGTACGCAGGGTTAGCCTCATTCTGAAGTTAAACATTCATAAATACCAGCGAGAAGGTGCAAAACGCGAAACTACAACAGTGTTGTGAATTTAGCAAATTTCCTCTGGTTTTCCGTGGTGTGGACTCTTATTTACCACGATTTACGTCATCACATGCTCAAAATTTGTTGTGGACTCACGAGGCGGAGCCAAGTGAGTCCACAACAAATTTTGACCATGTGATGACGTAAATCGTGGTAAATAAGAGTCCACACCACGGAAAACCAGAGGAAATTTGTTTTTTACAACAATATTAGAAAACGTACAAGTAACTTTCGTTACAAAGCGTGACAGCTTTGAAAGAGCCAGCGTTGTCTATAACTTTCTCGCGTCAGCACCGTTGTCTGGACTCTCATTTACCACCGTACTTCAACCAATCAGATCGCGAGATTACCGGCAGTTGTGGTAAAAAGCCCACTTTCCGACGGTCGTAACTGAGTGAGCATGCTGAAGACGATTTGCGATTCCGAGTTTGCGTTTTGGCTTAGCAAGTTTGTCTATGAGATTCAAAAGAAAGATCATGATTAACTTAGAGTTTCCCCCGAACTAAGTTGTGCGTTGGCTTGCAAAGGTTTCTCCGTGACGATGGCATCCCTGGTTTGGACATTTTCAAACAGTCAGCGTATCGATCGTGATCCCTTATCATCGCTGTCCTCACGAGATCGCTTGTGAACGTTCTCAATTTCATCTCGAAGGCATGATACTTGGTGCATGGCAGTTTTGAGAGCAACTTTGAGCTCGCTGTTTTAATTCCTCTTAGAGTTGATCTAATTTAATGGCGTGCCTGGGACAGTTGTTGACGTTGCCGATGCAGTTGTTATTTCGAGTCGATCGCCACAAGCTTCCAAGTGTAACCTCGACCAAATGTGATTGATATCAGGTACATGCGCTATTGTATTTTATATGAAATGCAAGTGTAACCTCGACCAAATGTGATTGATATCAGATACATGCGCTATTGTATTTTATATGAATTGTTATTACTTTTTAAGTAATGTTTCATGTAAGAACGATAGCACCAACGGCAAAGGAATGCAGTGAAGTGAATTTTGTATTTTTAAAACTCTTGATTTTATTGGTTAAACATAAAATCGTCCAAAAAGTAATAATAATAATAATAACGTATTAGGAGCATCCTACAGAGTCTCGATGCTCTTACATATTATAGTATCATTTTCTCTGGTTTTGTTAAAGTTTGATGAAATGATTTACATGGTGGTTCCACATTTCGTTTATAAAGGAAATCGTATGTGCATGAGGAAATTTATCAAATGTGCCAGTTTCGTAGCTTGTGTTCGGCAATTCCTATTGGTTGGAAAAGGATTTCCTCATTAAAACGGAATGAAACAAGAACTTTCTACAAACTTTATTTCTGAATATTCATCTCTATCGTCCAGTGTATCTATATTCTACAACACACGTGAATCCTATGTGAGGGTCAGGATCATTGCCGCAGAACAATGGATTCTGCTATAGTTCTTAGCTTAATCATTACTTAACCCACAACAAACACACGGCTGTCTTGTAAACCAGTTTTTATGCACAAGTAATATTATATACTATCCATGTAAATACACTTTCTTTCTTAATATCCATTTTATACTGTAGATATACTGAAGACACCTACCGTGTATAAGTAAAGCTTATATATCTATCTATCTAGAGATTTGTAAGAGAAAAACAATGGAGCCCTTTCTAGCCTCGCTTTCATGTTTCTTCTGCATTAGAAATGCTCATAGCTCAACAACAATTTTCCACATTGCTCTAAAACTCAAACTAGTTACTAGTTTTAATGTTTCATGTGGTAGCATTGGTTTCCCTCTACAGATTTTAAATCTTCCAAATTATGTAAATTAGAAGGTGGCCATCAAATACACAAACTTCGAACAATGTTGAATCGAGTAAAGTATATCGTGCAATCTAACAGATTGTTAGGCAGTTTGGCCGTGGCTTTATAGAATTCATTTACCGAAGATGTCATAAAAAGGACACATATCATAGAATGTGAAGAAATAATTCAGCAACAGAGCTGGGAAAGAGGTCTCCAACCATACATCAACCGCTCCATAAACAGACACCAGTTTCATTAATTGCTACGCGATGGCGCGAGACCAAACTCGCGATGTGTATAGTTTGCATGAGACTGCCGTCTACCATAAGAAATAAGTTGACGATAAAAGCCGGGAGGCTTGATGCAAACTACACGTCATTGAAAACGGTGGTATTTTAAAATATAAGTTAGAATTCATAGGTTGGCACTGATTTCAAATTGGAACTGATTAAAATTTGCGCATATTGTACTTAATTAAGGTCTGACATTGTGACGGAAACATTTGAGATATTCAGTGTTTCCCAAAATGCTTTTTCATTTGCCCGCACTCGTAACATTTGTTTCGGATGCAAATTTTGCTTCTGCCACAAATGGTTGCGGTGTGCTAACCGAAGCAACACAACATAATTATGCTCGTTTGTTCACCCCAGAAACATTATCAGTAATAATCATTGTTCCGCAACCGCCTCACTGGTTTGCTCAGTTGCTAGAGCGCCTCTGGTGACCTTAATTATCACCTTCCACTGACTTCTAATAAATATGAGGGAGACATGAAAGAATATGTTGTGCTATTTTGTGAATTAGTTGGGTTTGTCTCCCGGTACAACAACCTGGTATTCTGAGGTACTAACAAACACTCATGATTGTAAACTGCACGGCAGCACTTTGTGCCACAAGAGCAGTCCATATCTCAAGTCCTCCATTGTGGAATGCATTTGAATATAGTTATATATCATTATATTTGCACTAGCTAAATGAATACATTTACCTAGTTTTAACACAACAACAACCATTTTATTTCACCGTCTAGATGGAAGGAACAAAATAAAAGATAAATATAATAGTACAATGTATAGATAGTATAAATTTCATTTTGCACTAGAGAAGGTAGAACCTGAAAAAAACATGGGGTTATCTAGTCAGGTTCACCTTGGCTACGGTTTCGTGTGCTAGAAATAAATATTAATTACAGGGTAGTCATAACAGAGAATTTATAATTTAATCTTGTCCTCGTTTACCCAATCCTTTTTTTTGTTAAAGAATTCTAAGGGTCCGTTTACAAGGAGATAGGGTTACCCTCGCACTAGGGTCAAAGATAGCCCGGGTCTACAAGCAAAATGATTCAGGCCGGTAGGGTTACCCTACTGCCCGGGCCAACTCAACACAAGCCAGTTGAAGTCTCTTTCAAATATATTATTCATTTGAAAAGCCGTTTCTTATGAAATGTCATACTAATGAATGAAAACATGTGCTACTAATATTACGCTTCCACTTTTCTTTCATTTTTATCCGGTTCAAACAGATCTGTGGAAGTGATTTTGATTTTACTGGTTTTTTGGTAGCCTGTGAACCGCTAGGCATCATTCAAGCATAGAAAACAACATGGTGGACACGAATAGAGTTCTGGCGGGTTTTGGTGGATTAACGTCGATTCTTCTTTCTGTGGTGCCCTTTATTGCAGCTGTCTAGTATCCTAGAATGTTGTTATGTTACCTACTAATTGCTAGAGAACTTTAGAAACTTGCAATGTGAAATTTGGCTCTAGAATAGAGTTGATCCGGCCGGTCCCTTACAAAAACAAACTACAGTTTTCAGTGTAAAAACTATAGTTTATCCTAATAAACTATAGTTTCCTAAAATAACTGTAGTTATTACCATAATTAACTATAGTTTTCCAGTGTAACTGTAGTTATATCTATAACTATACTTTTTCACATGATTAAGTATAGTTGTATGTTGAATTGACTATAGTTTTTCTATTAAAGTATACTTATTCCAAATATAACTATAGTGTCTTCAAAATAACTATAGTTATCTATTTTAGCTGTACTTTTTATGGACCAAAATAATAGAAACATGCACAAACTATAGTTTTCAATGTAAAAAGTATAGTTTATCCTAATAAACTAGAGTCCTAAAATAACTGTAGTTATTACCATAATAAACTATAGTTGACTTTATTAAGTTTAACAACAAATTGTTTACAAAAATACACAAACCCAAGTAGCATAGCTAATCGAGGCAGGTAAGTGGGAAAAAATAGCAATATATAATGTTGACAAGATATAAATATATATATATAACAACAGTACATGTATAATTGTAAGGAAAAGGAGAAATGTTTTTTCGTAACTGTAGTTAATATCTATAACTATACTTTTTGACATGAGTAAGTATAGTTGTATGCTGAATTAACTATAAGTGTACTTATTCCAAATATAACTAAGTTTCTTTTATACCAAAATAATAGAAACATGCATAAACTATAGTTTAATTTAAATGTAAAAAGTATAGTTTATCCTAATTAAACTAGTGCCCTAAAATAACTGTAGTTATTACCATGATAATAAACTATAGTTTTCCAGTGTAACTTCATGTAGTTATATCTATAACTATACTTTTTCACATGAGTAAGTATAGTTGTATGCTGAATTAACTTTAGGTTTTCATAAAAAAAGTATAGTTTTTCTATTAAAGTGTACTAATATTCCAAATATAACTAAGTTTCTTCAAAATAACTATAGTTATCTACATGTATGTTAACTATACTTTTTATGTACCCAAAGGATAGTCAGAGGCATGGTATTTCTTTTTCCAAGAAAACATTGTTTTGCAGCATATAGTTAATCCTTTTAATAATGAAGTATAGTTTATTCTATATTTAAATAAATATATAACTATGGATTCCCCTACAATCATAAAAATGAACAGAACAATATTTATTAGGGAAACCAAAATACACACATGTATAAAATACTGTAACATAATTATAAATGATATATTCCTAGCTATTTGAACAAATGTTGAAAGAAAAGGGGAAAACATGGACTATTATTTGAATAGTTTACAACAGACAAAAACAAAAGAAATATGTGCCTCAGGTCCTGGATGACTGGCTCTATTAATTAGGAAAACATCCAGTCTGAATGAAATGGAATAATATGGCATGCATGATTTACTTATTATCAGTAATATATTACATACACACATGTAGGATATGTGCTACTGTGGGAACTAAAATTTTAAACTAGGCAGGTAATTTTGGTACCTCGACAGGGCCCTGAGCTCAAAGCTCGATTAGTGCTATAATCCTGGATAAAGCTAATAACCCATGGTTTTAATTTGTTCTCTTGTTGGAAGGCATTTGTTTCCAAATCTAGCAAAATTATTAAATAGAACAGTACTTATTTCTTCACTAGAACAGGTTCTAGCTTAACCTCAAGTATGCAGTTTACAAGTTAGCAAATCAAACTAATGGCAACATTGTCCTTAATCCTTATTCCTAGATTAGCTTATAATCGGGCTTCTAACAACCATGCAAATCCTGGGCAACTACATGTAAAAACAACAGACATACATGTAAATCTTGTAGGCCTTTGAGGAATCAGCATCACTACTAGCTAGTGCAGTAACCTATGAAGACCACATGAAAAGGCTATGAAATTAGGCCAACCTACATGTATGAAATATCCCATTAAATATTTTCATAGCACTATATATGAAGGTTTCTTTTCATAGACCTATGAAAGATTCAAAGGCTATGAAATTTTATAAAGGGAAATCACATCCTATGAAAAATGCAGTATGTACCCTATGAATTTTTTGGCTGACTTTTACATCCTATGAAATGACTATGAAATCAATATACATTGTAACAATTAAGAGGCTATGAAATGAAGACACTATGAAAACTGTAAGTTACAGTGTAATTACTAAATATTTTCATAGGATATACATACTGTATACAAAGTTATACGCAGCACTTGCTTCCAAATTCACATCCAGCTAGAACATTCATGAACACCCTTACAAGCCATCACATAGTCAAAATTGTTGTGGATTTCACAAGGCAAAGTTTGTTTGCCACCTGACAGATCCATTTCCAGAGGAAACATACACCCAAAGATGCATATCCGGCTTGATAGAACAAATTGGAACTTCAACCAATAATAAAGTATTCTCTTGGTGATGATGAACACAACTGTTTCTACAAAAATAATGTAACTATCAGTGATAACTTGTGTCTCGTGACAAGTTTTCTCCACAAAATGTGTGCACCACGGCCATCAGATACATTTACATGTATAAAAAATTTACAATCATTTGTAGCAGGTTCTGCATGCATGTATTATAGGCTCAGCTAATCTTCGGTTATGTGCTAGCTGCCACTAAATAAAATTCAATGTCCTGATCTTCATAGAATGTATGTGGGACATTCTTTGGATTCATCCAGGTGTTCCTCATAATTTAATGTGGGTTCCTAATATGTCAACTGTTTGATCCATCATTCTCAAAATATAATCATACTGCAATGCTGCAATATAATTCAAAAACAACCATTGAGATACATATATGAATTAAATGAGTATGTTTATATCAATATGGTTTAATTACAAATGTACAGGCAGGGCTAAAAATAACGGCCGGTCAACGGACAATGTCCGGCCAGAATCCGAAGTTGTCCGGTCAAATCTTTGCCTTGCCGGTCATTTTGACCGGTCACATTCACTGTTTAGGAACCGCAACAAAATTCAGAGAAATAATCCCTTTATGGCTGGCTGTGGTCAATTATCACCGAGTAAACAACAGCGAGACTGAGCTGTCAGAATAATAAGATTGGGGAGTTGCGGTCGCTTGTAATTAAAGTATGATCGCTTGATACGGGTGAATCGAAGCGTAACATGATTTGTGCTATGACACGTCATAGTTAATAGAGTGGAATGGTTAGGAAACTCAGGGACCTTCTTTGTTATAGGTCTTTGTTAGCTTTTTTCGACCACTACCGCCCTTACGGAAAAAACAGCACAGTCATAGGCATGTCACATGGCTGTGATAGGCATGTGACAGGCATGATTGAAGTAATAATCTAAGGTGCAGGCCTGTGACATGCATGTGGCAAGCTGAGAGCTGGACATGAAAATGATCATGACAAGACTGTTACAGTCCTGTCATGATTGTTACAAGCCAGTAACAAGCTTGGTACAATAATGACAAGCCAGTAACAAGCTTGGTACAATAATGACAAGCCAGTAACATGCTTGGTACAATAATGACAAGCCAGCAACAAGCTTGGTACAATAATGACAAGCCAGCAACAAGCTTGGTACAATAATGACAAGCCAGCAACAAGCTTGGTACAATAATGACAAGCCAGCAACAAGCTTGGTACAATAATGACAAGTCAGTAACAAGCTTGGTACAATAATGACAAGCCAGCAACAAGCTTGGTAACAAGCTGTAGTGAACTCAAGTAATAAAAAGACATGCAGTCACAAGCAAACATGTACAAAAACAATTACATGCATGCTTATACAGCTAGTACATGTATATTTTCTCCTTCTCATTGTGACTAAGTTCTAAATAAACATTTAAGATTTAAGTGATTACATAAACATCCCGATCGATCGGTAGCAAACATTAGCATGCAATCAAGGTTCACTACTTTCATAAGGTACAATTGTGTACTGTGTCCTCTCAGATGCAAATTAGACAATAATCACAAACAAAATCCACAAGCTGCCTTTCTCTTAGTCTTACCCATAAATCATAATTTAGGCACAAAACGAAGTTCTCCTACATCGTCTTTCTTGTTATTATTGCTCAGTTGTTAGCACTAAAGGAAGCGCTCACTTCTTTCGAGTATTGTTCATGCAACGTAAGAATATTACAGAGAATATAGCCGGTTGGAAAAACGTTTTTATGGAGCCTTTCATCATGCAATAATCTAACAACAAGTCCGTGATCCGCCATCTTTGTTTGCTTGAGGATTTCCCAGCATGCCTCAGATGGAGCCTCGTTTCAATGCTGAACGTTTTTCGCGCCTTTTTTCAGTTCTTCCCTAAGGCTAAGAAAGAATAAAAGGCGGCTATTTCTGCTGTATGCCCGAGTTTGTCTACAAAATGGAGAAAACGAAGGATTCTATAAGTCTAGGAAAAGGTAAGAAGTACAGCATGCTGTTTATTGTGTCTTGGTATATGTTTTTTTGCCCCAAAAAACTTTTGTTGACTTGAATGAGCACGAGTTTGTACTGCTTGATATCGATATTAAATGTGCCAGATAGCTCTCACTCAGCCAGGCTCAGTTGAATGGATTTTCTTATTGTTGGAATCAAATCTTCAGCTTTTATGATTGTAAACGTATACATTTAAAATGTTAGCTAGTGGAATTATCTTTCATTTGAAAACATGAAAACAAACTTTGTTGTTCAAAACAAGGCAGTGATTAGTGTCTAGTGTCTAGTGAACTTTACTTGATCATTGATGTCATCAACATTTTGATTTTATTATCAAGCTTATTACTATTAGCTCATAACTTAAATGGCTGTAAGGTTATTAAAGTTAACTTAAAGTGCAAGTGAAGCCATAAAACAACGTTGTCTTTTTGCTCCAAATTCTATTTCTAATATACTTCAGTTGTCTAAATTAGTTTTCTTTGAGAGACTGGAGTAGCAATTCAACTAGAATAACTAGAATAAAAGTTACCCGAATAATGGGATTGATTCATCTTGTGTTGTCACAATGGAAACCTACAGGATTTTATTGTAATAGTTTTCTCTTGGGAGGGAGTTGATTCATCTTATGTCATGTCAGAAATTTTACAAAATCTGCAAGATTAATATATTTTTGTGAGAAACAAACACAATAGTACAATATAATTTGTTTTTTTGCATGTTACTTGCACTTTAAGAGTTTATACACATATAATTATGTGTGTTTTGTGTTTCCTTTCAGAAATGCTACTGAGAAAAACTCCTGTAAAAGGTTTCCAATCCAAAGCAAAATGTTTATTGCACAGTCATACTTATAATAGGATCCACCTGGAGCTTGCTTGATGATTCACAATGCACCTCAGGGTTAGGAGAAGGACAGTGACTGGACAGACCTTATAAGCTACAAAATGTAGGCCACCCTTTTTAATTAAACAATACAAGGCTTTTAAAGTCATGTGTGCATACATTTGTTTTTTGTTTTTTTCAGTTTTCTATTCTTTTTAATTAAATAATATTTATATGATAATACTTTAGCTATATATACCAGAAGTTTAATTTGTTTTTTTGAATACTGATCTTTCCTGGAATTTTACCTATTAAGGCTGACACGAAATCCCTGATATTTCCAGGCTTTTATTGCAGGGTTTGACATGTTGTTGTATACATTGTACATACATGTATACCACATTTTGAGTTTGTACTAAGAATTATTTTTATCAATCCATGAAAACTAATAAATTAATGTGACCTACACAAAGTACCTTTTGTATATACTTGATCTCAAAACATTTATTAATTTTCTGCTTATTGTATGATTAATTATTAATTATTCAATTGGAGGATTATGTAGATTTGGGGGTACACTCCAGTAGAATTACCAGAAGGATTCTAGGACCAATCCGGAATTCTGGCAGAATGCCATCAATAATCCAGCTGGTTTGACAATCTGTTATTGGCTTGTCACAGACTTGCCAGTCATGCTACAGGCCTGTCACAGCTGGCTTGTCAATCTGTTACTGGCTTGTCACAGACTTGCCAGTCATGCTACAGGCCTGTCACAGCTGGCTTGTCAATCTGTTACTGGCTTGTCACAGACTTGCCAAGCATACTACAAGCCTGTCACAGCTGGCTTGTAAATCTGTCACTGGCTTGTCACATGCTTGCCAACCTGCTACTGCCTTGTCACAGGCTTGCCAATTAATGACAGCTTTGATAATCTTACAGGCTTGTCACAGGCTTGCCATTCTGGTACAGGCTTGTCACTGACTGTTTAACAGGCTTGTCACATACAGGCCTGTTACTTGCTTGTATGACAAACCTGTCACATGCTTGGCAGACAAGCATGTCAAGAACATGTTGGCATCCTGTGACAGGCCTGTCACTGGCTTGGAGGCTGCTTGACTGTAACAAGCTTGCTAACAGGCCTGTCACAAGGTGATCTTTTCCGTAAGGGCGTGCACAAAACACAATAGAAATTCCAACATGTTAGTCAATCAGCCAATAGAAACGTGTGAGTTCAGTCGTTCAGGGAACGCTAATGAACTATGATCGTGCACTATCTTTTGTCTTACCCCCTTCCAACCTAAATCGCAGCGCCTTTGTTAGCCCTTTTGAAGTTTGCCGGGTTTCCTAACCATTCCACTCTATTAACTATGGACACGTCAAACACGTCAAGTTAGGTCGTTACTTTATTAGGTTGCACAAAACAATACTTTTCTTAATAAATCACTCCTTTTCCTGTGAACATGGAATGAAAACCCGTACAGTTAACGCTACACCAAAAAGTAAAACATACCATTCTATCTCACAGTAGTTCTGTTGTGTTTTAAATTGTCCGTTTGATCGTTAGTCAACGTCCGATGGCCCACACAGGTATGAATACATAATTTGTACATATGAGTTTTGACCGGACAGAAATGAGGTATGACCGAGCTAAACTGAATTTGACCGGTCATCATGACCGGCGACAGACCGGCCGTTATTTTTAGCCCTGTACAGGTATGGTAAGATCCTGGCCATGCAACCAGTTATTCGAAGTGCAATTAAGCATTCGTCAAGTTAAAATTTCATTTTTAACTTGACAAATGCAGATTTTTAGTTAAAAACTTATTAGGTAATTGAGTACTATAAGTGGTACATTCCTATTAAAATTGTAATTAAAAATCCTAGATTGCCTTTCACACCTTTTACAAAGAGAATCGGAATCTTCAGCTAACATTCAATATCCTCTAACATTTCTTTTACTTATTTTAGTGCATTTATCTAATTTAATCTAGAGTACAAATAAAGCTGTTGTTAACATTAATCTGGCTTTGAAAAACCAGGGCCAGACTTGGTGGCCGTGAAACATGTCAAAAATCAATTCCGAAATTACACAGAGGACTCAACAAACTGGAATAAATATTGGCTTCATGCAAGATCAGATAATATACATGTACCAGGATCCTGGACTGATATATGAGCTAGCTTTTTTCCATGTACATGTAATTGTACACCAATATATTCACCGGGCCAGTTTGGCTGGCATTTATTATTGTTATTTTGTTTTCTGTGGTGTGTATAAGTCATATAGGCTACCCTACAAGCAGCTTAGAGGTTGGACGCGCAGGCAAAGAGATGAGAAACCTCTGCTCGCAGGGTAGATATAGACAGCATATACATGTATAGTGGATATTAAAATGAATACCATCAAGTTCAAGATAAATAAAAAAAATATTGCTGGATCATACAGTGATAAACATTAAGCCCAGACAATAATGGTACGTACCAGCTGGCACATTTTATATTGTTCAAAAACCAATGTTAGCTGATTACAATATTAAACTTAACTCAACTTAACTGCAAAGGTACTTTTAATTATAACATTGTACATTCTTTAATAATTCGTGCCTGCAGACCCAGGTCTTTGTTCATTAATAATGATTGTTTGTTTCTTCGTCTGAGTTCATTGCACTTCAAGTTCAACTGGACCGGGACACGGTTTCCGGGAAACTGTTGGTTCGACAACAATGACGAGTTCGCTAGATCTATTCCAAGGAAATTTGAATCGTCTCTCTACCAACCAAGAAGCACTTTATCCCAGGAACGTCTATACGCTACATGCACAGGATGAACGCGAACAGAAAATTATCGGAACTGTTTGTCGATCTCTCACTCAATTATCCAAAGTATTCGATCAAGCTCCTAACAATCGCGTTCCTCCTACTCTGGGAAGTTTTGTTTGAAGAGTTCTTGTTTTGTTGCCATTTAGTAACTTTTAGTTTAAACTGATCGCCATCCTGATGCTATATTTTTATAAAAAAGCAGCGCAAATGGATGGCGCTTTCTCCATCGTGTCATGATCATGAAAGGTCAGTTCAAGGAAATTGGGATGTTATTAAGGCTAAATTACTTTCCCTTATGGAAAAATACATCCCGTGTAAATTTACAACTACTAGGTACAACCTTCCTTGGTTTAATCGTAACTTGAGGAAACTTAGCAAGAAAGTTCAAAGGCTATATAATGTGCAGAAGCGCTCTCAATTAGAGCATGATAGAGCCAAGTATAGACATGCTAGGAAGGTATACAGGCAGAAACTAAATAAGTCATATTGGGACTATATTAGTACTATACTGGATGCCTCTATGTTCGAACAGCCTAAGAAATTCTGGAGCTTTGTCAAGGCTAAGAGACAGGACAGCATCGGTGTTCACCCATTACAACAACAAAATGCTGCTACTGTCTCAGATAGTCTTGGTAAAGCGAATTTACTCAATAATTATTTTCATTCAATATTTACTAAGGAAGTAATTAGTTCCATGCCTAGCCTGGAATCTAACTTATATTGCCCAGATATAAATCAAATAACAATATCGTCCACAGGTACTCAAAAACTGCTGGATTCACTTAATGTGAATAAGGCAGGTGGTCCTGATAAGTTGCCCACTCGCATCTTAAAAGAACTATCATTTGAACTAGCACCTATTTTGACACAACTTTTCCAGCAGTCATTAGATCAGGGTGAGTTACCAGATGACTGGAAATCCGCAAATGTAGCACCAGTCTTTAAAAAGGGCAAAAGATCACTTGCGAGTAACTATAGGCCAATATCATTAACATGCATAACTTGTAAAGTCCTGGAACACGTTATTTGCCATCATATTTGGGAACACTTAGAAGATCATAATATCCTAACTGACTTCCAGCATGGTTTTCGTAAACGTAGGAACTGCGAAACCCAGCTTATAGTTGCTTTACATGACCTAGTGAGTGCAGTTAATAATGGTAACCAGGTTGATGCCTTTATATTGGATTTTTCCAAGGCTTTCGATCGGGTACCACACGAAAGATTGCTGTATAAGTTAGGTCATTATGGTATAAGAGGTGACATGCTGGCCTGGATTAGAGTGTTCCTTACTCAGAGAACACAGAAAGTGACCTTGGAGGGTGTCGCTTCTGGTCAGCGTGATGTAACTTCTGGTGTCCCACAAGGCACAGTGTTGGGACCGCTGTTATTCCTCTTATACATTAATGACCTACCTCATTGCATCTCATCAACAACACGTTTATTTGCAGACGATTGTCTGTTGTATCGTATCATATCTGGCCCGGATGATAGTTTACATCTTCAGGGGGATTTAGATGCCTTGTCTAAATGGGAAAAAGATTGGCAGATGCAATTCAATGTGGAAAAATGTTATACGATTTGCTTTTCCACAAAGAATGTTACCAGTACACCATACACCTTGAACCATAATACATTAGATAGGGTCCACCATCACTCATACCTAGGCATTATACTTTCCGAGGATCTAAAATGGGCCAATCACATTTCACACGTAACTACAAGTGCTAAACAAACCCTCGGAGTCATCAAGAGAAACTTTAGACATACATCTGCAGTTTGCAAATCCAAACTTTATTGTAGCCTAGTTAGACCTAAACTAGAATACGCAAATTCTGCGTGGTATCCATACTTACAAAAAGATAAGTACAAATTAGATATGATACAACGTTCCGCTGCCAGGTCTTGCTTTAATAATTACTCTAGAGAACCAGGTGTCGTGACAAATATGTTAAAGGAGTTAGAGTGGCCATCTCTTGAGAGTAGGAGGAGGCTCTCTCGATTGACAATGTTCCACCGTATTGTGCATGGAAGCATTGATATCGAGAAGGACTCGTATTTGACCCCAGTGCCTCGTACCTCAAGAAATGGTAACTCATTATTATTTTTAAGACCTCATTCGAATTGTAACCAACATAGTAACAGCTTTTTCCCATGGTCAACTCGAGAGTGGAATAAGCTTCCCGGTACTGTAACTAATATTAATGACATTAACAAATTTAAGACCGCTGTAAACCAACATTTTATTGAATTAGGGGAATGATTTTAACCTAATTTTTTTATTATATTATTATTATTTTTTAATATAAATTGTAGTATTGTTACTTAATTTATTTATTTTTTATTATTGTAATTTGGATTTTTTTATTTATACTGATGTGATACGGATATACCGTTTTATCAGTCAATAAAGTAGAAGTAGAAGATCATGTTGTTTATAACTTACGAATTAACCTTTGGAAACATCCGGGTATTAATATACTTTCAACCAATCACGTCGCGGGGAATACCAGGTATCGTGTTCAGTATTAATCAATCCGATCAGCGATGCACGCTTTCAATTAATTTGGCGCTCAAATACTGAAATATAATATTTATCTTCAACCGTCGTATCCGTTTGCTGCAAACTCTCTGTCTTTATGTTGCTGTGGTTTTAGCATTATCAAACTCTGTTTCTTAATATATAACAATCTCCAGGATTCCTCGAGAATCGAAGGTAAGTACAGCATTCTCTATTTCGCTCAGAAAAGCATGTATGTTGATTACACTTTAATTACAACCGATTTCAGTGTCCCGCAAAACATGTTCTCGATAGTCTATAATTTGAGTATTTGGAATAAGCACTAAATTATTTGACTCAGTATATACCTCAAAACCAGGATAACAAGTGAGCCTGTTTACAAAACATGTCTGTGTTAAATAAGTAAGTTCTTAATCTTACAGTGTGTCGAATGAAATACTTCAAATAGGTTCTAAATAATTATCTCACCGCGCACCGCTCTCTGTGGGCATGCAAGTTTTAACATTTTCCGGTTGTTGTACATGTACCTCGATCACCCTTGCCCCATGGCAAAGGGTTTTTCTCTTTGCCTTATACTGGCTCACATGTAAAAGACTAATAATACTCTGTAGTTAATAACATATAGCTCGATTGAAACTACAACGTTCGCGTTTTTTGGTAGGTACTTCATGTATGCCGTTATGATTATACCCAGATGTTTTCCAGACTTCCTCAACTAGTGGGGCCTATGTGTACGATATGTGTGTATTAATAATTATTAATAGCCCTTTGTACATGTATATAAACAGTAAGTCTATTTTTTCTGATTATAAGTTACTTAATATTGATGGGTCTGTATGTTGTTGGTTTCTTGTAGGGAAAAGTATATAGAAAGAGCTAGAAAGTTAAAACTTGAGCTGAAGAAGTCTACACAGGAGAGCTATTAGTCTGCTGAGTGAAAATCAGTGAGATTGTACAAGTGATTTTTTTGCTTGAATATATACTACAAGAATGTTGGTGGAGTTCGTGGAACAAGCTATAAACTAAAGATTAAGTTTACGATTAGGATTGTGCATATCATGGATCTGTTTATATCCCAAGTCTACATGTACCTTACAACTGTAGGATTTCCTTAATTTTAGAGCCATAAGTGGGTTCCATTTTGTCTTCATCTTCACCCAATTTTGTAAGTCTAGTGTGATCTAAATTTATAACGTGCATCCAGTATTTTGTTACCCTGACAGTCGCTGTGAGGTGCATCGCTAGATTGATTGGCGTAATAATTATTTGTAACCAGGGGAGAGGTGATAATCAGAATTTTATGGTATAAGGTTTAAGTTACTGGGGTTCATTGTTTTTTAGTGTGGGACACTGGGAATGTATATCGTATCAGAGGAAGTATATCCAAGTTTCTAATATTTATTTTTTACAAAAAAATTGTACTGTGCACAGAATTATAAGTTAGAATAATTAAGATAAAATTATAAAAATTTTTTTAAGATTCCTGTGCCCTTTTCATGTGTTGATGATGGTATGCAATACATTTCGAAATATTATTTCGCATATCACCGGTATAGTTTTTCTCATACAAGCATAAGGAGACTTTGCTTTTTGCAAGTTTAATTAAAAGGCATAATATTATAATAATTTATTATTTCAAGTAGAAAACTTGCATGCCATATATTTGGGATGTTCAGCTGAGAGTATACTGTATATATATACATGTAGCTACATGTATATAATAAATGATTGTATGTAACTATTTACTAAGTTGTATTATTCATTTATATTATATCCAATCATTAAATCTTTTTATCTGTTAATTACCTAATACAGCTATGCTACAACCCTTAGCTTATTGCTCCTGCATGTATGTCTGTCCTATTTCATAGGTTTAAACCGACGATCGAAACATTTCATAGGTTGTACATAAAAGACTTTCATACCCTAGCGTAACTAACTGCAGCTAATGTTTTTATTCGTGCCTATATCCAATTTATATCCAATTTGTGTCTTCCCGGCTAGTCGCTCGAATTCTCTAGCTACCATACAGACCATATTTACGATTGTTCAATTTAAAAGGGGGTCTTCGTTTTCCAGATCTGGAAAACGAAGACCCTAGCGTAAATAACTGCAGCTAATGTTTTTATTCGTGCCTAAATCCAATTGAGATTAAATTATGTCTAACCGACACACAGATAATGTTTTTATTCGTGCCTATATCCAATTTAGATTAAATTGCATGTGTCTAATGCACTAGTCAATTGAAACCCCGGCCCCCCGACCCCCGGGACATAGCAGGGAATGTAACATTTATACAGTGTTACATTTTGATCTTTTCCCCGCCCATCGGTGACAGTTGGCTGTTACAATACCCGCCCCTATGGCCCCGGCATGTGCTTCAGAATTTTCAATTGGGAGGAGGCATTGATAAACTGAATATACATAAGCTTAAATCTGTTGTTCCATTATTTGAAAAAAAATCTGTAGCACATCACTAGCGGATCCAGGGGAGGGGTTTCCGGGGTTGCAACACCCACTTGATTCCTGTAAATCTCACTATAAATTCATTTTTTAAATCTCTAGATTAAAAAAAATCATTTTGCAAACCCCCTTTCACAAAATCCTGGATCCGCCCCTGTACATTTTCTATTACTATACATGCTTTCCGCACTTTTACAGTCTCCACCATTGTCTTGTTTATCAGAAACCGTTGTTTGTCAACAAAAAACAATGCGACAAAAGAATATAAAGGAAATATCATGCAGCTGCGTTTAAATATATTTTTAAATCTGATATTTTGCCGTGACGCGCAAATACATGTAACAAAGAGTGTGTAATAATAAACACTTCCTCATCTACTACTCGTGACTTAACTCAGTATAAACACTGCCTCTGATGGAAACACCCAGGACGATTTTTGCGTGTCCCTAGCTGCCGCCATGTTTGATACACGTTGTTGATGCTCGGGCCCAGTCCCGCTCTGTCGTGGCTGGCGTTACAACCACCGCTAAAATCCCCGCAAGTTTTGCAAATCGTTACTTTCCCCGTTCCACCGGAAAAATGCAGCGTTAAATGTGCGTTATTCCACGGCCATGTCCCCGTTAATGCCCCGCTATGTCCCGGGGGTCGGGGGGCCGGGGTTTCAATTGACTAGTGCATAACCGACGTATATATATTTTCGATATATTTCAGATCCGTAAAACAAAGATCATTTCTTCCCCAACGCACTTTTACGGCTCAACTGCGATTCGCGATTTCCAATTAACAATAGCAGCAGCATTTAACATATCATGTTATATTATTTATGGGGGTCTTCGTTTTTGGGTCTTCGTTTTCCAGGTCTTCGGTCTTCGCTTTCTAGGTCTTCGTTTTCCAGACACCCCGTGCTAGGGTAACCCTATCTCCTTGTAAACGGGCCCTTAATGTAGACTGCGAACACACATTACTATCAATGGAGGGAAAAGGAGGGATTGTTCGCAGTCTATTGTAAATGTGACTTGAATTGTTTGTTGTATAGTTAAAACATTTACACGGTATTTTTACTGATACTCACCCAAGCTAACAGCCAGTGCCTTGAGAAGGTTAGCGCCAAGGACTAGCATGGTATCCATGAACTCGGTCATCGTTGCTTCAAAATCTGGCACGTATTCTTTCTTGGGCCAGGGATTATCTTTGCAAAATATTTCTTCTGGCCTCCCTTCTTGCACCTTAAAGTTATTAAAGTAGATAATCCCTTCTTTATAATCGCACAACTTTACGTTATCCACAGTGGTATTTTCCTCGTTCAGTCTGAAATAGCCTCTGAAACCTTGTCCCTTGTGGATTTCGTCTTTCTTCTCAGATGGCAAGTTAAAAAACCGTTGCGCAGAGTCGAAGAATTTCTTCAAGAAGCTTGCATCGACGCCGTGGTTTATCACATAAAAAGTACTGTAGTGAAGGAGGGCGGACGACATCTTGCTAATAGTTTTATTGATCTCGCACTTGTTCTTACTGCCACTGACCAACTTTAAAATGTCGATGACGGGTATCTCGCATTCATTTTCTTGTGGCTTCGTAGCCATTTTATCGATCATCTAGCCGTGTTCAAGTGTTTAAGTAATGGTCCGCGCAAGAGGTAGGCATATGTTATGCATGGAATGTAAAAAGATGCTAATTGTGGTATTGTTTCAATCTTCCACCTCATTGGATCTATCTAAACTTGAAGAAGAACATTATTTTTTCTCATTTTGTAAACAGATTTGAATTCCATCTTGTGAAAACTCTCATAACTTTCAATATGACGAACTTTCAATATGGGGAACGTTTTTAAATTGAACGTTTCCTTGGTTATTGTTTTGCACTCTTCTGATTGGACAAAATGTTTTCACACAAAAGAACTGTACCTTTAAAATGCATTTCAGTGGATTTAATTTCAGAAATTTATGATTTAAGTGTTGATGAGTTGTCAGTATGAAAAACAGAAAATACTAAAGTGGGGAAGCAAATTGCATCTGAACAATAGAATTGTGCCTACCTCTTGCGCGGACTGTTACTTAAGGCGAATTATTGTTTACATTTTTCATCATTAGCATACATCACTGAACTAACAAAAGAGTCCATAATTTGAGAGATAAACTAAGTCTCTAGTCAGGATTTCGAGTCAGGATTTCGAGTCAGGATCCGAGTCAGGATCCGAGTCAGGATCCGAGTCAGGATCCGAGTCAGGATTCCGAGTCAGGATTCCGAGTCAGGATTCCGAGTCAGGATTCCGAGTCAGGATTCCGAGTCAGGATTCCGAGTCAGGATTCCGAGTCAGGATTCCGAGTCAGGATTCCGAGTCAGGATTCCGAGTCAGGATTCCGAGTCAGGATTCCGAGTCAGGATTCCGAGTCAGGATTTCGAGTCAGGATTTCGAGTCAGGATTTCGAGTCAGGATTTCGAGTCAGGATTTCGAGTCAGGATTTCGAGTCAGGATTTCGAGTCAGGATTTCGAGTCAGGATTTCGAGTCAGGATTTCGAGTCAGGATTTCGAGTCAGGATTTCGAGTCAGGATTTCGAGTCAGGATTTCGAGTCAGGATTTCGAGTCAGGATTTCGAGTCAGGATTTCGAGTCAGGATTTCGAGTCAGGATTTCGAGTCAGGATTTCGAGTCAGGATTTCGAGTCAGGATTTCGAGTCAGGATTTCGAGTCAGGATTTCGAGTCAGGATTTCGAGTCAGGATTTCGAGTCAGGATTTCGAGTCAGGATTTCGAGTCAGGATTTCGAGTCAGGATTTCGAGTCAGGATTTCGAGTCAGGATTTCGAGTCAGGATTTCGAGTCAGGATTTCGAGTCAGGATTTCGAGTCAGGATTTCGAGTCAGGATTTCGAGTCAGGATTTCGAGTCAGGATTTCGAGTCAGGATTTCGAGTCAGGATTTCGAGTCAGGATTTCGAGTCAGGATTTCGAGTCAGGATTTCGAGTCAGGATTTCGAGTCAGGATTTCGAGTCAGGATTTCGAGTCAGGATTTCGAGTCAGGATTTCGAGTCAGGATTTCGAGTCAGGATTTCGAGTCAGGATTTCGAGTCAGGATTTCGAGTCAGGATTTCGAGTCAGGATTTCGAGTCAGGATTTCGAGTCAGGATTTCGAGTCAGGATTTCGAGTCAGGAATTCCAAGAAATTTATAATTACCTCTAAATCGAGTGTGGACAACATGCGAGCCAGTGAGCCATGCATGCGAGCCAACGATGCGAGCCATGCAAATAGAACATGCGAGCCATGAAAAAAAAAACTCACATACAAAAAATAAATAAAATACTCACATACAATTGCTGCGAATTCCAGTTATGAAATTATTCTTGAATTTTGTTTGTCAAAGTTGATGAAGATCTGGTGGATTCCTAGCCTGATTTTCAGACGGTACGAGGAGGAAGTGAGCGGACGACCTCGTACTGTCTGAAAATCAGGCTAGTGGATTCCCAGTCTGGACACAAATAGCGACAGGTTTGAATTAACATATTGCCGCGCCGCTGTAGTGATGAAAGATGTTTGATTTATCTCATTTTAAATGAACACTGTTCACTTTTGAAAACTCTTTTTGCTTAGGCTTTCCTCTTGTTAGATACAACGATACTCTCATCGTTTTGAAAATCCCAAGCGTAGTTTCTTGTATTCAGTAAAAGTACTGGAGAAGCCATTTGAGTGTTACACACGCGCTGTACATGTAGCAATGCAAATTTAAAACAAATTCCCTGCCTTTACCTTTTATTTTAGATTTCAAAATAGCCATATAATAAAACTCTTATTAACCGATATACCTTTGTTATGTTTGAAAAGATTTATTCAACTGTTGCAAAAAGCTTTGCTAGCGCTATTGATATTTATAGCTGTTGGCTGGTGGCTCGAGTTACCATGTGTTTTCAGGGCTAGGATTTTGGTTGCAAATGAATGCGAGAAGGTAAGTAATTCAGCTTCCGCCAGTGTGTGCTTTGCTTACCGGTTGTCGGTCAACTGGAGAACGGGAGTGATGCGAGTTGAAAAATGCGAGTTGCAAGAAAAAGTAAGAAAACTGAGATTAGAGTTCCTGCAATGGTAAATGCTTTTTGAGATGGAAAATTCCGTATACAGAAACTCCAAGTCAGTCTGGGTCCGCGGACCCATAAATCTCGGTGCGCCTGGATCCCTAGAAAATGAACCAGCGTATACATGTACCTCGCTGGACGTTTATTTTGTTCTCTTTACCCTCATAGTTATTCGGAGGTAAGTCTTTTCTAATTCTAATTTACAATATTTCGATTGCAATCACAATTCAGTTCAATTTATTACTTAGTTTAACTATTCCCTTTCTTCTATCTCATTCTTCCAGCGACGAAAAAGATGTGCATCTTGAGGAAGTCCTACCTCCCCCCTCCACATTTCTAATGGTGCCTCCCTTGGACACTGAAAACAATTCCTTTATGGGAGTACCCCTTCCTCCATAAAGGTGAGACATACACTAGGGGACATGCAAAATGCTGCATTAATATATATATATATATAGTGGCCCGAGTGAAAGCCCAGTAGGCGGCTTGTTGCAATATACATTCGATATAGCCGCTCTACGTAGCTGTATCGTAGCCGTATTTCAGTGCGTTCCCGAATCCATAGCGCTAAACCCATGAAACATCAACAGTTCTGTAACACCCATGCGACTTCTAAATAAACTAAAACCTATAACAATCATCATTTCCGTGACAACCGTTGTTTCCATCGATTTTCCAGCGAGAATCGAAAAAAGTCACCCTTTGTTGATGTTTCCACAAGGGTCCGGCCAATTTTATAATTAATTTCCTCTCAGAATTCAGTTTCGCTTGTTTTTCTTGTTCTGTCATTTTTTTTCGGTTTAATACTTTTCTTCTTTACCCTACTAGTTCGTTCATGTCATTTGCAGTTCGATAAATCGTTTTTGCAATCCGAAAAGTAGTTTATTCAGTTCTGTATATTCGATTCATATCCGTAAGCCAAAATATATGTTCTGTTCGGTTTCGGTCAGTTCAATTTTCTCAATTTCTTTGTGTATGGGCGTCAAACAGTTTCAACATTGGGTTCGGTTTCCAGCTCTATTTATTCTATTCATGCACTCAGCTCAGTTTTCTTGGTTCATATCTAATCATGTCCATACTCTACAATTGACTCTAGTCCGGGTTCAGTTCAGTCTCTGTTCTCCAGTTCGCTCATGCAGTTCTAAACTTCTCGGCTCTTTTAATCTCTGTTCTGTTTATTTCGGTCTGTTCATCTCGTTTCTGTATCTGGAGAATAATGATTCCGAAAGGTCGTCAAAAAAACCGTTTGCTTTTTATTCGTTAATCGGAAAGAAAGTGAAATTCTCTTGGACTTGGCTCAGCCGATCTTCGAAATTTCCACTCTGCACGGCGACAGATCATGTATTTTCCCGCCATTTTTGCCTGTAACATTTCAACTCGCACTTTCCCTACCCCGGTCAACTGAATAAGGATTTGTATGAGTGTTTCATCATCAGTACTGGAAAGAATCGATTGAACTTTAATTTGTCTGGCTAAATTTTGTTTTTGATTAATTACATTTTTACCCTAAAATCCTGACTCGGATCCTGACTCGGAATCCTGACTCGGATCCTGACTCGAAATCCTGACTCGGATCCTGACTCGGATCCTGACTTGGATCCTGACTCGGAATCCGAATCCTGACTCGAAGGATAGGTACCCTCATAATTTGAGAGTGTATGATAAACTGACGAGCCCCAAGCCCTCCCTACATATTTGTCTCAGCGGGGTTGCCCTATCTTAAATTGGATTTTACAGCTCATCAAAGTGGCGGCTATGGGGTTGTGTGAATCTTCTGTCAGCATCTTCGCTGTATATTGGATTATACTTTATATGGGCAAATTGGTTATTGGCGGCAGATTCAAGATTGACTGAAATTCGCTCAGCATTCCCGCTGGAACCACAGGCTTCCCAGACTCTACGTATATTTCCCGCTTATTAGTCTGTTGGGTTACCTGTGGTTTATCGATTAGTTTCATAACGATCTCAGAAGAGTTTAAATAATTGCTTCGTGTGAATTCTCTTTTCCGATTCCTACGAAATGAATCTTCAATAATAAAAGATTGATACTTAATGAAGTTGTGTGAGTTGTTTATTGGCGATTTGGGGCCTTCTAAAGCAGTTTATTAGGATTCGAAATTTTGACCATTACTAGGTCTTTTAACGAAACTGGCGGTTATACAGACTAATTTTGAATTTGGAACTCGCGAAAATTTCTCACGTGGATCTGTCATAACACTCGGTGAAGACCCCAGCCAACTGTCTTGGTCCTCTGATTGGCGAGTTCCAAATTCAAAATTAGTCTGTAACCGCCAGTTTCGTATAATTTCTCGCTTGGGGGTCCCCCCATGAAGAAAGGCGATTTGCATCGTTTTGGATAGGCTCGGGAAAATTTTGGACCGCTTTGGTCATTCTGGTTCTTACAGATCATTGCAAGGTCGCGCTTTTTGGGTCTCGAGGAGGCGGTTTGGCGATGATAAATTTGATGGATTTTCCTAAATCTCTGGTCAGATGTTGCTTGATAACTATTCCCTCCTGTGCCGAAAGCTGAATAGCGAGCGAGGAAGAAAAGTGCCGATTTTGGGGTGATCTTTGAGGTAAGTGTGTGCTTTGGCGAGGTCGACTTGCCTACCTTGTTAACTTTCTTAGAGCCTCGGTCAACGGTCAAAATTTCGAATCCTAATAAATTGCTTTAGAAGGCCCCAAATCGCCAAAAAACCACTCACACAACTTCATTAAGTATCAATCTTTTATTATTGAAGATTCATTTCGTAGGAATCGGAAAAGAGAATTCACACGAAGCAATTATTTAAACTCTTCTGAGATCGTTATGAAACTAATCGATAAACCACAGGTAACCCAACAGACTAATAAGCGGGAAATATACGTAGAGTCTGGGAAGCCTGTGGACAGAGTTTCAGAAACTGGGAATCGGCGAATTGACTACAAGAGATGGCGGTCCAGTTCCAACTAACTGGTTCTTTTCTGAACCTAGCAAAACGAGGGTTTTACTTTTAGAAGTTTATGTCGCTACGACTTTTCGTAAAATGGTGTTCACAATAACAGATTGAATATTTTATTAAAACAATATTATTATAATATTATCTTCCACACCACACTGCAATGTGCAGCTCGTTGGCTCATATTTAGTTTACATAGACTAACTAGCAATACTAAATATATATTTATCATTGTTATTTGTCATGGACTCATTGATCGTATTTATTTAAAGTACCAATAACCCCTGTTCACCTAAAAAATGTGTTTCACACAATCATGGGAACTAGTAGGCTCAGTTTCAGCCGTTGGTGTCGTTTCTCCAAAGCCTCCCCCACTAACGGCTGGGCGCGCGGTCAACACACCATGTCCGTGACATCATCTAATTAACTTCAGTATTATTCATTTAAGGTTCGATTCCGCGTAAACTTTCAAAACACATTGGAATTTAATTCGACGTAGGTAAAGGTTTTATTTAATACCTGTTATTATTCGCTCTCATGTTCACAGTCCAAGTTTTCAAGCAAAGCCCGGCTGTTGAGAAACCAGGCTACTTTATTTGTTACTCTTTAATATTAAGTGCCGATCAAGACACTCGCTGACAGAAATAAAATAAATAAATGGACTATCCTCACTTCGTTCGGGGTCCATCAGATTAACAACAAAAATAACGAATTGGCAGTATGTGTTCGTTGAATTTTGTTGAAATCGGGCCAGATACCAACATTTGGTTTACTACTATAGTTCATTTATCGTATTAATATTGGTGAACTATTTCCGGTTTATACCACATTATTCTGGATTAGAGCAGTTTGGGGTTCTGGCCCGATTTTTACAAAATACAACAAACAGATTAACATTTGGTTTATAGTGAATTTATTACACTTTTAAAACCTATTAAAGGAATGATTAGTATACGGCATATCCATCTATGGTACTAACATACGTTCTTTACTTCACGATATTAACATATTCTGTTATCTTAGTACGTATTAATACCACACAGATTAGACAAGTGCGTATGATTGAAGAACCTCAACGTAGACGTCACAACTAAGATACCAATTAGACATATAGTATATATAGGTATATTACACGATGATTGAGACAAGAACTTGTGATTGGTTGATGCGAGGAAAGACCACGAAATGTATAAGGAAGTGTTCAAAGATGTCAGAGTATTGCTATCAACATAACTTCCAGATAGGAAGAGGAGGTGCTATATTCGTTCCATGTTCGAAGTGTGGTCGAGGCTGTCGTACTAGTTACGGACTTTGTGCGACATGTGGTGCACCTCGACTACGTCTCATTCGCAATAAGAAGAACCTCGATAAGAAAATAGCTAAGGAGGCTAATGTGGTGGAATCAGAGAAAGATCCAAATGTGGTGGACATTCACGATCTCGATAATGCATTAGATGACCTCTCAATTGGTGAGAAAGATCTAAATGTGGTAGAATCGGAGGATAAGTAGAAATCACGATACGAAAAAAAGAAAAAAAGAATGAAGAGAAATTGTTATGCGACCTCTCTTCATTTTTTTTTTTTTTACAAACAATTAGACAATTTACAGGCATATGGTATACAACTAGTATGGATGATCTTATTAGATTACTTGGTTCAGAAATTTGTGCAAGCCTACATATCAAACCACGGTTGCATATTAACACTGGGGAAACATGTTCCGAATGTCTATGCCCGATGGAAGTGCAAGGAACGGAATTCATATGTCCCACATGTGGTCTTGTTTCCGAGGTCGAATCATGCGAAGAAACAACTATCGATGTTACTACTCGGTTACGTATAGTAGGTCCGGATAGCTTTCGGTATCAACATGATCTAGACCGCACAATCCCAAAGCAAAGCGATAACAAAGAATTACAACTACGAACGATCATGCGAGAACTACAGGCATACAACACTATTTATAAACAAAATTATGATCTATCGTTTCCCACAAATGTATTAGTAATCGTAGCCGACGCATTCATCCAAGTAAAGAAGGTTTGTATCAAACGTAGCTATGCGAAACGAATTATTTTAGCTGCTATGCTTTATCAGGCATGTATACAATGTGGGTTCGTTCGATCTAAAGGCGAGGTCGCTCGTTTTATGCAACTAAACAATAAAAGCATATGTCGTGGAAATGTCTTTATACGTTCTCTACATGATGACGATAAGATCGATATAGATTTAAATACCGATCGAATAGCTCCTCACATTACAACGACCTTTGCTAAACTCGACCCATCGGGAGTATTTAAAAATATCCAACGAATAGTCTATGAGATCGTTCATAAGGCAATAGAAAACAATATAGGTACCAGCTCCATACTTAGAACTAAAGTCGTTGGAGCAAGTTACGAGGTATTACGCCGTTCAGGATCACATATATCTCTTATCGACGTTATTAAACGATGTGGTACACATAAGGGTTCAATCACGCGTTTTATTGATGAGTTGCTTGCTTACAATTCACACTTTGAGTCCATCTATATGAGACACGGTCTAACTAGTGATAGACCTTATGTTAATTAGTGGCTGACGAAATCGAGACAGAAATCTGCATACGAACCAGACATTCCGAAAGGTCCATAGAATTCCAATCCGACCCTAAAATTCCGATCCGACCCTCTTTTTTTATTTTTAAGATTTTTTATTTTTTAGGTCTTTTTGGAATTTTTTAGATTTTTTTGGAATTTAGGGTCCAATTGGAATTTTATAGACCTTTTGGAATTTCGCCCACGCTGATGACGTGATGTGGTAGACAGAAATTTACATATAAACCAAAACAACACGGTAATTTATACGATTTTGCTCTTAGCAAAGACTGCTCTTAGTGAAGTTTAAATAAAATCCACGCCGGTTTCTTTCAAAGGAGATATCTATTCTTACCCCACTAGACTGCCAAGTTTTTCTCGCATTTCCTTTCGAACTTCGGAGCGAATTTGTTCCACGCTTTTTTCACTACCCGAAGTCTCGTGACGAATTTCAGCCCTCATAATCTCGTATTTATCTGCTTCAGCGAGGATGATACTGTATTCAGAATCAGATATATTTTCATCGCGTAGGGCTTTCGATACTAGATCACGAATCGTATTAATTTTCGCTTTTGCCAACATAGTTGTTCTCTCATGTTTAGATACTTTTATTCCTATTTTTTTAGCTCCAATGGTCGTAGATGCTGAAATTAATCCACATAAGCCACCAATAACACCAAGTGGTAGACCAATCACTATTCCAAATCCGGTTAAAGCTACTCCCAATCCGGATCCAGATAAAATCACAGATAGACCTCCTGTTACCACTGCGATACCATGAACTATTCCTTGAGAACGCGCATATTTCTTAAGCACGCCTTCATAGTGTTTTTCTTGAATTTCGATATCCGAAAGCGTATCTCGGACTGTTTTCAGTCGAAAATTCTTTCCAGTGCCACTAGCAAGCGATGGATAGATATTTGGGGCTGATGGAAGAAGTGGTTGAATTGAATCACCGTCCATCGTATATGTGATATACGTATGATTTACTCAAGCTTCAATACGAAACGTAGAGGCTGCTTGTTGAAGTCTATGAGATTGCCTTCCTCATCGTTAACTGTGAGGCTAATGTAGTTCCGCATCGTTCCTAAGGCTCGAATGGGTATGAGGGTTGGTGGAAAGTAAGTTGTTTCGTTAAAAATGTGGGGTGTCGGATTAAGAGTATATAGGACTTTAGATGGCTTCCCCTCAAGAAGTGAGAAGTCGGAATCCACCACATCACAGTAGATATATATATGCTTAACATCTTTTGGCACCAGGGTGTATTTTCCCACAGCGATGGTCACATAGTCTGCCACATCTTTATCTACTTTGATACCAAACAAATCGCAGATATTCTTAGTGAACTGGATTGGTTTCTTGACCTTCATAAGCCAATATTTCCTAAATGGGTGGTCTATGAATTCCAAGAAACCAGCATTGACTGCGGGATCGAAGTAGTTTACAAAGTGTGCCATACTATAATGGCCCGCCTTAATTTCGTATGGAAACACCACACTATTGTCATCCCACTTAAAGCTCCCTTTCTCAGCTAGGTTCCACCAATTATCACTAAGAGTGACCTCAACTAGCGAAATATTATTGATAAGAATGGGATTATCAAAGTAGACCGTATGGTCAGCCGTAGGACATGTGACATTTAAGATAACCATTATATATTGAAGTTATAAACTATGTATATGTATAACTTCAATATGAGGAGGCACGGAGGTAATTTCAGCTACCATTATGAGGGGGGAGACGACGAGAGAGATGATGAGACCCCAACACGGAATGCTAATTTACAGTCAAAGGCTGAAATTCAATCTAGGAGAGAGACAAAGAGAATAGCTGAGGAAAATGAAAAGGTCGCAACATTGAATACCGATCTATTAGCGAAGTTTAAGAAACAATATCCACATGCAGATTTTCATCAGTTCTATGTATCCACGGATATAGATGGTCCCGGTAAATATTCGACGAGTATTTGGTTTCGAGATGGGAATCATGGCTATGTGGTCTATGGTGATGATGTCTCCAAGCTACCTGCTACCATTCAAAAACGCATCGATAACGCATTGTGGGATGTGCATGATGGTTTTCCACATACATTAACACTAGATAAAAGTGTGAAATATCCTATTGCGGCGGCCCCAGATACCGAAAAAGCACAAGATATCGATCTCATCAATCTATGGATATACGTCACACCTACGAAAAAGTTCAACGCGGGCGTTCCTAACATATTCAAGGAGACCGTCATAAAGCATATGACAGCAAATGAGTCCTACCATTGGTTACATGGTCCGGATTTCAAATATTGGCCTCAACAATTGAATTTCGCAACGTGGTGTGCGACTTCTGGATGTGGAGTGTCATTGTTTGATCCTATTTTCAAAACGTATCCTATTGTTCAAGGACTACTACGATTTCACGTTTATTTCACAATACGAAGAATTCTGCATGAACTTGGTGGTGCTCATGGAGTTCCTCTACCTGGTGACTCTGCTTTCAAGCAAATGGATAACCTCTATAACAAATCAGCTCTTGAGAAATTGTGCGTTGAGTTTGGTTTATCTCGAACACCAGATTTCCGATGGCACGGAGGTAGGAATAATGGACTAGGAGATATATTCCTTTCGAAAACGGTTTAGTGGTAAGCTATAAAAACTATCTTACAGCTATACTACACACACATAAGAGATTAAACCTAGCAATAGCTATAGGGGTACGATTACTACCAAGCAATCTTGAGTACTACCTCGACAAGAAGGATGGTTATAAAAATCCAATACCGCTAGCTACAGAAGGTATGGTGTTAGGCGTAAACGATATTAATGCAGATGTTCTCGAAACCAAATCACCACCAGATATGAAAGGTAAGAAACAAAAGAAACAATTACCACATCAAGTTCCACAACAATTACCACAACAAGTTCCACAACGAGTTTCACATAGTATCTTACCGAATCCTACTCCACAACATGAGATCAATCTAGCGATAGTATCTATTGCAGGAGCTGGAATTGCGTGGGCGTTATTTCGTTAACGACGTTTATATTGCTCTATTGTGATCACCACTATTGCTACGATGAATAACCAAACGTTCTCTGCTAATACTCCTAGAGCTTTACCGGCCATAGTAAATATGAAATTCGCAATTGATCCAACCATTCCAGGTAGTATCTGTCCAAGTTTCTTTCCCATTTCCTTTAACAAATCACCCATCGTTTTTAATCCCTTCTTTACTGTATCTACCACTTTGTCGATACCATCTTTTACTGGTTTCGGTACGGATCTCGATAATTGGGAAACTATTACACTAACGATAGCACCAATAGCAGTTACCACCGCAAGAACGGTCATTCCATACTTTCTGAAAATAGCTTTGACCCTATCGCGTAATGACATGCGTTCAAGTATGGATTCTTCTTGACGTTCAAGTAATTCTATTTCATTACGGATTCGTATTTTCTCTTTCTTAGCTGCTTCCTTCTGATCCTCAGTTGACGTTGGGTCTTGAAGTATGTTGTCTTCTAGTTTAAGATGTTCGGTGGCCTTTTCATTAGCTAGGATGACTTCTTCTACTGCTTCTTCATTTGTAGGGCCTAGAACGTATTTGAGATCCTTCCCAATCTTCTTATATATGTCACCATTCTTTGTGGTCAAAGGGATAGGTTTCTCATTGCTTCCGTAAGAGTGAATAGCGATTCTACCATCTTTCATGGTTGTTACTTCGAGTACGCCACGAATCCCTGCATCCACATAGTGTTCCAAGATTTTGTCGAATAGCATCTGCTTAGCGTTTTCCGATAAGTTTTGTGAGAAGTGAATATGTCGAGTCTCAAACTTTGGATCTTTCGAAGTGTAGAGTTCATCCATCAATAGATCAAACTCTTCATCTGTCATTGACGTTTCCTGATACTTTGGTATAGCACCTTCTTTGTTATAGTTACGTCTAGTTTTCATGTTGAGCGATTCACTAGGCTCCACATTCGTTGAGTCTGGAAACGCTAATTTCCATTCTTCTTTATCAACAGTATCATCATCATAATCTCTACCCTTTTCAGCTCCACCAGTTCTTTCATCAGTAGGATCGATCTCTCCATCACCTTCCATATTGAACATAACTATATATCTTGGTATATTCAACATGATATCAACGAAGTTAATTCCTATAGAAACACTAAGAGTGCCACTCGCACTCAAAGCTCAACGAACCTTATATAGAAAAACTTTCACTCCATCATCTGCCAATCCAGGTGAGACTCTCTATGTGGAAGTTCCAACGATGGGAGAAGATATCGTATTAGTACCTGGTAGTTTAGCATTATTGGGTGATATCGTATTGTCTGGGGGACATGCTAATAATCGAGTCGTTGCAAATGTTGGACGTTGCTTAGTTATACATCGAGTTTGTAAGATAGGAGCTGAAATAGTAGAAGACATTGCTCGATCGGATCTACTACAAACATATTCCGATATATATCTATCTACGCAAGAGAGAGAATCGAGAGTACAACAAGGTATCCAATCAGATAACACAAATAAGCTACGATCTAAGGCCGATGATGCAGGTACTTCAGATATTGGTGAGAATGCCCTACTAGCTGCATATGGTTCCAAATATAGAATTCCGTTAGACGTTGATATTCTGACACAACATGGAGTTCTATATCCACATGCATTAGAAGACACTATTTCATTCGAATTAACTCTAGCCCGCGCTATCGATATAATCGTTGGATCAGATTCGACAAAGATAGGCACATACAAGCTTACCAACATCCAGTTAGAATACGAAGCAATCAAGAATGAAACACTAGCTAGGAATGCATTTAACGCATATGAAAAAGGTACTGCATTCCTATACGATCACGCAGTTCACTTCAAGTTAGTACCTATCGCTAAGGCATCAGATACTTTGATATCTCAGAATATAAATGTTCCACGACGATCATTTGCTGGATTACTTTTTCTATTCGTAGATCCTCCCACCGCCGGTTCACGAGATAGTGAAGCATTCGTAAATCCTGATATTTCGAAGATAGAGATAGACGTAAATGGAGTTCCAAATAGATTCTTTCCAGGAGGTATGTTAACATCAGATTTTTGGGAGTCCGCAAAAGGATGGTTTGGTACATCCAATACTTCTATGACTCCTACCAAATTTTACAATAACAGATTTGCCATCCTAGTCGATTGTCGTACAGCAAAAGATTCCTCTGCTCATGGTGATGGAATGGCACAAACTGGTGGTGGAAAAGATATCGATATTCGTATACATAGAACTGCGGGTAAAATCGTTAGCACTGTAAACATGCATATCTACGTCCTTGCAGATGCTCAGCTCAAGATATTGAACAGATCTTTACATAGTATTACATATTGATGGGTTCTCTCGTAGAACATATTCCATTCAACACACTTATAGTAGGTCCAACGAATTGTGGAAAGACTGCATTTCTCATAGAACAACTTCGTGGACCATTTCGTGGTAAGTTCGATTATATAATATTAATTTGTCCTACGTATGCCCACAACAAAACATATCATGGATTTGCTAATCGAGATCCACACTTCTATGTTATATCTCCATCTCAGGATGCTATCAATACCACATTAAATATTTGTGCAACCTTTTGGTCAGGTACCAATACATTATTGATTCTTGATGATTGTGCCGCATCAAAAGATATAAAACGAAGAACTGACAAACTAGTAGATTTAGCATTCTCTGCTCGACATATAGGACTATCTATTTGGGTACTATCCCAACAATTAACGAGTATATGTAAACCTTTTCGTGAGAACGTAGCTATCGTAGTAGCATTTCATACGGCATCGGTTATAGATGGAAAGAGGATATTTGAAGATTACGGAGGCTCTCAAGAATGTAATGAATTACGAACGATACTTCGATCTCACAAGTTTGCTCGCATATGTTTTTGTTTGCGACATCCTTTCGTAGTAGTGTTAGAGCTACCCGCACCTATAATATATTATCATGGATGAGTACGTCAAAAAACTGGAAGATGAATGCGATATTACTTGTCCTCCAACCAAATTGGAATTTCCAACAAAATTGGAGGGTATTGAAGAATGTCGGGAAGCACTTAAGACTTTAGCTGTAATGGGTACAACGAAAGAATATCTAGGACAGAATTTCTCAATAGTAGATATAACTAAACTATCTGAGAAGGACGTAAAACGTTTACATAGTAGATACCAGGCCGTATTAGCAAAGAAAATAACAGAATGCTTAGTAAATGGTGTACTACGTCTAACTACTCGCGCGGTCGCATACGTAGTTCCACTAGATGATCAACAAGCACTGTTTAAGGATCTACAAGAAAACTACTTAGTCCGTAATGAGATATCTGCTGTGGCTGCCTTGTTATCTCTTAAAGCAGGTCGATTCGTAGCTCTAGCTAGTGCTTTGTTCCATGTAGCTGATCATATAGTCATTCCTTGTACTCCTATTGAACCTTCGCAAGTACTTACTATATCGAATCAAGATGGAACAAACGGATCAGATAACTGCGAATCCACCAACGACTGCACCAACTAAAGTAAAAGATCCAAAGAGGGTTGCTGCTGGGAAAGCCTTAGCACTAAGTAATAAACTTGCTAGAGAGGCTCAAAAGAGAGAAATTTCGCGTGAAAGCGAATTATCTAAAGAAACCGATGTAGAGGAAAATTGGATATCCACTACTACCATTCTCACAGTTCTTGGTACGGGTGCTGCATTGGTTGGAGCGTACTATCAATACAGAAGATATAGAGATGACACTCCTAAGAACGTTAGTCCGATACGACCAGCAAGTCCGATAAAGACTACAGTGCCAGATATGGAGTAACAGTTAAAGACTAGAGACTATACGATATATATTATAATGGATAAAGAATTGACGAAAATAGCAACCGATGCTGCTATGATAACTGGAATCGCTACTGGTATTGGATGGATCGTAAAAAAGGCTACCAAGGAATCTATGCTTAACGATCCTTCTATTTCTATTATAAATTACGTGAAGTGGACTGCAGTAATAGCTGGTAGCATATATGCAAAACAATATCTCGAGAAACAAAAGACCAAACCATAATGGCGGTAGCAATTGGAATGGCAATTTTCGGAGCAATTTTGAATGCAACGGCATTTACTGGTAGTCAAGTGCTCGCTAGGATATTAACTGGAAATGACGAAACTGCTAATATAGAACGAGAAAGACATGATAAGGCCCTTGAGAAACAAGAATCTGAAATGGGGGCTTATAGAAAGGAACATCAAATATTATACGACTATGCCCAAGAACAGGAAGGCCTTGAGTATGATGCATACAACACTCAAAACGATACCAACAAAGCCTTTGTGCAATCCGATAAGTTACGTCAGGCACTGAAACGACTCAAAGCAATGAAAGAACCTCGTTTATCTGACTACTATCAACCCTCAATCAATCAGAAGACTGGCGAGTTGATCTATGTTGGTGGTGGAATGCTAGTTGCTGGATATGCGATTAGTCGATATGCTTTTTAAAAAAACGAATTTTATTATACTAATGGTCCATTTAAAGCTATGTATGTATATATGTATCAGTGTGCAATGTGTGAATATTTCGAACTTGCACTGACTAAGGTTGGTATTAGACTCAAAGGAGATGAATTGTTCGTAGAAGCTAATGTTTTCCTACATATAGATTCCTCTACTTCGTGGTGTACGAAATCTTTCATAGACATGTTGAATTCTAAAGAAAGGCCCGTCATTACTAAGTTCGATGACGTTGGTCCTTTCTACTTAGTAAATCTAGAAATTCAAAGCTCCACATCGAATAGATTCTTCACAGTTAGTAATCTAGCGATTTGTAATGACGAACTCATCTATGAGTATATGTCCGTATATGAAGATCAGAATACGAATTGTGATAATGTATACAAAGTCGGTTTAGTATTGGGACGTGATGCCATTGAATCTCTCAATATAGAATCTAGACCAATTAATGTAAGCCAATCTATTAACTAATTGTTTGTTTGTTAAAAAAATAAAATAATAATAATAAAGACTTATCAATCCAATGAGTTCTTATTACTTTTTTTTTGTTTTGTTTGGTTTTGTTCATGTTGAAGGTTTGAATGTATATATACATAAATGGATGCTAAACTTGCTAATATCTTCTATGGCCCTATGGGCTATTGGAAAGGTCATACTGCAATTGGCAAATTGTCAGTGGCGGCAAAGGTATCTGAAGACATAGCTAATAGTTGGTTGGAGAAACATGCACTATGGCAAATATACTTACCACCACCACGTTATATACCACGACCACATTGGGCTGTATCAAAACCAAATGAGGTTCATCAAGCTGATTTGATATTTCTACCTCATGATAGACCTACACAGTAGTCGTGGAAGGAAACTATATAAGTATGCTTTAGTTGTGATTGACGTTGCTTCTAGATATAAAGAGGCTGAACCTTTAGCGTCAAAAGATAGTGGTGAAGTTTCTGCAGCCTTTGAACGAATCTACAAACGTAGTCCACTAGAATGGCCAAAAACATTGCAAGTTGATCCTGGTAGAGAATTCATGGGACGTATGTCTGAAACATTAGAACTACGTGGTACGAAAGTTCAACGAGGTGAAGCTGGTAATCATAGGGCACAAAGTTTTGTCGAACGAGCAAATAGAACGATAGCTGAAAGATTATTTGGATATCAATATGCAAAAGAGATGGTACTTACATCTGAAGGATCAGATGCTCGTAGTAGAGAATGGGTATTGAGGCTTCCTGATGTTATCAAGGCTATGAACAATGAAGTTACTCGACTAACAGGTAAGGAGCCTTCAAATTCTATAGAGGTACAACAAGTAAACATAAAGACTCCTACATATTCTCGAATTATTGGATTGAAAGAAAAGCGACTATACCATTCGATGTTTTAGTTCGATATCTATACTCACCGGGAGAATTGGAAGGTGGAGTAAAACGAGCAACTGATCCTGTATGGAGTTTACAGACATATTATATTTCTCGAAATGTGGTATCATCAAATCAACCAGTTCTATACTATTTAGGAAAAGATGCACCAAAGCGAGGGTTCGTTCGTGAAGAGTTACAGATAGTACCACTAGATACGGAACTACCACCAAGAGGTATTCTATTCGCACCTAATCGATCTAAGATAGAAGCAACTCACAAATAAAATCATTTAAGTCTTCATCATCTGGAATAGCGTTCTTATGACCATACATGTATGTTAGTGTATCGACTGCGGTTGATAGTATATTGCTAATAAAATCGTTTAAGTCTTCATCCTCTGGAAAGACGTCCACATGACCGTAGGCTAGTGTATCTATTCCATTTGCTGGAATCCATCGTTTACTATCGAATGGTGATAGAGATACTTTATTCATATGCACGCCATACATCCTGTGACCTTCGCTTCGAAGCATATGCATTCCATGGTGGAATACTTTCTTATCTTGTAAGCACTCTTTGTATTGCTCATGACGAATATTATGTTTTACAACTGCCTTCTTGGTACCTTTGGCTTTACGAATCTCACCACCACCTACTTTTAATATAGAATAGAGCTTCGAACGTAGTCCGACATATTCTACAATTGGAATACCTCCACATTCGTCTTTCATTTTACCAAGTACTTTCTTGTTATCGATACTATACAGCGGATGGTCCTCGCTATAGTTACTAGTATCATATAGATGTTTATGAGTTGCCATGTCTGAATAGATGTCTTCAGTTTTAATGTGTAGTAGTAGGCTGTCGGTATCGGTATAAAGTAGATTACAGCGTTGTCCATATTGCTTCTTGAGCTCGTTGTAGTAGAAGTCATACATCAAATGTTTTGATAGATCTAGAATTGACATTCCAACATATACTGGACGGTTAAGAAGTAGTTTGCTTTTGTAGTTATGCACTGCAGCTAGATTATCATCAAAGATCGTCGAATGAGCATATGTAGGTTTATTCAATAAACGTTGTAGTTTGTTTCCTTCCGAGGCACGCACTAATTGGATATCTACGCGCTTACGTAGATTCTCCATTGTTTTTCCAAATACACTATTGTTCATTAGCTTGTATAGATCCTGCTCGAAAGTGCTCTTCGCTTGTTTTC
The DNA here is from genome assembly GCA_030867875.1 of Actinernus sp. WN-2022. Classification (NCBI taxonomy): domain Eukaryota; kingdom Metazoa; phylum Cnidaria; class Anthozoa; order Actiniaria; family Actinernidae; genus Actinernus; species Actinernus sp. WN-2022. The sequence goes on along the minus strand of JAOWCC010000577.1, from coordinate 62,388,811 downwards.
GTAACTCTGTATTCATTCGTATGTATGGTTCCATCCATTGGGATTGATCAAATCGTAATGCCCTGTGGATCTTTTTCAAACGCATACCAAGAGATAGATACAGTTGTAGGTTGCGGTAGTGTAGCACATATCGTTCTTTGTTATATAGGTTAGGTACGAGTTTTTCCACTTTCAAAGATCCATTACCTTCATATAGTTCCTTAAATAGATCGGTTTGATACTCTGAGAACCAAGTTTTTTCCACCTGCATTCTCTCTGGAGCTAGTGGATAGCTGTTATGTGTATCGTGAAGTTCTCGAGGATAATCTAAATCGACTTCGAGGATATATCCTTTATCTGAATCGATTGCGTGTTGGGTTATTTGTTCTTCTGTTGGTGTGCACCACTCAAATCCTCCTGTTGGTAGACATTGACTCATGGCCCAACCATATAGATTATTGGCGTCAAGATATAGTATGTGACTATTTGGCTTATTAGGATCGAAATCGGGTATACTTTGGTTATTTGCTTTAGCATAACGCTGAGACACCATAGATATACCACCACGTAGACCTTTCTCGATGAATAAATGCATGTCATAGTCAGTTAATAGTTCAAGCTCCACACCTGTCTTCTTTAACAATGCATCCCACGATAGACCAGGACTAGTATAGTAGTGAGCAGGATCCAAACCATAGTTTTGCATACATGTTGTGCGAAAGGTCTCGAACACATCTGATAGAAGAAGTACATCAGTTTGTAAATATAGGTCGTGGTAGTCTCCCAATGTCTTGCAATCAAATACATTCCAAACTTTTATTGGGCTAAAGTGAACAAGTTGCACCGTAACTTTGTTGTCGGTAAGTGGTCGGCCGACAGCTTACCAACAGCTTACCGACAGCTTACCGACAGCTTACCGACAGCTTACCGACACCTTACCGACAGCTTACCAACAGCTTACCGACAGCTTACCGACAGCTTACCAACAGCTTACCGACAGCAATTTTTTTTCGTCTCAAACTCAAAGTGTGCGTATGTGCGTACATACTCGCTACGCTCTTGGTAACACGTAGCTTTCCAATGTTAGAACGAAATTTGTCAATAGCGTATTCTTACTACGTTGTAGATAGTTGGATATTGATGAAAACAGTGTACTCAATAATCTGTCTTTTCTTTGCAGCAATATACTCGATTCAATTCCGTAAATTAGTGAACCCGCGCCATCTTGGATTCCCACGTGATATCACGTGTTCTTTAACTGCGGCAAACTGCGGGAAACTGCGTCAAACTGCGGCAAATCTATTATTTTAGAATCCTGACTTTTTGACGCCTCTGGCACGCAGGGTATTTACCAAAACCATCTTGCTGTACGTTTGTAAAACTGTTTGTCATGAATTCGAATTCGCGTTGGCATTCGAAAAGTTGCCCGAAATTTCGGCGACATTCGTAGGAACATTAAGAGCGAACTTCGTCGTAATATGTTTGCATGACTTTAGCACAATACTGTAGTTATCTGTTAATTTGCCGTACGTGAGATCGCACTGTATCGAAGGGGTTTATCGTTGTCACAACGTTGGAAACTTTGGAAACTATTAAGCGTATTTTGGTTCAAAATATTCTTGAGCCAGTATGAGATAACGATTCATGCGCTTTCAGACTGATTGTCTGGTTTTTGACACAACAGGAGAGGCCCAACAGTGAGTGCCGCGGATATTTTAATTTGTTATCTGTTATCGAAGCGGTTTTATCGTTGCCAGAACGTTGAAAACTTAAGAAGGTATAAAGCATATTTTGGTTCAAATGAGTCAACCACAGCTTACCGACAGCTTACCAACAGCTTACCGACAGCTTACCGACAGCTTACCGACAGCTTACCGACAGCTTACCGACAGCTTACCGACAGCTTACCGACACAATTTTACCGACCACTTACCAACCACTTACCGACCACTTACCGACCACTTACCAACCACTTACCGACCACTTACCGACCACTTACCAACCACTTACCGACCACTTACCAACCACTTACCGACCACTTACCGACCACTTACCGACCACTTACCAACCACTTACCGACCACTTACCGACAACGTATTTACGGTGCAACTTGTTCACTTTAGCCCTTTTATTGCGTGTTCGTAATCTTCATCGGATATATCCTCTAGAATTAGTTTACTATAGAACGCATCTTTCAGTGGAAGAGAAGTCTCTGTAAATCTATCCCAAGAATCCATGTACTCATATGGATAAACTCCTTTACGAGTTAATAGTTTGGATTTCTCTTGATCGTGTGTATGTTTTGCAATTTGTTGAAAGGTATATTGAGATGCGCTTTCTACCAACTTACTAAGAGATAATGGTAGGAATTGAATACTATCTATGAACCTTAAGTTACCAAGCGAGAATGAAATGTATTTCTCCATATTGTTTGGAATACAAGAGATCTTACCTGACGTCTTGGATATGGATTGCATTAGTAGGTGAGAATCATATCCACGAAGATTATGGAATACAACTGGGATGGTAGGAAAAGTACGTAATTTGAGATTACAGGTATTGTGTGCGGCACCTCGAAACTCGCCTGTGATGTGGCAATGATCACGTACTCTATCTTTACCAACCAAAGGCTTATGACAGATATGGCAAACCGTTGCTCTATTATAAACCCTATAGTTTTCCTGTGACATGCGTAGTGGTTTAGACTTTTGGGCTTTGATCTTCACCTCTTCCTCTTGTATACATTGTAGAAAACGTTCGATAGTATCCATGCCTCTATATAGTACTGGTGGTTCGCTATGACCATCGGAACGTACAACTATATAGCAAAATCCACAGGGGATATGTTCTTCTGTTTTAAGTGTATTGCTCTTCTTTGGGTCTTGGGCAGGTCCTTCGATCTTAGTGGTCAAAGCCTCAAGGTCTGCATAGATAATATAGGGTACTTTGAGCTGTTTGTGTATATTCTGAAATGAGACTTTGTCGTTATTATTGGTAGGCATTTCAATGCGTATGGCTCTGTCATTGATACCATTACACTCTGGAATGTGATTCTCAAGTAGAGTTTCTGTGTAATATCCATGTAGACATCGCTCGCAAAAGTGCTTCCTATTATTATGCTTTGTTTGATCAAATAGGAGGCGATTAAAGTTCTTGATCCAACAATAGTGTTGCTTACCACTATTTTGGTCTTCTATTAGCAATAGGTTAACACGCTTTAAGAAAGTCTCATTCGAAATGTGGTGTATGATCAAGTGCTTTTCCTTCGAATTCCATCCAAACACATTAATCGAGATTTTGTTTTGCTTCTCTACGCGTTTTATTTGTGAGATTGGTGTTGGCGCATCCACACCATCAAAGTTAAACCCATCGTCTCCTTTATATTTCGATGTCTCCTGAGGTTTTTTTATGTTTGAAAGTTTTGCTGTTTTTCTTGCGGTTGAAAGAGCTTCTGCGCGTAGTGACCAACGTAAGCAATTGTCGTCTTTGTATTTCACATTGATCACTGCTTTCTTATTAGCTATTTCTGGAGGTAGTGGTAAATATGAACCTCCATGTATTGGTTGATATCTAGCGATGTTTAACCATAGAATATTGACTGTATATATAACCCAGTTCGATCCTCGACTGATCCACTTCTCGATTTGGTTGTATATATTAGCATGTGCGTCTACTATTACCCTACGGATCCCATCATTGTTGGTCAAAACAGATTGAAAGCTATAGAAGGTGGCTGTCTCATATACGTAACCATCAGGTTTATCAAGTATGAATGTTATATTTAAACCTAACTGAGCCTTTAATGTACCACGTTCTTGAATCTCTTCCTTAATCTTTTCTGTAGTTTGCTTACGCACACCAGCAAGAAAAGCAACTGGATCTGCTACTAGAGGATTATCATCTGGAATATCCATCTTCCACCCGCTTAAATAATTCCTTAAAGCACGTGCTCGGACAAACGTTAGTGTATGCTCAGCCATGATGTAATACCTTATAACCACACTACTCTAATAGGGTGTTGAAATGTAATAAATTCACTACAAACAAAGTGTTTGAGCCTTGATCTAATACCTTATGACTACAATCCTTCAATATGATGTAGAAATATGATGAATGGACTATAGTAGTAAATAATGATTATGATAATATATGGTATAATACCTTATAACCACACTACTCTAATAGGGTGTTGAAATGTAATAAATTCACTATAAACCAAATGTTCGCTTGTCTAATCTGTGTGGTATTAATACGTACTAAGATAACAGTATATGTTAATATCGTGAAGTAAAGAATATATGTTAGTACCATATATGGATATACCGTATACTAATCATTCCTCTAATAGGTTTTAAAAATGTAATAAATTCACTATAAACCAAATGTTAATCTGTTTGTTGTATTTTGTAAAAATCGGGCCAGAACCCCAAACTGCTCTAATCCAGAATAATGTGGTATAAACCGGAAATAGTTCACCAATATTAATACGATAAATGAACTATAGTAGTAAACCAAATGTTGGTATCTGGCCCGATTTCAACAAAATTCAACGAACACATACTGCCAATTCGTTATTTTTGTTGTTAATCTGATGGACCCCGAACGAAGTGAGGATAGTCCATTAGATTAAAAAACAACAAAAATAACGAATTGGTAGTATGTGTTCGTTGAATTTTGTTGGAATCGGGCCAGAACCAACATTTGTTATACTACTCTAAACTTTCTCAAGTACAAAATAACTTTAAAGTTGAGATAAACAATATTCCGCTAAAAAGGGAGGTAGTCTATAAATCCCTTGGACTCCTTATAGATGAAAACCTAATCTGGGACTCGCATATTGATGCAGTTTCAAAGAAAATATCTGCGGGTCTTGCAGTTTTAAAGCGTATAGGTCCTACTATACCTTTTGAAACTCGATTAAGCATGTACAAGGCATTGATTTTACCATACTTTGATCATTGTAGCTCTGTTTGGGGAAATATTGGCAAAGGACTATCAAATAGACTCCAACAACTACATAACAGAGCAGCAAGGATTATTACGCTCTCAAATTACGAAACACGATCTAGTGACTTATTGGATGAGCTAGGCTGGGAAAAACTGGAACATAGGAGAACTAGACAACTTGCTATATTAATGTATAAAATCCACAACAATCTTTCTCCATTATATCTGAGAAAGATTTTTAATAATACTTCTAATGTCCACTCCTACAATCTGAGAAATTCTGAAATTAACTTGCATATTCCAAGACCTAAGTCAGAAGCAGCAAAATGTGGCCTTCACTACAGGGGGTCTGCCCTCTGGAATAAAATCCCTGTGGAAGCAAGAGATCAAACTAGTCTAAATGGTTTTAAATCACGCCTATTAAATAAGACAATATTTGATAAATTACTGTAAATTAAGTTATTCTAGGAAATTTATTGTAGGAAATTTATTATAGGACTAATAGTAGTAGGTTTTGAATGTATACATAGTAATAATTATAATGATTCTTATGTAAATTTTACTTTTTATATCATTTAATATTGTAATTAAGCTTAACTCACAGCTCTCTGGAAGACCATATTTGTGAAGTGACTCCGTGTTGAAATAAAGATTATGATGATGATGAGGACTTGAAGAATTGTAAAACTTATTTGATGCAGCGATTTTCAAGTGAATTGTGATTGCAGAGTTAAACGCGTAAACATGGCCTGCGTCAGACGTGATTTCCTCTCTTCTATAAACTCTCTTAATATGGACTTGTCCGTCTTTTCTTCTCCGATAAAGGCAACACTAATTTTCTTTGAAGTAAGAATAGCCGGACCTTGGTCTTGCATCGGTGAAGTTAAATGAGAAATGACTGAACATTACGAGCTTCGCAACCTTTGAGCTGACGGTTTCCCAAGTGACTTCCAGAGCCAGTGCGTTTACTGACAAAGTGTCTTCACCCGAAAACAAACTCTCTTACTGCTTGTTTGTGTGAATCCTTGAATTCGTCGAAATCAAACTTTTCCAGAGCAAATTTAAACGCATTTTGGAACAGCAATCGAAAGCCTTTGGTCCGGCTTTCAAAACAATGTATATTATGCAAATCAATTAGCGACATGATTTCAGTGGCAAGTTTTTGATTGGCTAAAACCCGACAATGTCTCAGCTCGCGTGCCCAGTCGTGAGTGGGGAGAGGATCGCGGGCTCACCGAAACCCCCATGGCTGGAAACTGAGCCTAGGGAACTAGGTAACTGGTAGTTATTTCGCTATTAATTATTTTTCTTGTCGTTTTCAAAGAATATTGGAGGGTACCTATCCTTCGAGTCAGGATCCGAGTCAGGATTCCGAGTCAGGATCCGAGTCAGGATCCGAGTCAGGATCCGAGTCAGGATTTCGAGTCAGGATTTCGAGTCAGGATTCCGAGTCAGGATCCGAGTCAGGATTCGAGTCAGGATTCGAGTCAGGATTTCGAGTCAGGATCCGAGTCAGGATTAGCCTGCTATGCAGACGTATTTTTTCACTATCATAAATTCGAAGAAAAAAGTAAAATACGTCTGCATAGCAGGCTAAGTCAGGATCCGAGTCAGGATTTTAGGGTAGGAATTATCCGGGCCTTCTTGCTAAGCTAAGTTTACTGACAGTAAACTTTATAGCGAGAAGGTCCTCTGGCATCCAGAACCTGGTTTACTAACCGCTTTATCCCTTAAGGATAGCGCTACCACGGGGTACGGGGTTAAGTCTGTAACCCTTCGTATAGTCATAGTTAACCGGCCAACGGACCTGTAGGGTCTGTACAATGTGCGAGCCAGGGAGCGATGCGAGCCAGCGATGCGAGCCATGCAAAAAAAATATAATTAATCAAAAACAAAATTTAGCCAGACAAATTAAAGTTCAATCGATTCTTTCCAGTACTGATGATGAAACACTCATACAAATCCTTATTCAGTTGACCGGGGATAGGGAAAGTGCGAGTTGAAAAGTGCGTGGTGCGAGTTGAAATGTTACAGGCAAAAATGGCGGGGAAAAGACATGATCTGTCGCCGTGCTGAGTGGAAATTTCGAAGATCGGCTGAGCCAAGTCCAAGAGAATTTGACTTTCTTTCCGATTAACGATAAAAAGCAAACTTTTTTTGACGACCTTTCGGAATCATTATTCTCCAGATACAGAAACGAGATGAACAGACCGAAAAAACAGAACAGACATTAAAAGAGCCGAGAAGTTTAGAACTGCATGAGCGAACTGGAGAACAGAGACTGAACTGAACCCGGACTAGAGTCAATTCAGTGTAGAGTATGGACATGATTAGATATGAACCCAAAAAACTGAGCTGAGTGCATGAATAGAATAAATAGAACTGGAAACCGAACCCAATGTTGAAACTGTTTGACGCCCTTACACAAAGAAATTGAGAAAATTGAACTGATCGATGCCCGAAACCGAACAGAACATATATTGGCTTACGGATATGAATCGAATATACAGAACTGAATCAGTAAACTACTTTTCGGATTGCAAAAACGATTTATCGAACTGCAAATGACATGAACGAACTAGTAGGGTAAAGAAGAAAAGTATTAAACCGAAAAAAAATGACAGAACAAGAAAAACGAGCGAAACTGATCATGAATACTGAGAGGAAATTAATTATAAAATTGGCCGGACCCTTGTGGAAACATCAACAAAGGGTGACTTTTTCGATTCTCGCTGGAAAATCGATGGAAACAACGGCTGTCACGGAAATGATGATTGTTATAGGTTTTAGTTTATTTAGAAGTCGCATGTGTGTTACAGAACTGTTGATGTTTCATGGGTTTAGCGCTATGGATTCGGGAACGCACTGAAATATAGAGCGGCTATATAGAATGTATATTGGAACAAGCCGCCCACTGGGCTTTCACTTGGGCCACTATATATATATATTAATGCAGCCAGACACTCTTTAAGGTGAGCACACACCAGGAGACATTTTGCATGTCCCCTAGTGTATGTCTCACCTTTATGGAGGAAGGGGTACCCCCATAAAGAAATTGTTTTCAGTGTCCAAGGGAGGCACCATTAGAAATGTGGAGGGGGGAGGTAGGACTTCCTCAAGATGCACATTTTTTTCGTCGCTGGAAGAATTAGATAGAAGAAAGGGAATAGTTAAACTAAGTAATAAATTGAACTGAATTGTGATTGCAATCGAAATATTGTAAATTAGAATTAGAAAGGACTTACCTCTGAATAACTGTGAGGGTAAAGAGAACCAAATAAACGTCCAGCGAGGTACATGTATACGCTGGTTCATTTTTCTAGGGATCCAGGTGCACCGAGATTTATGGGTCCGCGTACCCAGACTGACTTGGAGTTTCTGTATACGGAAAATTTGTTTTTTTCCATCTCAAAAAGCATTTACCATTGCAGGAACTCTAATCTCAGTTTTCTTACTTTTTCTTGCAACTCGCATTTTTCAACTCGCATCACTCCCATTCTCCAGTTGACCGACAACCGGTAAGCAAAGCACACACTGGCGGAAGCCCTAGCCCTGAAAACACATGGTAACTCGAGCCACCGACACCAAATCCGCGGCTGAACTGATGATGAGCCAACAGCTATAAATATCAATAGCGCTAGCAAAGCTTATTGCAACAGTTGGTTACATTGTACAACGTGTCGTGTGAATGCGATTGGTGCCTGTACCAAGCATTTTGGCCGAGTGTTTACACCCCTAAATTTGGTCCGCGGACCCAAAAGGTTTCGGCACGACACCTATTTTTGTCGTGTACATATGAACATTTCTGGGTCCGCGGACCCATAAATCTCGGTGCGCCTGGTTGGAGAGCCGTGCTTGAGAATTATAGCAAGTCTACAATAATTATTACCTCAAATAAATATTTTCAAACATAACAAAGGTATATCGGTTAATAAGAGTTTTATTATATGGCTATTTTGAAATCTAAAATAAAAGGTAAAGGCAGGGAATTTGTTTTAAATTTGCATTGCTACATCAGTACATGTACAGCGCACGTGTAACACTCAAATGGCTTCTCCAGTACTTTTACTGAATACAAGAAACTACGCTTGGGATTTTCAAAACGATCGAGAGTATCGTTGTATCTAACAAGAGGAAAGCCTAAGCAAAAAGAGTTTTCAAAAGTGAACAGTGTTCATTTAAAATGAGATAAATCAAACATCTTTCATCACTACAGCGACGCGGCAATATGTTAATGTCTCTATCAATTCCAAGCCCGCCCATGCCCCCCCCCCGGGCATTTGTGGGGATTTTGTCATTTTGGAATCAGAACGTTGCAAATGCCCCACCGTGGGGCCAGCTAAGTTATGCAAATGTCCCACCCCGGGGCAAGCATAGCGAACGCGCCAAATTTCTTCGCCGTTTCAAAGCCACATTTCACCGCTTTTCTTTATTAAAGTAATGCAGTACTCGCCTTCAAACACTTTCGTAAGTGCCCCCAAATCCCACATTCACTAGCCAGTTCCCAACAAACCGCACACTTCACCCCGAAACTGGGAAATTCCTAACGTCATGTTCACTGATGACTTTTCCGCCGCCATGTTGATCGATGAAGCAAGCACGTGTTCATCAGTTGAGCAAAACAAAATCAAACACAGGGGAGGGGTGGGATATTTTTTTGACAAATGCCCCAGGCCCGGGCTGACGCAAAACAAATGCCCCACCCCAGGGACAGACAGGTTGTCAAATGCCCCATCTTGCCCGGGGGGGGGGGGGGGATGGGCGGGCTTGGAATTGATAGAGACATAATTCAAACCTGTCGCTATTTGTGTCCAGACTGGGAATCCACCAGATCTTCATCAACTTTGATAAACAAAATTCAAGAATAATTTCATAACATGAATTCGCAGCAATTGTATGTGAGTATTTATTTTATTTTTTATATGACTCGCATGTTGTATTTGCATGGCTCGCATCGTTGTGTCGCATGGCTCGCTGGCTCGTATGTTGTCCACACTCGATTAGAGGTAATTATAAATTTCTTGGAATTCCTGACTCGAAATCCTGACTTGGAATCCTGACTCGAAATCCTGACTTGGAATCCTGACTCAGAATCCTGACTCGAAATCCTGACTCGAATCCTGACTCGAAATCCTGACTCGAATCCTGACTCGGAATCCTGACTCGGATCCTGACTCGGATCCTGACTCGAAATCCTGACTAGAGACTTAGTTTATCTCAGAATATTGGTGTGAACATATATTATAGTCCAACAAAATTGTAAAATATGTACATGATCAATTTTACATGTACAGTGTATGTAAAATTGATCAGTTACTGGAACCTTTGTTGACTATCAAGTAACACTCACCCAAACAGCAGGAAAACTGAACTTTAACACACTACATGTATATATATATTTATAAAATAATTTCGATAGTACGCACGCTCTGATTGGCTGTAAGCCGTGTTTCTATAATTCTATAGAAACATAGTAAGTTGAGCGCGCGCTTGAGCTAGTTGTGAGAATTTACATTTTGGTTATCAAATTAAGCGAGCGTTTCCGTGCTTTTATTTGTTTATTTTATAAAGGAAATAGAAAACATTTCCCCCTTGTTTCTATAGAGTTATAGAAACACTTGTAGAAGTTTGGAAGAACTCGAAATAACTGTGGAAACACTCGCCCTTCGGGCTCGTGTTCCCACTGGCATTTCTCGTTCTCCCAAACTCCCACTCGTGTTTCTATAACTCTATAGAAACAAGGGAAATGTTTTCTATTTCTTAAATAACAATCATTATTTCATTTATGCTAGAGGTAGTACATTTAGGGAAATGATGTAAGTGTAATCAATTTTGCAATGTATCAATTTTAAAGGCAGAACATACAAGCCATAATCATGACGTTAATGTACAAAAGGATGTCATTAAGAATAATGGGATCTCCGTGGATGGTAAAAAGTACAAGGTGACTTTCAAAGGTAATGTGAACTAAAATTTTAGTCATTACTGTTAGACCAATACATTACAGTGTATAATAGCTTTATACAGTAATATTGTAACCACATGTTTACCACCTTTTTTGGGCGGTATGCCTGAAATTCTATGGGAATAAACATGTGCTGTAAACTTTAAAAATAATAATATTAGATTAGCTTGTGTAGGATATCAACGTGTATGTTTACCCACTTTTTGGGTGGGACACCTGGAATTCTGTGGGAATAAACATACATGTGCTGTAAACTTTAAAAATAATACTAGATTAGCTTGTGTAGGATGTCAACGTGTATGTTTACCCCCTTTTTTGGGTGGCACACCTGAAATTCTGTGGGAATAAACATACATGTGCTGTAAACTTTAAAAATAATACTAGATTATTAGCTTGTGTAGGATATCAACATGTATGTTTACCCCCTTTTTGGGTGGCACACCTGAAATTCTGTGGGAATAAACATACATGTGCTGTAAACTTTAAAAATAATACTAGATTAGCTTGTGTAGGATATCAACATGTATGTTTACCCCCTTTTTGGGTGGCACACCTGAAATTCTGTGGGAATAAACATACATGTGCTGTAAACTTTAAAAATAATACTAGATTATTAGCTTGTGTAGGATATCAACATGTATGTTTACCCCCTTTTTGGGTGGCACACCTGAAATTCTGTGGGGATAAACATACATGTGCTGTAAACTTTAAAAATAATACTAGATTAGCTTGTGTAGGATGTCAACGTGTATGTTTACCCCCTTTTTGGGTGGCACACCGGAAATTCTGTGGGAATAAACATACATGTGCTGTAAACTTTAAAAATAATACTAGATTAGCTTGTGTAGGATATCAACATGTATGTTTACCCCCTTTTTGGGTGGCACACCTGAAATTCTGTGGGAATAAACATACATGTGCTGTAAACTTTAAAAATAATACTAGATTAGCTTGTGTAGGATATCAACATGTATGTTTACCCCCTTTTTGGGTGGTACACCTGAAATTCTGTGGGAATAAACATACATGTGCTGTAAACTTTAAAAATAATACTAGATTAGCTTGTGTAGGATATCAACATGTATGTTTACCCCCTTTTTGGGTGGCACACCTGAAATTCTGTGGGAATAAACATACATGTGCTGTAAACTTTAAAAATAATACTAGATTAGCTTGTGTAGGATATCAACATGTATGTTTACCCCCTTTTTGGGTGGCACACCTGAAATGCTGTGGGAATAAACATACATGTGCTGTAAACTTTAAAAATAATACTAGATTAGCTTGTGTAGGATATCAACATGTATGTTTACCCCCTTTTTGGGTGGCACACCTGAAATTCTGTGGGAATAAACATACATGTGCTGTAAACTTTAAAAATAATACTAGATTAGCTTGTGTAGGATATCAACATGTATGTTTACCCCCTTTTTTGGTGGCACACCTGAAATTCTGTGGGGATAAACATACATGTGCTGTAAACTTTAAAAATAATACTAGATTAGCTTGTGTAGGATATCAACATGTATGTTTACCCCCTTTTTGGGTGGCACACCTGAAATTCTGTGGCATTAAACATACATGTGCTGTAAACTTTAAAAATATTACTAGATTAGCTTGTGTAGGATATCAACATGTATGTTTACCCCCTTTTTGGGTGGCACACCTGAAATTCTGTGGGAATAAACATACATGTGCTGTAAACTTTAAAAATAATACTAGATTAGCTTGTGTAGGATGTCAACGTGTATGTTTACCCCCTTTTTGGGTGGCACACCTGAAATTCTGTGGGAATAAACATACATGTGCTGTAAACTTTAAAAATAATACTAGATTAGCTTGTGTAGGATATCAACATGTATGTTTACCCCCTTTTTGGGTGGCACACCTGAAATTCTGTGGGAATAAACATACATGTGCTGTAAACTTTAAAAATAATACTAGATTAGCTTGTGTAGGATATCAACATGTATGTTTACCCCCTTTTTGGGTGGCACACCTGAAATTCTGTGGGAATAAACATACATGTGCTGTAAACTTTAAAAATAATACTAGATTAGCTTGTGTAGGATATCAACATGTATGTTTACCCCCTTTTTGGGTGGCACACCTGAAATTCTGTGGGAATAAACATACATGTGCTGTAAACTTTAAAAATAATACTAGATTAGCTTGTGTAGGATATCAACATGTATGTTTACCCCCTTTTTGGGTGGCACACCTGAAATTCTGTGGGAATAAACATACATGTGCTGTAAACTTTAAAAATAATACTAGATTAGCTTGTGTAGGATGTCAACGTGTATGTTTACCCCCTTTTTTGGGTGGCACACCTGAAATTCTGTGGGAATAAACATACATGTGCTGTAAACTTTAAAAATAATAATAGATTAGCTTGTGTAGGATATCAACGTGTATGTTTACCCCCTTTTTTGGGTGGCACGCCTGAAATTCTGTGGGAATAAACATACATGTGCTGTAAACTTTAAAAATAATACTAGATTAGCTTGTGTAGGATATCAAGATGTATGTTTACCCCCTTTTTTGGGCGGCACACCTGAAATTCTGTGGCAATAAACATACTGTAAACCTTAAAAATAATACTAGAAGCTTGTGTAGAATGACAATATAATACAATGTATATGATTTTTTGGGTTGAGCATGCATACCTAATATTATGTGGGAATATATAAACATAATTGTAACAATTAAACTTTAAGAAATACAATAGAGGCTTGTGAAGGATGCCTATATGTATGTAATATTTGTTATTGCATGGCACATCTGGAAATCTGTTGGGTTAAGCATACTGAAAACCTAAAAATATAATAAAAGCTTTGTGTAAGTTGTAAAAATAATGTTTATTTTTCCCCTCAATGCTTTTGGGTGACATGCCTAAAACAGATATATGAATCATGGGCTGCATTCCTTGAAATTATGTACAATAAATATAATGTACACCTTAAAAGTATGATACACTGTATGGATAAAAATGCTTTGTGTAGGAACTGGTAAAATACATGTATGTATGTTTTTTCTCCACTTCCTTTTGAGTAGCACACCTGAAGCATAGAAAAATCATTGTGCATCACATCTTAAATTTTGTTTAGAAAAACCTAATTCAGATATACCACAAGTACAATGATATACACAGAACTTGTACAGTTATTTTCCACAACTACACTGTAGCATAATTAGAGCATATAATCAAACAAGTGCAGCAACATTAAGGTTGTAACCAGGAATTACAGTTACTGTAAATATTAACATTCTGTTATCAAAATAATGTGCTCATTCTTTCCTATTTCAAATTAGCTCAAACTTTACAAAATAACATTTACACATGTTTTTGTGCTCTTTATTTCTTTACTTTTTTTATCAGTTGTTGGAGGAAAAATTGATGAACTACTACAAACCTGGTCAAGCAAACTTGATGAAATTAGGACTCACTTTAAAGAACGGTTTCAATCTGGCCCCTCCTCTGCTAACCCACAACCAAACAGGAAAGCTAGAGGAAGGAAACGCAAAAGGCTTACATCCGTGGTGGACTGTACATCAAATGATGCATTGAGAACTTATGCTGAACTGGCTCTAGAGTTTTTCACAAAGAAGTTTACGCTATACAGTTGTCACATACAATTTTATAATGCAACCAAGTGCAAAGGGTTGACCCCTCCCTAATATCAAAATTAATAATACATCAAAAGTACATAAATAATATTATGGGGTAATCTTTATTTACATGTACATGTATATTTTTTCAGAATGCCTCAAAGATAGGCAACTACATTTTGTATCAGCAAAACCATTCCATAAGTAGTCGGTGTACAACATGAGTGGGGGTGTTATATCGGCTTATACAATCTCGAGTCAGAGGTGAAACATTGTTATAAAAGTCTTTCCTGTTCTGCATGCAATCATTATCATCTCAGTCATTGCTCAGATATTGTCCCTATATTAAGGCCCATCTAAAGGAGTACAACACTGTTGTCCATCAGCATCCAATGTTGGATCAAATGGAATTGTTTGGTCACCATATTAGTTGCTGTTTTCTTTTGTATTGAATGTACATGTAATTTCATCCAACAACATTGGATGATTTTGAATAACAATGTATTGTTCATTTGGACAGGCCATGAATGGTAAATTTCTTATGGTATTAACAAAACATACAATGTAACATTATAAGGGAACCTCAGCTGAATCTCAAATGTGTCTTATTGTTGCCTAAAACCATTGCTGTGTTTGTTTTCTGTAAATTGTATGCTAGACAGGTACATGGATGATTCTCCTTTTAAAAAAATAATTTGAATTTTGCGGCACTGCAGTTACCTTGGAATTCATGACGTCAAAGTGTTGCACTATTCTCTGAAAACAATAACTTTTCTGTTGTGTAACAATAGGGCAACACTGAGAGTTGGATTGTTTTTCAGCCGAGGTTTCCTTTAAGTATTTTCTTCATTTCAAAATAATAGACCTCTTTGCCAATACAGCCGCAAATTTGGCAGGGTCATAACGAGGTATATTTTTTCTCTAGTGATCCCATATTTTTACCCAGAACTTTGATCCCTGATCCCAATTTTCCAGTAATTTGTGATCCGTGATCCAGCCAAAAATAAATGAGCCCGTTCATATTCTGATATATTAATTCCGATCCCATAAAATATACGTTGATCCCAGGTCAGTGATCCCTGATTCCACATAGCTTGTTACGCCCCTGAATTTGAATTATATTTTCATTAAGACAGGGATGTCCAGGGGAAAAGTGCAGAACAATTTGTTAAATAAGGTTAAATTTTTCCATGTGTTGTTTAAACTTGTTTGTTTCTAATTATTCCATTATTTTTGTATTTTTCTCAAATTTGTTACTCAAACTTCAATTCTTCTAGAGTCCCTGGGCATATGTAAGCTGTGTACATGTGTACTAACTTAGAGGACTTAGAGGTTGGCCGAATAGAATTGCAATTAGGTGCCAAGCCTCGATTCGTTGCCATTTCTAGCAGCTCTTCAGCACTTCCTTCAGACACCCAATCTTGCATTTCATTCTCTCCCATGGTACAGAGCCTGTCTTTTTACATGTACATTTGAGAATTCATCAAAGAACACATCTGGGTCAAAAAGCTTGCGAAAGTAGGGGGGGGGGGGGGGGGGTACTTACATGAAAAATGGGTATGTATGTGAGGCCAAGAGGCTCTAACCCTGACCCTGTTTGACCCAAAATCCGAGCTCCAAAACCCCAATTGCCCCATTTTTGGGGGGGGAAAACCCTGATGCCTAAAAAATACTGAACCCCGACCCTGACTGCACCCACATTAAACTCAAATCTTGACCCTGATCTGCCCCCCCCCCCCCCCCCCCTCCCTTAAATCCAGGTGACAAACTGGAGTAGCGCAAATATTTCATTGCACCTATTTTACCACAAATATGCATTTTGCGAGGATTTGAAATCCGGGCAAAACATTTTTTTATCCTCTGGGGCTCGTCATTGATTTATTGTACTGTTTAATTGGTATAGATCGTTTTCACTGACGTCACAAAAAAATTTGCCTCGAGAAAAGACTGATATTAGTAAAATATTTTTAATGGTGTGTATAGAGCAGGTAAAAATATGTAAATGACCAAAATTTTGGAGCATTAGAGTACTTCCTAACTGAGCTGTCGGACAAATAATATTCAAACAATTTAGTGTAATTTGTATGCGGCGGCCATTTTGGCGGCCGAAAACGTACTCTACAAATAAAGCTGTTTTTCCCAGCAATATGATTAGCATTCACTTAAAAACACTTTAGATATCACTTTTTAACGTTAAATCAAGTCTAACATTTTAAATTGGCAGAAATATATGGATTTCCATGACATTTAGGAAACACGCTGAGCTGGGCTGTCACAAAATTTAAAATACTCTAACTCAATAACGACTCACCGTATCGACGTAAAATTTTACAAGAATACTGAGTATACCGATACCTAAATTATATTAAAAGAACAGGGTTATAGATCATTTAGTTTAGATTTTAGAATTTTGATGACGTCACGTGAAAACGATCTATATTTGTCCCTGTGTCTCTCCCCCCCCCCTCTAATTTCAAAATTCTACGTTGTATCGGTCTTTGCTAATTCATAAACGATTAGATCACTAGTTTGATCCAATGTACACCAGCAGGATTGTCGTTCACGGTTGCTTGCTTGAACAATTCGTCATACATTATTTCACCCGACTTGGGCTCCCTGTGGATAAAAATGTGCATATTTTTTTATAAAAGGGACGAAACTTGCATTTAAAAAAATTAACGATGCAATATAACAGGAATTTGTGTTTTTTGAATAATCCAACCCTTTTACAGCGAGAAACAATGATCAGAAATATTGTTTCCTTATTTTTTGTATTTTACTAGGCTCGGGCTCCCTGTGGTAAAATGTCAAATTTTCAATGCAAAGTTTCAGCAAGTTCCACCGAAGGCTTAGTATGTTATTTAGTGGACCATCCTCGACTGCATGACGTTGAAAAAAATTATGTTGCAAGTTGTTTGATCCTGACCTATAAAAATTCATAGATTGACTGGACCAAATGAATTATGAAAAGATATAATGTTATTGCGTACAAACGAGGAAACATCGCCATGGTGAAAAAGTAAGCATTTTATCGGCCTTCCGCTGGGGGTACATGCACGAAGGCAAAACCTGGGCTGCGGGAGAGAGAGAGGGGGGAGAGGTTCTTCAAGGTATAAAGGGGTAGGGTGACACGCATCCGTGGAGTGGCTTCCATGTACAGCTGTTTCGCATGCACCAAGACCATCAGCTGGTTGTACTCCAAGGGCGAGCAAAAAGCTGCTTTAAACCCCAACCACCACGCTAACACGTGTGGGAGCTGGAGATGTAAGCAAAGTGCTTAATAGCGATGTGGATCTCTCTGAAGAGAATCTGGTGGTGCAAAATGGAAACTGATGGCACGGCCAAATCAGAAATTATAAACCAAGCACTACTCTACACACGTTATGACGTAGCTAGCGTCTAACACGCATGATTGGGTTTAAATCAGCTTTTAGCTCGCCCTTAGCCTGCTTGTATGCAGACGTATTTTTTCACTCTCATAAATTCGAAGAAAAAGGTAACGTCTGCTTACCCGATCGCTTAAATAGTTTCCAATATGCACACCTCATTGTGTTATGGACCAATCAAATTTTACCTTTCATATCCTGGAAAGTGACGTATGTTGCATTTAAAATGATTCAGACAATACATCAAGTTGCCATTGGCCAATCATAGGAGAGTGTTCGCTGGCGCGCCAATTCACTAAAATTCTAACAATGGCTTTGATTGGGCAGAAAGTAGACGTTACTTTTTTTCTTCGAATTTATGAGAGTGAAAATATACATCTACATAGCATGTGTTGGGTAGCGCCATGCAACGTGCTTGGTTAGGGATAACCGTCGGAAAACCTCGAAAAATACCCTGAAAACTACAAAGCCGTGAAAAATTGCCCACCCTAAAATATACCTCATGGTAAAAATTGTTTCGCTTGGACATGTACAGCCCCTAAAAAATACTAAATCGCCGATTGAAACCCCTAAAAATACGACGATTATCCCCACCAGCCGAATATAGGAAGAACCTCCACTCGGGATCGGGAGCAAACCACTCGTCGGGATAAATTAATCCCTTACGTACCCCCTCGCTCCAGGCTGATAACTACTCTCAGGACATTTTGTCAGAGGCGCCAGTATTCCTTTTAAACACTTGAATCTCTGCTGCATGGAAGAAGGAATTTCTATATATACAGGGGCGTAGCCAGAGTTAATTAGTGAAGTAGGGGGTTCCTGCATATGACGTCACGGCGGCCATCGGGAGGAACATTAGCAAAATATTTCTCATTAGTGTCTTTTGTTCCGTCCTCCAACATGGCTGCATCGTCTTTGTCTCTTGAATCTCCAGGGATTGATTGTAACCCAGAAATAGTTTTAAACGTGCTATATATATTTCGGCTATCCAAACTAGCCTTCTTCAGGTACTACTGAGATGTTGTAAGTACTTACATCGTCTAGTATGTCTATAGCTAGTATCTGAAGAAGGCTAGTTATCGGTAACGTTTAAAACTATACACGTTGTTTCAGCTTTGCTGTAGTCCTTGGACTTCTCGTTTCTATTCATTATTCTTTGGCTGTTCAGATCTTCATACAGATCCAACGTTCAACAAGCACGGATATTTGTCCACGGTTTTTGCTTATTCGCGAGTTATTTGAAAAAATAAGCACTTTATCGGTCTTCCGCTCGGGGGTATGGGGCACAACATTCGTTGAAAAAAAAAAAAACTCTCCCCGATCCAGACCGATAACTCTAACTTGCCTTACAGTGCCGCCTATAGCCCGGCACAAAAAAAAAATTTGATTCTGTATCAGCCCCGTGTCTGGATCGGAGTTCGAAAAAATAAAAGTGAAAAAAAATAAACTTCGACGATTTTAGTGGCGTTAAAGTTAGGGAAAATATCCGTTTTGGGCTCCCTGTTTCCAGTTGGAAGTCAGCACGCGCGAGTCTTGCGGGGAGGGCCTGGAGTGTGACGTCAATCGGACATCATTTTACTTCAACTACCAGACTCCTTTGCACGATTTCTTTAATTTAGACCATTGTCTTGCTATTCTCGAAGGAGTTGGAAAATCTGAATAAAAAAATTAATAAAAAGGAAAAATATCATATTAGTTATAGGTAATCAAATGGGGACGAGTGAAATTAGGGATAAATCACGTGCGTTTGTCAAAATCGAAATCACGAGTCACTATTTGATTTCCATTAATATTATGGAGGGCAAATTACGATCCAGAATAAAACATTGTTTTAAGCGCGCGTAGGCGGCGTTTGAAAATTCACATGTGAAATTAAAAATTACACGTGAAATTTCAAGTTGAAATTAGGGATTAATTTGTCCTCTATGGTATTATGAAATAAACTCCATCTCAAGAAAAAGCACATCGAAATTAGTAAATTTACCAATTTTGGTGACATTTCAACGAATATTTACCATGTGGTGAGCTTTCAAGAGTCGCACAAATAAGAGATATATGTTTACTACATACACGTCACAGGTCACTAGTCTCCAGGCCCCCAAAGGGAATTGAAAACTGACGGCCACATGTTCTGGTTCTCAACTTTGAAAGGCCGTAAAAATATTACAGTTAAGTTTTAGCCTCCCATTTTTGCTTTAAGTTCTAAAGAATAGTTTAAATTTCAATCAAAAATTATAATTTTTGGGATCATAGGCACGTTAAGCTTCTCAGCACATATTATCAGAGACGCCACGCCACGCTTGAATGTCTGCTGCATGGAAGAAGGAATTTCTATATATACAGAATTTCAATATATACAGAGGCGTAGTAATAGTTTGAAGTAGGGGGGGGGGGATTCCTACAAGATAGATAGATAGATAGATAGATAGATGTGTTTATTGGCACCATATACAAAATTGTACATAGGTCTCAGACCTGCTGAGAAAGCTAACAAACGTAAGGTAAGATACAGGTATAGGAGTATATGTGTTAAATGTAGTTATTTTAACTATTATTTTTGCGTTTTTTGAAGCAGTCATGTATATATTTACAAACTTCTTTTTGTAATAATAAAGGCGGATCTATTAGTAAATTAAAAACTACATTTTCGTCTTGATATTTCGGTTTCTGTAAATTTAATTTTATATTCACAACATTGATTGTGTTTTCCCTTAAGTCATTGTAAAGGGGGCATCTCAATACAAAATGTAATTCGTCTTCTACTTCTTGTTTGTCACATTTTTGGCAAATTCGTTCTTCTGGTTTTAGGTAGGGCCTAGAATGTCGACCTTTTTCAATTTCGAGGGCGTGGTTACTTATTCTTAGACGAGTTAGAGCTACTCGATGATCAATGTTATGAACATTACAAAGGTATGGCTCAAGTGAATAGTTAATTTTAAAAGTACGATAAGTACGAAGTTTATTGCGTTGTCCTTCTTTTCTATCATCGTCGTTGATTTGGCTTAGCCAGCATTGGTATTCGATATCTTTTAATCTTTGTTTGAATAATTTTTCATAAGGCTTTTGAATTGCTGGGTTGACCGGAGGATCATTCCAGATGTCTCCGAGACCAACCGTACATATGACAGTTTTCATTTTCTGATACCAACCAGTTTTATTATTACCGTCTCTGCTATCTATATATGTGTCCTGCGATAAACATATACGTTCTGGGTTATTAAGCTTGAGCCAGAACTTATAACTCCTTGTTTTTGCTTCCACCGAAAGAGGATATCTTCCAAGCTCTGCTCGGCAAGCATTATTAGTTGCACTTTTGCTTACTCCTAGTAGAAGTTTACAGAACTTTGTGTGCACTATTTCTATTGGGCCTCTCTCTGTAGACTTTGTTATGTCTGCCCCCCAGATTTCACTGCCATAGAGAAGAATTGGTTTAATTAGGCAATCAAAGAGGCGTAAAGTAAATTTAATATCCGTTCGGAAATTTTTACCCATGGATTTCTTCAGTTTAAATAAAGCCTTCAGCGCTGTCTTTTTCAGTTCAGTTTTAGCAAGGTTAAAACTACCTATCGTGCTAAACATTAAGCCGAGGTATTTATACGAAGTAACGTTCTCAATTTCATTTCCCCGGTATCTAAACTTATACTTGTTCATCGATTTACCGGTATTATTGAACACTAAGATCTTTGTTTTTTCTAAGTTAACTTGCATTCCGTTTTCATTAGTAAATTCTTCAACACCTTTCAGATAGTTTTGTAGCTGGATAGCATTGTTTGCCATAATAACAAGGTCATCCGCATATAGTAGACAGTTAATATTCATTCCATTTATTATCAGTGGTTCATTCTGATCAGCTTTTTCTGCAATTGTTTTAGGAAGGTCATGTAGGAATAGATTGAACAGTGTTGGCGAGAGAATGCACCCTTGCTTCACACCTTTAAAGCATTGAAATGTTTCAGTGATTTGACCATCAACTTTGACAGCGGCACAGTCATTGTTGTACATTGTTTTCAATATTGACAAAAAGTCACCTGTAATCCCTGTATCCTCTACTTTCTTGAATAGCTTACTTCGGGGGATCGAATCGAAGGCCTTCGAAAAGTCGATAAAACAGGTAAACAGCATATTCCTTCTTTTGTTGGGCTTGCTTTTTACATATTTGTCGATTAGTGTTTTTAATGTAAATATACTATCTATGGTACTATGCTTCTTTCGAAAACGTCCTTGTTCTTTTTTTAAAATATTATTCTTTTCCAAGTAATTGCATAGTCTTTCATTTAAAATTGTCGAAAATATTTTACTAAGACTTGATGACAATGTAATTCCCCTATAATTGTTGACGTCATCTTGGTCTCCCTTTTTGTGTAGGGGAATAATTAGGCCTGTACACCATTCCTTTGGGTATTGACCCGAACTCAACACTTTATTAAAGATCCTAAGCAGTGGTATTTCTAGATGATTTTTAGCAAGTAGAATTACTTCATTCAGTATATTATGTATCCCGGGCGATTTTCCTATTTTTAATTTCTTAATTGCGGTTGATAATTCTTGTTTACTAATTTCATAGTCTAGTGGACCTTTAGTATTATAAGTGCATTCAGAAGCGGTGGTGTTTGTGGCCTCATGGGGTGGATTTACAGAATTTCCGTTTAGCAGCTGATTTTGTTGCTTGAAAAATTCATAAAACACTTCAATTGCGATCGAGTTAGATTTTTTACCTTTTTTCGAAATATTAAAGATGCGATTTATGTTTTTCCACGTTTCCTTAGCGTTACTAAAATCGATTTTTCCAATGCTTTTTTCTCTGTAACGGTATTTCTTTTTCTTGCAGAGATTCTTAAACTGTTTCTTTTTCAGACTTAAGTCATTCCGAAGTGTTATGTTGTCAGGGTGATTGCTAACTTTTTTACCCAGGGATCTTAAGTTGTGTTTTTCTGTTTTACATTCCTTATCAAACCATTCCATGCTCTGTTCTTTTTGTATCGTTTTTGACTTTTTATATTTAAGACCGGAATCAAGACTTAGCTGGAAAAGAAATTCGGTAGTCTCCTTAATTGCACTGGATGTATCGTTTGTTTCACAGTTTTCAGATAGCTTATTTAGTTTATATAAGTATTCAGGGGTGTCAAGGAGAGTGGTTATGCTTTCCTTCGCCCTGTCATCCCATATTATTCGTTTATGTAATGATTTGGAGCAGGGAGCGTCCATGGCTATATTTTGAGTCTGGGCGGATTCTCTCGATACTCTTAAGGAGTAGGATATCGAGCAATGATCCGAAAGATATGGAATTAATGGGTTTACTTTACAATACTGAAAGCTTTCAATCAGACTTTCATCACTAATGACATAATCAACTGTACTGCTGCCATTATATTTAAAACACGTTTTCATTCCTGAACAATCACCTATTATTCTTCCATTTAGAAAGCGCAGGCTTAATGATGTACAGGTGTCGATAAGAGCCCTGCCTCTACTATCAATGACGGAATCTTTTGAATGTCTATTGTTTTTGATATCTTGCAGATAATCGTCCGGTAGATTTAGAAAATCATTATTGTCGTCGACTATAAACTCTTGTAATTCTCCGGTACGCGCATTGAAATCTCCCTGCAATATAACTTTACCTTTGGTTGCGAAATTTAAAGTTTCTAACTCTAGGTCAGAAATGAAATCTTCATCGGTATATCTTTCTGAGTTTGAGGGGCTTAAGTAAACTGTTCCAAGGTAGATATCCTCTTTCAATGAAAATTTTTTAAATCTATTTTACACCATATAACATTTTTGTTCTTGGACGGGGTGTAAGTAACCCCTTTGCTTAAAGATTTTCTAATATATAAGGCTAACCCTCCGGCATGTCTGTTTCCCGTTTTATCACGGCATTTAGTAAAGTGCACAAATTTGTCGACTGATAATTCTGAGTTAAGATCCGCATGAGTCTCGACCAATCCTATTATGTCATGGCTGTTGAATATTTTGGTCACTTCATTTAGTTGTAATTTGTTTCCGAGGTTACTGCTTTTATAGCCATGTATATTCCACACACCAAATCGCAGGGATCCTGGCATGTTAAAAATAATCCGTGATATAAGCGGAGAAAAAGCAGACCAAAAGGGTTTCTACCGATCGTTAGCACTAATCCACTCGTTTAGAACTCGTAGCGCTTCTCTGAGTCTGTCTGGTTGATTACTCATTTCATTCATGTGATGATGATGTCCCAGTTGGTTACGTGTATAATAATATGGCCTATCCTGGTGCCTATCTGGGCTAAACTGGTGGTGCCTTGTACGTCTTGCTGCCCTTGGTCTTCGAAGACCTAAGTGGTCTTTTAGAGTAGCCGCGAGTTTTTTTGTTCCAACGTGGGTATTTAGATGGACGTCATCACGGTACACCTGGGAATTAATGTACCCGTCGGGAGACAGTGTCACCTTCCTTGTGTCCATAAAGGACGCGTTTCTAAAATGATGACACGTCTCTTGTGATTGTTGATTTACATCGTAAATTAGTTCGTTTATCCTATTGTTAGTACGGTGGTATGTTATACCGGATATGACAATCTCTGTATCTGACCATTTCATTTGAGCTGTTGCCACAATAGTGGCAATATTGTGACTTATCTCATTTATTGATTTACTTGTAATGTCATTTGTCCCGGTATGAATTACGACAGCTTCAAATGACTCTCGGTCAGGCATGCTATTGATATGCCTGAGCATTTCGTTTGTGCCTCCCTTTATATACTGTCTATTTATATACTTATCCCGCGAGAGTTTTTCTGGTATTATTCCATGATAAATGGAGTCCGAAAGAATCAGGATTTGATTTTGCACTGCTGTTGTACGTGTTCGCTCTCTTTCTGGTCTATGTGACTCTATGGTATATGACGTATAGTTTGTATCCTGATTGGTAGGTGATACTATAGGATCATTTACGCTTCTCGTCTCGCTGAACGGCTCAAAAACATTAGGTGATTCTGGGCTACCGGTATGCTGATTATTTACGCTTCTCGTCTCGCTAAACGGCTCAAAGAGATTCGGTGATACTGGGATACCGGTATACTGATTATTCAGGGGTTCTATGAGCGTTTCATCGACTGTTTCTAAGCAGCCTGTTTGTGTCTCAGTAGATGTATTGCTAGATGAAACTGAAGTTACTGAGTCTTTCTTTGCCTGTGCAGTTTTCAATTTTCTTATTTCGTTTTTGAGGCCTTGATTAGCATTACGTAAGTCAAACAAATTTTTGTTCATTGTTTCAACAAGCTCCTGTTTTGCTAGTTCGATTCTATTATTGAAATCGATCTGAAGATCCTTGTATATGTTACGTATTTGACATTCAAAATCCTTTAGCTCTGTGAACTGTTCACCAAGTTCAATCGACAAACTGGTAAGCTTACCTTCGATCTTCTCATTCAACTCCATTTGCATACATGTAAGTTTAAACTGATCAAGACTTTCGTACCGGTCATCATGATTTGAATCGCTCCCGATGTCCGCTCCAGCCGAAGTTTTGTCCTTATTTTGATCCGCTTGATTAGGGTCATCTTGGTCCTTAGCGTTTTTCTCTGCGTCTTTTGCAATCTCTATCAGCCTCTTGTCTAGAGCAATTTTGGCTTCTTCTTCGGTATCGAAGCGTTTGAGGCATCGACCTCCCGACTTACCACCAATGATTATTTCCAGTTCCTTATAATTCTCTTCTATTCCAGCATCCACTTTCGTGGTCCATACATAGAATTTCGTCATGTTTCGTAGGTTAGCTATAAAGACTACTCAGCTAAACTATGTATACAGATCCTCCATGATCACGATCCTTTAAGGATCCTCCATGATCACGATCCTCCATTATGGCTCTATCATTTCCAACAAGTGCGAGCTGTTAGGGAGGGCCGGGGGCATCTCCCCCCCCCCCAACCCGGGAATTTTGAAAATCAAGGTCTCTTTATAAATGGTATTTCCCGCATTATGAGAGTAAGAAATTAATTCGCTCGGTCTTTCTCTCTTTTCTTTTAATTATTTATTTAATTTTTCTTCTGGCTTGGAAACGGGAGGGAGAGGTTTTCCAAAGGGGAAAGGGGGCAGGATACCCCTGATATATATATATATATACAGTCGTTGCCGTTAATGTTGTCCTAGACATATCCAAATATTGATTTATAGCCTTTGTTCAGTTCGCACCTTTTACATAAAGAACGGTAATCAGCCGTGAACGCGCCCTTTGTATTTGGTCACAAAGAGCCACGGTGGTCTAATGGTTAACGCTCTTGCTTACCAGTTCGAAGCCCTGAGTTCAAGTCTCATGATCAGTATCGGCATCGTATCTCTTTTCTTTTCTTTTTTTCTTTCTTGTTTTTTCCCCCTTGTCTTTTTGTTTTGTTTACATATGTTTCCTTTTGCAGTTTATTTTTTTATATTGGATAAGAACGGACGATGTAGCTAAAATAATACTGTCAACCTGAAACGGTCTCAACTTTTCCCAGACTTTCGAAGTATAGATAATTATACCAGCACTGACTGAGTACGCCCAAATTACGCTATTCTTGGTGTGCACGTGACGTCATCACGGTGTCTTCAAAAAATTAAATTCTAAACTATATATCCTATAAAAAAATTCTTTAACATTTTGTAGATGTGTGTGATTTAAGTTCTCAGACGAAATTTCAGTTCAATACGATGTTTTGCTCACGAGATACAGAGGTTTGAATTATGTCTCAACAGTCCTTCACGTGTTTATATTAATCACGAAAGTCACAAATTTGCGTCAAATTAAAGGTTTTTGGCCTTACAAATGTTTAAATGTTATGTTTAATAGGACTCATAGTGAAACCGACTGAAATGGATGGAATATTCGCTTTGTTTAAGATGTTGAAGTTTTGGCGGCCATGTTCGATGATAACCCTTGTCATCCAACATGGCCGCGCAGCATACATTTTACACTAATAACCTCTGATATTTGTTCGCCCATAACTCTGAAACGAAATGCTCTTCTGCTTCAAAATTCGGCCCAGAGACGTAGTTTTGATATCTCTTCAAGCTGAAACATATCAAACAATTTATTGAGAAAAGTGTCGTTCCTGAGAGCTCCCTGTGATATTCCATATATGGTCAATATATTCCATATTTGGAAAGCAGGACGGATCGTCGAATACTAGAACACGTTCAGAAAGTGTAGCGAGCCGGCAGAAGAGAGGCGGATACAACATAGGCTACTGGAAGTGCGATTTAACAAATCGATAGCGAAATTTGAAAAGGATGAGCGTATGCCTCGCTAGCATCTAGTCAGGCCCAAATATTACTCTGAACGACAACAATTGTTTGATATGAACATTTTATTTCATTTGGCAATAAAAAAAAATCGAGTCACGTGGTTGCACACGAAGAATTTCAGTTTAGAACGGTGTAGCGATTCTGTTGGTGGTTGTGGGTTTGAAAATGCGTAATTTGTTTTTCTTACACTGTGCCGGGTTTACATGTATATACCAGAAACAGTTTTGAAAATACTAGATACCCAACTGATTCAAAGTATTATATCTTTGTTTAGAAGTAGGAAGCGATTTTAGCAAGTGTTATGAATTTCATTCGTACTGATTTTCTGAACTTAGGCAGACTGAGCGAGCGACCTCATTTTATTTTCGAGATTTCGAAAACATCGGCCGCGAGACACGGAGCGGACAGTTTTGAAAATATCCGGCAGTCCAGAAATTGTCCAGAATTCTCTTTGAAACCTATAGTAATTAATGCTTGCATAAGTTGACGAAGCTTTTTTCTTTGTGAAGGAAAAGAACTCACATGGAATTAAAGCCGTGTACTCGGCGTAAGGTTTACGTGTGTTTGACAAACGATAACAAACTTTTGAAGCTACGCCATGGACGATGTCGATGATCAAAATACTACATTCCCTGCGGCAGTTGCTATTTCAGGCCTTTGCAAAAGTTGCTATTTCAGGCCTCCCAGTACTCTCAATATTTCATTCTATCATTTGTATTTATATGACACAATCTAGGGTACAAAATAAAGCTGTTGTTGTTGTTGTTAAAAGAAATGTTCGAACATTATATGTGGATGATAGGTGTCCTCGGCATTTCAAAGGTTGAAAAGAACTCCGTTCTTGTTGTCACGTTTGAAATAAAACTTTTAAGGGAATGCAGTCAGAAAAGAAGGGGAAAAATCTTCGCAGTAACAAAAATGCCGATACTGAGACTTGAACTCGGGGCTTCGAACTGGTAAGCAAGAGCGTTAACCATTAGACCACCGTGGCTCTTTGTTACCAAATACAAAGGGCGCGTTCACGGCTGATTACCGTTCTTTATGTAAAAGGTGCGAACTGAACAAAGGCTATAAATCCATATGTGCATATGTCTAGGACAACATTAACGGCAACGACTGTATATATATATATATATATACTCAATCTGCAGACAGTACTGTTTCGCTCTTTGTGAGCTCATCAGTGCAGAACAGAGATTTCAGACTGAACCTTAGCTATGAAGCAAGCAAGCTTGCAACAAGGCAGTTTAAAAGGTTCACTGTACCATGCCAAAGTGCTCAAACTACAGAGTAGTGGGCCAGCATTAATGCAAACAGCAATGGTACAATCTGAAAAAGAGTGCTCAACAAAACCAAAAAAAAATATATAGGCAAGCACGACGGGGGTGTTTTGCTGTCTAGCCTGAGAAAACAGCCGACTCTTTATATATATTATATAAAGATTCCACAAAATGTTGTGCAAGTTTCGATGCCCCTCTAGACTCGCAGCTACAAATGATCAGATGATCACACGAAATCCTTTACTATCGTTGACATGTAGGACCGTCGTGTTAGTATATACCACACCAGTGAATATCACTTTTCGCGCGCTCTGATTGGCTACTCAAAGAGTGAATATGATTTCATATTCACCTCCAAGCAAAGCAGCGATCATCTCACGCTAGTTTTTGTCCATTTGAAATAAAATAACTATTTGGTGCTGGCTATTCACCTGGAGTGTGGTGTATATACTAAAACAATTATTCACCTCAGTGTTGGTGAATAGTGATGGCTTTTTACCTCGCCGAAGCGGCTCGGTAAATATCCACCTCTATTCACTTCGAGCTAGCTCCACTTCGGTGAATAATTGTTAAATATCTACTAGCAGATAATACTTAGCCTTCGATGGTAAGCTGGTAAGCAAATAGGACAATTTTACGCTAGAAAGCAGGGCACTTATTTCGTTATTTTGAGCCATTTTAGCGCTCAGCTATCAGTTTCTAGTCATTCTTTTCTCCTAAACTCGTAAAATAAATGCAAATTTGAGTTCGAATATGAAAGAAAATATCTTGAACCAGAAATCCAATCGTAAACAAATCAATTTTATGCGGCGTTTCATTTAGCTTCGATTACGATAGCTTTCTCTTTCGTTAAAACTTGAGCTTAAAAATGTATAATAAAACAATTATTGAATTCGGTTTTCGCATGATAGCGAAAATTATCAAGACCTCGGTCTGTGTTATCAGCCTAAGGTTTCGGCTTCGGCAGATAACACAGACCTCTGATCTGTCTTCATAATTTTCGCTATCATGCTCAACCTCATCCAATAATTGCTTATTGTCCTTCGAGTCAACAGCATATAAACAGAAGGATGCTGCTGTAAGCAACATCCAGGCATGCATTAGTGATATTAACAGGTGGATGTTAATCAACAAACTAAAGCTTAATAATGATAAGACAGAGGTTAACTTTCTAGTCATTAATGCGAAACACCGTCCACGCCCAGACTTTTAGTTAGTTGGAAATGAGCGTGTCACACGTACCATCTGCTCATCCTCACAATCTGGTTATTATATTTGATAACTCTATATCATTAGAACGTCAGGTTGCTGCTATTTGTAAGAGTGATTTTTTTCATGTTAGAAATATTGCTAGAATTAAGAAGTACTTATCGGAAGGTAGTATAAAAATCCTAGTTCATGCTTTTGTCACTTGTAAGCTAGACACTGGAAACTCGCTCCTAAGCACAGGCCGCCCAAGTTCTGACTGTATAACAAGGTTTGTATGGGAGTTCTTCCGATAACTCAGAATAATAACATAAATCTCCTGTAATACAAGGTAAATAAAGGAAGAAGACTTACTTGAAGTTGTTTTGTCGTCCTATGTGTATTTCAGGTCGCTAGAACGGTGTTTCATGGAATTCTTGAGTCATACGCTTCACCCCTCTAACCAGAGGGGAAGGCTGAACACTCGATACAACCACGGCCTTCGCTCGAGGACGAATTTTCCACAAAATATCAATCCCATCGGCGTTTACTCGGCCGCGGTACAATCCAAGGACATCAATTATCCCTCAGAAGTCCCCAGGCTTGATAACTCCTTTCCAAACCCGTTAGATTTGAACGATTTTGAAGCAATTCGTGCAGCTTCAAACGGCCGACTAACCGTGTAATCCCTCCCTCCCCTCCAACGAGACCACTGGACAGCGAAAGTGTCAAATGAATTTGATATGTCCCTCTCAGGGAAAGAAATAATTTGTTACGGCCTGGTTACCCAAACGCCTGGTTACCAAAACGCGTTGTCAAGAATGACCATTCTATGGACTACACGGTTAGTCGGCCGTTTGAAGCTGCACGAATTGCTTCAAAATCGTTCAAATCTAACGGGTTTGGAAAGGAGTTATCAAGCCTGGGGACTTCTGAGGGATAATTGATGTCCTTGGATTGTACCGCGGCCGAGTAAACGCCGATGGGATTGATATTTTGTGGAAAATTCGTCCTCGAGCGAAGGCCGTGGTTGTATCGAGTGTTCAGCCTTCCCCTCTGGTTAGAGGGGTGAAGCGTATGACTCAAGAATTCCATGAAACACCGTTCTAGCGACCTGAAATACACATAGGACGACAAAACAACTTCAAGTAAGTCTTCTTCCTTTATTTACCTTGTATTACAGGAGATTTATGTTATTATTCTGAGTTATCGGAAGAACTCCCATACAAACCTTGTTATACAGTCAGAACTTGGGCGGCCTGTGTCCTAAGTGGACTTCCGGGTTAATTAAGAAACTGCAGTCAGTTCAAAGTTGCGCCGCTTGCCTTATTGTTGGTGGTGGAAAGTATGATCATATTTCACCTGTTCTTCAACGTCTCTACTGGCTTCCCGTAGAAAGACGAATAACTTATAAGATATTACTTCTTACATACATATAAAGCTCTAAATAATCTGGCTCCTATCTACATTCGTAATATGGTAGAGTACTATACTCCTCCTCGTAACCTTAGGTCTGCCAATAAGTTCCTTCTGAAGTCAATTTAAAGAGCTATGGAGAAGGGCTTTTTCTGTTATTGCGCCAAAACTGTGGAATTTGTTGCCACTTACTATTAAGTTGGAGTTGAAAGCTAAGTTAAAAGCATATTTATTTAAATAATTTTTTTATTAATTTTATAATAGTTATTGTTTAGATCGTAAGATAGTGCTTGTAAATTAACTTGCCTGTTTTCCAGCTATGCAAAGCGCCTTTGGACGTTTAGGATTAATCTATATGTTTACGCGATACAGTAAACTTTTATTCGACAATGTTATCCTGTTCTATAACCCTATAAGTCCAAGTCCTTGCTTGAGTACACCTGAATTTCCAACGTATTTAATCACAAGTAAATCAGTGTACACGATAAAACTCCCACGCTTGGCACAAAGGGGGTTATTTGCTTGCGAATAAGGTTTTTATGTTTTCTCGTCCATGTTCCTTTTATATTATATTAGTCACACAATTAAACATCCGGGTGTTATAGCTTGGGGGCCGGAACAATGGGAATACCAACCCCCTCTAGGAAAGTTTCGGGTCAGTGCACACGACATTTGCTTGCATTCGTCAACTTGCCATCTTTGCAACTTGGACAATTTGAAGCTGTTGTGTTTTTCAAAGAAACCGAAAACCCGAGTTCGATTGGTTAAGAGGGTGAAAAGTTATTAAATTATGAATTTTGGTAATTTTCCCGCCAAAATTTGGCGGGAAATATTCAATACAGAACCATTATTTACAAAATAACTTCTTCATTCATCTTTTAGAGTTTAAAATATTTGTTTACGACAATCTAGCAATCAAAAGAGTAAATCGGTACCCATGGTGTGGGGCAGCGGTAAGAGTCGGCTGGTTTCCCAGGCTAATTTTTGAGAGGAAATACTTTAAAATTCACAGTGAAATAGAGGATACGTCATATAGACGTCATATATATTTGAAAACGTCTTTTAAAGATAACTATTCGAGTATTTTTCGGGTTTTAAAGAGGAAATGTACTTACTGTACACTGAATAGCCGCAATACGGTCTTTTTTACGTTTCTTCAATTTAGAAAGCATGACTGATGTCAGACCCATGACGTCAGAAAATGTGACGTCGCAGGAATCTTCAGTTCTTATAACTCAGCATATATTTATCGTAGAGACTTTAAAATCAAAAACAATTGTTGTTGTGATAACATGCTTTATTACAAACGAATAGGTAATGCAGAATTTGTACTTAACAGGAGTCGTTTGTTATGACGTCACAACAACGTCAATATACAAACGTGTTTGATCCTAAAGACGTTATTTCATTTTAATATTAAGAGGGTCGTACAGGGGGGTCTCTGGCACGGTTCACGGGCGGAAAAATAACGAATAACGGATATCAAAATTTCATTTTCCCGAATCACGAAAGTAAGCAAGTAACGTACTCTTTTATCCTGCTCTTACGCAAAGAAAAGTGGAAAGGAGTGTCTGAAGAAAGCAAAATCGAAAAAGGCAAAAGAAAGGCTACATATTGCAAATTGGATACCTTTATCATTCTCGATAGACGACTCTAACCATTCGTCCACTACGTGTTGTGACGGCCCGAAGAAACGTCAAATTATCCAATCAGTATCTTTCTCGTCACTGTCCGCCGTAGAATGGTCAGAATCTGAATCAGTGTCGTACACTTCCTCGTCTTCTACCTCGGCTTCCTCTTCTGCTTGACCCTCTTCAGTGGCCTCGTGTGACATAGGAGGCATAGCAGTCGTAGCAGAAGTAACAATCAGATTTTAGACTGTGTTAGGGTTGAATGAGACTTTATCTTTATCTTTATTTTCTGGCCTTGAACATGGTGGTCTCTTGCCTCACACTTCTCTGTCGTACAGCTTTTCCATTGGTTGTCGCCCACTCAATCATGAGGTCTTCAGTTTTCCCGCCTATTTACTTTTAAAGTAATTGCCTCATAGCCTTAAGATGATCCAGCCTCGGAATGGCATTTAGTGGAGTGCTCTGTCGCAGCACGGGATAATATGAGTTTATCGTGTGTGTAGTAGTAGGCACTCCAGGATACTACACGCTTAATGCTTTCGTATACGGTAGTCGCCAGATTCCGTGCGCGTACTGCAAAGCGGTGGGGAACTGGTCCTTGAAATGACCCATTAATTGCGTGTAGGTTTTCAATCTGAACTGTCAGACAGGAGTACAGATCAATGATGTATCTTGAGTTAAGTTTTTTAACTAACGCCTCCAGATCTTTCAGCCCATTTAAGATTATATTGACCGAAAGCTTTGTCTGATTAGAAATAGTTCCTTGAGGACCGCTTGGTTTACCTGTGCTGCCGTCGTTGCCATGTGACAATAGGGACCTTAAGAAACCACGACGGCAACGTCTAGGACGACGGCATAAAACAATAGCCTTAATTACAAAATACAATAACTGCACGTGAAAATGCACGCAGTCTCCTACATTTTCATCGTTCTCTGCAAAAACACAACATGAAAACTCCAAATTGTACGTTTTAAAGACAACGTGAACGTAAGAAAGTAAATCAAATCATTTTTCGTTCGGCGTGAACGGAACTCTATAGTCATTAAATTTTTCGAAAATCTGATTGTGAAAAACAATTCAAGGCGAACAAGGGAAAATTTTGGAAGAAAAATGTTTTTACGTCCCATCGTCACTGCCGTCGCCGTCCTGGTTTCTTAAGGTCCCTAATGCTTTTTCTGTTGTTGTTCTCAAGTAACTGTCAAGTTCTTCCAGAAGCTCGATTGCTTGAGGTAGGGAAAGTTTTGGGACTGTCTGATGTTTCATATGAACAGAAAAGGCTTTATACAGGAGTCCGAGATGATCTAGATATTTTACAATGCCTTTTATTGAGGTAATTAGCTTGACAGAGCCAGTTTGAGCATCGGCAATGCATATGTTCTTATTGAGCTCAACACATATGCCCATAGGCTGCGCAAATTATGCTTGGTCTCCTTTTCCATTTGAATTTCCTTCCTTTCTTGTGCCAGCAATGACTACGGTTTCCTCAGTACCACAGATCTTCGTCTTTATTTGCAGGCTTCCGATGTCTACATAAACTATACCACCGAGGTACGAGGCCACAAGTGCGCTTTCACTACATTCGACAGCTGTTCCGTTACGTAGGATAGTAGTTTCCTCGAGTGTTGACATTGCAATAGCTATGATTCCGCCTGGGTTGCCCTTGTGAGACATATAAAGGATGTTATTGTTAAGGCACATGAACACTACTTCTGTACAAGAGGCTGGGTATTTTGCTAAAACAGTAACATTGCCTTTAACTGCCACTACATCTCTCTCTCTGATGTGCATGATGGAATATATATATTGCCTTGTCCACATCGCTGGCTCAAAGGATGATACTATCGCTAGCTTGCCTTAGCAACGCTGCACTGGAAGGCTCGAGCTATCGAGAAAGTTGGAATTTAGTCAGGTCACTTTTGGTTTCTGCATATGTTCTTTCTACATATGTTCTTTCTACATTCTTTAGATGCCTAGACAGTCGTTCTCGGAGCACCGGAACTGTTCCGAGCGTGTCAAGATCTCTCCTCTACAACTCAGCGGACAGCTCAGAAATGAGCTCTACTCTTTAAATATTTTTAGCTGTATTGCTGGCTTTTCAACACCGCCGGAGTTGTCAAGGGGCCTGATAGTTGCATTCCTGATGGACAGCTTACATAAGCTATCCCATCGCAGTAAGCGAGCGCTTTAGCTCCGCCATGGCATTCTCCAACAACCTTGACGTCTGCCGGAACCGGCCGGGACATGAAGCCTAACTCCTAGAGCTTACCATCAACTTTAGTCCAGGCTAAATCTATCTCCTCCTTCAAAACAAAGCTTGATCATCACTTCCTGTAAAATTAACTGATGCAGCTCTAATTACTTTTCTTTTTCATTATTGTTATTTATTTATTTATCTATTATTGTTATTCTTTGCCAATGACCAAACAACTCGTAAGAATCATCTTAGAGATGGAGACGAGTATAGGAAGATAGAAGCCTAGTGAGGTTTTCTTCAATGGAGCATAGTCCAGAACAAGAAGTTTTCGGTGCTCGCCGGAGAAAATTGCGACGGGATGTGGATACAGCCCTACCTTGTTGGTGTCACTGATCTTGTAGCTGTCCGGGAGAACTAAATGCACCACACGATCGACGGTGCGGAGACTCTTTACTCAAATGTAGTATACAGTTTATATCCATCCGATCTTTATTTAGGACAGTGTCTCTTGGTAACACATGATACGCATGCGAAGCACGTGAATTGCACAATCGATTACTTTACGACGTCTACGAAGATTAACCGAGGATCACCGAGAAGAGCTCTCGGTTATTTGGTAGTTGCCGATGCCTTACGAGACGTTACGAGAATTGTACGGGGGTCGCGTAAGGCGCGCATCGATGTGTTGATGTTTTCATAGTCTTCATAATCGCGACTCAAATTCACGTGGAATAAGTGGTGAAATCACGAATATCGGTTATTAATTCGAGTTCTTCACGGGTCACGCGAAACCTTTGCGTCACGGATCACGAATAATAATTTATTAAATTCACGTTTCTCGGAAAATTAAATCAGCTAATCACGCATTACGAGAATACTCCTGTACGACCCTCTATTAACATACGAAAATTTCGTTAAATTTGACAGTGAATTAAACAAAATGTGCTGGATTATAATTTTTGGCTCGCTTTGTAGTCGATAAAAGTCGGCGGGAAACTGGGGCGGACTCGTCATTACGTCCCCTCCCCACTGAAATTATTTTGTAACATGCGGAGTTGAACTGAGCCTGAGGGACTGGGCCGGTGATGTACTTCAAGTTCAAGATACATACTAGATGGCAGCGTTACAGTCGTCGAGAAAACGGCCTTTAAAACAACCTTTTCTTAAACAATTCCCATAGAAAAACATGTCAGCTTCGAGCTCTGGACAGAGGTTTACCGACTACTTCGTTGTCTGTGGCTTGGACACCGTGACAGGGCTTGAACCTGATCAACTCTCAGGTTTGTAAACGTGAAGAATTCTCTACTCTACGTACAAATACTCTTCCTTCGTTTTGCAGTTGCACTTGCAGGCGGAATTTGTTATTTTTAGTCAAAATGTTAAATACCAATTCCCAGTTCTTTGCTGGTAGTGGTACCGGGAGAATAAAAAGTAATACTTCCACAAAGTTTTTGGTTCAATCTAAGACTAAGAGGTGAAGAAATTTACTCTGTTTCCTGGTTAATAAATTTGATGGTCTTCGAAATGAAGTATTTTGCTCAGAGAATTAGAATTTAAGCGTGAAGTTGGCACGTTTAATAGTCGTTTGAAATAAGGTTAGATCAGCTTGAAATAGTAAGGCATTCTTTGGGTGCTAAATGAAAATATATCAAGAAATAAAGATGACAGCTTACACTGTAATAGTGTATAGCATTTAAAAATCTGAAGTACATGTAGTTATGGCTTATGCAGTGTAAATTTACCCAAATGACTCGCAATTTATACGCTTCACAGATTTATCGAGATCTGTCTTTATATTTAATTCTAGAATTGAAATCTAACTGCTGTTTGCTAAGCTCAAGTCTGCTGGATGGTATTTTAATACTTATATCCAACATTTACTAAATAACTTGGTCTTGAAATAAATTTGTTCAGCATCTACATGTAGCTTGGACTAAATAAAGACTTAATTACAGTGTATGTGCATCTACAATTTCATTTAAATTGTGGTTCGCCAATGATGAATCCCTTAATCTCTATGTGGTATCAAATTGGTAAAAGAGAAATTATAATATTCCATTTTCTAATCTTTATATGCCCTGTAGTGTTGGGGAATGGCTAGATATTGACAGTGGTTTTATTCATTTTGTGATCCAGCACTAAATGT
The DNA here is from genome assembly GCA_030867875.1 of Actinernus sp. WN-2022. NCBI lineage: Eukaryota > Metazoa > Cnidaria > Anthozoa > Actiniaria > Actinernidae > Actinernus > Actinernus sp. WN-2022. The sequence continues at coordinate 62,351,815 of JAOWCC010000577.1, read as the reverse complement.
GTCCCTATTTTCATTACTGTAAAAGCTCTATTTAGCCCCTTCTCTATTAACTCTCTCCATTACAACTCAGAGTTTAAAATAAGCCCCCCTCTCCATTAAGCAAAACCTGCCCCTCCTGAACAATGACAAGGACAAGATGGAATATAATAATATGACACCTTCAAGGGGAAGTAATTAATATGGGCCACAATGTCTTGCAACTTGTCTTGCATTGCAAGTTGAAGCGCGATGTTGCACACATTACTTAACCCACTCGAGCAACTTGTCGCACAACTAATTTCCATGTTGCAAGTTGCAGCAACATTTTGCAGAAAGTAGGATTTCCCAATTGCCCTATATCATTATGACGTCAAATCAAAACAATCTATTGTTTAAACGCTAAGGATCACGGTCGTGGGAGGGGGACAAAACAGCAACAACACAAAGGAAATCGCTGTCAAATGCATTTTGTAGAATGTAGAATAGCGGTAACAGCCACCAAATACGGTAAATATTGTGGGATAAACATTGATACAGCTGATATCTGGAAACCAGACAATTCGAAGTTACATTTTCCTCAGCAGAGCAGATTTAGTTCAAAATTATATTGTTCATGTTGATTCTGTCCCTCTCATAAACAAGCCATGACATCATAATGATATAGGGCAATTCCCCAAAACGGTTTTGTAAAAGTATACAGTTCCTCTGAAATGCTATCAAGAAAACCGATTAGAAAGCCTTAAATTATTTTTTGGACTGGAGCTTCTGGGAGCTACATAACATTGCATCTCACTATATCAGAGAAAAGGGATGCCAGAGAATTTGAGATTGTCAAATAACTCAAAACTTTATGTATTTTTTTGTAGCCAATTTTGTAGCATTAAAATGAGATATCATATTATGGTTGAGGTATCTGTTTTCTTGAGGAGCTACTTAATACATGTTCTTTATAGCTAATGCGAAAGCAGTCGCATCTTTGTGCTTGCTCCAAAATGGATTCCCCCAAATAAACGTCTGCGGCAAGAGCATGAAAATTACATACTGACCCAAATCCAGTCAAAAAATGTGATTGGTCAATCACCGATTCTTTTGTCTTTTGTATATAAATTTTTTTTTTAAACAATTAGCTTCGAGTGCAGAGCGAGCGTAAGGAGAGATTCTTGTTGGATGTTTTTTAATGTTGTGTCGAAGAGCTGTGCTCTGCGTTTGGCTTTGAATCCCTTGCCAACAGTTGGGTCAATTCTAAGTGTTGCTGTGATGGTAAAGATGTATTTGTGTTTACTGATGAGTTCTGACAAGTGGTAATACCCTAAAAGGTACCACAATAACCGCAACCGTGGACGTTTCAAATTTAACCCATTTTAACCCCTAAAAGGTACGATGAGCATCTGTCAGTGCTACATGTATATAGGGAGCCCCCCTCCCCCAGGTAGCATTATAATAAACAATAACAGTTGATATGTACAGAGGTTTAATGGTTATGGCAACAACCTGTGTATTTTTTGATACACAGTTTGCTGATCAGAGTAATTGTTTCTTGTATGCAGTTGAGTGGGTTTCGAGGTAGAAATAAAATTGCATATGCTCCGATTCACACAATAGCAATTGAAGGGCTGTGTGCTAAAAGGACATACATTGTACATGTAAGTGACTCTTGATCAAATTCTAAATTCTCCTTGAATTTCTTTGTTTTCTAATTTTGGACGTGATCAAAAGTCACTTACACTTTTTTTGCACACAACCCTTCAATATTATTGCAATAGAGACCTCATGATATGAGTTGGAATAGAGCAACCAGGCTTAGAAGCTTTGTGCATCTGTAGTTCATTCACAGGCTCATGCTGAAGACAAATTTCATTGTTATTTCAGTATGTGACAGCAAATCAACTGGAGTGCATGATATAATGCAGGCTAACTGTTGGCCCAGACTGTTGTTTCATTATTAAACAACTCTCTCCCCTCCCCCCTCCTTAACTTCTCCCCCCCCTGCATTTTTGTACAGTTGTTTGAGGGTCATTTGCATACGCTATATGCAACTGCGCAAAACCTAGCACAACCTCTAGAATGATGCATTTCTTTTCCCCCCAGGTGATTCTCTACATATTTCTCCACTAGAAAGGTCCTTTAAAGCTAAAGTGCTAGCACACTATCCAGCCAATGTGGACTGGAATCCATTTGATGAGGATGCTGTACGAATGGTTAGTCTCAATTATATAGGCATTATTTGTTAGTAATAATTGAAAATGTACAGTTCCAGAAAATATCCATCTCCCACACCATGGAGGGAATAATGTCACTTTATACATGTACCCCCTCCCCACCCCCAGGAAGTTCTTTTTCTCCCACACCATGGAGGGAATAATGTCACTTTATACATGTACCCCCTCCCCACCCCCAGGAAGTTCTTTTTCTTCTTCTTGTAAGGTTGACACCCCTTTGCCAGAATTTTCTGAGGTACACAAAGTCATGTAAGATCTACATGTACATGTATTTTAGTAAAGATCTTGGACAAAGTCTTGGAAATGTAAAAAAACAACACCCAGAACCATTGATCAATAGAAATAAGAACTCAATGGTTCCTTTTTCAAGCCTTTGAAGAACTCATTGCACCACAGATGTTTTTAAGTCCCAACATGTTTTGCTTGATTGACATTCCATGTGCATTAGAACACAGCTTTTTCATTGAGACAAAATTATCAAGGGCACATGTGACTGATAATAATTATTGCTGTTAGTAATACACTATTCAGGTATCAATTTATAATATTTTACAACAACTGCCAATGATTGGCTAATTTTCATATGCAATATTTTAACAGAGGCATGGCCAGCTTTCAAAGCGGGCTTTGCAGAGATTTGTGAATGCACATTGTGTAAACATCTGTTACAAAAATCAAGAAAATGAGGATTTTAAAAGCATTTAATCACTGGAAAAAGTTAATCGGTGAGTCAAACTTCCTTGTGTGGTGTCATTTTGTCAAAATTTGAGATTTTCTCAAGTCAAACGAAGTATTTTTTGCGAATTGATGATTGACTTTGTGACAAGTTCAACCGATCTTTTAGAACATGTAGAACTGAGAAATGGTCTTGAATTAAATACATAAATTTCTAGGTCGTGATTAAAATATCTTATTCATAATATTTACATAACATTCTTTTGTAGAAACAAACAGTTTAGAGTAGCTTAGGTATTTTATGTAGAGTTTGGGAAAGCTTAAAGAAGTGTTTATATTTTTAACTTTTTGACTCAAAGACAGTTTGTACATTTTGTACAGACGTTTGAAGCTACATTTGTACATTGTAAAAGTGTTTTGTTGTTGTAAAAAACAAATTGAAGTTAGTTTTTATGTGTCTCCAAATACTGACAATGATTTTCATCATTGGATCCACTCGGTGCAGATACAGAGTGGATCCACAGCTATTTTGGCCACTTACCGACCACTTACCAACTACTTATTTATGGTGCAGATTGTTCACTTTAGCCCATGCAGACACAAAAAGTTCTAAACTAACTTCAATTTGTTAACCATATTCAAGCTTCATTTGGAAAATTGCATTTAGTTGACCATCAATCAAAATTTAATTAAGTCTAGCTAGTAAAACCTTTGTATGAGACTAGACAGACTAGACTCTGCATTTGATTGATGGTCGGCTAAATGCAATTTTCCAATTGAGACTTTTAGGGTTGCACTTCAATGAAAATGATAATAAGTGTAGCTGATAAAAATGCTGGCTACTGGTTCTTCAGGAGATCAGTGTATACAGTAAGTTCCTATGTTCTATTTTCCAGCTCTCATTCCCTCAGGGCCTAACTTTCAGGAAAGAATCAGAACCTCACGACCCAAGTCTTCATTCGTTCCTGATCACTCGCGAGGATGGCTCAAGAATTTATGGATGTGCACTCACAATTTTTGAAATTGTCGACGAAGAACAGATATGCGCGGCTATGCAGACGTTACAGTCAATGCACGAAGCCGAGCTAACAATGGCTGTATCAAAGTCACGAGCAAGATCTAGATCCCCAGTGATAATCAACGAACCAGAAAGCCCAACAAAACTAACGGCGGAGCCTGATTTGGAATTCTATGATGAACCAGAGATATCCAACAGAAGAAAGTACAACATGAAGACAGATGTACTTATGGCTTCAAAGTGTATATCTGTGATCATGCCCCTACCATTTATATCAGCATGTATGGCGTATCTGGAACAAATATACAATGCCGCTAGGAATGAGGAGCATTTACCGCTACCATTAGAGTCCTATATTTTTAACTTGCTGTATGAAGTTCCTTTGCCACCACCTGGTCGTACAATGAGGTTTAATTGCATTGGAGACAGCATAACGTGCCAACGGCCAGGCCCTAACGAGTTACCATTATTTGATTACTCGTTAAAGGAGATGTTTTCTTTTCTTGGAGTTGAGAACATTGTGGAACTTTTCACGTGTGTGTTGCTAGAACACCAGATTCTTCTTCTCTCTAATAGTAAGTGTCGGAAATCATTTTATTTTCTGTGTACCCTGTATACATGTATATGTTGTGGTTCAAACTTGGTTTGGTTCAAATTTGTTTTGAACTCAGGAATTTGTTTTTGAACTAGGCAATTTTTGTGTATACTTGAAATTCACCCTCCTCCTCTGTTTTCTTACCCCCTTATCACTTCCTTCCCCTACCCCTCTCCCTATCTTCTTACAGTGCTACATTATTTTGTACATTGTATATATATGCATATAATCAACTATTATACTAATATTATTACTATGTTGATTTTACCTTCACTGTCCTTGCTGGTACTTGAACCGGTACTTGAAGTTGCCATTCCAGCAGCTCGATCTTCATCAATAGATCGGCCAACTGATTGGCTGACTATGCCAGGGCTCGAAATTGCACCTGATACGGGCGTAAATATGCCTAGATTTTTTCGTTTTACGCCTAATGTTTTCCACTTAGGCGTAAAATTTTGGAGAATTACGGCTAAAAATTTTAAGCTGGGCATAAAATTACGCCTTCTTTTTTATTTTTATTTCAAGCCCTGTATGCTCAATCACGGTTCATCATGCTTGACTATAGTCTATCACCTTTCTAAGATTATGCCATTTAACAATATGCCATTTTCAACATTAATTTTGGTTTAATTTATAATAACAATTTGTTTAGGAAACAATTTGTTAGTACAATTTTTGACCTAAGATAATTCTACATCCAGAGAAATCCCCTACCAGAATTGGATTCTGATAATGTATAAAGCATTCTTGGACTGTCACAGGTGGGGCTAAAGTGATCAAGTTGCACCGTAAATTTGTTGTCGGTTACCAACCACTTACCGACAGCTTACTGACAGTACTTGAGAGTGGTTTCCACATGGAATTTTCGTCTCAAAGTAAAATCCAGCTGATAGTACAAACAGGGAATTTTCGTCTCAAATTGTGCGTACAGTATTGTGCAAAAGTCATGCAAACATATTTCGACAAATTTCGCTCTTTGTTCCTACGAATGTCGCCGAAATTTCGGGCAACTTTTCGTTCGAAATTTTGACGAAAAATCGATCAGATACGCGAAAATTCTAATACCAAGGCAAAATATCGCCAACCTGCGAGCAACATTTCGATGATATTTCGTTTATTGTCAAACGAAAATTCGGACCAGGTTATCGAAATATCGTGATCTGAAATTTTGAAGAATTTTAGGCAAGCGTACGTGTTCATTGCACAATTTCGTATTTTAACCTTTCTTTCACCAGGATTAACGTGTGACAAATTAGAATTCATAACAAACAGTTTTACAAACGTACAGTAAGATGGTTTTGGTATATACCCTGTGTGCCAGAGGCGTCAAAAAGTCAAGAATCTTATATAATAAAAGTCCCCGTCAATCGTGAACTGTCAACCAGGTGCGTGTCTCATTTCTGACACAAATACAGCAGGGGCGCAATTAATTTCCATTTACGCGAACTGACTGATCTGATCCGATGCATTAAAGGTATTTTAATTCAAAAGGAATTGCACTTTCCCAGTAGAATTTTTCTGGTTAGAGTATAGAAGTTTTTGCACTGCCATCTTTCAATATGACAAACGTTGCTTCAAAACTCTGAACATTGATGTTCTGTAAAAAATCAGACTGACATGTTCACGCCTGACTGATTGCACGTGGAAATTCAGACTCCAAGAAGAGTTGAGATTTTAATACGCAACCATTTACAATGATTTCTGCCGAAACCTGTTAATACTAGTAACAAGACAAGGATCTGTCGTAAATGTGAAACTACACTGAAGCAAAAGTTTATTTGGTGTTATGCTTTGCGCTCAGTGAGTGAGTCAAGCTTTAAAGTGGGCCATGCACCGCTGGTCTGGGAACTGTTAATTTGTTGTGAGATCGCACTGTATCGAAGGGGTTTATCGTTGCCACAACGTTGGAAACTTAAGAAGGTATTAAGCATATTTTGGTTCAAATGAGTACAGTGAAGGAAACAGCTACACGTCGTGATCGAGTCAACCACTTACCGACAGCTTACCAACCACTTACCGACACAATTTTACCAACCACTTACCGACCACTTACCGACCACTTACTGACAACGTACATTTACGGTGCAACTTGTTCACTTTAGCCCACAGGTGGTTAGTAAAATGTTTTTCTCCTACCCCAAGTGGTTCCTTTCCTTAAAGTTAAATTCCAGCCCTGAAATGGTACTATGAGTTCTGAATACTGTTTTTGTACTTTACTGAAGGGTTAGATGCTGGCATGCATGTTGTATTGACAAATACAGGCATGCGCTGATTATACGATTAATGAAAAATAATGAATACTGCATGAGGACGAAGGCCTGTATTTGTCAATAAAACACAAACGAAGTCTCTAATGCTTTTAATATTCCAACTGAGCACACAGCATGCTGTGGCCACCAATAAAGCACTGCCATTAGCCAATATTAATACTGTATACAGGCGTTATGGTGTCTGTGCAGTAAATACAAAATAATTAACTGTTGTCAATTTCCTATTCCACCAGGTTTTCGTAAATTCATGCTTGTTGCTGAGGGCATCACTACACTCGTATTTCCTTTTTTGTGGCAACATGTGTATGTTCCTATCCTACCTGCGGCACTACAGCACTTCCTTGATGCACCTGTGCCCTTTATAATGGGTCTATACTGTGCTACGGATGAGGAAAAAAACAACCTGAGACTGCCTTCAGAGGTACAGTGTACAGGGTTCTCATTATTTAATAGATCGATTTCATGTGACGTCATCAAATTGCTAACTTCGAAACTATGAACTCTACCACGTTGTGCTTTTGATACAGTTTAGAGCTTACCTAAGCACGTCTTCACACCAAATTTCATCGGTTTCTTTCACTTTGTTCCGGAGATATTGATGAAGCGATTTGAGTCACGCAACACCAGTCACGTATTTTGAGGAGTCAAATTAGTGCAACTTTCAGCCAAAAACATTCTAAATACAAACCAACATGTCAAATAAGTGAATATCTATGCAAATAGATACATTTTAGGTCAGAATTCTTGGTAATTGTGAACTTTAATGAAACTTCGTAATCTGGCCGCCATACATTTTACTGTAAACATGGTGCACATTTGATCGCTTATATTTTGGGCGAGAAATATCCTAGATTGATAAAACTTGTCAAAAATACGTAATTTTTAGTTCTCTTTCAGAAAAATGCACTTTGATTTTATTTGAATCAGCAATAAAGATTTTTAGGATTCACGTGACCTAAGTGAAATCGATCTATTGGACAGATCGCCAATAATTGGCAACAAGCATGCACATTCAATTAAATTACAAAGAGCTAATGAAAGTCTGTTCGTCTGTCAACAGATAAAGATAATCTTTATTTAGCACTAATATCAAGAGGGCAGTCTAATGGCTAGAAACAATAAAGAATTTCAAAAGGAAATGCAGGTCCTATTAAAAATGAGGGAAAATCAAGAATAAAAAAGTAACTTGGGCAATAAGTCGTGATGCAATCGTTCCGTGTTCCAAATGACTGATCCTGACATGATTTTCCAAGGTACATGTACCTTAGCTTGAGTTCATGAAGTCACTCACTCAGCAAATTTGAACCTTCATACTCTTGGATGCAAAATATATGTTATTTCAACTCATTAAATCATCCAAACTAAGATCGCTTACTCTTATGCCTGCTATTAATTCATTTTTTTAAATTAATAAGTAAACTCCTCAAAGCTGCATTTCATTAGAGCAAACAAGGAAATAATACAACTATTTAAACAAAACATGAAACTTGAGAACTTGTAGGTGCTTCTGAACTACATGTAGAATTTTACTAACAATTCATCCTGCAAAATCAGTTATCACTACAGATCGATAGCTCCGACATACACTGTAGGTACCTCAGGAAAGTGTTTCCGAATTTTCCCTTTATGGAAAATTAAATATTTCTGTCCTTGTACTCACAGATCTCGACTGGATTCCCGCTGGTTTGAAACTTGTGAGAGTACAAATCTTTGGCTGGATAGCTGTTGATCCTTGCGTATTACATGTACAATGTACATGCATAGAAACTGCTCTCACAAATGTTAGGGTATTATATCACTTGCTGTCACAATCCGTAGGATAATCAAGTGCACAGAATGAAAACAACAACAATGAAGATTGAATGATTTATCCGGCAACAATCTGACTTGGCCCACAATGTCGTGCAGTTGACATAACAATGGCAATGTAAAAAAATCCTTGTAAGGGAACTGATTGGTTGGCAGCAAGAGAGGTTGACACAGAAAAAAAAAAAAAATATTTATAATAATAATATTTAATATTAAGAAACATGGTGGATTTCTGACTCAGTCCAGCCCTGCTGGCCTGAGTAATTAGCAAATTGAGAGGGAAAAAAGAATGGTTATCAATCAGTATCGTGTCATTTAATTTTGTTTTGTAAGATTTGATATGCTGTTGGAGTTTATTTTGACACAACTTGTTGTATTCGAATTTTCCCGGCACATTGTAGAATTCAAACAGTCAATTCCTATCTCCAAAATTCATGTCAAGACTTTGAAAGGTTTTGTGAATGTCAGTGTTACTGGTCAGGTCATTTTGCAAACTTTGAAAACACAAGTGAAATTTATCATTAATTTTACAAGGACTCATTCAATTACTTGACTGTTTAGGGGATGCAGGTTGGCGCAGTGGTAATTAAAACACTCGCCTCTCACTGTTGCGGCCCCTGGTTTGATTCCTGGCTCGGGCACCGTACATGTATGTGAGTTAGGTTTGTTGTTGATTACTTATCTGCATTCGAGGGTTTTTCTCCGGGTTCTCCGGTTTTCCTCCCTCCGTAAAACTTAATTGTGAGTCGAGTGTAGTGTGTTCAAAACAGTTAATGTAGTGGGGAGTGTGTGAGAAGTAAAAGCAGGACCCCGCCAGCTTGAAGCTGTAATACTCAGCCTGCTACATTGTATAACAAATAAAATATCTATTTTATTTATTATGTCTGACATCACATAACTGTAACAGACTTGAATTTCTGGGTTCTCCGGTTTTCCTCCCTCCGTAAAACTTAACTGTGAGTCGAGTGTAGTGTGTTCAAAACAGTTAATGTAGTGGGGAGTGTGTGAGAAGTAAAAGCAGGACCCCGCCAGCTTGACGCTGTAATACTCAGCCTGCTACATTGTATAACAAATAAAATATCTATTTTATTTATTATGTGTGACATCACATAACTGTAACAGACTTGAATTTCTGGGTGAGTCAACAGGGTGGGTGAGTGGGTCAACAGGGTGGGTGGGTGGGAGGGTCAGAATGGCAGACAGGTTCAACAAAAGCAACTGTCACATGACCCAGGCCCCAGTGGCATGTGAGAAAACATTTTCCACTAAATATTTTGTTTCTCAGCCAGTGGAAAATTAACCTTACTGACCTTAATTAATTAATTTTATGTTTTTATCATGCAGGCTTCTCTATGCCTCATTGATATTGAAAATTGCAAAGTGACCTCCCCAGAAGATTTACCAGAATTTCCTAACAAGCAGGACTTGATAGATGAACTTAATGACACTATTGAGAAATTCAACATCATCTCTCAAGAAAACACCTACTCAAACAGTAGGTGCAGTAGTGAAGGAGACAGCTTGGAAAACTCTTTAGAGCAGGATGGTTCGTTTGGAATAAGTTATGGTCTGAATGGGAATGTTGATGATGAGAGTGGATTTGGCAGCTCATCTGGATCTCCAAAAGGCTCTCGTACAGGATCACCGAAGTTGAATGCCAAAACTGAAAAGTCTAGGTCCCCTAAGGGGTCACCAAAACTTGGAAGACAAGATAAACCTATTGCAAGAGTGAGACCGCGCAGGGCAGGAGCCATTAGCAGAGTGAGCAAGTCAAAATCTGCAACTTGCTTGGATATGTCGAAAAACCCAAGGCTACAAGCAATTGCTGCAATTGCTGAGAGGACAGGCATAATGGCGCCAATAGCTAATGTTACATCGCATTTGGAAAAATCTGCCTCTGATTCACAGATTAATTCCTTTAGCGAGGAAGAGAAAATGTTCATCTTTGGTGAGCCTGCAAAAGAGATAAGCCGCAAGCAACAGCATGAGAATGAGTTTAATACAGCTATTAGGGAAATATTTGTTAATCGATTCACCCAAGTTCTTTTGGAATATGAATCATTTGTTATTCAACCCCATCAAGACATGGAACAATGGACTTCAAACCGTGAACAGATGCAAAACTTTGACAAAGCTTCATTTCTATCCGACCAGCCAAGACAATTTTTGCCATTTCTTTCCCCATTTACGGAGACGCAAATGTTTGCAAGTTTTATTGATATGAAGATCTTGGCTAACTGGGAGGAGGCAGATCCTATGCTAGCAGTCTTTGACCAAAGGGTAGAGAATATGAAGAGACGGCTTGGCGTTGTGAGGTCACCTTCATATGAGAGATGTATGTCACTCAAGAATGCAAGTAAGTTATTCACCATACAGTATGTAAATGATTGTGCATTTCAACCAGGTTGTCAGGAGAAGCCAGCTGCTGTCAGGTTAAAAGTATAGCTGCCTGTTTTTCCCAATCTTCCCTTCATTTATGGCATTTAAACATAAAATATATATTTGTGTAACCACCTGTAAAACACTGCGCACGTTGTTAGTAGCCTCTGTTTCAACTTCTACTGACAACCCTGTTTCAAATCACATAGAGTGGTTTTCAGTTTAGTGTAGTAAAACCAAAACCAAAGTAATTACATAACCAATCACAGGAGCAAGTGAAAACACAATGAGCCAATCACGAACTGAAGTAATTCACGATTGGTTTTACTTGAACCATTCACGAGGAAAAGTAAACACAAGCATTGGTAGTGTCTCTAAAACAAAACCTGATTGTGTGATTGTGTTTGGTTTTAGTTTAGAACTTGATTGGCTGATAATTAGATTTAGAACTTGATTGACAGCCAATAGAAAAGCCAAGCTAATGCTTACCATTGATAAACTGAGACTCTAACAAGTTTTTGTTCTCTTTGAACTCGGGCACCAAGTTGGAGAGTTTGCTAAAACAATAGAGATATTTATTGGAATAACTTGTAAATAAGTTTTTGCAAGAATGATTCTGTGTAAAATATTGTTGAACATCATTAAGGTGCCAGCTTTTACTCATGGCCGAATGAAGAACTGTTGAGCTAAAAGGCAGTTAGATTTAATAAGAGTCACTGTCTTTGTGCCTACAGTATACATGCAGGCAAACTGAACCTGTCCAGTAATTTTGGAGAGCTATTAACTAAAGATAATCGTTTTGTTTACGAACTTTGATTGTCTGCATGAGCTTTCAAAAGATACTAAAGTCTGGTCATGTTTTTTGTTTGTCTGATAAGACTTTTCTTGAAAGCAAACTCCATGGCATTCCCCTGTCACTGAGTACATGTACATAATGCTTCTGTTTCCATAATTCTTTTCGGTCCCTATCATTTCTGAAAGGAATCCAAAGGGAATTCTATTGTACGTATATGTAAATTACATTGTCGCTATGGAAAAAGTACATGTACATGTGTACACGTATGAGACATTTAAGGATTTCAGAAAAGTATTGTGTTTTTAAAACACAATACAACTGATATTTACCCTGGTCTCAGAGCTTTTCTAATTTTTAAGCCACAATTAAAGCAGGATCAGTGAGCTACGAAGTGCTCGGTGGTAAGAGAAAGAAACCTCTGGTATCGGTTGTCAGTTGACTAATAATATTGTGCCACACCAACTGATTTAAACAAAGGGTCAGAATCTGACCCTCGTTCCTGATTTGAGGAATTTGTAAACAAGAAATCTGATTAGTTCTTTAAATGTTTTAAATAGGGAGGAGATGTGACAACCCGTTTGTGATTGGTCAATAGTGCAATAATTACTCAAGTAACATATTTGACAGCTGCATGAAAGTGAGATTCAGTACCACTGATGGCAAATGTTTTCTTTCTGTTCTTGCTTCTTCACAGCTCATTGACACCACTTTGGGGCTTGAACCTTAGAAAATATCTGCCATCTTAGGGTAACTGATATTCAGTCACCCATGTTATCACTGTTTTCTGATAATTAAAGGTGCGAAAACCTACTTTAAAATTCTATTTGTAAAGAGTACAAGTGCAAAGAGAATATTTATTCTTGATGCAAGGCCTTGTGCATTCGAGAGAATGCAGGAGAATAAAATGAAGAGAAAGAGCTTCACAGCTCGTTGACACCACTTTGGGGCTGAAACCTTAGAAAATCTCTGCCACCTAGCTAGGGTAACTGATATTCAGTCACCTGTGTTATCACTCCATTTTCTGATAATTAAAGGTGCGAAAACCTACTTTAAAATTCTATTTCTTTGTGAAGAGTACAAGTGCGAAGAGAATTCTTGATGCAAGGCCTTGTGCATCCGAGATATATCTGAGAGAATACAGGGGAATAAAATGAAGAGAAAGAGCTTCTTATTTGCAGTTTGAGAACAAGATTGTTTCACAAAGGCAGCACCTTAATCTACCCAGTTATTATAAGATCTGACCGTGACCTTCAGCACAACAGGCTGCAGAGCTTAACCATTGAACTCAGTGGTTAAACCTTATGATTTTCAGCAATGTATAATCCTATATGTAAATAAGATAATTTTATATTAAACACATGGCAATTACTCTTCTTTGTTTTACAATAATATGTGATTGGAAATATCCACAAGTTTATCACTGAATGGCTATGCCTTAAAAATAATTATTATTATTGCTTACAGTTCAGGTTCTGCTCAAAAGGTCCAACTCAGTAGACTACATGGCAACAGCTCCTCATCAGCTCACTATTCCTCCAAAGAAAGGTGAATGTGTAAAAGATCGGAGATCAAGTACTTAAATAAATAGGGGCTAAAGTGAACAAGTTGCACCGTAAATACGTTGTCGGTAAGTGGTGGGTAAGTGGTCGGTAAGTGGTCGGCCGACCACTTACCGACAACAAATTTACGGTGCAACTTGTTCACTTTAGCCAATAAATAGTAAGAAATTATTATTATTGATGATATATATGTTCAGGGCTGGAAATAATTGCTGGACATCGGACATACATTGTATGGTCCAACCAAATTCGGCAAATATCAGATCAATTTTAATATTTTGTTTGAGCCCAATTTTTTTTCATTTCCGAGCAAAAAAAAAAGACTAAGTTCTAACCAATAATAGTTTCAGTTTTTTCTAAAAGACTCTTAGATTATGATAGTAAACTTAAAAAGATGGTTGTTTGAAAATTGCCCCATAATGCATTGCAAACCATTATAATAATAATTATTAGTTTTGTATGCAAATTATATTATGCTAATTAATGTCCAATCAATTTTGATATGTGTCCGACCAATTTTGATTGTCCGATCAAAAGAAAGGTTTTGAAGGACACATATAATGTCCTGCCAAGGAAGAACAAATATTTCCAGGCCTGTATGTTACAGGTAAAACTTATTTTCAGGTCATTTTTTTCAACCTGCATGTACATGTACCGGTAGGTAATTATTTTTACCTTCAGTTGGTAATTCTTGTGTACTAATCACTTCCTATTCTCCTACCCATCTTCTTACAGTGCTACATGTACATTGTATCCATATAATCAACTATTACTAATTACCATATTTATTTTACTTTCACCCTCCCACTTTATTTTCCTACCTGCCCCCTCCCTATAACCTCCTTCCCCTACCCCACTCCCTGTCTTCTTACAGTGCTACATTGTACCCATATAATCAAGTATACTAATTACTACATTGTATATTTATTTTACCTTATAGCTTCACTGTCCTACAAAGAATGTACTGTAGGTTGCAAAAAATAACCTACATTATGTATACAGTGCAGGGTTTGAAATTTGCAGTCACAATAACTTGCTAAATGTGAGTTAAAAATTGTGAGTAGAAAAAATAACCACTCACTTTTTTCTGCACCAGTCGGCATTTATTCCGAGTTACATGTTAGGCTAGTTACATGTACAATGTATGCAATACAGATTGTTTTAAATTTTGAACCTTTATTTCCAAAACAAGAATGTGACTTCTTGTATTGATCAATATGCACGCTTAAAGGAGCTCATTCAACCAAGATGCATTGCGAGTCACTGTTATTGTTTTCATATGGGAAACTACTTGAAATCGGACAGCTGCCAATCAGAAAATGTGATATCGGGCTTTTTATAAATAGAGTTTACGAGTTGAACTGAATGGACGAGATCGGCGGGGAGATCGGTTGTCTTTATACTTGAAGAAATATAATAGAATGAGCGGAATTACTACGGTTCTCCGATAAAAAATCCTCAACGTGATGCTATCAATCCATCTCATGCTAGATCTAGCGAACCAACTTGTCCAACCTCTGAACCAAGTTCCAGCGATGCAGATCGTGTGGCAAGGAAATTAATCAATTCTACGATAGCATTATACATTTAGAGTTATACATGCAAGCTAAGAACGTGTAGTCGAAAGAAAGGAGCTAGGTTGTCCCTGCCAAAATGCTAGTTTGAAATGTTGAAGTACTGTTTGCCACATTCTATTTGTGTTCAAGGTCCGTGCGTTCTCCATACCACATTTTGACTCGCCAATGCAATATGCAAATTTAAAATCAAATTTGAGGAATCGAATCCGTATAATGTTATTGTTTGTTAGCCTGAATTTCAGCCGGTTTGTGTCATTTTAAAAGCCCCTTGACTTCCGTTAATCGTACAATGGATATGCTGGGTAAAAAAATTTCGATCAATCAGTTTTATGAGCGCCCAGCGGCACTTGATTGAACTTGAAGTTTATTCATCAGCAAAGAAACATTTATAAAATAGGTTTCCACTTTACAGCCGCTCATGCAGATATCAACACAACATTTCACTTGTACTTTAATACTTTAATTGTTTCAGCGTTGTCCATGTACATTGAGCGAAAACCAAGACTATAAGACTAAGAGAGAAACTGCGAGATTTTTAATCTTGCATGTACCGCGGTACAACTCGAGTCTTCAGTCAAAGCAATTTGCTTTAAATGTCGTAAGTGTCCGATAATGATAAGCAAAAGGCTCAGCTCTTCTGACCTTTAAATTTCTTGTCATTTAGGTCTGCGGGCCGATCAAGCCAATGTAGAAAGGCCCTAGTTTGGATAAACTGTAGGAATTACGATCGAACAGTCGGCTAACTCCAGTATAGGCTCTAGTAATAATTTCACTGACCAAAGGCGACTCCAGAGTACGTTCAATACTTCCCCTGGCAGGTGAAAATTCGGAAATATATGACTGAACACAAAAGCTAATAAATAAGGAACATTTTCCCCTATAAGTAATCAACTGGTATGCCCCTGTGAGACCGATGGAATAGGATTTGTTTCAAGAAGCTCTCCAGAGCCATTATCGGGGGCCCCGAAAATGGCGGTTCGAGAAATTTGAGCTCGCAATGCATCTTGGTTGAATGAGCTCCTTTAAGTATGAAATGATCAGGGAAATGCATTAGGACTTGTAGAATGAACTGGGTATTATTGCAGATGTTAGATCTTGTGGAACACAGGTCTGGGATCTAGTTAGTATTTTGTATTCCACCTGTTCACTTAATATGGCAACACTAGTACTGGTTAACAGTCCTCAGGTTGACAAAAGCAAAAATAATAATAAAATGGCAGCTGTGAAATGTAACATGGTCGAGTTGTGTTGGATATTAGGACTTGGAACTTGGACATTCCTAAAAGAAACTCAAATCACAGCAATCCTTAAGTGGTCGGCCGACCACTTACCGATCACTTTTTAATTGTGCAGATTGTTCACTTTAGCCAGTTGATTCTGACTGTTCTACTTTTGAAAATTTTTTTTAGCTTGTTGCTTTTTTCCATGTAACTCAATTGTAGGTTCGAAACAAACAGGCATTTTTTATCTTGTTGGTTTAAGGAATAAATCCATGTTCTATTATGAGAAATTGTCTCCCCGCACAACAGCCTGTTTTGTGGAAGTACATTTGTACTTTTATAAACAAACACTAAGGATTGTAAACTGCATGGCAGCATGTTGCACCACAATAGAAGTCTGTATCTACATGTAACAACAAGACCTTCTGTATGAAGTACATTTGAATATAATCATATCTCATTATTCTGTAGAATTTGCACTATAGATACATTTTGTATAAATATACAATCCTGTACCTTAAATAAATTATGGAACTCACTTTTAATTACTCGTTTTACTTTTACCTTTTTTCAATACATGTATAGTGACGGACATAAAGAAGGACTATTTTATGAATCTGAGTAACAACGTCTTGTCGGATGGCCCTCAGGGGAAAGAGTAAGTGTAATAATGTTTACTGTGAATGCAATTAACAAACACTATTAACTTGCAATTGTCTGACACATGTACATAGGGAGTAGTTCTGAGCGAAATATCTACATATTACCCAGTTCCCTATTGCATGTAACGCCTCCCCCACTCTGTTTTAGAACTATGAGCTTGTTTACTGGAGAGCCGAGTCAAACATGAGTTAACGATGTTCGTGGTCATTCTGTTTTGGATTCTTGTGGGTTTTCAACGGTGGCCCCAGTTGCTAGTGTGCATATTTTCTGCTCATAAGCCTCAGTACGGGTGTCCCGCGAGTTGACCTGTAGTCACATAAGCTTGATTGTGGAAATAAAATAGAAATCACAAATGTGTTGACCTCATTTTTTCCACATATTTTTCCACATCCTGTCTGGATAAAATGAGGACACAGAAAAGAAAGTGGAACGGTAAATTCTCTCGAACTTGGCTGAAGCAACGTATTTCGGACCGGAGGCAGAATCAACTAGTTGTGATCTGCACGCATATCCTGTGATTTTGATCGAAGCAAGTTTGCCGCCATATTGAATATTCTAGCATGCAACACTCAATAAGACAAATGTTATACTTGCCAGGAAGGGCTTAGTATGAAATTGTCAAGGTCATCAGAAATAGGTGGCAAAAATAAGTAACTGGCTCTTGCAACTTTTTAAAGTGCAGGGTGACCCCGTTTGGATATATTTTAATTTAAAGAGAAAACTGATTATCATTGAATTTTTAACCAAAAATTGGATACCTGTCAAAGTTTATTATGGCATTGACATAATTAATATTTATTTAAATAACCCATTAACGTGGCCTTATAAGTAATTAAGCTGTTACCTATAGTGAGCACACCCCTATTTCGAGTCTTGTGACTCATATTTAGATAAATCACGCTTCATTCTTGGAAAATAAAAATATATTTTTTCATATAAAAAAAAGTGATAATTCACTCTGAAAAAAGCATGGTTACCCCCATTTTTTTTTTTTTTGGGGGGGGGGGGGATTTTGATAGCCCTATATGTGACCTAAAATGCCCACATGGTCATAAAAAGAAAAAAATACTGTTGTATTAACTTTTAAGGTAAATGGAGGAAATATTTTGCCAATTCATCTGAGATAAGATCATGGTAGTTCATATTTTAAGATCTCATAGTCAGTCGTTCTGCGGTTTTGAAATGTCAAACTTGTCTACAATGTGTCATTCTACTGTCTACAACAAGGTATTCTTTGTCTACAATGTAGAACAACATGTCTCTTTTCTCACGCTGCCACACATACCGGTGGTATGCCAAACAGTGATCACGTGGTACAGAGCATTCACATCACGGGCCGTAAAGGTCGCTACACACGAAGGGACAAGTCCCTGGGACTTCTCCCCTCGTCTGGACTAGGAAAAATATTGTCACAGGGACAAAATTTTGTCCCCGGGACTTGTCCCTTCAAATCAAACTGGTTTGAATTGAGGGGACAAGTCCCGGGGACATATATAATTAATAACAACATTTTTTCTAGTTCACACGAGGGGACTTGTCCCTGGGACTAATGTCCCTTCATGTGTATGCAACAAGGGATTTGTCCCCAGGATTTGTCCCCGGGATTTGTCCCTTTGTGTGTGCCGACCTTAAAAAAACTTGGGGTGTCACAGTTTACTGGGAAGAGTAGTACAGGTTTACCGATGCTTAATACTTCTACAGAAACTAGCTAGCTATAGTGTCAATTTCAAGAATAAACACTATTTTACTAGAGTACAGAAAAATGGCACCACAGTAAGCAAACAATTAATATTAGGCAGGGAAAACCATTGAAGCGCTGCTCGATCCACATGGTAGACTGTTTACCATATGTCATTCTAATTTCATCGCGCTGAAACAAAACCGGCAAACCTTAGCTTCCTGCATTGAATTCTCTTTAATTTTTTAGTTGATTGAAGATAACAAAACTTTATTGCTTCATTCTTTGTGGACTTTTGGTCTTTGATGATTCTAACTTCTTGGAACTTGAGTATATAAAACATAATCCCTCCAGCCATTGTTTGTCCTAAGAACTTTACACCCGCTGCCAAATTTTCTCCCAAACTAAAATATTACAAACTAAATCGTGCTGTTTTTCTCTTTTCTTCTTTTTTGAATAAATTATGGCACCTTTGAAGACTTTAAAAAAAGTATTTAAGTTTGATTTTTTTGTGATGCTAGATTACATGTAGGTCTTTTAGATTTAGAATTTGCGAAAAAAATGTATTTCAAGACTTTTCCACTTTGAACCTTTATCGAGACCTTAATGATATTAAAACCACTTTACACAGAGTTGATTTTTCGAAATGTTAGTCTGTTATTCCGACAAGAATCTCCACTCTTCAAGGCTTTGGTGACATATCTCCTGCTTGGTTTCTGAGGTGAAAGAGAAAGAATCATTCTCCAAAGCTAATATTTATCTACAGCAAGCATATTCCTGCCAAAACTTAAAACGTACATGTAACATCATGTACATGCTCTTCGAAATAGCATTTTTACCCACCCCCCCTCAAAATAACAAGCAATAACAACTGTGTTTTCTATAGAAACAACTTGATTACTTCTTGTTTTGAGCTGTCATAAATTCCTCTTTCATCAGAAATGCTCTGACTCTTAACTAGCGAGAAGAGATAAATGTGGGTTTTCCTATTCTTCTGTATACAATCCTTCAATAATTATTGTGGATTGTTATTGCAGTGGTCATGTAGGCTAAATTGAACAAGTTGCACTGTAAATATGTTGTCAGTAAGTGGTTGGCTGACCACTTACCAACCACTTACCAACCACTTACCAACAGCTTACCAACCACTTACATTGTACCAATTAACACAGATTTACCGACCACTTACCGACCACTTACCGACCAATTACCAACAACATATTTACGGTGCAACTTGTTCACTTTTATTAGCTGATCATGCATGTACAAAATAATGGTTAAATTTGATGGTGTCTGTGGCCATCTTTTATTCATTCATTATTAATGCCATGATCTTAGAAGTTTATAAGTAGTACCACCTGTAAAAAGGCATTGATTTACTCCTGGTTTGTTGACCATATCATTTCTTTCTTTTACTGTAATTCAGTAATTATAATTTCAGTGTTTATGGGGTTATCAGATAACAAACAAATTTGTTGTTCTCTACTTTTTGATTTGCAGCGGTAAGGGACACAAAGTAAACTGGAGACGGCGCAATCGGCAACAGTTACACTCTGAGCATGTGCTCCTAAACACAACACAGGTCAGTGAGACCGTATAGAACTTGAGTATTAAATATGTTAGTTTTATGACTAGGCCTCATAACATTTTTCTAAAACAAACAATTCAAAATATGAATCCTACAATTTCTCTTTTATCTTCATTTATGGTAATACTATAGTGTATAACCACAATATAATCCATCACTTTGTGCCGGAATTCATCAAATGAATACAAAAAATAACAAGTATAAAGCTTCAAACTGCTTTGAAAAACATAGCTTTATCAGCTCTACAATTGGCACTTATATTCACACTTGACTAAATTCATTTGAAAATAGTTTGTACCTGCTGAAAGAGAATCTCTCACATCTAAAATACCACGAGGCAAGATAAGAGTAGATCACAAATAATACTTTGCGGAAATACAATATGTCACTTTAATGTCGCACAGAACTGTACAATTCACTTCGATCCAAAGTCTGTGTTTTAGCTGGCCTAACACTCACTTATCCTGCCCAGTTTTGCACGAGAGTATGTACATGTAGGTAATTTGTTTGGTAAAGATTTCGGTAATTGTTTTGGGAGGTGGTAACAAAATCTGTAAAATTTAAGAAGCATTAAGAAAATTAGTAACTAAAGACGTTTATCGTGTTGTCGTCATAACTGATAAATTAAATCAGACCGAGAAACCATACCCTGCAGGTTACCAGAGGTTTATTACGCTAACTTCTTCTTTAATTTCAGTGCATTTTTTTTATAGAGTGAGACACACTTGTCCAATCTGGACTTAACAAATTGAGCACCGAAATAAGGTTTCTACAGTTTAATTTGAGTTGTCAGCAAGATCATGTGGAAGATTGAAAGATATGCCCATTAATAATAAATTATTGTCAGTACATGTTAATGCATGTGCAAGATTACGCCAAAATTGATTGAGTATTATAATTATTGCATATCACAATTCATGCGAATGTTAGTGAATAACACAGGATATAGCTTCTAATTAATCTAAATCAAGCTCATATGGGAAAGGATCCAATGGAGCAAAATTGAAGGCTGAAGGAAGAGAGCGTGGTACAAGCACAAATAGTGTTCATCGTTCAAGCGATTGGGATACAAAATAATGCAGTTTTCCTACAAAAAAAATGCAGACCAGCAGAACGTTTAAAGATATGGTTATGTAATTGTATTTTTACCGAGTAGCCGACTGACTCAGATCTTTCTCTCCACGTACAGCACAGTACAAAACGATCAATGAGACTGTCTGTCGAGCCTGATAGTGGATGGTAAACCAGCCCGACAAATAATATTGCTTGTTTACAGTGTATGTGTCAAATTTCAAGTTCCAATGATACTCTGTCTAATATTTGAACCAACTCCAGTTATTAAAAAAAATATCAATAAGATTGCAAGGATCAAATGTCTGACACCTGAAAAACAACTGAAAAAATAAACACATTCAGTGTTATGACTCAATTTATGTTCAACTCATTAGTATAATTTGACATAAATGACGTCATTTAAAGGATGTGTAACACATTACGACCATGAATCGCCCAAAAATGGTTGAACAAGATTTGAAACACCCAAATCAACGATTTCTGGCTAGGGCTTAATAAGCACAAAATACTAGGCGTCACTTTAGACAGTTTCATGTTATGGGAACACCACGTCGACAACATCTGCGGCATCATCAGCAGTAGACTGTCTCTTCTCCGTCGCATTAAGCCTTTCCTCACCTATGAATGTGCATTGCGCTTCTATAATTCATGCATCCATAACCATTTCATCTATTGTTCTGCTGCTTGGGGCAACTGCTCCCACCTCCACATGCTGCGGCTTCTTCGCCTTCAAAAATGCGCTGCCCGCATACTTTTGGATGCCGACTTCCGTCAACCCTCTGTTCATCTGTTCTCTCAGCTTAAGTGGATTCCGATCACCGACCTAATTAAATGTAGGAAACTTCTACTTCTCTTCAGCACATTTCTTAATCCTGATGCACCTACAGTACAGCCGTAAAATAATGCACGCGCAAGAACTTCTTTTTTGCGTCCGCAAGCCAACAGGTTCTTGCGTGCAGCTTGCGCTTGAAATTACTGAACTAACGCAAGAACTTAAGACCCGCAAGAAGTTCTTTCCGCAAGAATATCAACCCGCAAGAAGTTCATTCCGCAAGAAGATCAACCCGCAAGAAGGTAAACTTTAAGAAGACCCGCAAGAACGCTGAAGAACACGCAAGACGTGGCATATGAGAACATGATTGTTTGTGTTTTATGTGAGATCGCTAATAAGAAACGGAACCTTTGAGAACCATGAAAGTTTACTAATATCTTAAACTGAAGTAGAGATTAGCTGGATACGCGCAGACTTGAATATTTTATTAACTCGTCACAAAGAAGCTGAAATCAAAACTCCAGAAGATTCGGTACGATCTCATGCAAATTATTATAATCAGACAACAAATTAAAATATCCAAAAAAAATTATTCACCAGTGTATCGATTTGACAGAATAGACTCAAACCAATTTTCACATCAGGTGGAAACTATTCAGATCCGTAAGTAAAATGAAACTTTCAAAACATTTGGTTTGGTAGGAAGACAATTTTTAGTGCGATCTCAAAGCAAAACAAACACTGCGGAGCTCATTGATTATTCAAATCAGTTCGCGGAAAATGTCACACATTCAAGACTCGGACTTTGAAAACGGAGCTACATTAAATAAAAAAATAAACTCCAGAATATTTATTTGGTAGAATTTATCATTTTCCAGTAAAGCTGAGAAGCTTGTGGTGCATTTGAAACTACAACGCAATAAAATCACACTTTCCGCAAAGTTCACGGTACTCTAGCTTGTGTCAAAAACCAGACAATCTGTCTCCACGGCTGAAAGCACACGTGAACTCAGAGAATCGTTGTATCACCGAAAAGCTGGATTCTTGAATTGAAAACATGTGCAATAGATGACTTTAAAAAAATACTGAATGATTGACGGATCTATTAATCTACAAAAGCTAAAGTTTATCAGATAAAATAAAAACACCGAACTAACGATAGGACGGTGTTTAGTAACGCAATCCCACGCAACCTTTCTTTTGGTGACCCTTCGATAATAATTAATTTGGTCAATGGTGAGCCATTTATTATAACGTTTTGGTAGCCATTAGATAGTCAAGACCATCAAGGAACATACGATATGGATTTGAAGACTGATAGCTTCAAAAGCTTAGTTTAATACCACCGTTTCATTGCTACGTGATAGCGTGAGACATACATTCCCGCCGGGCCAGTTTTTTTGCCGCTCATCGTAATTTGCAGTCTAATACTATCACTAAATGAATATCCTGGAACTAGCATTATCTCAAACAATTTTTCACTTCCCTTTGAGTGTATCAATATTTATTCTACTTGTCTGCTAAAACAGCCGAGTACTTGAGATACATATATTTGCTTTTCGATTATCGTACTCTAGAAAACCTTTAGATCCAAGAGGGAAATAAAAGGCGAACGACGATATCTGAAGTCGACACATAAATCTTAGCGTACGAAAACAGCCGCGTCCTTGCCGAGCTCAAAGAAGCGACCAGTTCTTGCGTTATATAAGACTTCAACTTCTTGCGTTTCATCTTCTTGCGGATAAGCTCAAAATATTTAGTTCTTGCGCTTCAGCCTGAACTTCTTGCGGTTCAGTAGTTCTTGCGTCTAAAGCGCAAAAAGTTGGTTTAGGCCTTCTTGCGGCAGCTTGCGTGTTCTTGCGTCGCAAGAAGTTACTTGCGCCACTTCTTGCGCGTGCATTATTTTACGGCTGTACTGTACAAGTTTTAAGAACATGTTCAATTTCCTCCTCTACTACTCGTAGAGCTTCTGGCCGCTGCACCAGAGCCAGCATGCATAACCTCGCCGTACCTTACCCTCGCAGTAATTCTGGCAAGCGCACTCTGGCTTATAGCGCTGCTATTCTTTTCAATTCCTTGGATCCTAACTTCAAGCAGCTTGCAACATCTACTACTACGCTCTCTTCTAATACTTTGTCTACCAGGCTGGCTTCTCTTAAGTATAAGCTTCGTAACGTTTTTCTTCCCCACATCTCCTCTGTTAACCATCTAGAGGAGCTCCTCTGCTATAACTGTCGCTCCTTGCTTCACTGCTGCTGCATTTCTGGCGCCGCGTCCAGGGCATAGCCCCTTCCATTGCGCATAGTGTTCTAGTAAGTATATTTTGTTTTTGATTTGATTTCATATTAATTCTCTTTACATTGATTCCAATTACTCATTATATCTTGTAATATCGTAGCCCGTGCGTTAATTCTTCCCATACTTCCTTTCCTTTCCATTACGTTTTATTTGTAACATAGAGGGCCACATGTTAGATAACTACGTAAGGTTAATGTGTCTTCCCTCTGTAAATAAAGAATATTGTATTGTATTGTATTGTATTGTATTGTATTGTATTGCACTTTAAATCAGGTTTTACATTGTATGGCCATTATAATCATACCACGTTTAATTGCTACAGGGTATGTTTGGCCACAAAGTTTTGTACAGGGTTTATCTTGGTAATTATTGGGAAAATACTTACTAGGTATTAAGCAAGCTGTGAGTATTTTATGTTTGAAATTAATTATTGAGCTTTCGAATGAATTATATGTCTACTTCAGCCAAGCTTGAAATATTATTGGATCAAAGACACAAAGGAAGACTACCATATGCCAGATCATAGAGGGAACAGCATAATCCACATGCAATTTAATTTAATTTAACGTTGGGACTGATAGTCCAGTCAATCTATGAATTTTTGTAGCCCAAGTTCAAACTAATTGCAACAAAAGCTTTTAAGGCGGTTTTGGCTTACTTTTACCTTCATAAACATCATACTAAAAGTTCCACAAAATTCTCGTGTCGGAACAAGGTTAAAATGGCGTTTATCTTTTTCCTGTGTACCACAGGGTACCCACGCATTGTAAAATTAACAAATAACGGGTTTCTATTATTACGTGGAAATAGAAATAGTTTTTATCATGTTGAAAACATTGTTTGTACTGTACTGTAAACTTGTTACTCTTTTCCTCGCGCGTTTTGCACAATTTGAGCTTTTTAAAGCAAAAAACGATTTATCCACAGGTATCCCATCCGGCGGAAATTAAGTTAATTTGTTTATCACTATTTTAAAAAAGGATTTTTTAGTATTCACGATTGAAATTGTGAAACAAAGCTATCACAGTCAAAATATGTTCTAAAGCAGCACAAAATCTAGTGAATAAGGTGCTAAAACTATCTAAAATTGATATCCAGGACTGCTCGTTTCTGCGAGGAACGCCTTACACAATCGAACGAGGTACTGGCTTGATAGCTATGAATGGAAATTCCAACAGCATATTATTACTTTTTATGGCGTTTTTTCCTTCTTTCTTTGTTAATTGGGCATGTAATTGCTGAAGGTAAGTTCATTTAAGCTTTTTCTGTATTTTTCCATGCACAATTTTGAGTGATAATGTATTTAAAGCGGCAAAATCACATCTTTGTTCGGTCACTTTTAGTTGAAGTTTGGAAGTTGTCCCGTTTGGGAATGGAATCCAGCTGCTGCATCTGTGGTGAAGACGTGGGGAAGGATGAGAGCTTATTTTCCAAGCTACATGTAACTGAGAAGGGATGCCTAAAAATTAATCAAATCAATCCTGCAGTTAATGCAAAGCCTGGCCTAAAAGTTCACAAGAAATGCCGGCTCGATCTGCTGAGACCACGTGGGAAATCATCTGATACGAAATGCGAGGAAAATGCAAGCTCAGTCAGGCGGCGCTCAACCCACCTATCCTTAGCTCTTCAGAGCATTGTTTATTTTGCGGTCAGCCTGCAAAGTACGATGGCAAGAAAAAAGGGCTCGACGTCATGATAAGCGTGAGAACAATAGAGTTCCAAGAATCCATTGGTAGACTGTGCAAGGAACGGAACGACGATTGGGCGATAGCGGTGCGGGGTCGTCTGGAATATCTTCGAGATCTTCACGCAGCTGATGCTGTCTACCACCAGCTATGTAGCAGCAATTTCCGAACAGGAAGGAATATTCCCTTACAGCATAACATTGGAGCAGAAAGTAGCTCAAAGAAAGCGAAGACCCAAGGACGACCTGTAGACACGGTTAAGAGCACTGCTTTTTCTAAAGTAATAGCATTTCTAGAGGAAAATGATGATGAACAGCCCACTATTGACGACCTTGTCGGAAAGATGGAGGAGTTTCTTGAAGGTGAAGAGGATCAAGCATACAGTTCAGTATACATGAAGAAGAAACTAGAAGAACATTTTGGAGAGAGAATATTAATCACAACTATTCGACAAAGGCCAAATGTTGTCACTTTTCATCAGAACGTCGCGTCAATAGTGAATGATTTTTATGAGAAACCAAGAAGCGAAGATCCCAATATAGAAAGGTTCAAAATTGTAGAGGCGGCAGCTAAGTTCATAAAGAATGAAATTAAGAGAGTGGATTGTTCAAGCGAGCATTTCCCAACTAGCTCTGAAATGTCGTCAGTTGAAAAAGCATTAGATTTTCTCCCCGCATTGCTCCAGGCATTTCTCGAGGTATTGGTGACTGGAAAGGATATGCAGTTAAAAATTGCGTCCCTTGGTCAAGCAATTATGCAAGCTGAACGGCCTAGAGCCCTGATAGCCCCGCTTCAGCTTGGACTTGGAGTGCAGATGCACCACCAATTCGGCTCAAAGTTTCTAATTGACTCCTTAAATTCACATGGATTTTGTTGTTCTTACAACACTGTTCAAAAGTATGGACGAAGTGCAGCAGTGGCCCAAGGGATAGATATACCAGGATGGATCCCGGGTCGTTTTATGCAATATTCCGCCGACAACGTTGACCACAACATCAGAACCCTCGACGGCGAGGAAACCTTTCATGGGATGGGGATAATCGCTTCCATAACCCCAGGAACGAAGACCAGCACTTTGATTCCGCGCAAAGAGGTGACATCAGAAGAAATAGCTAAATCTGGGCGTGTAGCTATTCGCGTGTATAATGGGCCATGTGAAGATGCTTCCAGGTTGTTGTTCAAGGAGTTAAAGAACTTAAATGTAAAGGATAGCACTGCAAATCTCGATCTGTTATGGAAACTGACACTGCCACTTCTACGCAATCCTAAGCCTGGTTGGAACGGTATGATGCAGAACATATGTATTGGAACGCATCCTGGACAATCTACAATCATGTTCCTTCCAATGATTGACATGGACCCCACAGATATTACTTGCATATACTCCACACTTTCCTTTATCTGCGATCAAGCATCCCGCTACGAAGTCTCACCAATAGTCACATTTGACCAGCCCCTCTATTGGAAAGCCCTCACGATAACACAGCAGGAAGCAGAAGATAGCAAGTTGAAGTCTGTTGTTCTGATTTTAGGGG
Organism: Actinernus sp. WN-2022; assembly: GCA_030867875.1. Classification (NCBI taxonomy): domain Eukaryota; kingdom Metazoa; phylum Cnidaria; class Anthozoa; order Actiniaria; family Actinernidae; genus Actinernus; species Actinernus sp. WN-2022. The sequence continues at coordinate 62,324,426 of JAOWCC010000577.1, read as the reverse complement.
GTCTACACACACAGATGAGCTTCCTCGGATGCATTGGCTATATAATGGCGGGTTCTGGAATTGAAGATATTTTAGAGTTGATCTACGCGAAGAATACTACCATTCATATGCTCAGCGGGAAGGCCATAGCACGAGCAATTAGAGGACATTTCCTGGTGGATGAAGCACTGAATTCATTGATAGCCTGCAAAGCACTCGGTCTACCTGCACCATTTGAAAGGACAGATCAAGATGACGAGGAAGACGAAGAAGCGCAACCACCGCAACAGCCAGCAACGGACATCGATCTAGAACTTCTGAAGCAGCTGTGTAAAAAGTCTTTGGAAACCCCTCAAACATCTGGCCAGGAGACATCTTCCAGTTGCCTTGACTCGACAAATAAGAAGATTGAGGAAACGAAAGCGTCTTTGTCGGGTCAGCGTACTGCTGTTTTATGGCTGGAGTACATGAAGATGGTCGACATTTTAAGGAAGTTCATCAAAGGAGAAAGAACCGGGAACTGGAAACTGCACCTCCAGGCTGTTTATGAAATGTTACCATATTTTGCAGCAGCGGGACATAACCAATACGCAAAATCGGCTTATTTCTACCTTCAAATCATGCAGAACCTCGAAACCTCACATCCATCTGTATACAAGAAGTTCTTGGATGGCCTGCACGTTGTGCGTCGAAGTGATCGTTTCTGGGGAGGTTTATCAACCGACTTGATTATCGAACAGGTAAGGTATTATGTATATAAGATCTTTTAAAAGGTTGCATTATTTTCCATAGTATAACCTTTGACTGGGGATATTAAAAACGATAAGTTAAGAAAGGCATTATAATGTTTAAAAATATGCTACTGTTATAGTTTTGTAACCCTTCTATTTGGTTACTAGGTGCTTATGAGGAGTATGAAGACAAGTGGTGGTCTCACTAGAGGAAGAGGGATGAGTGAAACTCAACGTTTGACTTGGGTCATGTCAATGCCAGCCTGCGCAGATATAAATCAGTCAATGCAAAATCTTACCGGAAGTTCTTTCCATACAAGCGACCAACATACCAGTAGTGGACCTCATAAGGAAGCTACCCGCGCAAGAATGGAATGCGACCACAGCGACCTTCAGAAGATAGTTGGTTTCTTCACCCAAAGAGACCCGTTCTGCGCAGACCCATCATTGCGAAACATTGCAACTGGTGTCGTAGCCGAAGACGGAGTGAATTGCGAGAAGGCAAAAGAAGTGGGCGACTCGATAATCAAGAAAATGGCGGGTAAAGATGTACATGAACACTCATTTCAGAAGAAATATCAGGTGAAAACCCTTGCATGCAAAACATCCGTTCACCTCAAAGATGGCAGCATTCAAATTGACCCACAGCTGCTTTTCCAAAGGCTCAGTGTGTTGGCGACAAGTGGCCAGTATGACAACCCTGGTTCATTTTTTGAACATGAAATGTCTAGCTACCCTGCAGCATTGTTTGACACTTCTTTGCTACTGAGAAAAGCTGACAAGCCAGCATTAGCCGACGCTCTCTGGAAGATGACTGAAAGCGTGCAAACTCCATGCCTCAGAGAAGCCCACTATGTTCTTGATGGCGGCGCTCTTATCCACCGAGTAACTTGGCCACGTGGTACAACCTACGACGACGTGTGCTCACTCTATGTCCAGTACATCCAGAGGAGGTACGGATCGCCCACGGTTGTTTTTGATGGGTATGGAAATGGTCCCAGCACGAAGGACTGCACGCACCAGAGACGGGGAAGTTCGTGCTCGCCACCTGTGTTGTTCCAGAGTGACATGATAGTACCATTGAAGAAGAAAGATTTCCTAGCAAATGAGGAAAACAAACAAAAGTTCATCAATCTCTTGTCAGAGAAGCTCCTGAACGCTGGCTGCAATGTAATCCAGGCTCCTGATGATGCTGACCTCCTGATTGTTAAAACCGCGGTCGAATCAGCAAAGTCGAACAGCACAGTCTTAGTTGGGGATGACACTGACCTTCTAGTCCTTATGATTTACCATGGTGACATCGATGGTAAAGACCTCTTCTTCAGACCGGAGCCCAGACAACGCAGCAAGACCAGCAGGGTGTGGAATGTGAGGGAAACAAAGTCAGCATTAGGTCCTGATATCTGCAGCAACATTCTCTTCATACATGCCCTGCTAGGATGCGACACAACATCGCGCATTCATGGTCTTGGGAAGGCGACCGGACTGAAGAAGTTCAAGGCAAGTGCGTATTTCAAAGACCAGGCAAGATTGTTCTCCGGGGATGCAAATGCTGTTAGCAAAGAGGACGTGATTGCAGCAGGAGAAAGGGCACTGGTGTGTCTGTACAGCGGCGAAAAAGATGAGAGCTTAAATATGCTACGTTATTCGCGATTTTGCCAGAAAGTTTCAACGGGCAATGCTGTTTTGCAGCCAGAGAACCTTCCACCAACATCAGCTGCTGCCAGTTACCACAGCCAGCGAGTGTTCCTCCAAGTCCAACAATGGAAAGGCATAGATTTGCCACCTCTCGAATGGGGCTGGCAGCTGAAAAATGGAAAATTCACCCCAGTCAGCGCACCAGTTTGCCTCCAGCACACGCCTCTTTACTGGAGATGATTCGTTGTGGCTGCAAGGGTGACTGCAGGAACAACAGATGCTCTTGTCGGAAGAACAACTTGAAGTGCTCTGCAGCATGTAGCGGGTGCAAAGGAGCTAACTGCACAAACGCACCAGAGTCTGATCTGACCGAGGAAGAGGATTTTTTAGAAACTATTGAAGTATAATCTTTGACCCGTTTTGATGAATATTTAGCTGAATAGCGCGAAGCTTTAATGAATCCAGGACATCCAACATTTAAAGAGAATAAAGTTAACCATACTTGTATGATAAAAAGGCTTTTAAGTATAAAGTAGCAGTAAATATGAAACAACAGTAAGAATTTTGCAGTATTTTATTATTTCTTGGGTTGGGCTCCCTGTGGTTAGTCTACAATAGTAAAATTATCTACTAAAAATCTAAATAGTAGCCATTAATTGTATCCCGAATGAAATCCAAGCGAATTCAGCGCCTCTAGGTTTAGTTACACGAAGAAAAAACTTTAAATTGTTCAATTTATGCGTTTTTTTCTATAGTGCGATACGCGGGAACCCTGTGGTAAAATAGCAAAAATAAATAATTCCGAATTTCAAGGTGTTCCGACCATGGAATCTTGTGGAACTTTTGATATGTTAAAAAGGTCATTTAGATGCTTCATATTTCGCTGAAAAAGCTTTTGTTGCAATTAGTTTGAACTTAATCCACAGATTGACTGGACTATGAGTTTGAACAGTTCAAAGGTCTAAGCGTAATTTTCCCCTATTTCAATTGACAGCATTTCTGCTGGATTTTGTGACTTTAGAGATGTTTTTTTGAGAAAGTAGTACTTCGTAAACATTGAGATCTTATTATTGGTGCCTAGCCAAATGGAAGAGAAAAAGCAGGTAATTTACAGTCTAAAGTGGAATTTTAATCCTTAGAAGAGATACATGTATAAGAAACACATGCAGTGGTAAGCTTGAATTCAGGGTTGGATCAAAAGTTTTTGAGTTTGTTGGACCAATCATATCACTGAACGGCAGTCTTTTTTCGACCAATCAGATCACTTGAATAAACAAACATACATACATACAGATACATGAAATTTAATAGATGTATAATTATATATTTTGCCAAAAAAACCTTTGAAAATAATAATATTATTGTTACTTTATTGTATAATATAATGTACAGTACAGTATGTATTGGCAAAGTATTGCTAATTCCATTTTTTAACCTCAAGCCTCCTTGATCAGCTATGATTTTATTAAAGAAAAAAGAGGCAATCTTTTTAATTTTTTTTAAAATTTTTTTTATTTATTTCCCACACAATAGATATTTGTTTAAATACATACAGCCAAAAATACCATAAGGTTGAATACAATGTAGTTTTGACATTTGTGTGTTTTAAGTTACATTTATGTATTAAGCCATTCACTTAATGCTTCCCATTTCTCTTGGTGTCTTTTTATATCTTTCTCTGTAATTGCGCATTCTTTTTCGATTTTATGTTTTTCTTTCAAGAGGATAAGAAAACTTTGAAAATTAAAGGATGTTTCTCTAATAAATGAAGTGTACATGTGATATTTAACAATTATCAGTACATGATTTAAAAGTTTCGCAGTTTTTGTTTGCTTTATTTTCCCATTCATAATACATTGAAGCTCTATCCGTTTCTATCGTTTCCGAGGTTTGAGTTTGCCAGAAGGTTTTGAAACGATGCCAGAAACGTTGAGCTTCTGCACATTCAAAGAAGAGGTGCTCGGGAGTGTGCTTCTCTTTACAAAAGAGGCAATCTTGCTCTAATAAATTAAGATTGAGATACTTTGGAATTTTGGGAGTGTGGGCTTGGTGGTTTTAGTAATTTCCTGTGGCTCACCCACCTTCATGAAATTTCTTTTACCCTGGACATAGTTTGAATTAAGAGATAACTTTAAATCATTGCAGTCACTCAGTAATAATAAGTCTGTGAAGTTCACAAAGTTGTCCTTGATTTGAGTATGTGCATTTAAAGTGTGATTGTAAAACATAGAACTCAACAAACAGATACATGTATATATAAGAATGATTGGAATTATAGAAATTTGATGTCTCATATTTTACCAATGAGGTCATTCTATATTCCTTGAATTCCCCTTCTAGCCCATCCTAGAAAAAATAGAAATAATATTAAAGGGAATCTTATAAGTATTCCTTTGTATAATGAAATCTGTTTGATCAAAGCTGAATTTCTCCTTGCCAATATATCCTGTTCATCAGAAAAAGAAAGGTTGGGTGATTTTAGTATTTGAAAATGCCAGACTGCTAACAATAATCAAATTGAATGTTATCTGATCCAGTAAATATGAAAGTCATGAATGACCTTTTCTGACACAAAACTACCTAGAGAAAATAACTGATTGTTCAGTATGGATGAATTAACATACAGTGGAACTGTTAATAATTGTTATACTGGCTGCATGCAGTCTGTGTTTTGTTAACAACACTCGAGCCATCATCTTTACATGATTTTGTGAGCATCAAGATTACTATTCATGAGTGGAATCAAATAATACACAAGGAAGTGATCTCTTTATTATTTAGGTCAGACTGTGTTCACAACAGATTCATGCAATAATTAATTGTATTAAGAAACAGATTGGCCAACTCTGTCAGACCTTAATTTAGGCATGGATTTGCAGACTGAATGGCTTTACCATTTATTGGAACTTCAAAGTAATTGTATTGCCTTCGGAGCTTTTAGTTAGACATTATGGATGTTCATGTATAAGTTAGAGACACGTCTGTGTTTTTGTAACATCAAATCCATTAGACAGATCACAAAGTTACAGTTCACAGACCCTTATATTTTTTGTTTATGTGTGTGCATGTAGAAGAGAATATTATAGTGTTTCATAACTTATTCAATGGAAGCAGTTCAATTAAAGAAATTACGTAGGCATGAATTTGTGGTTTTAAAATTTATGGTAAATAATTTTGTTTCCAACTGAGATGAAGTTTTGTAATTAACATAGTCAGTACAGTATATTAAGAGACCATTTCATATTTTGTTGTTCATGAAAACTTAAAGTATGCTGAGATCTATCACATTCACTGAGTTAGAAATATTGAATTTCACGTAAAAAGGTACTTGAATTTGTTTTCATATTTGATTGTTGCCTTTCCTCTTGAACATGAGTGCTGTTATTTTCTGATGATTTGTTTGATTGAATTCATGGATATTAATTTTTTTATCATCTGTGAATTTTATCTTACAGGATGGCAAGAAGATGAGGGACAAACTGGCTTCCAGCTTGAAGGTATAATTATGCTATACTATAGTGTTATTCTATTTATTGTATTGAGAAAGCTTTAACTCTGTACAAGTTTGAAATTAGGGACTTTAAGCAACGTATGGCAGGACAGCGATGGCAATGACGACGAGATTTAGAAAAGTGTTTTCTCCAGAAATTTGGTATCTACTTAGTATTTTATTTTAATAAAAATAACTTCCCTTATTCGCCTTGAATTGTTTCTCACAATCAGATTTTCATAAAATTGATGAGCATAGAGTTTCGTTAATGCCAAACACAAAATGGAGTGATTTACTTTCTTACATTTGCATCCTCTTTAAAACGTATAATATGGGGTTTTCACATTGTGTTTTTGCAGAGAATGGTGAAAATGTAGGCGAGTGTGTGTTAATTTTTGTTGTTGCAGTTATTGTATTTTGTAATTAAGGCTATGGTTTTATGCCGTTTTCGTAGACGTTGCCATCATGGATGCTTAGAGTCCCTCATGTATTAAGAAAAAGAGGACTTAGGGGTCAAGAAATGTTTAAAATAATTTAATTTGGACATGTACATGGACATCATTGTACATGTGAAGGTATAATATTATATTTATATATATTATACTCAGGGCACATATTTTCTCTTTCACCTTTATTCTTATTATTTATATATATATATATATATTATAGGAATGAATAAAGTAAACTTGGCTTTCCAACGATGATGTCGCTAACTAGGAGGATCCAACTGGATACAAGACGCTTGTACACTTGAAGAGTAGATTAAATAGTAAAATGAAGTGACTCGACGAACTCCTCACTGGTCCATAAATTTAATCAGACGTTTCGGCCTTCGGCCTTTTTCAATATATGTATAATTTTCAATATATGTATATATATATACATATACATGTACATATCAAACACAGGAAACAGGGCCTGAGCTGTGTTAAAGTGCCAATGAAATGAAAAAAATCGATCCCGTTTTTATTTTATTTTATTAAATTCTAGGCTTCCCTTAGCCATTTTCTGCAATTAATAATCAATTTGGAGAGTGTGAACATAATTTTATTTTGTATTGAAGTCAGGCGGAATTGCCAAAATTTGGTGACAATTTTTATGCCGTTAAAGATATGCTAATCACATGCGTGACGTCACTAGGTTTGCGCATTTATATTCACAAAGCCGACTGCATGGATTCTATAAAAAAACATATGGCCATCTTCAAGGTTTCTCTAAGTATTACATATTTAAATTGAAAACTGGCCAAAAATGCACTTATTTTGTAGTATTTATGGGAACGAATATAAATGACTACACCTTGTGAAGTCACGCATGTGATTACCATATCTTTAACGGCATAAAAATTGTCGCCAGATTTTGGCAATTCCGCCTGACTTCGATACGAAAAAAAAATATGTTTGCGCTCTCCGTATTGATTTTTATTTGCGCAAAATGACTAAGAGAAACCTAGAATTTAATAAAATAAAATAAAAACGGGATCCATTTTTTCATTTCATTGGCACTTTAATTAATTGATGCATGCATGGCCTGGAAAATGAAATAAAAATCCCATTCTGTACTGCCAACAAAAGATATAGGAGTCACAGTTAAAGAGGAAATTAAAGTGGTCAGTTCGTGTGCTCAAGGTTATGGTCATAATGATTATATCACATACTGTCACACGATCAGCTAGAAACATGACACTGATCTACATGTAGACTAGTTATGTTTGGAGTAAGCCAAAGAGAAATGGTTAAAAGAGCTTTTATGCTCAGTGAAGAGTACTGCAGTCCTAATGTTTCCTCAGTAATAGGAAATCCTACAGTTTGAGAAATGAAGAGAAGAATGTGTAGATTGAAATAGATGATCCCACATGGATTACGTTGAAGGTTATGATAAAGACAGGCCAGTTTGGGTTCAATTTTTCCCCTGGAAGCACAGGGCTTAAAGTGCATATGAAGCAAAAATTAAGTTGATCTAATGTTAAAATGCTTTCTAAATGAGGAATAATGACATTTTCTGTTTGCCAACATCTTATCTCGTTTCAGAGATATTCAGGTTTTTGTAATATGCAAATGAGATGGCCTATGACGTCATATTGTTTGCATAGCCTGGAGACAAACCACAAAAAGAAGAATATCTCTACAAGTATTGAATAAAAATTACTTAAACTTTGCACATGTATGACACTATAAAAAGTACACATCACTGTGCAAATTAGGGTGTTGCCATGGAAACTCTCATGGCCCCACACACCTTTTACCTTGAACATAATTCCTTGTTACAAAAAATAAGTTGCTTAAACTACTCACATACAATGCCTATGTTTGACAAAGGATAATTTAGGGAAGTTTGTGTTATTTGTAGTGGAAGCCTGGGGCCAGAGTGTTTCCATGGCAACATCATAATTTGCACAATGATGTATATTTTCCATAGTACCGCATATGTGCAAAGTTTCAATAGTTATTATCCAATACTTGTAGAGATAAATTATTCTTCATTTTGTGATTTGTCACCATGGCTGTGCAAACAAAATGATGTCATACAGTGCTGTTCGAAAGTAACGCAACCGAATTTCGCCGAAATTCGCAGAATGTCGTTCTTTGTTTACAATTTGAAAATTCGTCGAAATTTCGCGTGTGAATGCGTCGAAATTTCAATGAATTTTCGTTGAGCATATCGAAATTTCGAACAGGACCGACCGAAATTTCGGTAATATTTACACACCGAAATTTCAGTAATATGGGTGATACGCCGAAATTTCGACTATTTTCGACATTTGTGCAAGATAGGATTGCATTACGAAACATCGTCCCAGCGCTGGTTTGTTGTTTTCCGTTTATCTCGTAAACTTTAGCTTCTGTAGTTTAAAACTAAGATCCGTCAGTCCTTCAGAATTTTTGTTGAAGTAATTGTGTATGTTTTCAATTGAAGAAGCCAGCTTTTAGCTTTTTGGAGATACAAAGATTCTCTGTTGACATGTGCTTTCAGCCGTGAAGACTAATTGTCTGGTTTTTGACACAACAAGAATGCCGCGAACTTCGCGGGAAGTGTGATTTTATTGCATCGTAGTTTAAATCACCACAAAGTTTCTCAACTTTACTGGCAAATGATAAACGTCTACTAAATAGAATATTCTGGAGTTGTTTTTATTTAATGTGGTTCAGTTTTCAAAGGTGAGGAGGTCCGAGTCTTGAATTCCGCGACACAGAAGTGTGACATTTTCCGCGAACTGATTTGAATAATCACTCCGCAGTGTTTGTTTTGCGTTGAGATCGCACAAAAAATATCTACAGATAAAATTTTCTTTTAGATATCGAGATGCTTATGGAATCAAACGGTTTGAATTTTTTCACTTCATTTACGTATCTGAACAGTTTCCACATGATGCGAAAAATGGTTTGAGTCCATAGTTCTCGATATTCACAGTTTTAATATGTTGTCTGCTGGGCTAAGAAGGACTTTGAGAAAGTCTACTATTTAGCGTGAGATCAGATCGCACGAACCGTATAGAATCTTTTGGAGTTTTGATTTCAGCTTTTTTACTTAATCACTTTGTGAGGAGTTAATAAAACATCCAAACGAAATTTCTATTCGAAAATTCGAAGTTACGAAATTTCTATTCGAAAATTCGAAGTTTACGAAATTTCTATTCGAAAATTCGATGTTACGAAATTTCTATTAGAAATTCCTTATCGAAATTTCGAAGTGTTTTCGGTAAAACTCGCAGCACTTAAACAATGAAACTTTTCGAATTTTCGACGTATTTTCACAAGTATCGTAATGTCATTTCAAAGTTACGAAATTCGGCGAAATTCGGTTGTGTTACTTTCGAACAGCACTGTAGGTCATCTCATTTGCATATTACAAAAATCTGAATATCTCTGAAACGAGATGAGATGTTGACAAATGGAAAATGCCATCATTCCTCATTTCAAAAGCATTTTAACATTAGCTCTTGACTTAATTTTCGCTTCATATGCACTTTAAGTCATGCCAGAGGGGAACAAGAGCTGATGCTTTTGACCTTTTGTCCAGCCTGCATTGTCTTCTAATTGATTGAATTTTTAGCAAGAGTTCAATCTATGTGGTTTCAGAAAATATCCATACCCCTTTCATTTTGTGTGTGTTTTGGGGCCTGGGGGGGGGGGGGGGGGGGGTGTTGTTGGACCCCTGAAGCTTCAGTTCTGCTCTACAGCTTTCCTCCTTTATGGCTTTCTTGTTGTTGTTGTTGTTTTTCCTTTGGCATACCTGGACTTATAATAATTATTGTATCCAAATATAACTATTGTTACTGACCACAGGTGTTTCTGTAAGATGGCAAGAACAACATACATGCAGCTGGAGTTAATGTGATGAAATTTGACACATTTCAAAAACATACATTATAATTTCGGTAAAACAGTATTGTAGATCTGAGTTAACCCTTTATAGCCCAAGGGTTTTTAACTGATTTTTAGCTATTTCTACACTAAAACGAACCCTCCCCCCTAAAAAAGATGTAGTCATAATGTTACCATGGAATTTTCATCTGACCCATAATACTGAGGGCTCAACTTATTTAGCCAACCATTTTGCTAACATCATCAACTCATCCAACGAACCACACAACAAAGTTTGTTTGAGGAAACACTCAGAAGTTAAGGCTTTGTTTGCATTTTTTTCCATTTATAGAGTGCTGGAGAATATCATTAAGGTTACTGGATACCTTCAAAACGAAAAAGAGGGTGAATTTTTTTTTCACACAGAAATGTAGTTTTAGTAGCAGTGTTTGATATATACTAAAAATTCTGTTCAAAAAAAATATATATTGACGGAGAAATACTAAAAGGAAGTTTTCAACCGGAAGTAAAAGGTTCTGTTTGATTGACAGCAGATCAATTAACACATGACAAGTGCATGCTCACTCGCCCATATCGAAAGTGTGGGGAAAGCTAGCGCATAAATTCATTTCATATACCAATGCTTACGTTTATTGAGAAACGTTTTTCCACACACGATTCCGTAATTCCATCGGTTGTTGGCCTTATGTCTTCCAAAAAGCAAGCAGGATACCCTTAGCTTGGAAAACAAAGAAAAATGAAAAGCAAAACAAGGCCAAACAACACATACGACTTCGAGCCAAATAAGTCCTCGCAAAACCCGACAAGGTTCGTATTTTCACTTGCGTGCCAAGTGATCCACATCTAAACATAAAGAAGACTTGATAGGAGCCAGCCGAGAGAATATTTGTTTCCAAGAAAGCTAAGATGGAAACGTAAAGTCTGATGGTTCACCTTTTTGTCAAACAAGCCGGCTATAGATACGGCGCGACCTTTGATCGGAAATCAACATACAATATTCATCTCGGCAAATATACATATTTCTCTAATTCCTAGATTACAATATCCTCTGGAACCCACAAATTATTAAAACAAGAGTCTACAAGGAGAACTATGGCTTGTAATTATATTTACATATTGAAACTCTACCTTTAGTTTTTCCCGCGGAATTTTGGGAGACTCCAGGAGGTTGCTTCTGATTGGAGAATGGGTGTTGAGTCTGGAAAGCCGCTCTATTAGCCGGTAACAAAACGAGCAGGGGACTGGAACCGAGTCAGTAAAACTAATTCAATTAATAACTAGTCAGAGTGAGCATTATTTTCAAAAAGAACAGATCAAACTTTGCTAGTCTAGAAAGTTTGGTGAACTTTGGCAGAATATTGACGATACTAGAAGGCATCAAATATGTCAATTTTCCCATACAAACTCTCTTAGTTTTTAACATTTCCCTCCAAACCATACATTCATTGTAAAATTTTGGAGGGACAAAGACATTCAATTGCTTATAATTCAGACAACATTCACTACAATCACGTCAAACTTGGCACACATGCTAATTTCAACATGCTCTATGATGTGATGAACTTCATTTTAGAATTAGAGTAATTCTGATAAACTCGTCCCAGTTCCCTGCTCGTTTTGTTACCGGCCAATAATATTAGTAGGTGTGAATCAGTTGCTGAACTTCTAATGCCCGATTTCCCTGCTACAATTTTTCAACGTTTCTGCAGTCTTCAAGTGAATTGATTGCATATAAGAATTTACCGAAAATTTTCGAAATTTCGGCCAGTGATTCTACAATAACTAATCTCCAAAAGAGTGTGTGCTTTTTTCAGATTTGCTTTTAGTTTTAAAGATATCTGTCCAAGCTTGATGGCTTGGCAAAAGTAATCAATGACTCGACTTTAAACTGCAATAATTTCGCATAGAAAATAGATATAAAAAATTGTACACACGCTTTTGGAGATCAATGACCGCTTAACTTGACACAAGTGTAATTACTTCGTAAGTATAAAAACCTGGCGCTGGTAATTCACATTTATAAACGTCTTCGACATCGGGTTAAAGTGACTGTAGTTTTAAATCTAGAGTAATTTCGTATAAAATAACTTTTTACTGGTATTCTTCAGTTATCAACCTTTCCATTGATATATACAATGTAGGTTCCCATATTTTGTTCGCCGAGCGCCCGTGTAAACGCATTTTTGCGGAAATCACTTTTGAAGGTATCCAGTAACCTTAAGTCTGTTGAAAGCTTGAATCAGCACTTTCTCCAAGAACTGAGTCTGTGTGTGTTATTCTGATGGAGAACGGGGCTTCTTCTGTCACTTTAGCGTGGGCTTTATAAACGGAGGTCTGGAGCCACCTATCATACATGTAGCTTTTTTGGAATATTATTGGATAAAATTTACTTGCCATTGATTCCAATATGAAGGTATTAGGTCGAAATGACTTAGTATAATATATTTTGAAGAATGAAGATGGTGGGAGTGCCATGCCGCTGGTTGAATGGATTTCTCTGCATGCTTTGTGGTCAGAGTGGTTGAATTTAGCTTGCACTGAAGTGCTTATGGAATGAATGGCTTTGGGTGCTGGGAAAGTTTCAGTGTTCAGGGACAGAAAGTGAGGTTAGTGCAAGCTTGAAAGACAGGCTCTTTTACCAATCATAGCACAGCTAGACAGTTTCTACCAATCATAGCACAGCTAGACAGTTTCTACCAATCATAGCATCCAGCTAGACAGTTTCTACCAATCATATAGCACAGCTGACTGATTTTTTTTTTGTAACCCAGAAATATATGCAGGAGTCCAAGTCAAAGACAACACAGAGTCAGCTTGGTGACCTGGCCCTAGAGACTACCCAGAATGCATTTATACAGAAGCTGCTTAAGGAGTGTCGGCAAAAGGTAGCCTAAGCATTACAAAATGTAACTAAAAGATCGATAAAATAGCAAAATTAATTGAAGTGGGATACGGTCATGTAAATTAGCTTGAGACAGTGAGAACCAATCACATTGCAGAATGAAAACAAAGCATTCCAACTTACTGTTCTTTGAGCCAATCAGTGTCGATTCGACTTGCTCTAGCTTCAGTTTGGTAAAAGGCGAATTTGGCTCAGACTAGTTCGAAAGAAGAAAATCGCATGGATATGCTACAAATATGATTTATATTCTGGAATGCTTTTGTGTTTAGTTTGCATTGGCTAAGTAGCTCCAGTTTTAGTAGTTGCACTGTAAAGTCCCCCAGTTATATGGCTCATCGGTCTGGTGACATAAAGAGAGCATAAGTAAGAGAGAGAATCTCCAATATGCATACTTGTGCAACGATAATGTCTAATGATATCTATTTTTAGTAACCGGAAGCAGCTGAGCTGAAGCAAGTGTGCGAGCATGTAACAATACTTTCCATGGCAGTGGTGACCCCATAAAACGCACCAATACCCACGATTGCTCTCATCTGACTTGATAGCTCAGTTGGTAGAGCGCCAGACACGTAACCTGGAGGTCGTTGGGTTCAAGTCCCACTTGGGTCAGAGATTTTTTCTCTTTCCCTCGTAGGACGTGCACACTTAGCACTACAGCTTACCACTTTACATTGCATGCTTGCACACTTTGCTTCAGCTGCTAAACATAGATTTTATTTGATATTATCATTACACACCGCGCCACAAGATTCCCACTCTTATTTATGCCTCTTGGTGACATAAAATCCCTTCCAGCTATAAGCTGTCGAACTCACAGCCAGTTGACACATCACCGATACTCACCAACAATTGGCCAACACTGCTCCAGCACTAACAGCCATTAGTTAAAATCTAACAGGTTAAATGTGTTTATTTTTCCTTATGCAGACCAAGAGGATGCTGGTACAGAAGATGGGTCAAGAGGCAGTCGATCTGGGACACACGGATGCTAGTGTCTCAGGTATAGAGGAGAACACTCTTATTGCCAGCCTTTGTGACTTATTGGAGAGAGTGTTCAGTCATGGGCTACAGACCAGGGAAGTAAGTTACAGTTTATAATTATTAATGTAGGCTTACAGTTGATCTGGGACACACGGACACTAGTGTCTCAGGTGTAGAGGAGAACACTCTGATTGCCAGTCTATGTGACTTATCAGAGAGAGTGTTCAGTCATGGGATACAGACCAGGGAAGTACATGTAAGTCACAGTTTATAATTATAATAGGTTTACAGTTGATCAGAGTGGGACACACAGATGCTGGTGTCTCAGGTATTGACTGAGGAGAACACTCTTATAGCCAGCCATTATAACTTAATTATTAGAGAGAGTGTTCAGTCATGGGCTACAGAACAGGGAAGTTTAAGTCACAGTTTACAATGGCCTACAGTGTATTTTAACTGTACACTGTATAAAGCCTACTTTTATTCCTAATTCATGAATTATTAATTATGCTTTTCTCAATTTAATAAGGGACCTAAATTTTCAGGAAGATAATTAAAGTACCATTCTGTTTATAGTATAAACTAGGGGAGCATCCTAAGACCACAGACTGGGATATTGCATGAAGAAAAATGGACTTCTTGCATTTACAGGAAATGAGAATTCTTGAAAATGTTGTTGGATAATGGTGTAATCGAAGCAGAAAATTTCTCGTAGAATTGAATGCATCAATAGACCAATAACAAGCACTATAAAAAAATGTGCATAAAAATTATGTTGATGCGTTTTCCTGCACTTTAAGGTATTCTGGGAGAGAATTAATCTAGCTCAAGATTGGTCATGAAAATGGAGAATGACAGTGGACTCAGGATTGCACCTTGTGGGACTGGATGGGGATTTAAACATCATGCCTGAGAGTTTGCCTTTGAATAGGACCACTTGAGTACTATTTTGGAGGAATGATTATATTAGGTTGTAACTTGTTTCGTCGAGATCATAGCAGGATTTCTGTCAGATCGAAAGCTTTTTTCAAGGTCAATTAGAATAACCCCATTCAACTTATCTTGATCCATGTTCTACTGGAACGTATCAGTGAGCTTGACCAAGATGGATTCACTTGAGTGGAACTGCGGAACATGGATTGGCTGTCGACTAGTAATTTGTGGTGTTCGAGGTGGAGCTGAATATGTCTTTCTCGTGTGCATGTTTCAGGGTAAATCAGCATTGTGGTCTCACCTACTGGCCTACCAATGTCTGTGTGAGGAGAAGAAAGATGGAGTGACACCTGACACTAATACCTTATCCCCTGTTGGAGGTTGGTTTTCCAGTAAATTACCATTACAATAATTATTATTACACTCATTCTGTAATACCCCCTATGCAATTACCCCCCCCCCCCCCCCCCCCCGAAGCTACATGTATTTATGGGATTTCACAGTGTTGCTATAGCTGTAATTCTTAAAAGGAAAAGGACAACGAAAGGAAAGATTCAATTCTGAGACATATGATTTTAACGGCTTGTGCTGAAGGATATTAAAGTGACAAGGGCAAGCTGTTGTAGTTGGGTAACAATTCCCTTCTCTTCACAGATACTGAACAGCATGTTCTTTTGTCTCTCATTTATGAAGAGAAAGTTTTAACAACAACAACAACAATAAAACATTTATTTCACTCATACAATTACAAGTATAACATAATTAAGATATAAACTGAGTTGGAGGGCCCGAAAAAAAACATACAGCTATCTAGCCGGGACCACCATTTACATGTTTACAAGGCTGGAAGGTATTACTTAATTAACTAAACTTATTAAATACATTATTATTATATGTTATATATACATATGCATACACACATGTATATATATATATATACACACACATAGATATTTTATATTATTGGCAGTGTACATAGTATTTAAGATAATAAAATTATATTTATAATGAATATGTAGCAAATAGGTAATATGTATAATATGTAGTAGTGTACAAAGTAGTAGTAATAATTCATAATGGTCTTTAACAGTAAGTAGGCAGCAGGTCATTGTTGTTTTGTTATCAATTTGAATAATTATTAATTTTTTCTATTAATTTAATAGAGCTGTGAGTTTCTTTTTAAATACTTGTCTTGTTGGGAGATGGGCAACAGCTTTTATGTCGCTGCCTTAGGATTTGGCCAGGATTTGAACCCACAACCTCCTGCATTCATTACTGTTGCTCTGTCACCATAGACAAAGAAAATAACCTTTTATTGATTTTATTCTGCTAGTTTCAGTTTTCTTCCATGCAAATTGTATTCATTGTATCTAAATGATGCAATATAATTATTACTCACTCTTCAGATGTGCTCTCAAATTGCCCCACCCTTATGGTGATGATATAAGATCAATCACTGGGAAACCCACCCCCACCTCCCTCCTTTTCACCTAAATTTAATGGTTAGTCTGACATTAGTTACATATGTATACCCAAGGGAGGAGTGGGTGGGTATTCTAAAATCATTTGACTGCTGATTAATCAATTGCTGTATTATGATTTATCAAATGTACAGCCACTCTAACACCTGACTCACCTAGCAAGCAGTTACAGCCGAGAAGACGAAGCATAGGTACACCACCTGACATCCTCGCCATGATGCAACCCATGACTCAGTCCAGTGCTGTGCTGGCTGACATGAAGTGAGTAATATGGACTAGCCTGCGAGCCAGATCTCCTGTGGGTTTATTCGGAAAAGTTTATTCTCGTATTCGGGGTTCCTGTGGCGCGCGGACACGAAAGTTTATTCTCGGGGTTCCTGTGTCCCCCTCTCTTTTCTCTTCGGCCCCAGCGTGAATAACCCACAGGAGTCGGCTTGCAGGCTAAATATTTTACAGCAATGTGGATAATTGCTGTTGAGTTATTACTTAAGGCATTTGATCTACTGAGAAAACGTGAAAGCGAGGCTAGAAAATGAAGGAGTTGGTTGTTTTTCTCTCTAAATTCCAATGGCTATAACTTCATTGCTTTTTAAGCTACAGCACTCAAGTTTCACAAGATCACTAATTTTAACATGATTTGTTGTCTGTACATGTGGATAAACTATTGAAACAGAAATCATTATGCATACATTTATGAATAGGGTCTATAGAATCATTAATGACATATTTAAATAGTTCATGCAACTACCGGTACTGTAAATGATGATAGTTAAGGTGATAAAGATAATACTACTGAATAGATGGTGATGATACATGTATTTATGATAATAACAATAACGATGATCAGGGTTTAATGAGGCTTTTGCATGAATGCTATCATGTGGTTGTACTGGATGGCAAACAAAATCTTGTATAAGATTGGTAGTGTTATACAGTAAGCAAAACGTGTTTGTAAATGCCTCCAATCGAGTTTGTTTGGCATCCAGTAAAGCCTTTCCCATGGGATCACGAGCGCAATTCATTCGTTACTGAAGTGATATATCAGCACGTGACTGTTTCCAGTAAAGCCTTGCCCATGGGATCACGAGCGCAATTCATTCGTTACTGAAGTGATATATCAGCACGTGACTGTTTCCAGTAAAGCCTTGCCCATGGGATCACGAGCGCAATTCATTCGTTACTGAAGTGATATATCAGCACGTGACTGTTTCCAGTAAAGCCTTGCCCATGGGATCACGAGCGCAATTCATTGGTTACTGAAGTGATTCCAGTAAAGCCTTTCCCATGGGATCACAAGCTCAATTGATAGATAGATAGATAGATAGATACTTTATTATGTACAGAATTCAAAAAAGCTAACACTTATTTACATTGAAGCTGTGCGTCTAAGATATAATACAAATACAAACATAACAATAAATACAGACAAGCAATCATATCTAAGATAAAAAACTAATCTAACTACTAATAAGTAACTATATATAATAATAATAATAATAATAATAATGTTAAACTACTGATAAAATAATAACAATAAACTACATGTATAATTATTTTATGATAAACTATAATGATCTGGCAGACGAGTCCAACCAGTAATTGGCGCTGAAAGTTCTGATAGAATGAGAGCTCTTAATGGTTGAACTGAGACTGTTATAAAACTTAGCTGCTGAATAGGCAAAGGATCTATAACCAGATTTAGAGGATATTTTAACCATATGGAGATTAGACCTATTGCGAGTATTGTAATTATGGACATCAGAATTACGAGAAAACAAATTCCTAAGATAAGGTGGACAAAGTCCATTCAAACATTTAAAGACAGTAAGACATTTATGAAAGTGCCATCGATCAAGTAAGGGGACCCAACCAAGCTCTCTGAATAACTGCTCTGTGCGTTCTTCTCGGATTTTCCTCCGGAGTATGATGCGCGCTCCTCTCTTCTGTAACCTCAGGAGTCTATCAAGGTTAATTTTATCTGCATTAGACCAGATTACATCACAGTATTCATACAGCGGCTGAATGAGAGTTCCATGCAGAAGCTTACAAGTGTCGACATTAAGATATTTCCGGATCCTCCCAAGGAGGTTAAGTCTACGAGATACTTTAGAAGCAATGACATCAATATGGTCATTCCAGTTCATTGTAGCATCGAAAGACAAACCTAGATACTTAACAGTCTCTGGTAGTTCTAATAGTGTTCCTGATAATGACAAAGAAGGCTTCTGTGATCTTGCTAAACGTTGATTAGAACCAAATAACATAACTTTAGTTTTAGTACAATTTACAATTAATTCGTTATCAGTAAACCATCTACTAAGAGCACTAAGTTCATCCTGAAGTACAGATTGTATAATCTGAACATCCTTATCGGCAAAAAAGAGAGCAGTATCATCGGCATATATTACTACCTTACAATGGTGAACATTATGTGGTAGATCATTGATGAAAATGATAAATAGTAATGGCTCCAAGACCGAGCCTGAGGTACTCCTAGTGTTATTTCTATAGTATCAGATAGAGTTCCATTAATAATGACAGACTGAGTTCTATTAGAGAGATAGTTATCGAACCAGTCCAAGGCGTGTCCTTTAACACCAATGTTGGCAAGTTTAACCTTAAAGTGGCACTACGACGAAAATTTACCATTTCGATTTGCCACTTTTTCAGTGTCCATAGGTCAATCAGTATTAGAAATATCCGAAATAGTAAAAAATATTCCCAAATGGGCATCTTAAACCACAAATTTTAGGAGAGTTTACCGGTAAAATCCTGTCCGCCATTGCTGGAAGCCGTGCCCTTTGTTCAGCTTTAAACAAAGGTTTATTCACCGGAAGTGATGTCATACACTTAACACGACAACCTCGTGGCGCGAAATAGCGTGCATAAAAAAGTAGCCAACCTCGCAAAGATAAATATAACTTTCTTCTTATGTACGTGAAGACGTTTTTAGTAGAAATATGCCTCCAGGCGTTGTGTTCTGCAGGCGAGCGTTAAGTGTATGACATCATTTCCGGTGAATAAACCTTTGTTTAAAGCTGAACAAAGGGCACGGCTTCCAGTAATGGCGGACGTGTAGATTCAATATTCGGAGTTAAAAAAATAAGACTTCCTGTCGTTGTATCGAAAAACAATTTGAACTGGTAAGAATATATGAACTCTACTTTATGAATATGCAAAAACATTGATATGTCAAAATTTGATCGTAGGGGCACTTTAAGAGTGGAATGGTTAATCATGTCAAAGGCCTTGCTAAGGTCTAAGAATACTGTTCCGATGAGGTTTCCGTTATCGATGTTATTCAGAATATAGTCTGAGACGTCTAGGAGGGCAGTACAGGTGGAATGGCCAGGCCTAAAGCCAGATTGGTATGGTGATAACAGCTTGTTGGTAGACAGATGGTCATAGAGCTGCTTATGAATGGCACGTTCAAAGATCTTCATAACAACTGGGAGAACTGAAATCGGTCTAAAGTTATTAGGATCTGAAAGTGACCCGGACTTATGGAGAGGAGTAATAGTAGCTGATTTCCATGACTTGGGTATTTCACTGTGCTGCAATGATAAGTTGTAGATGTGGGTAAGTGGGGCAGCTACAATGTAGAACACTGGCACCGGCTTTAAGTATGCGTGAGTGAATATCCTTCAACCCAGAAGATTTATTGGCACGTAATGATGATAGTTCTTTGCGCACAAAATCAACTGGTATGTTTTTGAACGCAAAATCTGGAACCTCTCGAGATGTAGAACAGTTTCTGCGCCCGCTTACATTCGGTATCGAGACAGTGCTCTTGAGGCGTGCACCAACTGATGTAAAGAACTTATTAAAGTAGTTAGCTACTCCAGAGTTGTCCGAATAGATCTTGTTGTCAAGCGTAACCTCTTGCACAGAGACCTTGTTCTTCTTAGGTATAAGCTTTCTGATAGCAGACCATAATTTGGAAGCATCATTGGCATGTTCCGTGAGCAAGTCATTATAATAATCACGCTTGGCTAGTTCAATTTGACGAGTGACCGTGTTTCTCAGGTTTTTGTAGCTGACCCAGTCATGATCCAATTTAGACTTGACAGCTTTGCGCTTCATGTTATCTCGTTGTTTCATTGATAATCTGATCTTGTCTGACATCCAGCGGGCTGAGTACCTCGTACACGAAGCGTCCGTAGAGGAGCATGTCTATTACAAACATCCTTCAGAAACACTTCCATACCAAACCAAGCATCTTCAGGGCTGTCAAATAGATAGACAGTATCCCATGGTTGGCTCTGAAGAATTGATTGGTTACTGAAGTGATACATTGTATATCGGCACGTGACTGTTTCCAGTAAAGCCTTGCCCATGGGATCACGAGCGCAATTCATTGGTTACTGAAGTGATATATCAGCATGTGACTGTTTCCAGTAAAGCTTTGCCCATGGGATCACGAGCGCAATTCATTCGTTACTGAAGTGATATATCAGCACGTGACTGTTTCCAGTAAAGCCTTGCCCATGGGATCACGAGCGCAATTCATTGGTTACTGAAGTGATATGTCAGCACGTGACTGTTTCCAGTAAAGCCTTTCCCATGGGATCACGAGCGCAATTCATTGGTTACTGAAGTGATTCCAGTAAAGCCTTTCCCATGGGATCACAAGCTTGATTGATTGGTTATTGAAGTGATATATCAGCATGTGACTGTTTCCAGTAAATCATTTCCCATGGGATCACAAGCTCAATTGATTTCTTACTGAAGTGATATATCAGCACGTGACTGTTTCCAGTAAAGCCTTTCCCATGGGATCACAAGCTCAATTGATTTCTTACTGAAGTGATATATCAGCATGTGACTGTTTCCAGTAAATCATTTCCCATGGGATCACAAGCTCAATTGATTGGTTACTGAAGTGATATATCAGCACGTGACTGTTAGCTGCAAAAGGCCCATTGGCTTTTGAGGGCCTGGGTGATCCCTATCAGGGCCTGGGTGACCCCTATCAGGGTCCGAAATTGCGCCTTATTTGGCGTCAATTCGACTAAATTTTGAGTGTTGGCGACCAAAATTTCAGAGTTAGTCGCCAGCTGGCGACTTACCCAAAGTCTTCACAATGTTTTCACAATGTCCCGAAGTCACACAATGTTCTAAGTAAATTTAGCCAGTAAAACATGCCAATGAAGAGATTAAACAATGTATGTCCCTTGAACTGTATGTTGAGGATCACTTACGGAATGATATGGTTCTTTATGTGTTTTGTTTCTGCTAGACATGTACAGAACATGACAGAGATCAAGACAGATGTTGGACATGGGCGTGCGTGGGCCAGGTAATTTAAAATCTATTAAATGCTAAATTCTATTGAGTGTGGTAAATTGGCTAACTAATTTAGGGGTTTAGAGCTAGTCACTAATTTTGGGTTTTAGAAATACATCACTGCTAATCCAAATCCTAACCCTACATTTAAAAATACAACTCGCAACTATCAACTTCACGACTATCAATATACCTGTACCCAATTCTATTTGTCTGGCCAGTGTGTATTGGGAAGACTGGTTGTCATTGGTATAAAAGGAAACGTCTGTTTATAAACAAGGTGGTGTTGGAAGCAACGGTAGTTTTAGCCCTTGGGGGGGAGGGGAGGTGGGAGTCGGTCAAGGGGTTGGGGATGCTCGTCGTACCTTTGAGGGGTTAAGATGCGTAGTTTGGTACCACTTCAGTTATGGTTATTGTGTTAGCTCATTTGTTTTTACTACTGAGAAGTACTCCCAAAACACAAAATTAACTAACAGTTTAATTATTGACTGTGAAAATACAAAGACTCTAAGCGAGGCCAAGATATCATTAAACGATAATTTTATTTTGCAACAAGTACAGTTCTTGTCTTACTTTGAATTCCCCCGAAAGGTAGGGGTCCATTTTAACTCGTGGATGCGTGCAAGCGCAGAAACGAGTTATTGGCAAGGGGGAAACCGTGCATGTCACTTCCTCACTAAGGTGTTAGCAAATCGATAATATCGATCTTACAGAATGGGACAACAGTCGACCATGTTAGCCGAGGGAAACATATTGCGATTTTGCAAATGTTGTCTAGAGATTTATAGTCTTGTGGATCCGTGAAATGGAGAATGATGTAGAAGTCGCATCAATCAAAGTCAATGTAGCAAAGCAAAATTTTGCAATGATTTTGCTTATTCTACGACATCGCTTTCTTTGCACACCAGGGTTTCAGCCATTTTGTGGCCTCAGGAGACAATTTGTGGACAATTGGTGGCCTTTGCAAATGGACGGAAAGTATTTTATTACACTGTGCCTTTAACTATCCAAATATCATGTCGACAGGCCAGTCGGTCTTTCTTTCGGCTTTGTCAGAAATTCAATTCTTGTTTTATGCAAATTTCGTGATCCGAAGGAAGTCAGCTTTAAAATGTGCATAGATCAACCGATGTAGCCTTTGTCGTACAAGGTGCTAACAATTTTTTGTTGTTGTTGTGACACCATCACTATGATACAAATGTCATTATTTTTTGCACTCTCTCCGTTCTACAAAAAAAAAAAACACTTGCACAGTAATATTACTTAATACAGTAGTGGACTGGAGGGGTGGGGTTATTTTAGTCTGCACCCTTCATTCCAGGCTGATGTAAGACACTTGTATTGCAGGCTTTCCATGGAGAAGAAAGTGTTGTCAAAACACTTGAAGCATTTGGTAAATGATGATAGACTTCTAAGGTAACACGACACACTCATCTCTTGTTACTCCTAGTTTTCACTAGTGACATAATCGCAAGCAAGATACGCAGATTCAGTGCCGTATTTATCATTAGCGGTACTTGTTCTACTCACAGGTGTGAGATAAGAACAATTGCCGCTAATGATCAATGCATTACTGCGGCTGCATATACATGACTCAACTTAACTTGAGTTTTTTCGGTATATACTTCATGGTAGTGTTTCGTTCCATATAGTCTCCTGCATAATACTGTAAAACAGTAGAAAAATACCGTTTTGTCCATCTGCTAGTATGATTTTTTCTACTAGCAAAATTCAGGAGGATACTGACAAAATGAAATGACACATCGTATTCTGTACGTTCACAATATCACTTCAATTCATAAGAAGTACAACACGTCATTTATATAATTTACACCGCCATTACACTAAATGTTTCGTACGTTTACTCATGCACCAGGCAAGAATTAGGCTAATAAACTGTTGTAAATATTCCACGATTGTTCCAGGTTTTCAGACTCCAAGTTGAACCTTAGAGGAAGATCGACTCCCAGAAATTTGCTAGTGGAAGTTTTTTCACTCTGCTAGGATTTTGCGAGTTTGCGAGCGTTAATTACTAGCCCTGGTATGTTGCTCATGCTTATGTTGCTAGTAAAACCCAGGCTTAATGGTGTATCCTTTGTCACTGTGCTTAATTCTTACATTTATCAGAAATCCTTAGTAACTTTAGAACACCTCAAAGATCATCACTCGAAATCTAAGTCATTGGCTAACATAACAGGGTGTCCCAAACAGAAGAAAAACACACAAAAATCATGTTCTCATGAGGTTTTACCTGTAAAATACCTGATATATTGAGCGTTTTTTCAATTAACTATCTTTGTAATCACTTCTGCTTGCACGAATAAATTTGTTGTTAAAAAGGTAAGAGTTTCCCCTAAATCTATGTCCATGCGTGACTCTGTTTCCCCTAAATCTATGTCCATGCGTGACTCTGTTTCCCCTAAATCTATGTCCATGCGTGACTCTGTTTCCCCTAAATCTATGTCCATGCGTGACTCAGTTTCCCCTACATGTACGTCTATGTCCATGCGTGACACTGTATTCTCTTTGTTAAGAACTTTTTCACATTCTATCAACTAGAGAGTTGCATTCGCTAGTCAACCCAAGAATATAGAGCGGTTTTCAATTGAGTGTCGAAAACAAAAACTGCTTGCTTTGGTTTTGCGTTTGCTTAGTTTTTCTATAGAGGGTTTTCACGTGACGTCATAGCCGCCATGTTGGTGTACCTTTAACAATAGATTCTTCGTTAGGTTCTTTTGTTATACACCAACATGGCCGCCATGCCCTTTGGTATTTGAATCTCTGGGGATTGAGTGAAAACCCTCTATTGGCTGAGAAAATGTTTTCTCTAAGTCAACCAATCAAATTCCAAACTAAAGTTTCAAGTTTATTTTTACATTACTTAGGTAGACATTACAGTAGAGAAAGATAATAGTGATTTTACTTAACCCGTGAAATAGATAAAGAATATGTTACAGTGTGCAGTGGACAAAGTAGCTAAAGGCTTTCGAATTGGCCACTGCTTATATGTAGATAGGTAGCTAACTGAGTTTCATACTAAATATAGTTAATATGTTTCAACAGAGCAATAAAATTATTAAACTTGAGTGAAATTAGAATATAATATAAGGAGGAAGGAATGCAGATAAGGGAGAAGGAAAGATAAAAGAAAGAAAAGAAAGAGAGAAAGAAAAGACTAAAGTTTTGAGGGAAAGTTTATGATTTTAAATTTGAAGGTTAAAAAGGTAGGCTTTATATTGGTGTTTATGAATCATGTCACGTTTTGGCCATCCCTTCATGTAGGACGACACGAATTGCCACCAAATTGTATTCTATTGTATTGTATTGTGTTGCGTTCTATTGTTGTATTGAATTGTATTGTGTAGTATTCTATTGTATTTTTGGTAAAAATTCGTGTCGTCCTACATAAAGGGATTGCCCACGTTTTGGTAAGTTGTCAATGATTGCGGTTTGGTTGCTTTTTCCAAGTAAAACCAATCATGTCTTTACTTTAGCTCGTGACTGGCTCGTTGTGACTTTGCTTGCTCCTGTGATTGGCTCGATAATTGCTCTCGAAAATGTTTTGTTATTATGCTTGATTGAGCGCCATAAGCCCTGGCTTCCCATGTGGACAAACGTGTCGTTTTTGAGAAGAATAACACTGAAATACAATGTAATTATGTGGTTGACTAAAGATTCAAAGCGCATGTATGGAGTTTAATTACGTCACGTTTATGGTTTTAAGTATCCCACATGGAAGAAGCGGGTTTGAGAAATGAAGAGGAGAACTTTGTTGAGCCATAAAATAGGTAGGGTACAGGGTTTAACAGGCATTGCACCATAACCCGGTGCGCCAAGGGACAGTCCAATGTTCCCTCATCAGCGTGCATGCCCTTCTAATTTTCTCTCTTGCATGTCAATGAGGGACAATTAGGAAAAGTATGCATGCTGATGAGGGAATTTAGAGATTAAATGTACCTGAACAAACAAAGAAAACCGAGGTGATCATGGTATTATTTGAGAAGAATCACTGCCTTAACTGGGGTAGGAACCCGGGTATTCGGGGTGAAAGATCCCGGGGGGGGGGGACTCCCTTATGTGAGGGGTACATGGATGCTCGTCGTACCTTTTAGGGGTCAAAATCAGGAGTTTGGTACCACTTAGGGTATCCACCATCAAACACAGACATTTCTATGTAAAGCGGTACCTTTTAGGGGTCAGGTGTCAATTGAACAAAAAAGCTGTTATCAATTTACATTTTTATTATCTTTTAGGGGTCAAAATAAGCTTGAGCCACGCCCATTTTAGTACCTCTTAGGGGTCAAATCGAAAATGTCCGACGAGCATCCCTACCCCTTTTATATGGGATTCCCCCCCCCCCGGGTGAAAGATGCGTTAGCGACTACGCCATAACGGCTGAGTTCATTAACTTGTTGATCTCATACTTCATAGATTGAGGTACAAGTATTACGCATTCTTGAGAACCGAAGAAGAAAGGGAGCAATTCCTGTTACACTTGCTCTCCCTCAATGCAGTTGACTTCTTCTGTTTTACTCACTGCTTTACGTCTACAGGTAGGCAGTGCTTGTGTGCTCTTTTGTAGGAGTTTTAGGGGGAGTGTTTGGCAAAGAATGAAGTGAGCATGGGGAAACTATCCACCTATCCCTCCCTCCCTTGGGTATACATGTGTAATTAATGATTAACCATTAAATTTAGGTGAAACCGGGGGGAGGGGGGTGGCAAAGAATGAAGTGGACATTGGAAAACGATTAGTTACCACAGCAACAACATCGATTGGCAATTTCAATATGGCGCAAAAACAATACCATTTATTCTCTTAGGACTGGGATGGTCGCTGGGTGAGTGAAGAGTTGTACATGCTCGTGTATTGCTGCTTATTTGAGGCATTTGTCGAGTTTAATCTTAACGTAACGGAAGGAAAATATACCAATTAGAGAAATTAGTAAATCGAGACATTATTGACGAGACAAGAAGTAAAAATCCGCCGCTTTCACTGAAGTATTTATTTATCAAAGTCTACGCCACTTTTCAAATACTTTCGGCAAAAGCACATAATCAAAGTCCTACAGACTGCTGGCCGATCAGCAATCATCATCGTTCTGCATGGTCATTTGTGGAAATAAATAGGAAAGAATACAATCTCACCTTCCTTATCGCGATAAACTGGTAGGGAGTGCTGGACACTGATATTTTTCGGATCCGTCGTTCCCAAAGGAACGCAAAGGATCACGAATCCGCAAATCTGGATTTGGATTAAGAGATTCACAATCCGATGAATCCTTTCTCGTTTTGGATTCACCGGATCAGAAATCCAGATTCGGATTCGGCCAAAGGAACACAAAATCCGTTTTTGGACTCATAATCTGGATTTGGATTGAACCGAAGGTACGAACCCTCAATAAAACTTTGACATGTATTCTTCACCTTCACCTAAAAACACTGGCTAGACTTATAAAATAGATGTGTACATGTTTGAGCCGGGCTGTACCGCCCGAAACGAGCCACATCATTGGTTTATACAATAATACAAAACACCCTAACCTTTAGAACGTGCAGTACAAAAACAATAGAGCTACAGTATAATGATGCAATCAGTACAGCCAGTTTCAGCGAGACTCACTCTAATTTTACCCTGGGACATGCTCTATAGCTTCCCTTGAACTGATGTTACTACTGAAATCAAATTGAAGTAATGTTACGTATACTCGTCACCGGATTCGACGGAGGTTTCAAAATCCGCGTGAAATTATATTAAACAGCTTCTACTACTCATTAATTATTGCATGCAGGTATGTTTTATGGAAGCGTTGTTTCTGTTGTTTGTATAAATTAAGAGTGCTGTACAGTGAAGAGTTATCTCGCTCATGGATTATTATTCACTTTGGGACTGGAGAGTTCAACAAGTGACTCAGTAGTGTAAACACTGAATTTCTAACGGGACCTAAAAAACAGCCACAGAGGCTGATCAAAGCCAGGATCCGGCTAAATCACAGATCGAATTGGAATTTAGCGTGTTAGTTTTTGTGGAGGGAGGAAAACCGGAGAACCCGGAGAAAACGCTGTGAAGTCTATGGGTTCTGAGGGAGTTGGTTCGAATGCCGTTGAAAGCAGATTTTTTCTTTCGATGTCACTTCACTTCATTACTGTTGACATGTTAGTTTCCCAGTTATTATGGACAGGACTTAGACATTTCAAGGTCCCTAGTGCAAATTTCAAAGTCCTCGGACTTCGAAGAGTCGTCGAACTCTTCATGAGAGTATCCGACCGGAGTTTCAAACGACACGTGGTACTGATATTACAGTTGCATCTACGAATAGCAGTGTTGATCCAAACGCCTCACTTCGATGTAATGAAGCGCTATTCAAACTGTGTATCTAAACTAGTCGTGCTTGTGTAAGAGAGTGTTGGTGTCACGCAATAATGATGGTTTGTATAGACTATAGTGCTTCATTACATCGAAGTGAGGCATTTGGGTCAATACCGCTGAAACTGCTGTTCGTAGACGCAACTGTAATATCTCCTATTGAGCCCTGTGGTTGGTAGATGTTCTCATGAATAATTAATGAGTAGTATACAAGCAGTTTATAGTATCGCGCTCTCGTATTACGCGAATCCAGGGGCAGTAAGATTGTATTTTCTGTCCTCGAATTCAAATGGCTATAGTCGGGATCTTATGTGATACTCGTCCAGTGGTGTTCCAGCTTCTTACATAGTGTTTGATTGACAGCTCTCACGTATAAAGTGGTTATCAAGACAGGTAAACAGCTGGGGGGCAGTTCGACGACCGCTAACGTGTGGATGATACTAGCGGGTCACATCACGGACACGGCTGTCATGGCCCTACCCAAGAACGAGAATGAATTTCGATTCCAGGTGAGCATGGTGCTGTGTGATGTAATGGACCTTTTGTAGGTTACGATCACGTGATTGTACTGGATGGCAAAACAAAAAACTGACTTCAGTTATTTAAAGGCACTTGTACGAGATCGGTAGTGTTATTAGCAAAACCTGTTTGTAAATGCTATTTTCCACCTCCAGTCGATTTTCGGTTCCGCTAAATTCCAATTCGATCTGTGAATTAGCCTGGTCCTAGCTTTGATCAGCCTCTTATGGTTGTTTCAGGTCCCGTAAGACATTCAGTGATTGTTTGCACTTTTTTCTGTTTGACATCCAGTGAAGCCTTTCCCATGGGATCACGAGCTCAATTTATTGGTTCTTGAAGTGATATATCAGCACGTGACTGTTCCTGTAAAAGGCCTATTAACAAACAGATGCGCAGAGAACAAGTGCATCTGACGAGATCAACAGCACGTTACTCGACTGCGCATCGTGGCGTACGTCTTTGTTCTCGTCACGTTTTGGACGCCGTCTGTTCATCTATAAGAGGACAGATCCACGGCAGAATGTCATTTGTAGTGTTAAAAAAGGACGCTACGCAATGCTTTCGTGTACATGTTTGCTCGGTATTTTATACACAAAAAATCGCATGAACTGCTCGTGCCATACGTGATTTATGCGCACTCAGTGATATTGTGAAAGTTCTCGCTTAGAGGCCCGTGCAATTATCAAAACTTTCAAAATATCACTCAGTGCCTATAAATCGCGTTCATGCGATTTCCTTTACTTATTAGTGGTGGCGAAATAGTAGGAGTTTAGCGCACGAGCAAACAATTGGCTGAGAAGGTCAGTTGAACTTGTAACGCCAACCTTTTAAAATGTTTTGGATTTACTTCTTCTTTGCAGCATCAAAATCTTGGAGCTCTCACAACGCTACGAATAGGTCACGACAACACAGGTACGGGGAAGTAAAACTGGCAGAAACGTGGGAGGGGAGGGTGGTGGAGGAGGTATCAATACTTTGTGCAGTTTACAGCCGGGCTATAAAAAGTATTTTTGAGACAAAAACAATATAATCTATCACGGGTATTGATACGTTTTAGTTAGCGCTGTATAGGCGAGTAGTTAGCGCTTTATAGGTGAGTTGTTAGCGCTTTGTAGGCGAGTAGTTAGCGCTTTATAGGCGAGTAGTTAGCGCTTTATAGGCGAGTAGTTAGCGATTTATAGGCGAGTAGTTAGCGCTTTATAGGCGAGTAGTTAGCGCTTTATAGGCGAGTAGTTAGCGCTTTATAGGCGAGTAGTTAGCGCTTTATAGGGGAGTTGTTAACGCTTTGTAGGTGAGTAGTTAGCGCTTTGTAGGCGAGTAGTTAGCGCTTTATAGGCGAGTTGTTAGCGCTTTGTAGGCGGGTAGTTAGAGCTTTATAGGCGGGTAGTACTATCCGGCCTATATTGAATTGGAAGCAAACTATACTTGGAAGTTCTTTTATAGTCTGTGTGAAGTGTTTTCCGACTTGATTGTTTTGTTCCGAGGTTTCCCATAATTCATCGTTACAGGGTCTTCCTTTATCTGCCCTACTTTACTGTAGTTACGTCCAGAGAGCGAAACAATCTTACCACGCATGCACATTTTGTTCCATTAACTGTTGGTTTGTGTGGTCCAGGTCTATCTGCTGGTTGGTTCATTGAGCAGGTTATCGTCAAGAACGAAGTCACGGGACATATTTACAGGTGTGTTTAGAGCCACACCGCGGCAAAACAGCGGTCAAACGTCTGCGCGTGCGTATTACGATCAGATTTCCCGCGCAAAATTACCTTAAAACGTATTACAGTGAACTTCTACCCCCAAAAGTTTAGAAAAATACGTGAAAGTTAAGCTTTTTATTTTCACAGTCGACGGGAAATTGAACAAACTTCAAACTGTGAGTTTACCAAATTGTTTCGTAATTTACCAAAGAAGTTCTCAAGGTTTGAAAGCGAGTTTGTGAACAGTGACGGCCGCCGGCTCGCTTTGAATTTGATTTGGAAACGTTGTTGCAAGACTTTTGACACTTGCGCAGACGTTTGACCGCTGTGTGCACCGCGGCAAAACGGTATGCTCCGCTGGCCAAAAGAACGAAGGCTCTGCTATCAAATACAAATTACCGAGGGTTTCAACTTTTTTAGTAAATAATTTTATAACTTAGTAAAAAACAGTTCACAAATGAATACTTTTAAGCAGAAACGTTAAAATCACGGCATATGTGCCTGTTGTTTCATTTCAGTTTTCGCGGGAAACTGGGGGCGGCCGCGCGCGAACAAGAAATAGCAAATACGCATGCGCGTGACATTTTGCCGCGGTTAGAGCAGAGTTCGTATAAGTGGGTAATAAATAGCTGTTATACTGTCACTTTGCTGCATCGTGATTGGATTAGACACAGAAACAACGGGAAAACCATTTCAGTGTCACGGCATGCCGTTGAGTAACCGTGTCGCAAGTTCTGTATGTTTACAGTGGTAGCCATGTGACTCGAATGCTACGTTTGTATTGGTTAGCACCCTAATGAATTATTATTGCATTTTACAATTTGTATCACAAAAGAAAGTGTTTGTAAACAGTGATGTCTCGTGCCATTGTTCACCTTTCAACATATCTCATTCTAGGTTTCCGTGTGGTCGTTGGCTGTCAAAGAATGTTGATGATGGCAGTACAGAAAGGTTGCTGGTTGGCGAGCATATCAGACCCAAGAACGAAGGTAATATTCGACCAAAATAAACTTTACTTACTGTAGTTTGCTTCATAGTGACTGGTGACAGCGCTGTCTAACAATCTCGTGCCCAGACCCCATTTACTGAATAACGTGACGCGCGTAGACTGGGGACGACTGCAGCGTATACAAAAATGGCGGCAATTTCAAAATGTAGCGAGAACCTTCATGTGTTCTGCGAAGAATAAGAGTTTTGCTGGAAGGATAAAAATCAAACACTCAGACCATTCCAGTCCAGAAACTGAGAAACAACTTATGTTTTGGACAATGTAGTTTAAGCTTTGGCCACTGGGATAAAATTGCTTTCAAACACGACAGATTTACCGCCAGCAGATTAGTGTTTTCGGTAAAATCTCCGCTAATTTATGCATCAGCTCGCGCATGCGCCCTAGTTACTCAGCTCTGTCGACTCTGGTTACACAGAGCTGGGATGCGTGTACCCAATCTGAAACAAGCGTGGTCGCTTCAGCCGTTGTGTTCAGGCCAGTATCCGTAAAATAAACTGCAGCGTCAGTCTTTTTAAAGCTTTTATGGGGTTCCCAAGGTTTTCTGCTGGGACCGTGGCCACGTCTCTGTCCGGGGACTGGGCCCAGTTAACAGGCGCCAACACAATGTGCGCTCAAACAATGTTTGCCGAGGAAGTGTTAAAAGTTGAAAAGAAGTCATTCATCACACATACCAGCAACGTTCAGCGCAGAACGCTCACATATATAACAGGCTACAGTACTGCGACAAATATTGCGGGGGCACATCAAAGTGTCACCAAAATCTTATTTTCAAACCGTACTGTACTCGAAAATTATTAGTGAGTTCGGAGTTTATGGGACGAGTACGGTTAAAAATACCTGTTTTTCACGCGTTTCTTAGAGAAAGTAAGTTTCTTTTATCTTGCTCTCAAATCCCCGCGATTTATAGGTCAAGAAAAACAAAGAGGAGAGATAGGTAGTTACCAAGGTGACCTTCTGAATTGTTTATCCTGACTCGTTCCAGTCTCGCGCGGTTTACTCTTGTCCTCACAGCATTAGTCTTGCGTCAGAAGTATCAGACATACCTCAACATTCGCATCTCTCGAAACATCGAAAAACTCCCATGCTCCTCGAGTCCTTGGCAACCGTCGTTGCTGTTTCTGGCAACTGACGTTGATTGTTGGTTTGAGTTCTTGTAAATTAGAAACAACAGGTCCCAAGCGGAATTTCTCGATCGGAATAACGTTTACCATTCATACACAAACCGCTCCAGATGACGAATACCCGAATAACCATGCAAAAGCTCGGCATATGTTAGTGTAAATGGAATATGAACTTCCCGGTCGGAAATTCCGTATGGGAATTTTGGACTACCTCTTGAGACGTTCCGTTGATTTCGAAAGTTTTCGGCACGGGACGAACCGGAAAAAAAACGTTAACCATTTACATTCCGGCCAGCCGAAATTTCTGTGTAGTTGCCCATTTCAGACCACTGAAATGGGACAACAAAGAGGCAAGCTGAATCGGTCAATTATTTTTAGTGTACATACACACTTTGGAAAAGAAATACCTGTTCATGACATCAACTCTAATATGTTGCTTACCAGGAGATGGTATCATTTAGGCCTAATGATAAGGAACACTATGCGATATAATTAGATGAGTGGAGCCGGGGTCGCGTAGTGGTTTTCACCTCTGTGGCCTGGGTTCGAGTCCCGGACGCGACGCCATACGCGGCGCCCACACCGCGGCAAAACGGTATGCTCCGCTGGCCAAAAGAACGAAGGCTCTGCTATCAAATACAAATTACCGAGGGTTTCAACTTTTTTAGTAAATAATTTTATAACTTAGTAAACTCACAATGAATTACAAATTAAGAAAACTTAGTCTTAGGCTTAGCTTTTAAGTAGTTTTCTTAGTTTTTGACAAAACAGTTCACAAATGAATACTTTTAAGCAGAAACGTTAAAATCACGGCATGTGCCTGTTGTTTCTTTTCAGTTTTCGCGGGAAACTGGGGGCGGCCGCGCGCGGACAAGGAATAGCAAATACGCATGCGCGTGACGTTTTGCCGCGGTGTGCGCGGCGCCATATGTGAGTTGAGTTTGTTGGTATCTCTCCCTTGCTCCGAGGGTTTTTCTCCAGGTCCTCCAGTTTTCCTCCCTCCACAAAAACCATGCAACACGCTAAATTGTAATTTTAACTGTGGATTAGCCGGGTCCTGGCTTTATTCAGTCCCTATGGTTGTTTCAGATGCCGTTAGAAATTCAGAGAGAGTTTAAAAAGCATTAGGAAGTATTTGAAGCCAGACAGGAATCTTAATCCGGGACATATGCTTGTCAAACCAGCAGATAACTTTGACAATCTATATTTGATACACAGAATTAACGCATTTTGTTTGTGACTGGATTTGTGTAACCGCCCCTTTCCCGTGGCCTTCGTTGTTTTGACCTTGAGATCGGTGGAAGATATCAGTCCTTAATTGAGCCTTATGTCCTTTAATCGTTCAATGTGACTGCGGATTATATTTGAAACGCAGGATAAAGATAAATATTTATTGTCGGATTAAATTATATTAGGTATGCCTCGTATTTGTTAAACATCAGTGAATCTGAAGGCCTTACAATAATACAGAAAAAAGGTCTCTAAATGAGAAACATTTTAGAGGACATACCTTGAAAGGTGTGTCAGTCGAATGGAAACGCAGGCATTGGGTTTTAATACACGGATTTAAAAGTTACTAGAAAATTGACTAAACTGTGGTCTCATTTTTAGCTATGCTAATCTAGGCGAATCCGATAACTAGGCGAACAACAGAGTAATAGAGTAAGTACTCGCCGCTTTCAAGAAAATAACTCAATTAAACCTTTACTGAGAAAAAGAACACGGACAAACCAGTAATATTAAAACTCGGTTCGTTGAACAGCACCGGCTTCTCGGTGTTGACAGGCTCGTTGTTTGATGATCTACTCGTGCGACGAATTCAGGTATCAGCGCTCTTCCTGTGACGCCATCGACTGCAACAAAAATAGACGTCGGTGCAAGGTTAAGGAGATTGTAAATGGCAGGATAGAAAACCTGACTCCAAAATATCTAGAGCATCGGTTCTCAAGGTCAGCTTCGTGTTTTAACGTATTTAGGAAGTGGTTAAAAGTGTTTGGAACGTTTGAGAAGGCTTTGAGAAATAAAGGTAAAACCGGTAAAGCATGCAACCTTATTTAACGTCGGTCACTCGTGACAGTCTGGCGAGGACAATAAGGGACGTACGATTTGACGTCATTGTCCGAGAAGGCTAACAATTTGCAGTTCGAGAATGAGATTATTGTTTCACAAAGACAGCACCTTCTACTCGGTTATTTTAAGACCTTGAGTGTTGGTCCGACCAGGGTTCGAACCCGCGACCTCTTGTACATCTGACCGGCCTTAACTACTGAGCTAACCGGAAAACTGTTCTGATCTAGTCGTCTTGTTCTCTGCAGTGTACTCGATCTCCCGTACACTGCACGACATTGTTTACTTGCTTGAAAAAAACGTCCTGCCTGTAGCTACTCTACCAGCTGAAGCCATACGTTGTTGTTATTTTTGAATATCTTATGTTACGTTTTACAACGATTCTCATTCACACGCCATTTCAGACTCTTTCTCGACGCAAGAATAGTTTTTGTTTTGGTGGACATCATGCTAAATGAGTTCTTCAAAGGCTTGTAGGACGCACCGTTGAGTTTGTATTTGAATCAGCGATTCTGTTGTTCGACATTTCCGAGATATTTGCTAAAATCTGGATTTAAAAGTAATTTCTGTTGCTTATTTTCAAGAAGCAAGGCAACGTCACATGCGTGACGTCACTAGGTCCTACATTTATATTCACCAAAGTGAAAATATGGCTGACTGCAAGGATTCTATTAGAAGAATTATGGCCATCGTCAAGGTTTCTCAAAGTAAGACATTGTAAGTAAGAAAACTGTCCCAAAAATGTACTTATTTTGTAGTATTTATGGAACGAATATAAATGCGCAGGCCAACTGACGTCACGCATGTGATTAGCATATCTTTAACAGCATAAAAATCGTCGCCTGATTTTGGCAATTCCGCCCGACTTCGATACGAAAAAAAATTATGTTCGCGCTTTTCGAATTAATTTTTAATTGCACAAAACGGCTAAGGGAAGCCTACAATTTAAAACGGGATCGACTTTTTCATTTCATTGGCACGAGAGAGTTTAAACATATTTTTAGCTGTACCATGTATTTGCTTTTTGGTGTAACTTTTCATAATATCTTGTTAGAAGAACCGGAGTCGTTCTATTTGGGGAGTAGAACTATATTTGAACGAGGGAAGAATGGGGCGAGGACAAAAAGAGAAGGAGGGGGAGAAAAATGGAAAATAAACCAATCCGTGCAAATATATTAATATTTCTATTTTTCCCATGAGCCAACACAGAGCAAAACGTTGGAAATAATCTTTGTAACTCGGACGCACTTGTGACCAACTTAGTGACAATATTAGGAATAGGACTAAGGGAATGTAAGGACCTTCCGGATCGGTTAGAGAATGCTAACGTTACTTTATTGAAATTCGCTGTCAACCTCCAAATGATACATTTTCTCACGACGAGAGATAAAAATACTACTCAGATTAGTAGAGCATGCTTTGCAGGTACACTGGAGAACATTGGAGACAATTTTGATGAAGGATGACAAAGATTCGAGTGGATGAAAATACTGCTTTTATGAGAAATTTAGAGCAACTGTAAATCGGTTCACTGTAACCGAAATCAAGTTCCTAGAATAAGATCCACTTTAATCTTTGCCGTCCTCTCTCGTAAAGGTATGAAATGCATACCAGGACATTCGCATGGTATCTCAGCTTGAAGGTTCAATTCAAATATGTCAGCTTCTATCAAATATGGTAAAAATATGCACTCCAGTCGGCCTGACGCACGAGAATTAAGAAGAAGAATTGCGTTTTTCGAGGAATAATAATGTCTTGAAAGAATTCTTGCAGCTTGCATGTGGTTGATGTTACATATTGACCTGAAGTGCGTTGTAAAATGTTTAAAATGTCAACAAATATTTCAGTTTTTCATACTACTAAATAGAGGGGTAAAAATAGTTGTAGTTTAGGGGCTATGAAGATTTCTGAATTCGTTTTTTGTACTTTGTTTGAAGCTCACTCAATTTCGTGGCCTCGCAACTGTCCTTGTGAACTGCTGGTACTCCAATTCATACGGATTACCGAAAAAGAAAATACGTGCAATCATTTCGTTTCACACACGTGAAAACCAAAAATATATTTTATAATTTGGGAATTTAATAAGGTTTAGACTTCCTGTTTTCTTAGAATAAACACAACAGATGTCTATAATGAATGTAAGCTGTGGACGGCACAGAAAGAATGTGAAAACAATATTCAAAAATGCCGGGAATCTAGGTATTTATAGACTGTAGACCGTACGCGTTACGCTCTGCGCGACTTGAGCAAATATTTCGTATGGCTTGAAAGCGTAAAATCAATAGCGATAGCGATATACTTTAGTACTGTTTTAGTATTCCCAGAAGGTATGCAACAATAGCTACACCCTCACAAAGCATAACGGTCGACAGACTAGTATCGCGAGTACTAGTCAGAGTTATGTAGTTATTTTTGTCTTTGGCCGCTTATTGTTACTTTGGCTCTGTTTCCTTTGTTCTACTAAGACCAATATATTCCATATCCCCCCTCACTTTCTTTATCCTTTATACTCCCCTTGCACATTATCAATGCTTTAACACATTCCCCTTCCATTTTAATGTATATTCCCCTCGACTTATTCCCTCACGCATCTCCTAGAAACTTAGAACTACTGACTTTACCTACAGAGAAGTATCATAAAGGAAGAGTTTCATACCGAGAACCGAGGTTCTCGGTATGAAAGTGACTTATATCACATTTGGCGAGGTTTTCTCGAGTAGAAAGGAGGTTTAAAACTGAGTTATAAACCTCCCTGCAACAGTTATAAACCTCAGATTTGTTATTTAATTAGTCTAGTTTCACCCCTGTGAAGAACAAAGAAAACCGTGTCAAGTGTGATATAAGAAGAAGATAGGAAACAACGGAATTTGTTACGACCCGGAATCGAACTCGAGCCCTCACTCTCTTGATTTCTAGTCCTCTGTTCTATCCACTACACCACAAGCTACGTTGGTTGAAATAGTCGAGACAAAAAAACAATACGAAGCCTTGTGAACAGTAATTTTATACAACTATGCACTTGGCAAACAATGATCCTCGTGATTTTTGAAAATAGATATTGTTATCGCATAGCACGAAAAAACCTCGCCATTGTGAAAACAAGCATTATATTGGTCTTCTGCTCGGGAGTATGGGATTTATTCATCTCCCATACCCCTCGCTCCTGGCCAATATCCCTTACTTAATTGTAAATGTAATTTTCTACCTCCAATATTAGTCCCGTTTCGTATTCGAAAATTACCGCTGAATGCAATGACTACAGACGCATGTACTCAGGCTTAGCCTCATTCTGAAGCATTCTTAAATACTAGCGAGAAGGTGCAAAATGCGAAACTATAACAATACGGAGAGTTGTGAAAGCCCACCTTCTCGCTGGTATTTATGAATGTTTAACTTCAGAATGAGGCTAAGCCTGAGTACATGCGTCTGTAGTCATTGCATTCAGCGGTAATTTTCGAATACGAAACTCAATGAAACCCGTAGCCTCGATTTTTTTTTATTTTTGAAATATTTGGAATCCCGTGATGAAACACGAACAATGAGTGTTTGAAATGTCTTCCCATGCGAATCGCTAAACCGAAAATTTACATACGCTTCTTTTCAAACTTCATTAGAAATTATTGTTTACCGTTTGACTGTTGTATATAATTATTCAATAGATGGCTTATTATTCTTTTTCGATGGCAATGATTTCAACTAGCGTACCAGTAGTGTAGTGGCCAAGAATTAGTACAAGCAGTCGGAAGGGTCGAGGTTCGAATTCCAGTAGAGGCACACTTTTTCTTTCTATGTCGTTCTTTACTTCTTTACTTCTTCGCTCCTTTCTTGTAGTTTATCAGAATGTAATTAGTTAGTGGTTCATGAATATGATGATTAAGAAATATTGATCACTAGGGTTGGAAATCTGATCAAACACTGTAGTGCGTTTGGAACTGGTGTTTCATTGGATGTCGAGATGCATCCACCTGACGAAGCTTCGAACAAGGGTTTCACCCGGTATCAAGACCCATGCATGTGACCAAATACAGTTCCTCCATTGGATGACTATATCATGAATTATTAATGAGTTTGAGAAGTTTGTGTGACATCCAGTAAAGCCTTTCCCATGGGATCACGAGCACAATTCATTGGTTATTGAAATGATATATCAGCACGTGACTTTCCAGTAAAGCCTTTCCCATGGGATCACGAGCACAATTCATTGGTCATTGAAGTGACTGTTTCCTGCAAAAGGCCTATCCGCAGCCTTGGGCTTCGGCAGATATTAACAGAATCTTTGCTACAAATTTCTTTCACTGTTTCGTTGTTGTTTCATTGAACATTTTCATTCAGTTAAATTACAAACTTACCGGAGAGAACTTCGATAGAGAAGGTTAATCTCCAATTCAGGCTGTTGTTGTATTTTAAAGTCACCAAGTTATATCAAACAAATTAGTTCAGAAGTTCGCAAGAATATTGACAAACCATTTATCGTTTACCAATGAATGAAGCTATGGTTATATCTTGTAAATACCGCGGGATATATTAATTCCTGTTCCAGCGTCCAACAGATAATACACGGTGTCAGCACCAATTAATGAATTCCAAAACTCATATTCGTAATTATTTATTTATAATTGTTAATCCTGAATTAAGTTATAATGAAGCGTTAGAACTGTCTGGTCTTGATAGCCTTAGCGTAGAGACAACACCTGAACCAATCCAGGCATGGTGGCCCTCTAAAGAATGTACTCCCTGTTCCGCTGACGGCTTCTCATAGCTATTGCCAGCGATCTGGGACCTCGCAGTATAACCAGCTGGACCGCACCAAGCGATTCAATGACTTAGTAACTATGCGTTTTCAATCGTAAAGTTGGTAAATGTTTATATTTATGAGGGTGTTACGACACCCCTGTAATTCAGTGATTTACTGCAATCGGGTACATTAAACTAATATTGATTGATTGATTGATTGATTGATTGAATTAGTATAGATATGCCACACCAGTGAATAGTGCTTTTCGCGCGGCTCTGATTGGCTACTCCGGAGGTGGGCTCTGTAAATATCCACCACTATTCACCGCCACTTTGGTCAATAATTGTTCAATATACATCGTCTTTTTTGCCACGTGGCGCAGCACGTAAAACCGCTCACCACTGTGGTCCAAGATCTATTCCCGGACACGGCTTCATTTGTGAGATTAGTTTGCCGATTCTCATCCATGCTCCGGGGGTTTTTCTCCGGTTTTCCTCCCCTTCCTCCCCTCCCTCCATAAAAATCTACATGTGAGTTGAGTGCAGAGAATGTTTTAATGTAGTAATGACTATTATTATACGACTTCGCGTTTTCGAGTGCAAATACGGGCTAAAACAAGTGCAAATATGAGACCGTATTACACGGGTCACAAATAGGTTTGCACAGGTTTATTCAACACTTAAAAGGTTTTGTAAGAAAGGATCAAAAGGAACAAACATAATACGGTTCAGAAGCAAAAATGGTTCGACAAAAGTTGTTATGATCTTAAGAAGGAAGTAAACAAATTGGGTATCTTATTATCAAAATACCCGAATGACCTTTATTTAAGGCATACGTTTTTTTCAGTCAAAATGTATTACAAGCGCTCTCTGGTTGATAAAATTCGAGATTTGGAATATAGAAATCGCAGTGAATTTTGGAAGCTCGTTAATCTTTTAAAGTCCAATAAGTGTTCAGACGCCTCGAATGATATTTCTCCCGAGGAGTGGTTTGAGTATTTTAAAGACTGCTTGAACAAGGTTAGTTTTAATACGGAAAGTGATAGTAGTGAGGCACAGATTGTTACACTCGTTCTCAATAACACGTGCAGGTTCGAAACGAAACTCCTGACTTCGAAGTCGTTTCTGGTGGATGTCAATCAAACGGTTTCCATGGAGTTTGAAGTGAACCGTTGTGTGAGTAAATTCGGGAAACTAGCATTTTGTAAACATGGCAAAGTCTTTCCCAAAGTCGCTTAGATGGAGAGTAATCATGCTTAGAGCCAAGGGTTTGCAAAATAGGGAAATCACATAAACTTTATGTGTGAGCGAGCGGTTTGTGTATAAGATCAAAATAGGGAAATCGCATAAACTTTGTGTGAGCGAGCGGTTTGTGTATAAGATCAAAATAGGGAAATCGCATAAACTTTATGTGTGATCATGAGCGAGCGGTTTGTGTATAAGATCAAAATAGGGAAATCGCATAAACTTTTATGTGTGAGCGAGCGGTTTGTGTATAAGAAATCTGATTGTTTATATAGCTTCAAAGGTCTTGGAAAAATAATTATAGTTATTTTTATTCATCCAGTTGCAGATATAATGCTCCTTATAAGAGGTTTTATCGAGCAATACCCTCGAGCTCTACCTCGACGAGCTCCAGGCATGGATACAACATTCGACAGGGCAAATATATTTTTTGAAACTCTCAGGACATGGATTATCGGCAATGCTCTCCACTCTCGACTGACATTTCGGTGAGGAATTCAAGCAAATAACAATCGTTTTTCGGCTTAGTATCCGCCATATCTCTACC
Organism: Actinernus sp. WN-2022; assembly: GCA_030867875.1. Classification (NCBI taxonomy): domain Eukaryota; kingdom Metazoa; phylum Cnidaria; class Anthozoa; order Actiniaria; family Actinernidae; genus Actinernus; species Actinernus sp. WN-2022. Next base: position 62,283,377 of record JAOWCC010000577.1, on the reverse strand, counting down.
TATGTCGCCTCGATCAAATTACTTACGATTTCGTTGACCTCCTACACTATTTATGTTCCCTCCACATCTGGGAGTTGTATGGCGACGTTTTATTTAGCATGCAGACCAGTGTTGCCATAGAAATATAGTTGAGTGACATCCACCAAATTGACGTTTTCCGTTGGAAATTCAATTTCGAACCTGCACGTGTTATTGAGAACGAGTGTAACAATTATCAGATATGGGCTACGAGTAGTAATGGGATTTTGGACAACCCTATAACCCGCATTGGGGAAGTATGTGATCTTTCCAAGAAATTGAAGAGCAAAAAGGCTAGTGCATGTGATTCAGTAAGCAACGAAATAATTAAGAATTCAATTCCAAGTTTAGCACCGTTTTTCGTCAAACTGTTTAACACAGTTTTATCTCGCGGAGTTTTCCCGCAGGGCTGGTCCGAGGGATTGATTGTAGCACTACATAAGTCTGGGTGTAGGGCTGATCCTGGTAATTATAGAGGGTTGTTTAGGAAAAATTTTCACGCTTATTCTGAATAATCGTTTCAACAAGTTCTTGAATGAGAACAATATTTTAAATTCGTTTCAAATTGGTTTCAGACAAAGTTTTAGGATGGCTGATTATGTGCTGGTGCTAAGGACATTAATAGATTTGTATAGATCAAAACATAAGCCTTTATTTGCTTGTTTTGTTGATTTCAGGAAAGCTTACGATAGTGTTTGGAGAGAGGGTCTGTTTTTCAAGTTGATAAGATATGGTTGTAGTAAAAAGTTTGTGCGTATATTATTAAGTATGTTTTCTTCTGTTAAATCTGCGGTAAAGACAAGTCAAGGTGTGACTGCATTTTTCCAATCTGATATAGGTGTTAAACAGGGTTGCAATCTTAGTCCTTCGCTTTTTAATGTTTTTATTAACGATATACCTGAGATTTTTAACGATGGCTGCGACAAAGTTCATTTAGGAGACACTAAACTGAGCTCTCTACTTTATGCAGATGACCTGGTTATTCTCTCTGAATCGGCAACTGGCTTGCAAACCTGTCTTCGTAGACTTGAGTCTTATACATACAAGTGGAAGTTGAAAGTTAATTTAAAAAAGTCAAATGATATTTTTCGTGTATTTAATAAGAGGACTTTATTTTTGTATTTGTTTTCAATGAAGGATGATTCTGTTATTGATATATCTTCAAAATATTTTTATGATGTTTTGGGATTAGCAAAAGCATTAATAGTTGTATAATTATTGCTGTAATGACTCTGTAAGTGCTTACAAGTATTTGTTATCTAGTATTATTTTACCAATGTATCTGTAAGGATATAAGGTGTAATAAAGTATTATTATGCTATTGGGTCACCATAAATCACTTAGTGGTGATATCGTAACGATGTCGTCATCGATCACGTGATTTTAAGTACACAACCGTATCTCCTTCATTTCTAATTGCGGGTCCCCACGATTCACTTAGTGGTGATGTCGTAATGATGACGTCATCGGTCACGTTATTTTTAGTACATGCCCGTATCTCCCTCATCTAATGCCAGCCTGCTCAAACCTGGATAGACATGGTCACGTGGTTTTACAGGTTACACTGGCTACCACAACATTTCCACATGTTTACCCACACACTAAAATACACTTTACATCCATGAGTTCGCCATTGCGGCGCTATGTTTTATATTTCAACGCAACGTGTAGGTGATAGAGCGTTACAGTAGAGCGAATTTCAATTGAGTGTTGGAAGTGTTTTGGTTTTGCGTTTACTAAGCTCTCCTATTGGCTGAGAAAGTAAACCAACCAATCAGAATCCAAAGTAAAACCAAACGCAAATTGGTTTTAGTTCTGCTTTGGTTTGTCATTGGCTCACAGGGAAGCCATTTACGAGTTACTTGTGATTACTCGCTCCTGTGATTGGCTAGCTGTGGGTAGTTTGCGTTTGGTTTTACTACACTCAACTGAAAACCGCTCTAATATCTTTATTCCACAAACTGCTAAAAATAACCTGCTGATAGTAGTGAGAAACGTCTTTATTATCAAAACCGTAGTTTATTCATATCTTTGTCGTTATCCTCTTTCCTGTGTTCTATATTACCCCAAATAAATACTTAGCTCTTATATATAGTCTAGTCACGTGGAGTGTTCGTTTCGTCATTCAGCTAGAACATTAAAATGAGTGCTACACTCGTTCTACTGTGTTCTGTTTACGAGAATAAATCTTTTTCGCGGAGCCGAAACTTTGGTTTTGAATGGATTTTACGGTGAAAATATATTGGTATCTTCCAGAAGGGTTGCTTGTTTCACTTCTCTTCTGTCAATATGCATTTCCGTCTGACATACGGGTTCTGATTGATATCTTGTTTGCCTAGAAATTAGAATGTATAATTAAAGCTAACTATTCCTGAAAAGGGGTAAACGGCAAAAGCAAGCTATAAAGAGCTGTACCTCTGAAAAAAGAACAATACTAAATTTAGATATTTTTATGGAACGTTAACTAATACAAACCGCCAAAAATCTCCGATAGCTAAAAAGAGATCATAGGATAACAGCACCAGAAATAGATAACTCCGCTGAGAAAGGAAATACAACGTGACTGAAATTACAGCTGTTCAATTGGCAAGTGTAGACTTCACCCCGCGAGCGACTGTGTTCCTGTTTGTATCGCAAAACCTGCTCGTGGAAGTCCTCCTCGTCTAAATACCAACCAGCCGTTCAATCTTATTCGCTAAAGACGGAAGATCTGAGTTCGAGCTTTGTTTCCCCCTTGACGCCAACTTACAATGTTTTAAAATTAGCCGAGTTTCCTGCCGGCCGGTGCCTTCGTCTTTCCGAATTCATTTAAAATATAACTACTTGTGACTTGGAATATAATTATGGTACCTAAACACCTAAAGACCAGTTTCGATGTGATCGGTATATATGATTGTCGGAAAACGGTACTCGGCGATTGCCGTAATAGTAATTGCTGGGATATATTGATTACGATGTCCGAGTACATTTTGCAGCGATCATGTCAGTGGAAAACGGGCTATAAAACTATCGTAGCGATCGTGAATGTGTAATAAAAAACGCTCTCAGCTCCAGCAATTGTAACGAGTATAAATACTTCCTCGGTGGAAGGAGCATCACCAAAATACTCGACAGTTCAGCCAACCAATTTTGTTCACATCTTCCGTTTTATAGACCTGGTTTATGACGGTTTAAGTGGAGTTTAGGTTTATGGCGGTTTAAGTGGAGTAGGCGTCGAAATATGCCCTGATATTTCGTCTGCGGACATTATCTGATCCTCGAAGCTCGCAGTTTCCCTCGAGCTTCGCTCTTGGGAACTGTTCTCTTCTCGGATCAGATAATGTCCGCTGACGAAATATCAGGGCATATTTCGACGCCACAAATAGGCTATTGTATTTGTTTACTATCAGGGAATTAGTTGTATATAGGGACGGACTATTAGAAAAGTAATATCAATAAATAAAAATTAATCACAGTGTTATGAAGTTGTGGTACTTGTCCTTTCCTTTTACGCATTCATAGACAAATTTAGCAATTTGTTTTTGCACAACTCTATCCTTGTTTGGAGGGTTTATGATTAGTAAAAATACCTCAGGCGTCATTCTGTTTATTTTGATTTTCATTTGATCCTTCAAATAATCGAAAAAGGTTTTTCCTTAGGCATCCAAATGCTTTGACTCCCTACCCTCCCCCAAGTGTATTCTAAGGAAATACTCATGCACGTAATTGTATAACTGTTCAAATCGTACACACATTATGCATTAAATTGTGCCAGAAAGTGCAGGAAAATGCGTATCCGAGAACATAAAATTCGAAATTTTCTACGGGAGCTAGGGCAACTTGGTCCTCAGCTGGGCGTCGCATGTAGCTGCTTCCAGTTCTTAGTAGCTTGTTGAAATAAAGACTGAAACCCTTGAGAACTACTTAGTGCTGTCTTGTGAGAAATCTCTCCTTAGTAAATTTGCATACCGCAAATTGTTTTTTATTATTTCGTGCAGAGGACAATTCCTGCACTACATCTGGGCAGAAACTGTTTTGCCCCTCCCCCCTCCAAAAACAACAACAACAACGACAAACACTTTTCTAATGGTCCGCCCCTTATAGTATTCAAGTTTATAACTAATGGTGAAAAATAGAATCCAGTTCTGGCTAGTAATTAATCCAGCTGAAAACCTCCAAGCCGTCCAAGTTTTTGAATGATTTGACATCTTGAACTGATGTTGAAAACGCAAAACTGCATGATGGAGGCGTTTTGGAGACAAAAATTGAGTCTTAACTGACAACAAAATTGATCACGTACATACACATGCACTAGACAGCAAATAGGAAGAAATATGAATGTTAAAAACCGTCTAGTTTTGGCGTTGGTGTAGTCGGCACTAGGCTAATATCAGAATACAGTAGAATAGCTTTGTCAAGTAGTTAGAGGTATATATTTGAACTTAGTTATGTAAAGGATAACAATTACTTTGAATAAGTGTTGTTTGTGGATTCGATTTGAGCAGGGATGACTTTGTACCGCGCTTGTCTCGCAGGCAGAGAAACGACAGGAAATGCGACAGAAATCTCTTACACGTCCGTAATTCACACAAATAACATTTGGAAAGTCTTGATGCGATCTCATTGAGTATTTGATTTGGATTCATGCAGGAAACAAAACATGCAGATTTGGGCGCAAACAAACATCTCAGAGAAACATCTCAGATAAATTTCTCTTTCTCTCAAGCACAATCTCATGCGATTCGAGGGAATGTTATAGAAGAAACAAACCCTGGGTATTTGCCCTATAGAACTATTAATTTTACCTTATTAATCAACACTTGTTTGCAAACTTCAAATATAGTCTAAACCCCGGGTGATGTTAGCATGAACAGACTAGAAGAATGTACCTTTGATAGACTGAATTCCCCGCTAAATTCGCATATTTTTGGGAGATTTTAGGCAAGGCGATGTAATAAATGACATTGACCTATAGTTGCTAAATTCTCACATTTGTCGTCTTTTTGTCTGTCTCGTTTTTCTAGCTGCCATAAAAGGCTTTTTTCCCGTGACTTATAGACTCCAATTTATCCATTTTATTCAGCCCGAACTCGTTCCATATTACATGTATTTAAACCATCAAACTATTTGAACTGTCCGATCGCAGCAAATCCTACTGTATCATTGATAAAACCCAAAGACAAGTTTATTCTAATCGTCAACTTTGATTGGTTATAACACCGGTTGGTACTCTAACTTCAAATGCACAAAAATACAGCTATACGCGTGAACAAAATAAGGTCTATTCAAATGAAATGCGAAGAGTAATGCTACTCTTCATTCTGTGCTTTGCTATAACTTTTGAGTCTGTGCATGGATGAAAACCCAAAGTGTGACCATTCAAATGAAATGTCTTGATGAGTACATTCTCTTGGTATTGTTTATACTTTGTGACTGGTGAATCAATTTTTAAACATGCCAAAGAATGGAGTATCGTATAATTAGTTCATGTACTCGAAAGTCTTCTGTTCAATGCGAGTATCACTTCAAACGGCGCACCTTAGACAAAAAGTTCCAGTACCAAGGTGTCTGAAGTGCCCTAAAAACTGAATTACTTCTTTGCTGGGCGAGTTTTTGTGGTCAAATTTAGAATTTTCGCATTTTACATTCAATATTTGTAAATTCCCTTACAAGGCCCAGCAATTTTCTTGCAAATAACCTTTTGACTGGACTTTAACCTTCTCTTGTCTTCCTGAGTCACTGTCGCATTCACTTTAAAGGAAATGCATTTAGACAGAGTTTCCTGTCGTGGGAACTTCTCAAGGATAGTGGGGGTGGGATTTTAACATTCAAATGTTAAACATGCCAGCAAATTCACCTTCATCGAAAGACAGAAGAACAATTTAATTCTCCCAATTCTTACGCATTTTACATTTACCGTCTAAACCACTTACGTCCGACTGTATTATGATTCGGAAGTCTTTAACTTGATCAACTTAACTCGCGCTTTCCGCTACTTTTAGAGCGGTCTATAATAATGTCAAGTTCACCATGTTGTGCTCAACCAACGAAAACCGTTAACAAAATATCGGGCCAGCTTTAAAGTGTTAATCCCCTCTTGCGATAGTCGGCGTGTCAGTAGACTTTACACGTTTTCTAGAAAGTAGTATTTTGTCAGTAACAAATAAAATATGCTCCTCCATGTTCTATTGAGTATGAACGCAAACTACGTTTACACGTGAGGAAAAAGTATCCAAATTCATATTGTTCAACGTTCACCTGGGAATAGAGAACATAGGATTTCCGGAGTCTTTTCCCCCACTGTCAACGTAGTGTTAGTCCTATAAATAAAGCAAGAATCACCCGAAAGGATTTAAAATTCGTTAGCTGTTTCTTCGCTGTTGTTTTTATTTTCTCCTCTCCCCCCTTCCCCTCGAAGAAAAAAATAACATTTAATTCGAGCGTTCTGATTCGCTGATATATCTGCCATGAAGGTTTTTCAGCAGTGGAACTCGGTTTACGTAATTTTAGTCTTTCTTGTCTGTTAGGTGATAGGAGGTTAGGTTTCAAATTCTAGTTCCTAAAGTAACTTAAAGTGTATATATAGTAGAAAAATGTCGAATCTGCATCCAGTGAATAGTTGAATAGTAGAATATTTCTTAATTTGGGTGTTGCGTCGTTTATATTTCCAATATGCTAATGTTGACGTGAATAGACCCTTCCACGGTTTTTTGAACTTTTGATATATACGTATAACAGCAAAACCGTCGATACTGCTGAAATGAGCACCTCGAAGTTAGTCAAAATACCAAATTTGAATAGGAGCAAAGTTATAGGCCCGCAAACTAGGAAAATTTCGGATTTTTTTTACAGACGTTTGTATGGAAATTTCAACTGGGGGCACAAACTTGCCCCCCAATCAAAATTTTCATACAAACGTCTGTAAAATTTTCCGAGTTTGCGAGCTTATAACATTGCTCCTATTCAAGATATAACTATAAAATTTGGGATTTTAACTAACTTCGAGGTGCTCTTTTCAGCAGTATCGACGGTTTTGCTGTTATACGTATATATCAAGAGTTAAAAAAAAAACGTGGAAGGGTCTATTCGGGAATTTACTGTCATTTCTTTTTCCTTGTGAATCAAACCGTTTTCTGATTTTGACAAAATATTTGGTAAAATCACTGATGTAAACTTCAAATATAACATAGATGTCTACAAAAGTTTATTTATCTCTACCAGTATGTATTTTGTATAATAAATGAGACTGGTTTTACGTCACCGGCTTGAATATATTATAAATATAAACCTCTAACTCATGGATGCGACACTCAAACCGAGAAATATTCTGCCATTCAACTATTCACAAACTATTAACGTACAAAAAGGAAGTTTGGCTTTATTAGTCGTGTTTATTCAGCCCCTAAGCTGGTCCCGAATTAATGTTTGAGTTCCGCTCTTCCCATCTTCATTCAATACATCGGACTTCATTTAATTGCGCCTTGCTACAACAAACTGAAACGCATTCCTGTAATAATGATAATAAAACAATTTTAGAAAGTTTAGCCTTATAACTCTTAAATTTTGTGCTTTCAAATCGTTTTGCTTTCTTCAGTTTTAAATAAATATATGAACCTAAAACTTGCGTTGGTTACTAATTTTGGCTCGCCCTTTCACGTGACTACTTCATGCTATAAAAGGACTTCCCAGCTGACTTTCAAATCGTTCGCATTACGCCGGCCTCGTTGCTAGGTATCTCAGTTATTCTACTTGCTGTAACTGGGTTTTCGAGCCAAAGCCTTCCTTAACCTTTTTCAAAGATACAAAAGGATCTTATTAATTACTTTTTAGTTTTCATAAACTTAGATTATAACTCGTTCGAGTCAAAAAGACAAGTGTGGGGTATTACCGAATGTAAACTTTGGAATAACAGTAAAAACCATTTGATTGTAATTTCATTCACTCGATAAATCCCTGAGATACTTCAAGTTCTATTATTATGCTCCTTAGTTTTATTTGTCAGATCACAAAGAGGTTGAACATTGTTTAAATAATGCTCTGAACTAAAGCATTTAACTTTGTTGTTAGTGTTCTGAGAATTCAAAATACTTCTTCGCCACGTTATTTAATCAAAACCGCGTGAATATTTCATTTCAAATGGCCTACCCATTTTACCAGTGTTTTTAAACTTTGAAGTTCTACTTTTTTTCACTCTCATAACGTGGTTTTCCAAGTTTCACTACGTTTCTCTCAAAACTCTTTAGTATCTCTTTGTCTGCCTCCTCGCTTTTTTTAAACTGTGATGGTATTGTCTTCGATATTAATCCCCGGCAAAAATAACTGATCTTTTTTGACATATTGCTCGTGATGTAATCACGCAATGCTACCCTTTGATAAACAGTTCCATATGTGAATCGGACAGCATTAGTAACTACTGCACTCACCTGAGGAGGGGGACATTGGGGGGCTCTCAATACCGCTACACCGCAAAAAAATCCGACAACACCGCAAACATATCATTTCACCGAACACCGCAGGTTTGAAAACACCGCAGGATTTGAGATCACCGCAATACCGCAATATGGGATTTAATTCACCGAAATACCGCACTAAAAACTGACCTACACCGCAGCACCGCAAACCCCAATGTCCCCTCCCTGAGCAATTGAGGAAGTTTTAGACTAAAATACAAATGCACACCTCTTCAATGTGCTTACAAAAAAGCACGTTCAGTAACTCAATGTCGTATATGCTTTACTAAGATCCCACTTACTAAAACTACTACATCACTTCAAAATATTTTGTCCTAGAGTCCTCGCAGCTTGCCTGTTCCAACCTGTCAGTAAAAGTGATCGATGGTAGCGGAAGTCGTTTCATCCGATCTCATCAAATATTCCCCGCCTTCCAAAAATATCTTAATGACATGTAGAGCATTTTCGTAGGCAAGTATAAAAGGGTGCCAAACAGGGATCTCAACCATAAACACTGAGACTGCACAGAGTGAATACAAATGACTGTGAAATTGCCAGAAGTCGGCCGACCGAAACTCTTAACATATAATTCATTGACAAGCCTAGAGGTGAATTTTGGCGGAGTTACTAATTCCCAAAGCACAGAAGATTTGAGTTCGAGGTCAACACTGGAAGGGCGCCTTAGCCTACGAGGGCCCTCTTCGCTGAGAAAGAGGCGCGTGGAATACCATAAAGCTATATCAGTAACAGAGCAAAGTACATCGACAGTCCACAGTACAGTTCGTCAGTTTACCGCGGTCATAGCTTCGATATTCAAAATGAAGTCCAAACTCAAAATGGCACGTAAACGGTATAAGACCTCATGGGATATATTGACGCTTCCTGGTTCTGTGTTTAGAGTGGTGGTTCTCGGTGCGGGTGGAGTGGGCAAGACATCTCTGATATCTAAATTTGTTACGGACACGTTCCCCGAACAGTACACCCCAACAGTGGAAGATTTCTACGAGAAATCAGTAACTCTGAACAAACATTTTAGTGCGTTCTTTGAGATCTTGGATACGGCTGGGTCGTATCAGTTCCCAGCAATGAAAAGACTAACTATTCAACACGGAGACGCGTTTATTTTAGTGTACTCAGTCGATGACCAGAGTTCACTGGACCAGGCCATCGAAATACAAAAGGAAATTATACAGGTTAAAGGAACTGCGAGAGTACCAATGGTTTTAGTTGGTAACAAAACTGATTTAGTGGACGCGGAGACGAGAGAGAGAACCCGAGCTTACGTCCATGAGCTTACAAGAGAACAATACCTCCTGAGTTCAGAGACCTCGGCGAAGTTTGGTGTTAACGTGAGTGGGATTTTTTCAGCTTTGCTCGCCCAGATAGCAGTGGTGAATGACAAAGTAGACACCAAGAAGAGAAAAAAACCCGGGTGCGTTACACGGTAGAGATTTCTGTGGAGAGCCAGAAAATGGCTTACAAAATACCCCCAAGAAGATGAAAAGAAAAAGGAATCTCGCGCAAGTAGAAAGAGGGCGACACCGTGCAGTAATGGTTAATCAGGTAGCACTGAAAATGGGCTACCAAACAGAAGGATTAACATAGAAACTGTGAACAGTCTGGCCGGATTCTATCTTTTAATAGTTTGACCGAAGATTTTGTGTGGTTAACCCACACTAATGTGCGTGGACCACAAATAATTCACAGTTAAATTGTACACGAGACTTGAACAGATGTGATACTTCAAACTTAATACGATATGTTAAATACGAAATTATTTAGAGTTGGAATCCTAAACATGCCCATACGGTCGCCCAGATTATCATTCAGAGATTCAGTAACCCAGACGTGACGATAGTTCGTGCGTCATAGTGTTGCGTGACACTAATGTGCTCTTCATGTTGTCTGGACAATACATAAAGAACCTGAAGGATCTTAGATTATCGAGTCACTGGTGTAAAGCCTCTGGAAACGGAGAAGAAACATTTAACAACGAAAATGTTATGTTTTTAGATGAGAATTTAGGTTCTAAACTGAATAATTACCATTTTCACCTGAGAATCGACGTGATGTGGCTAGGCTAGTGACTCGTAAGATTTTGATCTGTTTTAAGATTAGTTTTACGTGAGTTGAAGCACGGATAAATTGTAAAATACACTTGAGAAAGCACTGTTCACATGCGAAGAGTATTTCAGCATGAGTCAGTTTATGAAAGAGGAAAAATCAGTCAAACTCGCGTCAGAGCGCAGTGGAGCATCGTCTCTTTTTCAAAGCAAAAAAGATGCATCGATGCAGAACTACTAAAGTTTATAAAGCATAGTTTTATTATGTTGTGTTAACGAATGATTGCTATGCAAACGAAGCTGTGTACGCATTCTTATGATGTATTCAAACATCGATTAAATTATTTAGAGAGTTAAATTCACAAAGTACAACCCGGAATTAGGCGGGCCTTAAGCGTTTCGTTATTTTTATTAAAAGGATAAAGATTACTTGTTACGCAAGTTTCCATGAGTATTTCGACATTCGAAGTATGTTATCTTTTAGCAAGGAAAGACTCAAATTTCGTCTTCCGCTGAACGTATGTTGATTACCTTAGTTCCGCTTTAGGTGTAAAGAGGTTGCAAGCATGATAATCATTACAATTCTAGCTGATGATGCGAAAAATATTTATAGCGAAGACGTAACCTCGCAACGACTAATTGTGAATTAATTGTGCAGAGTGATTTTCCATTGCGCTATTGTAAATATTGAGTGTGAACTAAACCATTGTAATTTCCAACCATATTATCAAGTTTATTTTATTTTATCTGTTTGTGTGAAATTATGAAAACAGAAAGTATTCTCGTACATAAATGAATGTAAAGTGTATATTTGTACAAAATAATATGAATACGAAATAAAAATATGTCTTATAAAAAGAAATCATGTGACGGAATTTACTAACCGCCTCACTGATTAGCTCCTTCCTCTTCTAATCTATACGAGGGGGACGTGAAAGAACCTGTTCAGGTGTATTTCGAGAAAGAGTAGGGGATTGTGTCTCGACACAACCTGGTATTCCGTATCCCAAAAATAACCTTGAGAAGCGCATTTGAATATATTCATATAGAATTTGCGCTATATAAATGAATATCTTTACGTTTATAATTACAGTTCGAACTACTCCCTTTATAATGATTGTCATGCAATGTCTGAAAAATGAATGAAAGAAACAGAAAACTGTGAAAGAGAACGGTTATGATAAAGCAAAATCAAAAGGTTCATATTCACTGGCTTGTTTTAGACAAATCTGAGTTATATTATCATATTTCACGAAACATAATTTATCGTGTCCGCGCGGTAAGAAGTCTGGTAACAATGGGGTCAGAGCGAGGCTAATAGACCAGTTTCGTATTCGAAAATTTCCGCTGAAAGCAATGTTTACAGACGCACGTACTCAGGGTTAGCCTCATTCTGAAGTTAAACATTCTTAAATACCAGCGAGAAGGTGCAAAATGCGAAACTACAACAATACGCAGAGTTGTGAATAGCACACCTCGTTGGTATTTATGAATGTTTAACTTCAGAATGAGGCTAACCCTGAGTGCATGCGTCTGTAGTCATTTCATTCAGCGGTAATCTTCGAATAGGAAACTGGAGTATTGTCCCAAAGATCGCAAAAATAGAGTTCATCACTAATGTCTTAGTTTCTGTCGTACCGCACTGTTGTGTTCTTTTGTGTCATAAGGAATTAACGTTATTTTCCGCCATCGACTGTAGATTGTTCTCTTCCAGTGACAAGCTGAAACAACTAGCCTCGCTTTGATGCCGTTATGAATAAGGTTAATTAACCGGCTATCGGTATATTGTTAATTTACTTTTTAAAATGTCTGTGCTGTGTACACAAATATTAAATTTTGCCAACTGTATGTAGTTCTACCCTGGAAATGAATTTCATGCAAGTCTTGGAAAATTCACGCAAGTTTTTTTCTGTTAGGGAATCTGGATCAGCCACACTTTCTGAAACCAATTTTTCATGTTTTTACTGTTCCTCGTGACAGATTTGACCAAGAGAGCATAGGAAAGAGAGGGAATCTCCAATACGCGCGCTTGTGTGGTGATGCTCTCTTTATTTGACATATCAGTTCTTGATTTGCAATGACGTCACAGACAATTCTTTTTGATTCCCAAATGAAACAAAATGTTTTTGAGCTTGAAGATAGATCAAAACTACATCTCTGGGCCAAATTTTGAAGCAAAAGAGCATTTCGAGTTATGGACGAAGTTGTTACTGTCAAATGTATGTATGAGCGGCCATCTTGGTTGACCAAGATTGTCAACCAAGGTGGCTAAGAGCATTTCGAGTTATGGACGAAGTTGTTACTGTCAAATGTATGTATGAGTGGCCATCTTGGTTGACCAAGATTGTCAACCAAGGTGGCTAAGAGCATTTCGAGTTATGGACGAAGTTGTTACTGTCAAATGTTAATATGTATGAGCGGCCATCTTGGTTGACCAAGATTGTCAACCAAGGTGGCTAAGAGCATTTCGAGTTATGGACGAAGTTGTTACTGTCAAATGTATGTATGAGCGGCCATCTTGGTTGACCAAGATTGTCAACCAAGGTGGCTACCAAAACATTTCGCTATCAGTTCCATTAACAAAAACCTTTAATTTGGCACAAGTGAAGGTTTGTTGGTACACAATTCTGACCTCCATAACTCGGAGCAAAACAGTGTACATATCTGAAATTCATAAGTTTCGAAACGACTTAAATCACGGGCATCTACAAAATGTTTAATAAATAGCTTTATAGGGGGATCTTTGTTTACAATTTTGCCTCATTGGCAGTCAATATATCGAAAGAGAAAGTCACCCTTGGTCATTACCGAAAATGTGGGATTAATATGTTGAATAGTTTTTGAGGAAATATACAAAGAACGTATGGTGTATGGTAAATTTTGCACTTTTGAAAAGCCGCTTTCTCAAAAACTATTCAACCTATTAATCTCAAATTTTCGTAATTACTAAGTGCGGCTTTTTCTTTCGATTTATAGCTTATGCTAATGAGGCAAAATGTAAACCATGGAATGACGTCAGCGACGATTGCCCTATAGGATATATAGTTTAGAATTTAGATTTTTGATGACGTCACATGCAAACCAAGAATACGCAGAAAAGTACGACAAACGCCATAAAATAGAGCGGAAGCCATTTCAATGTTTCAGCATGTCCGGTACGTTTCAGACGCCGCTGACAGGTCTGAAACGCTTGCGCATGCGTGAATATCACCCGGGAAATCACGGCTCGCGCGCATCATTTTGGTTGAATTTTCATTCGAATTTTGGACTTCAAAGCATTGTTACAGAAAAGTACGAGATTCGATTTTTAAGTCCTTTCATGGACCAGGCCCAAATTTAATTGGCTTGATGGCTAAACTCATAAAACTCTTGCGATTTACCCCTTAAGGTGGCTCGCCTGGATTTTCCAGGGACGCACCATATCCACTTTGAACGGCTGCTACTCCACTGTCAGAGCACGGTCGGGCTAGCCACTTCACCCATTTACTAGAAATAGAATAAACTTTCCAAAAATGTAGGTTTGTTTGACATCGGTGTTACCATAGCAACACAGCGTTGACGTCATGTGTTTTACATATCAGCAATTTTCTCGAAATCTAGACCTAAACTTTTAAAACGACCTAGTGTCCCTTGTAGTCTAAATGTAGGCCTTCAAGACTGCAAAGTTTAAAAAAATTGTATGAGAGCGTTTTCGAAAAAAAATGGGTTGAATATTTTCATTCAAAAAATAAACAGTTCGCCTTACTTCCTGTTTAGTCGTCGAGAACTGTATTAGCCGGACCGATTCAAACGCTGTATTTAGCATATTTCATACCAGTGGCATAGGACTACTTCCCATGGAAATTTCATTCCATTTTCTTTATTCGATTTCGGTTTATGGAATAATAAGTAATGTAATAAATATGCTCATTTTACTCAAAATAGTAACGTATTTGCTAAGGAAGCTGTAATTCGAAAACTAGTCGATAAATATTTTTTTTAATCCATTCACCTGAAATTCAACATGTACTGCCCTTGTCCTGTAAATTTCAAGAGCATTGAATCATTTTAAGGGCGCGAAATAAAAACAAAAACATAGGGAACTTTTAGATTCATCCACGCAAGCTTCATTGCTGTATCATTTTGTTTATAGCTTGTGTCTTTCCGAAATTTCTCTTTTGTCTAGATTCTACATACTTGTGTGCTTTTGAACTAACAAGTTTACCATGCACGCTTGAGCAAGCTACACTTCGCTACTGCCGGAATGCTCGTGCAAATTCTGTTCTTAGGACAATGACATGCAAATTAGTTAAACCATGAAGCTTGGCAGTGCGGGATGATAATGTTGAATAAGTGTGTTTTTAGTAACCAGATCGGGAAAAAGTGCCCGTGACGTATAGACCACATTTTCTAACTCTAAATTAAAAACGAGATTTTGTATTAGTGATATTATAAAACCTTTTGTAAATAAATATTGTAAGTTATATTATAACAGCGTTACAACTGGCAGCGTGACTATTGTACTAAAAACAGAATTTGCACGAGCGTTCCGGCATTAGCGAAGTGTAGCAAGCGTGCATGGTAAACTTGTTAGTTCAAAAGCACACAAGTATGTAGAATCTAGACAAAAGAGAAATTTCGGAAAGACACAAGCTATAAACAAAATGATACAGCAATGAAGCTTGCGTGGATGAATGTAAAAGTTCCCTGTGTTTTTGTTTTTATTTCGCGCCCTTAAAATGATTCAATGCTCTTGAAATTTACAGGGCAAGGGCAGTACATGTTGAATTTTAGGTGAAAAGATTTAAAAAAAATTGTATCGACTAGTTTTCGAATTACAGCTTCCTTAGCAAATACATTACTATTCTGAGTAAAATGAGCATATTTATTACATTACTTATTATTCCATAAACCGGAATCGAATAAAGCAAATGGAATGAAATTTTCATGGCAAGTAGTCCTATGTCACAGGTATGAAATGTGCTAAAAACAGCGTTTGAATCGGTCCGGAACACACAGTTCTCGACGACTAAACAGGAATTAAAGCGAATTGTTTATTTTTTGAATGAAAATATTCAACCCATTTTTTTTCGAAAACGCTCTCATACAATTTTTTTAAACTTTGCAGTCTTGAAGGCCTACATTTAGACTACAAGGGACACTAGGTCCTTTTAAAAGTTTAGGTCTAGATTTCAAGAAAATTGTTGGTATGTAAAACACATGACGTCAACGCTGTGTTGCTATGGTAACACCGATGTCAAACAAACCTACATTTTTGGAAAGTTTATTCTATTTCTTGTAAATGGGTGAAGTGGCTAGCTCGACCGTGCTCTGACAGTGGAGCAGCAGCCGTTCAAATTGGGAATGGTGCGTCCCTGGAAAATCCAGGCGAGCCACCTTAACCCCCGTTTTTTTTGTGATGTGTCGAGTTTCTGAAGATTTTCTGAATAGAAATCATTTAGAACTGCTCCCGCGATTTCTACCGCTGACTGGACATGCGCACAGTTTACACACCTGTCGACATTGGAGCGACGGTTGATTCCAACCGCGAAATTAATTTGCTGAACCGATTGTAGCGATCGTGTTATCTGGTTCTAGGTTTTTACTCTCTCGTAGAAATTCAATTTCAAGATGGCATAATATAAATGCGTTATTTCGACACATGAGAAGAATAGCGTTTGAATCGACGCCTCTACATGTCACATAATGTGACAGTATCTGCCGCACCTAATTCACCTGTCGAACCTATTTCAAACATGTCGAACCTAACTGAATCAGACGCCGCTCTTATGCCGTACATAATGCTTTAAAGTGTATATGAATTAAACATATATGTTTTTTTAATTAAATTTTAGTCTTCTCTAAGTCATTTTATGCTGTTAAGAATATAATTGGAGAACGCAAACATGATTCTTTTTCGAGTCAAAGCCAGGAACATCGTATGACAATTTTTATACCATTAAAGAATGCTAATCACATGCGTGACGTCTGTTGATTTTCACATCTGTATTCGTCTCCGTAAATACTTAAAAACATACAGTGCGTTTTTGTCTAATAGGCCCTTTGCAGCTAACAAATCAAGTGGTTGTACTGGAGAGCAAAAATAACTGACTTCATTTATTTACAGGCCTTGTACGAGATTGGTATTGCTATTAGAAAAAACCTGTTTGCAAATGCTATTTTCCACCTCCAATCAATTGCCGATCTTTCTAAAACTGCGTTTTTAAAGATAGCTTGCTCTCCAGTATTCATGGCAACGCCTTTCCCATGGGGATCATGAGCTCAATTCATTCGTTAATGAAGTATTATATCAGCACGTGGCTGTTAGCTGCAAAGGGCCTATTGTTATTCTAACTATGTCTTACTAGAGGGGCCTTGCCTCTGTCATATTTTTTCTCAAGGAAACCTTGCCGTCGGCCATATTTTTTCTTTTATGAATATAAATGTGCAAATCAACTGACGTCACGCATGTGATTAGCATATCTTTAACAGCATAAAAATTGTCGCATGATATTCCTGACTTAGATACGAAAAAGAATAATTTTCCCTCACTCAAAATTTATTTTTAACTGCACAAAATGACTTAGGGAAGACTAAAATGTAATAAAATAAATTAACAATTTTACATTTATTTCATATACACTTTAATACAGCCACACTTCGATTATTGTTGTCAAGTGTGGGAAAATTTTAACAAAGGTCTGAACGATAAATTACAGAAACTCTAGAATCGCACCGCGCGAGTTCTATTGACTCCAATACCGAGCAATTATTCAAAAAGCTGGGTTGGAAGAATCTCAAAACCCAGCATCTAGCTCATTTGGTAATGATGGTTTGAAGTCCCTGAATGGTTTAACTCCAGAATTGCTCTCGTCGAGATTCATACCTCGCAATAGACCAGTTCGCGGTAAATTCCGACATTTTGAAAGGGGTGCAAACATGGCGCGAAATACAGTGTTTGTAAATTTTCACGCGGAATTTGACTCGTTTTTACAGACAATGTATGGAAAACTGAAAACACGATTGCACGCTTCCCAGCACAGCTACATCCCTCAAATTTCGATATGTTAATCTTTTACCTGGTATCTTAAGTTTGTATCTGAAGAATATTTCAGAAATTCGATTTTATGGATTATATTTGGCATCGGATTACCATCGATTCCAATACAAACACTGTATTTCGCGCCATGTTTGCACCCCTTTCAAAATGTCGGAATTGGTCTATGAACTGACAAATTATAATCTCAGAGATTCTTCCAATAAGCTTGCTGTTCCATATCCGCGTACAAATTACTGCAAACGAAGCTTACGACTTACGAAACGAGAAATATCTTTTGACATTCAAAAAGAAAGTTAGTTGCTACGACTTCTCCAATTTCTCCTTGTAGCTATTTTTAGATTTTTAGATCACGGCGCTCATGGAAAGCAGGAACTTATTTATAGTAGTTATTTTATATTTTTAGCTTTTTGAATTAGCATTTGTAACCTGATGAGCCACAACGTGTTGAAATAAAGATTGATTGATTGATTGATTGATTGATTGGAAGGGTCCAACCATGAGCCACAACGTGTTGAAATAATGATTGATTGATTGATTGATTGATTGATTGATTGGAAGGGTCCAACCATGAGCCACAACGTGTTGAAATAATGATTGATTGATTGATTGATTGATTGGAAGGGTCCAACCATGAGCCACAACGTGTTGAAATAAAGATTGATTGATTGATTGATTGATTGGAAGGGTCCAACCATTGAACTTCTTAGGGGGAGGGGGGTATCTTCAGAAAATAATAACCTACCAGCTGTCTTGTCGCCAAATAAATTTCCTACAATGATGCAACACAATTAAAATTTAAAATCATGCATGTGCAATCATGTTTATCCTACGAAGGGTTGGCTGAGAAAAAAAATACATGCAGATGCATTAACCCGCCGAAAAAAAAAGACCCCATTTGAGGGTCATGCTCACAGCTAGATCACCCACACCCCTCCCCCCCTCCCCCCCCCTCCCCTCCCCAAGAAGTTCAATGGTTGGCACATGAGTGGAGTGGTATTTGAATCGAGCCTAACACTGGTAATGACTTGACACTACATGAAATGCGTTCTACGAAATCACCAGACTGTAGAAAGATGGTGAAAACCTTTTTTTTTAAATCTGTGTTATCGTCTTTTATCTTAACAGACGCTAATTTGGCAGAAGTTTGTCGCCTGTCGCCGCAGAGAAGATCCCCAGTGTTATCCCGTAGAAATCGTGAGCGTGAGTACCACCTAACGTAAAGCGGGGGAAAACAGATCGGTATTAGCCACAGAACGGCATTATAATAATAATAATAATAATAACTTTATTAACGTGTCAATCTTATAGCTGACCACAAGTAGTCTACTAATCGGGGACACTAGTTAAAATACACCTAATATATATCTAGGAACGCTATTAACATTTACAAATATATGAGTAAGAAATATAATACGATCAGCATAATATAGCACGATTTAGTGTTAAACAGAATAAAATCTTACATAATGATAGTTTGAGATAAAATGATTAAAATAACACAATGGTTCCTGCAAGGGCTAATTACCTCCCATATGTGTATATATATAAATATGTAAAACTAAGTTTAAAATTTGTCAAGGTTATCTATAAATACTCTATTTACAGTCAATGATTAAAATAACTATCTTATCACTGATCACTCGCACTTTCCCACCCTCATTATGTAAACATGTAATTATTTTAGCTATTGCAAAGAAAACAATTCTTGCAAGAGTCGCTGGCTGCCAGACTAGTTAGATCTCTTTTTCTAATATTACTTTTGAAACTTTGTAGCGTTGGTAAGTTTCTCTCTTTCGAGCTAAGCTTGGACCACAAACAAGGGCCAAAGTACCTAAGTGCATGCTTTCCATATTTTACAGTTTTAAAACTTGGAATATAAAAGTCTGAATTTCTAAGGTTGTAAGATGATGGTGATGATTTAAAAAGTTTCATAATGTTTTTAGGTTGCAGATTGTACTTAGTCTTATACATAAAAATTGCTATATCCTGCAAGCGTTTTTTAGCCACAGAACGGCATGGGAAATCAACACTGAATTTCAGCCGGACTCTCAAACAGCCATAGGGGTTGAGCAAAGGCAGGACCCGGCTAAATCACAGGTCGAATTGGAATTTAGCGTGTTGGTTTTTGTGGAGGGAGGTAAACCGGAGAACCCGGAGAACCCGGAGAAAAACCCTCGGAGTAAGGGCGAGATAGCAACAACCCCCCCCAACTCACATATGACGCCGTGACCGGGAATCGGGAAATCGATGGATTATCCGGTATTTAGGGCGCAGGGTTCTGGGGCATATTCCGAAAATACAGAAAAAAGGAATATTAGCTTTCTTTGCTGTCTCGTTTTTCTGTTGTTTCGTAAAGTTGACATCGCAACAACTAACGCTAAACAACCATCATCGCTCAAGCCCCGTTAAGTTTTAAATTTTATACTGTAAATGTAAATTAGTTCCCAGTCGTCTAGCGGCCACTGCTAATCTATTGAGGTCGGAGCATTCCTGTATTTAACCGCTTCTACTTTTGCATGTTAAAAACTTTAAATCCGGTGTTATAAGATCGCGGTAGAGAGATTTTAAATCTTAAAAACAAACTAGTACAAGTCTGTTGCCAATATACGGTCATTGAAGAGAACAGAATATTTCTACGTGTTAACAATCGAGGGTAACACTAAATAGTGCAAACGGCACTAATAACTCCGTGGCCCTCATACAAATATTCTAAAAATTCTAAAAAGTAAAATTCTAAAACTACATGTAATATATAGTACTAATATCTTATATTACAATTAAAATTCATAACTATCTGAGACTAAATATTAACATAACTACTAGAACTAATGACTTAGCATAGCTAATAACACCCTTGGGACTAAATACATAATTAAGACTGAATATTTTGAAAAGTAGCCAGCCGATTAAATTTAACTTGAAAGGAACGAAAGTGCTTATACAGACTTCTTTTAAAGGCATTGATCGATGCAGAGGATCTTAGATTAATTGGCAAGTTATTCCAAAGTTTAGAGGCCATGACTGTAAAGGAGCGACCAGCCTCCATTTCCCTAACATAGCGCGGAGTGTTACAAAGCTAAGATGAGCACTTCGAGTTCTTCTACTGTGCTGCTCGCTGTTAAGCCTTAGCATGCTATTAATGTCATCTGGTGTTTCACCGCTTATATGCTAGTAGGCACCTTTTAATATCACGAATATCCACTTGGATTGCGTTAGGTTCGCAAGGGACTGTGATGAAACGTACAACTGCCATCTTTTCCGTTCGGTGGATTGCCTCATTTGCATTTATGGTACAACTTCTTATCCTCCTCCATCCTCATTCCCAAAACATACGCGAAAACAAGTCTTGTGTTTCCTTACGGAGTGGCGTGTGCTAGACTTGTCTTTATATGGTAGCACTCGATAACGATTGAACCCTCAGTCCGATATTCATGTATGACGTCATGTATGACGCACGTTGACGGTTGTAGAACCTTAATAGATCTTAGTCACTGTTCTTAACGATAAAAAGTAATACATCCAAAACGGGGCCGGGGGTTTCACCAGTTATTGTTGGTGTTACAGGAACTCGTATTCCAGACGTGCAAGAAAGCGTGGCCGACGCTGTGAACAGTATTGTCAAGTACTTCTACAAACCTGAGAAAGAGGTAAGAAAAACAATGACTTAACAAACAGGGTAGCCATGGGTAACGAAAAGATTTTGTCTGACAACAAAATAACGTTTATTTCGACATGACTAATTCGCTGGCAAATGTGTCTTTTGTGTTGCGGATAATTCGTTGGACAACGAAACTCTCCTGAGACGCGACATGGCCGCTGCGTGAAAAAGGTCTATTCAGGCGTGAAAAACTGTTCGTTGCAGCACAGGAAGCAGAATATAGTATAGCCTGCGTTGCGGCTCTGGAGTATCGGAGCGCACCAATCCCCCTAATCTCCGCTCGCTATGCCGCAACGCAGGCTAAATATAGTAACATTGTTTTCTCGAAGTATTACTGCTGTTCTGTAATTGATGAGTATTCGCTCTACGAACCAGCACGTAGTCCGAAAGCGCGCGCAAGGCACGAAACATTAACTTCGTGCGTCGCGCGCGCTCTCGGCATGGCTTCGTAGAGCGGGCGCTCATAATATAGTACAGCGGTAATACTACAAAACAAGATGGCGTGGACTTTAAAAACGGAAGCACCCGGCGCTGATGTACCGTATGTTAATAGTCTGTCTCTGTTGCAGCGGTTCATCGGTCACGTCGCTGTCGACGCTTGGCTTTGTCTGACAAAGTGGCGGTCGCTCGAGTAAGCGAAAACAATTTGAAGTCGTTGAATACTCTACATTCTCTCCATTAAAAACAGTAAAATCCTTTGGCCAAAATAGTACACGTATACCAGTAACCAACTGGCATCTCGATTAAATATAAATTGAACTAAATGAAACACAGCGCACAAAATGAGAACGTCTGCTTTGTGGAGAGGCAACATGTTAATTTTTGTCTAGAAACGTGACCAATCAACCGTTGCAACGAATACGAAATCTGACACCGTTAAACGCTCAACTGGATCCACAGTAATTCGATGTCAAATGCGCTAGAGCGGTTTCGTAGTAGTAGTAGTAAAACATTATTTATGTGTCTGTATTTAGCTTGAACAGCTAATTGGGGACATTACAAATACATGCTAAGACTAATAAAAGTGGAACAGTGAATGAAGAAAAATATTACTGGTAATCAAATAAAATAAATTGTAAGCTGATCATACGACTGGACATTCACGGGCTTTGGTTACTCTTAGACAGGTGCATATTGATAAATACTGACAGACAGACAGACAGACAGACTCAGTGATAGACAGTGACAGACTCAATGATAGACAGACGGACACTGACAGATAGACAGACAAATTGACTGACAGACACGTCCCATTTGACACAAATAGACATACACACCCAATTATAGCGTATTTTTTGAATATATGCTTCCGCGTTTATTTCAAATTCAGCTTTGTGGACCCGGCGTTTATCAACTTTTGTTTAGTACAGCCTCATTTTTGTAATTCCCGTAAAACCAGGATTCGGTCGTTCATTTTTTTCTGTATTGACTATTGTATATCGCATAATGAATTTGTATTGAAAGGAAGTAGTAGAAATTCACTCTTTTCACCTGGTGGCCATCTTGGATTCAATGCGAGGTAATCCTTTGTTTTTGCCAGGGTAGCCTCGTTTTGACTATCCCTCACTACGAGGCTAACCTGGCAAAAACAAAGGATTGCCTCCCTTTAAATCCAAGATGGCCACCAGATGAAAAGAGTGAATTAAACTGGTACGTACCGTGGTACGTGTTAAACGGTTATATTGACACAAGAATTGGTTCAATCAAGGCTAATTCTCGAATAAACGTCGGGTCTCGAATAAATGCCCCTGGCGTGTATTTAAAATCAGCCTGCTCGGACCCGGCATTTTACCGAACCCGGCATTTTACCGAACCCGGCATTTTACCGAACCCGGCATTTATTCGAGAACATACGGTATCCTGATATTCTGGGCAACAAATCAAAGGACTGGTAAACAAAGCTTTTGAATTCGTTAAGTCTTTCGCATCTGCCTTGTAACGAACTCTCATTTTTTTGGACTTAGAGCTTTTGGTTTTCTTTTGTTTTAATACAATCAAATCCCGTTTTTGACAAGGTAATAGGGGCCTTACGCAACTAGGACGGCAATGGCAGTGACGACGGGAGGTAGAAAAGTGTTTTCCCCCGAAATCTGGTGTTTACTATAGTTCCTTTATTCGCTTAAGGACCCTAATGAATTAGAGAGAGCTTGAACCCACGATTGCACATGCCCATACTTCCCCTACGAGGTAACGAATCTTTTCTTAACATCTGTACTTATAGATAATTTAGAGCAGATTTCGTGGCAAGTTACGGCAATGACTTACGGCACGGTTACTGTACGACATGCCGTGACATTGAAATGGTTTCCCTATTGTTTTTGTCCTGCTGATCCAATCAAATTACAGAGATACGGTACAGTAAGTTACGGTACAGTAAGTTACAGTACGGTTATACGGACTCTTACTTACGCGACATCTCAATTTTTATTTTGTCGTAGCGTGATAACCTCACGTTTCTGCTGTGTGGAGATGGGGGACTATGTCAAGCACTGGAACAGGTAAGTAAAGAGCATCTGTAAGTAATAGATGGAATACGAACGACCGAATTAAATAGAGGATATTGCACGGTGGTGAGAAGATATGAAGTTTATCCTCGAAAGTCGAAAACATTTCACGAATGAGCGCTGTGAGCGCAGCGAACGAGTGAACTGTTTTGGACTATAAACTTCATATTTTATTATATGGACTGCTCTAATAACTCATTTTACTTACTGTCAGTACAAAGTTCTTCGTGATCTTTCCAAGCTGTTCTGGGGAGTTTCATCGGGTTTTCCTGTCTCTTCGTTGCAGTCGAGAAAATATTTTGAAAGTTTTAGATCGTATTTGGCTTTGTGGCTATGTGACGTCATCGCTATTTTCACTAGTGAGGATATGGAAAATACGCCACCCAATACCCGGATGTA
The DNA here is from genome assembly GCA_030867875.1 of Actinernus sp. WN-2022. NCBI lineage: Eukaryota > Metazoa > Cnidaria > Anthozoa > Actiniaria > Actinernidae > Actinernus > Actinernus sp. WN-2022. The sequence continues at coordinate 62,259,267 of JAOWCC010000577.1, read as the reverse complement.
GTTTCGTATGAGTTCTATGAGTGGTCTATTTCTCAGTAAAACACTATCGTCCATATAATAAATACCACTTATTAGATGTTTGTCCAAGTATTACGTGCTGATATTTTACGAGTTGCGAGAATTTTTTCCTCGCCCCGAGTAGAATATCAGCACGTAATACCTGGAAAACATCTAATAATGGTTTATTATACGACAGCTTTCTTAATTCGTGGTTTCTGTTACGTTTAAAGGGGCTGTGTCACGGTAATAGACTCACATTTGCGTTCCGGGCCGGAGCAGCTATTTCCACCGATTTTGATATGAACTAACGAACCTCTCGGCCATGTGGGATGCTTAAAATCAAAGCAAATATGCAAAAAATTACTATCAAACAGTGTAGATAAACAGTGTCCAGGGAAAATTTTAAATCCTTGCAATCAAGCATTGAGGGAGGGAAGTTTAACTGTTTGTATCCAATTAACAGCCACCAACCGAGCGATTACTCGATACATGCGCAGTACCATGACATAGCGCCTTTAAATAGAATCTGAAAGGAAATCAGTGATGACGAGTCACGCACGGAAACCAATTACATGCTTTAATGTGATTGGGTAAAATGAAAGAAGTGTGAAAATTGAAGGGAACTTGATAAACCAGTTTCTAGTGTCAGATCATAAGGAAGTGGCATGGAATGTCAAACAGGTATTCTACAGGGCAATATGGAAAGTCTGGTCGGCTCTATATTTACCCTCAAATTTGACCTTATATGGTAAAATTACGTCACACGGAGTCATAATAATATCAGATATACAATGGTGAGCCATTGTAAATTCCATACAGTTCAGACGCGATTATTGTATCTTGTGAAATGAAATTAGATAAGATTGAATACTTTTTTGACATTTTGATGGTTTACGTCACGGGCATGCGCAGTGAGCACCAAACGATCCATAATGGCGAGATGGACATGCATATAACATAAGGCGTAAAACATTTTCATTTTTAGGTATTTCAGTGTGGTTTCAAGTCATCGCGACTGTTTCGTAACAATTTCTTCATCTGGGATATTCTAGGTGAGTGGATTATCTTGTTGCTTTCGCAGGCTAGCATAGTTGTATATATTTATAAATAGATCTGGGCCCGGTTGTTCGAAGCAAGGTTAAGCGCTAACCCAGGGTTAAATCGATAACCCTGGGTTAAACTGTACAGATTGCAATTACAGATTTAGCGCTAACCTAGGGTTAAATTTAACCGTGCTTCGAACAACCCAGCCCAGATGTTAGGAATTATATTCTAGATTTGTACTTGCATTTTTAGGTTAGTTACTTAATGTAACATATGATCACAACATTATTATTATCAGTATCATTAACAGTATTTAATATGTATACACAATTGTATTTGTATTCAGATTATAATTAGTATTCCGTATTTTATTAAATTAATTGTAACATATGATTTGTATTTTATCAATGAATTAAAGACCATTATTGTTATTATTACCAGTTCTCTGCATTTGCCGGTTTCTTTTTACTTTTTGATTTCATTGAGTTTATTCAAATGATTGATAATAGCAATGATGATGATGGTGATAATACTGATAACAGTAATGATGATGTAATTATTATTATCGTCATTATCATCATCATCATTAGCAATGTCATTATCATCATCATCATTAGCAATGTCATTATCATCATCAGCAGCAATGTCATTATCATCATCAGCAGCAGCAATGTCATTATCATCATCATCATTAGCAATGTCATTATCATCATCAGCAGCAATGTCATTATCATCAGCAGCAGCAGCAATGTCATTATCATCATCAGCAGCAGCAATGTCATTATCATCAGCAGCAGCAGCAATGTCATTATCATCAGCCAGCAGCAGCAATGTCATTATCATCATCATCATTAGCAATGTCATTATCATCATCATCATTAGCAATGTCATTATCATCAGCAGCAGCAATGTCATTATCATCATCAGCAGCAGCAATGTCATTATCATCATCAGCAGCAGCAATGTCATTATCATCAGCAGCAGCAGCAATGTCATTATCATCATCAGCAGCAGCAATGTCATTATCATCAGCCAGCAGCAGCAATGTCATTATCATCATCATCATTAGCAATGTCATTATCATGATCATCATTAGCAATGTCATTATCATCATCAGCAGCAGCAATGTCATTATCATCAGCAGCAGCAGCAATGTCATTATCATCATCAGCAGCAGCAATGTCATTATCATCAGCCAGCAGCAGCAATGTCATTATCATCATCATCATTAGCAATGTCATTATCATCATCATCATTAGCAATGTCATTATCATCAGCAGCAGCAGCAATGTCATTATCATCATCATCATTAGCAATGTCATTATCATCATCAGCAGCAGCAATGTCATCAGCATCAGCAGCAATGTAATTATCATCATCAGCAGCAACAATGTCATTATCATCAGCAGCAGCAATGTCATTATCATCACCATCATTAGCAATGTCATTATCATCATTTTAATAGTGACTATTATCATCATGATTGAAATGACAATGTTGTTAAAGTGCCTATAAGCCCTAGCCAGTTATCTTTGATTTAAAAGTCAAACTGGAAAACAAAATGACCCACAGGGAAAATAATAATTATAGTCTACCAATTTCGTTTATTACTGAACGAATCAAATTTCAATGACGTCATTTAAGGGTAAACAATAAGTAGTTCCTTTTGCTCTGTTTTTATGTCTGCTCCACTTATTAAAATATCATTCTCTATAGACCCTTTGCACTTTACGTCATAGCCGCCATGTTGGTGTACAGTTAACAATAGATTCTTCGTTAGCTTCTTTGTTCTGTACACCAACATGGCCGCCATGCCCTTTGTCATTTGAATCTCTGGGGATTGAGTGCAAACCATCTGTTTAAGATTGTAAGTATCGAATGTTTGAGACCTGAAAAACAAATGAAGAAATTCAATGTTAACTCAATCCATTTTCAACTCATTTGCATAACGTCTCTTAAATGAAGTCATTTCAAGGATTTGTAATGCTTTTTACAGCAATACTACGGCCATAAATCACCCCAAAATGGTTGAACAAGATTTAAAACACTTTACTGCGCCCAAATAAATGCATAGAAGGTCGCGGTAAACAGAGAATGGCAGTAACTGATTCTTAGTGGAACTGTTCATCGTTTGATTTATTTACAGATATAGATGTAGTTATAGATTTATTTGTGTATTCCAATTATTCCCTTCAGAGAAAGCTCACCAATACTTGTTGATGAACGAGGAGGAGTCTGGGATACCTGCTCAATTTAAGATGGCAAAGAAGACATTTTGTACCGTGGTAACGAGGATAAATAACTCGTCACAGACTATTGGCAAGGACGGAAAGGTTAGTTACAGACTAGTAATAGAGGGTTTGCGCTCAATCCCCAGAGATTCAAATGACAAAGGGCATGGCGGCCATGTTGGTGTACCTAACAAAAGAAGCTAACGAAGAATCTATTGTTAACTGTACACTAACATGGCGGCTATGACGTCACGTGCAAACGCTCTTTAGCTTGGCTCAATGTTGTCCCATTAAGATCACGTGACCATCCCCTTGTCTATTGTTTCTTTTATTTCTGGTTAACGCATGAGGAGATACATTGATATGGAATACTTCCGCGAACAAAGAATATTATCTCCGAACGATTTTAAATGGGACAACATATTGAGCCAAGATAAATAAGTATATTCTCCCAAACTCCCTCCGCTCTGGATCAATCACGGTTTTAGACTCGTCTACAGACCCCGTTCGGCCGCTGCACTTTCCGTACGCAAAGGGAGTGTTACAGGACAATGGGATCGCGATTTTGATTGGCTAGCCTTGACGGCATGAAACAAATAATGCTATTGGTTGATTCACCTAAATTCAATGGTGAATCATTAATTACACATGTATACCCAAGGGAGGGGTGGGTGGACAGTTTCCCAGAAACCGTGATTGATTCCCTTCCTCTCCCCAAGTCATTGTCATTAAGCAATTATTGAATGAGGCTGAGCAAAAGATCATGATTTGTTCGAAGCGAGTTGTCAGTTATTTGCCGATGCCGAGTCACGGATAGATATTTTGCGATAGCTGAGTTTAATAATTGTTTTATCATTCGACAAAACATAACTTTACGTCCAGAGTTTCGAAACGGGATATTTGAGCTGGTCAATAGTGCGCATGTTCAGAATCTGTTTTGCAGCAGTCCGTTATTTGCAGACGAATCAACCAATCAGAATTCGGGATGGGAGAGAGTATAAGGGAGCAGATCAAAACACATGCCCTTTCAACGGACCCAGTTTGGGGTAGGGGGGTGGGGGTGGGGGCTGCTGGCTGCTGCCAGCCATCTCCTCCTGAGAGAAAATTCATTATTGAAAATATGTTTTTCTTAATTATCTTCAAAACTAAAAGGCATAATCTAGAAACAAATGCACTGCATATTTTGTCTTACGGTATCATGTCATTTTTTGTGTTAAAATTACCCCCCCCCCCCCTTCCCCAGAATGGAAAATAGAAGGTCAAAAATGGGGGATGAGGGTGGTATCCTGCGCTGACAGCTGTGTCTGTTGAAAAAAATGGGTCCCTATCTGGGGCATGTGTTTTGACCTACTCCCTAATGATAAACACTAATTATCAGCCTACGTTTAGCGTGGCGGTAATCTCTCTCCAGAAAGATTAGCCTGTTTTCAAATAGAGGGAATCGGTTAACTCTGAGTAACGTCATGATCTGAATTAGGTAGCCTGGAGAATGGACCTTTTGCAGGAATTTAATCACGTGGTTGTCCTGGGTGGCAAAAAAAGCCGACTTCATACATTTAAATGCACTTGAACGAGATCGGTAGTGTTATTAGCGAAACCTGTTTGTAAATGCTATTTTCCACCTCCAGTCGATCTTTCTAAAACAGCGTTTGTAAAGATAGCTTGCCATCCAGCATCCATGGCAACGGCTTTCCCATTGGGATCACGAGCTCGTTAACGAAGTATTATATCAGCACGTGACTGTTTCCTGCAAAAGGCGTATTGTCTCCTTGAAAATTGATTTTATTCAGATAGGCATGACTACATTATAATTAGTTTGAAAAAGGAATAATTCCCCAGAGTAGCATCTGTTTACATCACATGATCTGAATTGGGTAGCACCACAGTTAGTCGATTACCTCTATTGTTGTTGTTGTCTTTAAATACGTTAAGGGTAGTTGCACGTAACCTTCACATACACATATTATATGGAGATCACTGGTTGATGTTGGTCCATCCGTCAAACTTTGTCTCATATTGCGGTCTCTTCTGTAATTGTCTCAGTCAAGCTTTTTTCGGTTTGGGCTACCTGTGGTGCGCGGTCAAAACAGGTAGCCCAATCAGAAAACAACGTCTGAAAAATAATTACCGAAGAGCCGGCAAGCAGGTAATATCGCTATTGGTCACCCTGTGGATAAACACGGAGGCGAGGGGCGATTTCGGGAAATACGCGGGTTTCTTTACAAAATCAACAAAACAAAGTCGCTCGTGAAATCGCCTCGCTCCCGTGTTTATCCACAGGGTAACCGTCGCGATAGTATCAACCGCGAAATGGGCCATTGCATCTGTTGTTTGTAATAATGACTTTACGGCGTTTACGAGGATTCCCGCACAATATTCGGACCACCAATCAGGACATACCATTTAGTGTTGTGTTATTCAGTTCCAGTCGTTCGTGTGTCTTGGAGCCCGGGACCATCTGCTCCACAACTGGCTCCAGCTCATCTCTATCTGCCCCGCTGCCACCAATATGTACGACACCGCCTCGTTTTTCCGCGACCCGTCCCTGGTTCAGTTTCTCGTGGACGTCCTCACTGCGCTGGTGGAGTTCAACATCACTTTGGAATCTTCACTCCTAAAAGGCATAGCTTAGGAATTGATAGTTTGGAAACACTTCTAAGGCTGTGTTCGACCTCGAGACAGCTGTGGGGAAGTCCGAGCCCCTGTGGCCGTACCACGAGAAGGTCTTACTAAATCTAGTTATCGCAAATTTGTTCTTTATGCATTTGTTGAGTTTACGTTAGTCTTGGTAACTGCTTGTTTTGAAATAATTTCTATGTGCACTGGAAATATCAAACTATTTACCGCCTTTATAAAACTGCAAAACGTTCGTAAAATGTTGTAAAGTGTCTGTGAATGTACAAATTTACGCACTTTAATTTTTTTTTTTTACAGAATAGATTTTTTTTAGAATTGTTCTATTCTGTAAATGTTTCTAAAATATGTTTGTAAATGTGTACATTCACGTACAGTTTCAGAAACGAGCAGCAGTGTTTTATCAGATTTATGAACACGAGGGCGCAGCCCGAGTTTTTATAGATCTGATAAAATACTGCTGCAAGTTTTTTAAAGGGGAAATCAAGGCCAAAATGAAGTAATTTTTACTAGATGCATTTTCTTACCTTTTAAAACAGCTTACCGCAAGCGTTTCCAGTCAGCGTACAATATTTTTCGCGAAAAAATGATGTAAAGTGCTCGCCCGGCCGCCATCTTGGAATTCAAAAACGTCGATGTTGGACCTATTTCGGGGCAAATGTAAATGAGGACCGTATCTAAATCAGATTTAGAAACCATTCATTAAACATTCATTGATTTTGTTTTTGCTTCATGGATTATTAATGAGTTTAATAAAGACCTTTTACAAATATTTTTTAGACGTTTTACATAGTTCTTTAAAGTCTGTAAATGGTTTGGATATTTCCAGTGACTCATAAGGTACATGCAGATAAAGCACTGGTTTATTGCCGCTAGAATTAGAGCATCAGTTATTGACCTCCAATCGAAGGCTTCAGTGTCACGGTTTACTATGTTTACATAATGCAGGACTCTTCCTGGTGTCTCGGAATAATCATGGGTAACTGTTCTATGCAAAACTAGTGTAAGTCTGCATCGGCGGGAAAATTAGACAATGGTATAATCAGTTGATTAAGGTATGCTAACCACCTTGAGAAGCGCGAAACATCAGCTGCACGGACAATCTTAGACAAAAATGTTTACACATTGTAACACCCCTCCCCTCCCCATTCACTGTGCATAACTAAAACACACTTGACTTCTGACTTCTGATTGCTCATTGCGCGAAATTCAACTCAAACAGAGAAATGTTAAAATTTAGAGTAAGGGCTACAGAGTTCGTAAACAGTCATAAAATACTGCCTAAAGTCTTTAATAAACACCTATCTATTTGATGGCTCGTTTGATTTTAAACCTCCAAATTTCGCATTTTAACAGGAGTTCTTCACTGCTCTGTAATTTGAATTTCAAATTTCGAGTTCGCCAAACATGAAAAGTGGAGGGGCTTAATCTTTTGTACCAGAACGTCCTGTTTAAACCATTTACTAACGTCACGTGATGGGGACCGTATGTTCGGTCAATTCGTACGTCATGACCTTGAGCCAAAGAGCTCCCCCCCCCCCCCCAAAAGAAACGCTCCATAAGTAGTACCCATTTCTTGTATTTGTCAAATTGGAGTTGTCAACAAATTTTGTCCTAGATAGTCGCTTCCCGCGGCGGTTAATACCGGTTATCAGTTCTTGGTTGATAAAGACAAGTATTAAACGAACCGCTAACTAATCTTTAGCCAGACGACCAATCGTTCAACAAGGGCCTTGATCCGGTACTGAAAAAGTTAAAGCATCTCCTCATTGACGTTTCCCGCATTCCGCTCCAGTGCCCAAGAACAATAGCACCAAGATGAGAGTAGACATTTTCATATATTTACTGTATTTTTGTCTACCCCAATCTCGACTTGGTGCCATTGTTCGAATTCGGGAAAGGTCTGTTGGACATTTAGGATTCTTTCTCAGGACTGGATTCATAATTACTCACTGACTTGTACAAATGGTATTTCTCTCCTTTCGCTCCTCGCGGTTTTACTCAGAACCTGCCAACTTTATTTCTACTTAATTATTTTAACGTATTTTATTTTAAAAAGTGTTTGTTATCACCAAGAGTAAAATAGAACTTCTTGTTCTTATTTAAAAAAGAACAAACTCTGACGGTCTCAAACGGTCAATTGGTGATCAACATCTAACTTCTCTTTAAGATATCAGAACAATGTAAAGCAGGCCGGTCTTGAGAATATTGGAGTTGATCACTTGGAGAAATATTTGACGTGACACCAGATTCTCTTAACTTACACTAGGAATGTACGAAAACCAGTAAGGAGAATTTGGATGTTCTATTCACGGTCTCAACGGACTAATGACATGCGCCATGTTTCTCTTGGGTCCCGATCAAACAAACATTAGAGTCGAGGGATGAGAACTGGACTAGAGTTTTCTTCAACTCTTATTGACTATCATCAGCCCGGCTATGCTAGTGTGAACTAGACTTAAAGCACCGATCAAACGAACATGAGTCGATGTGAGTACCAACTCTCGCTCTCGTTTGACTTTCAACTCGATCTCATCGACTTTCATTCGCTCCCATCGGACCCTAACCAAATTGTCATGAGTGAAAGAGAGTTTCGTCACTCCGTTGTGGGACTCTCGTCAATTCTTTCGACTCAATAAACAGAATAAACACGAGGAACATACGCAGAAGCAATAATGCAGAGATCTTTAGCGGCGCTTGTTCTTATCTCACGTCTGTGAATAGAACAAGTAACATTAATATAAGGGTGCATATAATGGTAATACTGGTTAAGATCTAATAGAATTACAATTTATGTTAATTTATCCGTAAGTACAAAAGTTAATATAATTTCAAGAGTCCAAGAGTCTATATATCTATGTATACTTGTGTAATTAATGAATAACCATTAAATTTAGGGTGAAAGGAGATGGTGGGGATTTCTCTGTAACCGTGAAACTAGCGGACGTCGAAAGTAATTATTTCGAAACATGGTTCGTTTCTGAAACATTGTGAAAAATGCACAAACGTAAATGGAATCATTTCTTCCTATTTGATTTCCAAATTGAATTTCATGGATTGGACGTTGTGGTAAAATACTCCGGGGAAAAAAAGCGATTTATGATTACCCGAAGTAAAAAAATCGCAAATTCGTCGACCAACGTTCTACTAATGATGTTAATATATTGACTTTTTAAGACCATTTTGTTCGCGTCTGATTAGTTTAAAACAATTTTCTATCAACCAATAAAACGAGATGTACGATTACATTTTGCTTGACCAATCAAAATACTCGGGAGAAAAATGTTCTCCTTTGTTAAGATTTTGACAGTGAATGCGGAAGTCGAAAGCGTGCAATTTAACAACCGCCAGGCGATTGTTTTACGGATAATGTTTTCGTTTTAACACAAAATCGAGAACTGCAAAATTGTTAGCCTGAGAGAACAGCCTCATCGGCTTCCCCACGCGAACGGTTTATCATAAATACTGATTTACATCAATTTCCACCAATCAGAATCACTACCTTGAAATGGCTTGTACTACGTCATCAGCATGGAATTATCCGGCTTGTTGCTCATGGGGAGCGATAAGAGTCTGCTGTATTCTCGGGCTACGAAATTGTAGTAGGCCTTTTGCAGGAAACAGGCACGTGCTGATGTAATACTTTGTTAACGAATGAATTGAGCTCGTGATCCCCATGGGAAAGGCGTTGCCATGGATGCTGGATGGCAAGCTATCTTTAAAAACGCTGTTTTAGAAAGATCGACAATTGATTGAAGGTGGAAAATAGTATTTACAAACAGGTTTTGCAAATAACGCTACCGATCTCGTACAAGTGCCTTTAAATATATGAATTAAAATTTGTTTGCAACCCAGTACCACGTGATTGCATTCCTTCGAAAGGCCTATTACTCCGTAAATCAAGCACTAATCTAATTATTACGAAAAAAATCCAAAGTTTATCCAGAGTATTTTCTATTCCCATTCGTGGACAAAACAAATTGTAGTAAGACTTTAATTCGAGATATTTCTTCCAGAGCTGTTTTTTTCTGGGTTGGTGAATTTATTGAAGATGTAAATATAATGTTTTATGGCGCAAAAATATATATTATACAGTTCGTAATAAAGACTGCTTTTGAAGTGTGAAGACTTACTACTGTATCTTGTGATCTAGCCTGAAAACAGCCGCACCTCAGCTCGTTCCAGGCTCCACTTCCTGAGTCTCTCCCAGGAACGGGCCAACGCGTCCTCTCTCTTAGATTGACTATTATCATCAATTGTCAAAATCGCTAGAATTGATTATAATCATTCTAAGACAAACCCAAACCCGAACTACAAATCAAACCCTAACCATCGGACGAGTTCACGGGTAAACGACGGGTTTTCACTCACCTAGAGCTAGGGTTCACAGGTAAACGAGAAAGGAAGGTAAACGAGAGAGAGAAATTTTTTGAGCGCTCCTACTCGGGCTCGAACTCGTAGCCGTTTGCGTGTAATGCTTGATAGTACAGACGTCATGACCACTACACTAAGCGCGTCTACCGCCTTTGGAATTCGACAATTGTTTATCTTTATACTTGACTGGTTTTAACCTCGAGGTTAAATTGACGATTATATTCAATTCTAGCGATTTTGACAATTGATGATAATAGTCAATCTAAGGGAGATACCGTGTTGAACGGGCTGAGGAGGCGGCTGTATTTGCAACGTGTTGTCGAGGTTTAGAATTATGATTCTCGTAAATCGCTTTAAAGTTACGATAATCTTAATTCTACTGACATCCTAACCTGAACCACAAGAGTAACCCTAATCATCGGCCGAGTTCACGGGTAAACGACGGGTTCTCGCTCACCTTGAGCTAGGGTTCACAGGTAAACAAGAAGAGATGGTAAACGAGAGACCTTTTTTTTTTCAAGCACGGTCCTACTGGGGTTCGAACTCGTAACCGCGTGTGTGCACTGTAGTACAGACGTCCTGACCACTGCACTAAGCCGTCTGCCGCTGGGCGGAATGTGACAAATGTTTACATTTATCCTTGACTGGTTATGAGAATTACGCCATTATTTTTAAAGCGATTTAAGTAAGTAATGGTTCGCGTAAGAACAGGAGCACTAGACGGCCAGGAATGCCCAAAGGTGTTAATTTTTCTATTGTTGAAACTTGATATCTCATTGGTTAAACGGAAATAAACCTCCTAAAAATAGGAAAGAACTCTGATTTGACAATATTTTTTTTAAAGGAAATGATTGAAGCGGACAATATGTAACTATGTAAAAAGATAGATAGAAATCCTATGTGGGGAACATTGAAATATTTTATAATATCTCCCCTTTTGTTTTTCTATTGGCTGAATTTGTTTTGGAATCAAAAACATACACAACGAGCGATTTCATGCATTTTAATTTGAGAACATTAATACCACTAGTAAAGAGAGATATTTAGTATATAATTGAACCATTTTCTATGTGGGATTAGTGAAATCACATTCACTGCCGCGGAACAATAGATCTTGTTCCAGTTCTTATACGAACCATTATTTAACAATTTACGATAATAATATTTTTAACCTCGAGATCGGTGCTGCTATAAACCACATTGCAAAACGAAAATGAAGCATTCCAAAGTATCAATCCAAGCATTCGGAACTAGTATATCCGCGTCACAATAGACCTTATTCGTAAATACGTATTTCTGTTTCAATAGTTTATCCACGTGTACTGAAAACATCATTACAACATGAAAGACCATGTTAAAATTAGTGATCTTGTGAAATTTGAAGGTTGTAGCTTAAAAATTAACGAAGTGACAGCCATTTCAAATTAGAAAGATTTGTATGAGAAAACATAGGGCTCCTAAGGGTAACTCGCGGATGGTCAGTGAGCTATTTTGACATGTACTAAAAATAGGTACCCATTAGGGTACATGTGTGGGCTACATTCCTAACAACGTAATAGCACAGTTTATAAACTCTTGTGAGAAGCCATCAACATGGTTTGGTCTGCCATTTTGCCCCCCAGCAGCCCTTCATCTCTCAAAACCTTGCATTGTTTTAGGGTTAGAGTTTGTATTGTTTCAGGGTTAGGCATTGTTTGGATAGCCAGTACTATTCCACGTTCCGAGGAGGTGAAGGCCGCACCCCATTTTCACTCGGTGGGTCCGTAAACGACCCGGCTAAAGCTACAAAAAAAAGCACAATTTCCTTTCATTCGACTGACTTGATTCACGCTATGTAATCTGTGGTTTCGAATGCATTTCTGCCCAAATTCATCGTGAAAATTGCAGAATTTTACTTACTGAAGGCGATCGAGCACGAAGATTCCAGAGCGACCTTCCAGAGCTAGCAGAGCAGCCAAACGAATAATTCAACAAAAATCAGCAATGCCATCGATCAGTGATCGTAGTCGATCGGTTTGTCGACGGTGAAACGAAATGCACCGAAGATCTCCGAACGCATTGCACTGGCTTTCGTCAACTCCGATTGTGCTCCGATTATCCAAATAAGGAATAGCGCTCGTTCCGATTGTGTTCATTTCCATTGTTGACGCGTTGTCAAGTCGCGTTCTCAAGTTACGCGTTACTACAGGGCCCCTAAAGGGCCATGCTTTTTTAATATATCTTTTTCAGACATTTTTTGCCATTTACGAGCGTATCTGGCATTTTTTGCCACTTACGAGCGTATCTGGCATTTTTTGCCACTTACGAGCGTATCTGGCATTTTTTGCCACTTACGAGTGTATCTGGCATTTTTTGCCACTTATGACCATATCTGGCATTTTTTGCCACTTACGACCGTATCTGGCATTTTTTGCCACTTACGACCGTAAATGGTTTTCAATGACATTTGGTTGACACTTGTAATGAAAATAGCAGTTATACGGTGGCCCTGAAATACCGTGGCCCTGAAGTGCCATGTGGAAAGCGCGATACTTTTTTCCGATCTATACTTACGCAGAGACTTTCGCAGAGACTTTTGCAGTGACGTTTGCCCACTATTATCGTGGGCTCAAATCAATGTTTTGCTGTTTTTCAAAGGTAGTGGAGCAGCTTATGGACACAAAGAAATGGAGAAAACTGAACTGAGTAAATAGAACCGAAACCGAACAGAATATGGCTTACGGAAATGAATCGAATATACAAAACTGAGTTTTAAAACTGCTTTTCGGATTGGCAAAACAATTTATCGAACAGGAAATGACATGAACACACTAGGAGGACAAAGAAGAATTATATTGAACCGGAAAAAGAATGACAGAACAAGAAAAACGAGCGAAACTGAACTGTGAGAGCAAATTATAAAATTGACCGGACCCCTGTGGAAACATCAACAAAGGGTGACTCATTGTAAAGGCGATTCTCGCTGGAAAATCAATAAAAAGAATGGCAGAACAAGAGAAAAACGAGCGAAACTGAACTCTGAGAGGAAATTACAAAATTGACCAGACCCCTGTGGAAACATCAACAAAGGGTGACTTTCAATAGACTTTATCGCAACTCCGCCGTCGCAGTGCACTCTGGGATGGATATCTCGGTTTTCCATTGTTGTTGTTGGGCGGCCATCTTGGATTTAACAATGGAAACTGAGATATCCATCCCAGAGTGCACTGCGACGGCGGGGTTGCGATATAGTCTATGGAAAGGCGATTCTCGCTGGAAAATCAATAAAATGAACTGGAAACAACGGGAAAGAGCTTTAATGGTCAAGAAGAAAATAATTAAGATGGGGAAAAAGTAAATGAATATTAATTATGTGTACTCGGTTCACTTATCTCAGTTCAATTTGGCTCAATTCGGTGTCCTTTTCCAACGTTTTCATTCGAATACTCAGGGTAGAGTCCTGTGAAGTCCAGCGATTGTTGGAATCGGTTTCCTCGGTTCAGTTTTCTCGATTCATTTGTAATCAAGTCCATACGCTAGTCCGGGTTGAGTTCTCTTCTGTTCGCTCAGTTCTATTGATTGACACTTGTAATGAAAATAGCAGTTATGGCGCAATGAAGAAGTGTTCAATTTAATTTCGGAAAAACGAAGTGCGAAGACGCAAGCGGAAAGGGTCATTTTGAACTTCCTTCGCACCGAAGGTCATACATTCGTAACAGACAGAAACAAAGGAGTCGATTGGTTGATTTTGACAGATGACATGTCATGTCAGACGACACTGAAAATGAATTTACAATTTGGGGACGTAAGGTAAAATCCAGGGGCTTCGCAGCTGCAAGCGCTCCGCGATCCGGCGCTCCCTCTCCTTTTGCTAGCGGCGCTGGATTTTACTTTACGCCCCAATTTCAGTGTCGTCTGTCATGTCATCTGTCAAAATCAACCAATCAACTTCTTTGTTTCTGTCTGTTACAAATGTTTGACCTTCGGTGCGAAGAAAGTTCAAAATGACCCGGCCCTAATAAAAACTCTCTGAAACCTCTAGGGTATCCGTACTAAATTTCCAGCAGGAAATTCTGGCTTTAACATACGATTTTCGACAGGGAAAAATTCACAACAGACTTCAGTTCTTCTTCGGTCTTCGTTTTTCTATAAACTACAAGAAGTTGAAAGATACTTTTGCCAAATCTGGTGGGTCAAATGGCCATCAAGTCCTTCGTGCGTGTTCTAAGATTGAATTGAACACTTCTTCATTGCGCCATAACTGCTATTTTCATTACAAATGTCAATCAAATGTCATTGAAAACCAGATACGGTCGTAAGTGGCAAACAATGCCAGATACGGTCGTAAGTGGCAAAACATGTCAGATACGGTCGTAAGTGGCGAAAAATGCCAGATACGTTCGTAAGTGGGAAACAATGCCAGATACGCTCGTAAGTGGCAAAAAATGCCATATACGCTCGTAAGTGGCAAAAAAAGTCTGAAAAAATATATATAAAAAAGCATGGCCCTTTAGGGGTTCCGTACGTTACTGACACACCTGCACGATAGCATAGTGTGAGACTACCACAGGTAGCCCACACAAAAATCACTTTACCGATGACGTCATCGTCACGTCATCACCACTAAGTGAATCGTGGGGACCCAGTATCATGCCTACCCAAGTTTGAGCTGCCTGGCATTAGAAGTGAGGGAGATAACGGCATGTACTTAAAATCACGTGACCGATGACGTTATCGTTACGACATCACTACTAAGTCATTTATGGGCACCCGTACCAAGTCTGTCAAAGTTTGAGCCGGCTGGTATAAGAAATGAGGAAGATATATGGGTATGTACTTAAAATCACTTGACCGATGACGTCTTCGCCACTAAATGATTTGTGGGGACCCAATACCATGCCTGTCCAAGTTTGAACTGTCTGGCATTAGAAATGAGGGAAATATGGCATGTATTTAAAATCACGTGACAGATTACGTCATCGTTACGTCATCACCACTAAGTGATTGATAGGGACCCAGTACCCAACATCGTTCCCAGGGATCTCTACGCGCCTTATCTAAGCTAAGATGGCGTCGAAAGAACCCGTGAAGAGTTCCTAAGGAGAGGAATCGCTCACTTAATTAATTCATAAAATGACCATATAAACTAACATAAATTAGCAGTGGTTTTAAAATGTACAAATTTGACAGCAATTGAGCGACGATGGTGGTTTAGTGTAGTGGTTGCGACGTTTGCCTTATTACGAGTAGGCGGGAGTGGGGTTCGATTTCCAGAAAATCTAAAAAAAAAATTGCGTCACCATTTTCTTGAGAAGTTTTTCTTGAGAACCCTAGCTCTAGGTGGGTAAGATCTTGTTTACTAACCGGTTAGGTTTTTTTTATTTTTCAGGGTAGGAGTTTAGCTAGTTTATATTGTCATTTCATGAATTAATTAAGTGGGCGATTCCTCTCCTTAGGCTGGTCATGTGACCCACAAATATGCCCAATATATGGGCATATTTTTAAGAGAATCGGCAATCTTGGATTTATTATCGCTGAAGAACGGTTAACGGTTGAAGTGTGATCCCAATGAATTCCAACCGTACGTTGTTCTACTTTTAAGTTCTGATGAATTTGTTGTTGTTTTCAACGAATTTTGAACGCGCAATGCGAAAGAACACGAACAGTTTATTTTTAAATTAAAAGTGCACGCGCTATTCGAATTTATCGAATCAGCGCGTGCGAAACGTCTAGCCAATCAGAAGCCTGTACCAGGGGTACTTTCGACGCCATCTTGGATTAGGCGCGTAAAGACCCCTGGAATTGAGGTTGTCATATCTGTCCAGGTTTGAGCCATCTGGCATTAGAAATGAGGGAGATATGGGCATGTACTTAAAATCATCACTAAGTAAGAGTTTCATACCGAGAACCGAAGGTTCGAGGTATGAAACTGACTTATATCACATTTGGCGAGGTTTTCTCAAAGCGAAAGGAGGTTTAAAACAGAGTTATAAACCTCCCTGTAACAGTTATAAACCTCAGTCTATTGTACAACGGGTTTATATCAGAGTTTCACCCTTATGAAGAACAACGAAAACCGTGTCAAGTGTGATATAAGTGATTGATAGGGACCCACTACCATGTCTGTCCAGGTTTGAAGTGTCTGGCATTAGAAATGAGGGAGATATGGCCATGTACTTAAAATCACCACTAAGTGATTGATAGGGACCCACTACCATGTCTGTCCAGGTTTGAAGTGTCTGGCATTAGAAGTGTACCGTCAATACATCTAGATCTTCTCCAGCATGACCAAATTTGGACGCGTACCATAAAAGTCCGTCAATATATCTTTGGAAAATCAAATGTCATTCGGCGAGTCGTCGATCCACAGAAAAAAAATGATGAATAAATGATCTCGAATCCACCTAAACCCAATAACTCGTTCTGGACATGCGTGCATCCACGAGTTAAACATAGAGCCCCTAAGGGCAACTCGCGGATGGTCAGTGAGCTATTTAGGCATATACTAAAAATCACGTGACGGCTCATTTATTTATTTACTTACGGCTTACTCACTTATTTACTTATTTACTTACTCATTTACTCACTCACTAACGAAGAGGGAGAGGGAAAGAAGAATAAGTTATCATACCTATTTGTAAAGACTACGGCCCGCCTAGATTAGTTAATGCTACCTGCCGGCCAGTCTATCATTTTACGAATGAACATAAAATGTGAAAAACAATATCGGCTAGAAGAGAACCTCATCCAGTGACTGAACTAGTGAACTTTGAAATGCAAATTTGCTTTGAGCTAAAACTGAATCATAGATAAAAACATTGTGTTTTTAAGTACAAAGAAATTGTTCCTGATTATTATTCAGGGAAATAAATACTGCACTCATCTGTACGGTGGCTTGTTAGGGCCATTAAAAAAACGATTATATTTTTGCTCAAATCTCGAGTTATTTTTTAAAAAAAATGTTTTAGGGAAAAACAATTTTTTTTCGCAAAAAAATAAGAAAAAGTTATTAATCCCGAGTTGCTAATCCCGAGTTCCAAATTCCGAGTTCTTAATCCCGAGTTGCAAATCCCGAGTTGCAAATCCCGAGTTCCAAATCCCGAGTTCCTAATCCCGAGTTGCTAATCCCGAGTTCTTAATCCCGAGTTGCTAATCCCGAGTTGCTAATCCCGAGTTCCAAATCCCGAGTTCCAAATCCCGAGTTCCAAATTCCGAGTTCTTAATCCCGAGTTGCAAATCCCGAGTTCCTAATCCCGAGTTGCAAATCCCGAGTTCCAAATCCCGAGTTCCAAATTCCGAGTTCTTAATCCCGAGTTGCAAATCCCGAGTTGCAAATCCCGAGTTCCAAATCCCGAGTTGCTAATCCCGAGTTGCTAATCCCGAGTTCTTAATCCCGAGTTGCTAATCCCGAGTTGCTAATCCCGAGTTGCTAATCCCGAGTTGCTAATCACGAGTTCCAAATCCCGAGTTCCAAATCCCGAGTTCTTAATCCCGAGTTGCTAATCCCGAGTTCCAAATCCCGAGTTCCTAACTTCTTACCACGTGTAGTGGGAATGGCGGCCGATCGATCAGATGCAAATATTGCCAGTTCCAACGACAATATTAATATATTACCTCCTCAGTTCCTGGTAACGGCGCCATATCATTTTTTTTAAGGGATCCATAGGGGAAAACTGCCGCCAGCTAATGAAGTAGATGATGTCCATGCCGGGGTATCCCATATTTTTTGGGACCGCCGCCGATGACAGCGTTGTAATTATCGGCAAAGTCGTTACGTTCAGTTCAGCATGAAGGATTATTCTTAAAGGATATGATGGGCTTCAGTCTTCGTTCAAGCTCTAAGGAAGCAAAAATTCAAATATGTTTATTTTAGAACAAGCTAAACGATATTTCAGGAAAGAGACAAAAAGACTACTGGGGTTGCAACTTTTTCCATATTCTTCGTTGCGATTTTATCTCTACACCGTACTCACACGTGATGATTTTCGAGATTAGCAAACTGTGATCTCTAACGTTAAAATCTGACTACAGTCATCTCAATGAATCAACATTTTTGTAAACATTTAATAATGTAGGATGAAATCCCGAAAAGATATTTGAGGATGGAATCAATAATACTATTCACATCACTTCGAAGTCCCATATCCCTCAGTATTCTCTTCATCTGCCGCATACTTAAAATGAGACCATGCACAAGCAAAGGAAAAGCTAGAATTTCGGCGTAATATAAACCTAAATTGAAATATTCTCTAACAAGTAGTTCTCGCTGGTCATTCGCGACGCCTTCGATACTTGGAATATAGCTTGGCAAAACCGATAAACACGGCTTAAAGCGTACCAAGTACAAATAAAGTACAACTATGAAGTAGGTGATGGCGTGGACAGTCTTTGCTGCAGACAAGAAGACCTCGTGTACAGTTAAGGAACTCGGATTTAGAACTCGGGATTTGGAACACGGGATTAGCAACTCGGGATTAGCAACTCGGGATTAAGAACTCGGGATTTGGAACTCGGGATTTGGAACTCGGGATTTGGAACTCGGGATTAGCAACTCGGGATTAAGAACTCGGGATTAGCAACTCGGGATTAGCAACTCGGGATTTTGAACTCGGGATTAGCAACTCGGGATTAGCAACTCGGGATTAATAACTTTTTCTTATTTTTTTGCCATAATAATTTTTTTTTTCAAAAATAACTCGGGATTTGAGAAAAATATAATCGTTTTTTTTAATGGCCCTAACAAGCCACCGTACTAACAAGCCACCGTACATCTGGAACACAAGAAGCCTCGATAAATTTATAGAAATGTTGCTCTTTTTAAAGTAAATTTTGATTTATTTTGGTTATATTGCGTTTCAATAGTTATATGTTTGAGTTTTAGGAGTAATTTACAAAATTCGGGGCCGTGTTGTATCGGAGATATCCGGCTCGGATCTGTATCTACTGCACAACACGGCTGTGAATTTTGTAAATAGTACATATAGGATGCAAGAGCTTTAATTAATCCTTCTGGGGTTGTATCTCTTCCATCCTCCACTTTATTTTAATTTTAATTTTATGAAGTTACTATATGTGTATTCATAGCTTGATTACGTCTAGAACGTTAACCTTCGCTTTATAATAATAATGGCTAATTTTGTTGACACATACAGTCTAAGTAGTTCTGGAACTTCCAATCTCAACAAGGATTGTGTGACAAAGTGTCAGTTGCGGTATATTATTTAGTGTTGCTAAATCAAATTGATTTTTAAATCAAAATGTCCCACTGAACTCGCTGAACTTTGAAATCACATATCGAAGAGTTTAAAACGAGTTTTTATCCGGTCCACATCTGCGCATAATTTAGGTTTTGGGAATCTAACGGCGCTGAAGCCAAATGTGAATCAAATGTTTTATCAAATGTAAACACTTGTGCACGACCCGGAGGTCAACTGGCTGGAAGAAAACATGTTTTTTAGCAAGGAACCTATGTGAATATATTACGTTATTTCAGTTCATTTATTTGCTAGGAACATTGGAGTTGTGATGGACAATACACTAACATTAGACAAGCAGATTATTGAAATGTGTAAATCTACTTTTTATTCTATTAGGAACATTTCTAGAATTAGGAAGTTCCTAAGTTTGAACACCACTAAGATTCTTGTGCACGCTTTTGTCACATCTAAGCTTGATCAGTGCAATTCGTTGTTATATGGCCTACCTAAGCATTTAATTCAGCGCCTGCAACATGATCTGAATGCTGCAGCTAGGCCTGTCACACTTTCTCGTAAGTCCGATCATGTAACACGCACGGTCACCTTGCCTTTTCAGTGTGTGCGCCGCGTTTATGGAATGCGTTGCGTTGGAACTGAAATGTAGCCCCTCGGTTTCTAGTTTTAAAAAGAATCTGAAGACATTTCTTTTTAAGAAAGCTTATTGCTGATTTTTATTTTTTCATAGCCAAATATAATGTTATTATATTAATGTATCTATCAATTTTTTATCAATCATCATTTCTTAACTTACAATTTTTAGCATCAATTTTTAACATTAGTTAGTGTGGTTTTAGATTATAGTTCTATGTATTCATTTATCTAGTAGAGCCAAACATTGTAAAGCGCTCTTGGACATTTTGGAAATAGCGCTATATAAATATTGTATTATTGATTATTCATTTTCTCATTCGAGAATTCCGAATTCAGGGAGACTCATTATTGACAGCACTTTTGTTTTATAGGAAGTGGAAATTTCGTCCACGTATATTGACAAGTTCGATCTCAGCATAGGAAGATTGCTATACACCAAAAGAAAGCTTAGAGAACAGGGATCAAACCAATGTATAGCTGGTATTCTTGAAGGTTCTCTATCACGATTTCTAACTGCAGACATTCTTGAGTTGTGCCTCCTAGATTGATCAGCATTACATGAAAGCAAATAGACCCATTTCGCATTCAAGAATTACCGCTGGATGCGATGCCTACAGACGCATTTATTCAACACTAGTCTCATTCTGATGTTAAATATTCACAAATACCAGCGAGAAGGAGCAGAAGATCAAATTACAACAATACATAGAGTTGTGAACAACGCATCTTCTCGCTGGTATTTGTGAATATTTAACATCAGAATGAGACTAGTGTTGAGTAAATGCGTCTGTAGTCATCGCATCCAGCGGTAATTCTTGAATGCGAAACTGGACTAATGCCTCGTTCACTAGGTAACAACACAGTGCTCAACTGCTCTCGTTCGGCCATCAAACTATTTGGCATTTCAATGATATTTACCGTATCATTTGTCAAACTGATCACTATTCCTTTCACATTATTGTTATTTTGTATATTACCAAACTTTTCCACTGGCTTTTGTTTGGCTATTGTATGGCTTTGTTTAGCTTTGCTTTGCTCACTTTACAAAATTATGGCTTTCATTCCACAGTGAGCGGGGGCGATATCGATGTTAGTTAACATCTCGTTCAACTGAACTTTAAGCTTATATTCACCCTGACGAGTAAAGAGTGCAACACGTTGGATACCTGAGCCTAGGGATGTATTATGAGACATGAGACTCTAGAAGCTTTGTCGCGATAACAGTTGTACATAACCATCTCTGTCTCTGTTGCATCCAAAACTGCCAACACGTACATTTTCGGACTACTCTCGTTAATACGACGAGCGAACAAATGTCTGTTAAAAAAAAAATAGTTGTAGCGATAAGTTAATTATAGGTCATTTCGGAATATTTACCTTTAACAACATGACCAAATCCTTTCGAAAGCATCAAAGCGTCTTCTACGATGACTCACAAATTTGGACGCGTGCCATAAACGCCGTCAATATATCTTCGGAAAATCAAACGGAAAGCCAACGGCGAGTCGTCGATCCACAGAAAAAAACGATGAATAAATTATCTCGCCCGAAGACGATGAATAAATTATCTCGCACTACCTAACTCCAATAACTCGTTATGCACATGCGCACATCCACGAGTTAAAAGTGAGCGCGACATCGCTGAATTTCTGTATTGGGAAATTCATTCAGGAGGTAGCAGACAAGAAAGGAGAGCGATATCCTGGGCGAACGCTATATCAAATTGTGACTTCCTTGAAACGCCACGTGGTGTCAAAAAAACGGACAGATGTGAATATGCTAGACAAATCCAATTCATGGTGAGCATTTACTGTTACTTATTCACATTGTAATGAGTGATTCTGTAATAAATACGAAGTCGTATTGAATGTTTACTACTGGTTTTGATAATTTATGCGGAAAGAATACTTTTAAATCTTTTTTTCGGAGTAACTGCAGAATAGCGATGTTTCGTGTTGATGAACATTACAATTGTTATGCTAATGTACAACCATGATTTCAAAAGGCCGCTTTGTGTCAGTAACCAATGGATATCTGGTTGGCACATTAATGACAATGGATGACGTGGCAGTGAACATCGCCGGCTATACCCTGCCACTTCAGGACTCGATAACTCGATGCGTAAGCGTTGTCCAGTAATAAATTATTAAAATGAATTATTAAAGTGTCTGAGTATCAGTGATACAGACGACGTTGATGTTTTAATCAGTATTATTATCGGCTATATCTGATACAACACTAATGGTTTATTAATCAGTATTGTACAGAATAACACACACTGACGTTTTATTAACCAGTTCTGCATCAAACAAACGCTAGTGTCTGTCTAAGTATGGACTAAATATAGAATCAGTTCTGTATGGTCGAGGGGTTTACCGAGAGGTATCCATGTGACTAGCTCGAATGCTGCGTTTGGATTGGTTAGCACCCTTATTTTATAAAGGCCGATCAGACAACACTCTAGTCTTATTCCAGTCTTACGGAGCGGTCAAATGAGGTCAGGCCAGGACTTCTTACAATTAACGGGCCTTATGCATTAGAGCGGATTTCAATTGAGTGTCGGAATTGTTTTGGTTTTGCGTTTACTAAGCTCTCCTATTGGCTGAGAAAGTAAACCAACCAATCAGAATCCAAAGTAAAACCAAACGCAAATTGGTTTGGGATTTGCTTTGGTTTGTCATTGGCTCACAGGAAAGCCATTTATATGTTACTTGTGATTACTCGCTCCTATGATTGGCTGGCTGTGGGTAATTTGCGTTTGGTTTCACTACACTCAACTGAAAACCGCTCTATGATGAACATCACCAAGCCTCACTTTTGTGTCGAGAGGAAATGTTGTTCCAAAGTGAGGCTTGGTGATGATCACAAAAGCGTGACATCACGATGTTGCGTACGCATCAGTAGAACAATAGAGACTCGTTCTGGTTCACCAGCCTTTTGTTATTTAAAACAGATAGCCATTGTTCTAGCGGCGCGCGCAACATCGTCAAAATGGCCTATTGCGAGCCATGGTAAATCCCACACATTTCGGACGCGATTATTATATCTTGTGAAATCAAACTATATAAGATTTAACAATTTTATGAAATTTAATTTGATCGAAAACGTAATGGAGTGCGTTTTTGGGGGACTTATTCCAGCTATTCCAAAATCAGAATTTCTACGAATTCTTGTAAGTAATACCATGGCATCAGGTATATTAGTGATTAGTATATACCACACCAGTGAATATCACTTTTCGCGCGCCCTGATTGGCTACTCAAACAGTGAATATGATTTCATATTCACCTCCGAGCAAAGCAGCGATCATCTCGCGCGAGTTTTTGTCCATTTGACAGAAAATAAAATAACTATTTGGTGCTGGCTATTCACCTGGAGTGTGGTATATACGCCGAAGCGGCTCGGTAAATATCCACCACAATTCACCTCCACTTCGGTGAATAATTGTTAATTAAATTTCCCCGAGAGCCGAGTCGCTGCAGCTAGGCATAGGGACTTTTACTTCCCGGGGCTCGAAGGGAAATTTAATCACCAATTTCTCGAAATGTCATGCTATATATCACTTTGTATATAGCACCTATTATAATTACCGAGGAGCAGAACTAGTTTAGTTTTCTTTGCCTAAATAGAAGACGAACCAGTCCTTTCGAAAACCTTTTGTTATTATGCCTGATTGAGTGCCATTGATTGAATGACTCGATCTGGCTTTCTCTGTTGTGTTTGAGAAGAATAACAATAAAATACAATGTAATTATGTGGTTGACTAGTTGAATTACGTCCGCTTATGGTTTTAAGCATCCCACATGGAAGAAGCGGGTTTGAGAAATGAAGAGAAGAGCTTTAATGAACCATAAAACGTGTGCTTGGAACTGAATAAATGACCCCAGTCGCTAGATCACTGAAAACTCTTCGAAATTAGTGAACTCACTCAGGGAGAAGTTATAGCTATAATGGCCGTTTTTATACTACAGACGTCTAAGACGTCTAGACGCATTAAACGTCTGACCGTTAAGTGCGACTGATATAAAAACGGGACGCATAAGTTTGGACTGCGACACATAAAATACCACGATTTTCTTAAAAAGAAACCGCCTGGGTACTATTCTCGGAAGAGACTGGATACTACCAGACGACTGGCACGAAAAAATAATGAATGATCGTGAATGTCACTGATAATGGCGGAGCCATGTCGACGAGAACTGAGAGAAAAAAAATTAATGAAAAAAATGTCTCCTAGAGAATATGGATGAGGATATGGAACTGGCGAAAACTCTTTTGTCTTGTGTGTTGTGCCCGTAAGCCAAAATGCAGGGCAAGAAGGAAACCCAGATGAACAGATGGTGGATAAATGGTTACCGCTTTCATAAATCGATTTCCAATAAGCCCTGACTGGTTAAGTGCGTCCAAGTTTAGTGCGTCTCGTTTTTATACTACACAGCTTAGACGTCTTAGACGGCTTAGACGTCTGCTAAGTGCGTCGTTCGGTCGCACTTAGCAGACGAAGATAAATTTAACTCCGTCTGTCTTATTTCCCGTTTTTACACTAGACGTCTTAGACGTCTGAGACATCTAAGCGGTCTCCAGACCACTTAGACGTTTCTAGTATAAAAACGGCCAATGAATAAACTACAGACTAATAAAGCAAGCGGCCTTGATACCATTTCCGCCGGCCTTTTAAAAACTAGTTATATTTATGCCGCCAAATCTTTAATATATATATTTAATGCGGCATCCTATATTGATCTATACTTGGACCATTGTTCTTTCTTTTATACATTAATTAATGATTTGCCTAATTGTAACCTAGTGTCGAATGTGCGAATGTATGCTGACGATACGAACCTTACTTACGCATCAGATCAAATGACCAAGACCACAGTCAATGAACCATGACCATTGTATATTTAGCAAATTAACGTCCATGAATGGTTAATTGCCAACAAGCTTAGTTTAAAGTAACCAAAACTAAATATATGTTCTTAGGAACGCGTTTTAAAGTAGCATCCTTGCCAGGTGACCTGTATCGGCTTACGTATCGGAAGTTGATACGAAAATTAAATCATGAAATATTTTAATAGAAATTAGGAGAAGACTTCAAATTGTCATTTGAAGTTCACTCTTATTTTCCGCTTTGACCCGACTCCGCTTTCAACTGAGAACCCACTTCATCCAAGCATAACCAAAATTCCATCAGATTTGGGCAATTCAGGCAGTGTTTCAAATTGAAACAAGTCAAAAATCGAGCTTTTTTCGACTCGCTCTCTTCAATGCATATCGTCCAATCACGTGACTTTATAGAATGATTTTCGTTGACAGCTAGCGAGTAGGGCCGTGTACCAGTAGGGTCATATTGAACACGAACAATGAGCAAGCCCGTGTATCCAGGATTTTATATGGGGAGGGGGGAGTGGGGAGGGGGTGAGAACTGCTTGGGGGTCCGGGCTGGGCAGGCGCCTCTGGAAATTTTGAAAATCTAAGGTCTCTGAACTGGGCATTTCCCGCATTTTGAGAGTACTAAACACTCGAAATAAAACAAATATATTACCACGAGAAGGTTATTTTTGTAGTCCGCAGTTTTATCGATCTCTCGATCCCACTGGGGGACCTCGATGGGGCCATACGCACCTATCGCACCCCTCTAGAGACGGGCCTAATGTGCTATCACTAGGTAGGGCTGCATGAAATAAGCATCACCTACAACAACTAATAACTACTGGCGCAGTGATGCAGGTTGGAATACTGAGCTGGTAGAGCGGTGTCGTAAAACCAAAACCCGGAAAAGTAATCTCAGAGCCAATCACGGGAGCAAGTAAAAACGCAATGAACCAATCACGAAAGTAGAGCGGTTTCCAGTTGAGTGTAGTAAAACCAAACGCAAATTACCCACAGCCAGCCAATCATAGGAGCGAGTAGTCACAAGTAACTCATAAATGGCTTCCCTGTGAGCCAATGACAAACCAAAACAAAGGTAAAACCAATTTGTGTTTGGTTTTACTTTCGATTCTCAGCCAATAGGAGAGCTTAGTAAACACTTCCGACACTCAATTGAAATCCTCTCTAAACCGGCAATCGTGGATAATTCTCGCAAAAACGAAAATTGATTGCCTGGCGTACCAAATTGTGTAATATACTCCTGATAGAAATTTGAAGCACCGGGATTCCTGTGAATCTGCTCAGTCCACCACAGGAATCCCGGTGCTTCAAACTTCTATCATGAGTATATTACACAGTATATTGTGTTGGCCCAAACACAATAGATGGTGTGTCTATTTATAGTCGCAGTTCTGGTATGCGATTATGTTGTCTTTTGTTCTCTTGCATGTTCTGTAGTATTTTTAGCAGTTTGAACCGTGTTGATTACAATTTTTCAGTGTATCCTGATTGGTTAAAAGTGACGGCCTTTGTTTCTTCTCGCGGGAAACTCTATGCTAAAAATAACTCTATCGTCTACAGTGTTGTGTGACAATAAAATGTGGGAAGAGGTACACTCCTCTGTAATATACTCCTGATCCTATATAGCTGTCACAGCGTTTTCACAAGTTGGGCTATTTTTAGATCAATTTTCCTGCCAATTAGTGGATTTCACCAGGCCAGTGGCGGAACAAAAGATGCCTCATTTGCTAATTTTGTTATACCAACAACATGGCTGCCTTAAAGCCCGGTTTCCATATGATTGCAACTATCGCAGCGATCGCAGGATTCTTTTGTTCGGTGTGAATCGAAGCGTAAATTTATACGCAGAACAAAAGAATTCTGCGATCGTTGCGATCATATGGAAACCGGGCTTTAGGAATGATTGCAAACCTAGAATAGCGGGAAACCGTTCTAAAAATAGCCTATCTTTTGAAAACGTTGTAACATAGGCCTAGTATGCGGGATGGACGCTACTGGTTATGGGATCCTGTTACAAGATATGTTTCACATGCAGCCAATAGCGGGAAAGCTAAGCAAATGATTACTCGACACCCAATTGGAAACCGCTCTAAAACACCGGTCGGCGGACAGAAATGTACTGCGGATCCAGAGCTAGGGGGATCCGGGGATTCGATCCAACCTCCCCTTATCTCGTTTTGCCGCTCGAATTCCCTCTCATAGAGTCCAGAATGTATGTGAGTTAGGTTTGTTGTTGATTCCTTATCTGCATTAGATGTTTTTTTCTCCAGCCGGGTTCTCCTGTTTTCTTCTATCCACATTGAAATCAACGGCGTGAGTACATTAACTGTTTTAGACACTCAACAATCGAGTGAGAATTAATTAAACGCAGGCGCGCCCATGCATCAGCCCTGGCCGGTTGTAACTGAGCGCTATCACATTTCCGTTTAGTTAAGGGCCGGAGGGCATTTTCCATAGTCCCTGGAAAAAGGAAATTAAACTGAATCTGGTAGTCTCTTTTCCGTCTTCCTCGGAAATCGAAATTCGACTCCATTCGTAAATCGTTTTCCATTTAGAAGAACTTTGAAATCGGCATTTTCCGCTTTTCAGCGCAAAAATACAAAGAAAACGGTACGTCATGGATAGCTTTTTTCGGTTTGCGATTCTATGGAACATGGTTGTCTCTTTTGGGTACGCATTCGGTGAGGGTATATAAGCTTAATTGGTAAAAGTTCTTCAGTACCATGGGCAGACTTCAACGTATTGAATCATTGAATTTCTAGCTACCTAAACGATGGTAAACAAAGTTTGGTAAGTCTACTCTTTGTTGGTCTTCAAACGGTCAATTGAGTCTGCTGAATTTCCGGAAGTCGGAAAAGTCCATTCCGACTTACTTTAATAGTACTATCTTAAATTTACCTGACTGTCGGATCTGTGCCCTTTTGTTTTATTGTCAAACAACCCTAATAGTTCATAATTCCATTAGGTGAAAACAATTATATTTCCTTTCGGGATATTTTTCCAGACTCGATAAAAGGGCCGGTGAAAACATTTCCCTAATGTTTTGGGTTTTGGTCCTTGCATAATGATGCAATTATAAATTGGCCTAATAGCTGGTTCACGGTCATGTAATATGGCAGTTATTTTTATCCTGTGTAAATTCTCCGCGTGTGTAAGCCCTAGAGCTGCCTAAACAGCTGATTAATTTTTTGGATTAATTTTTCACCTAGAATATTAAAGATAAGATATGAAGGAAAGCCAAGTTCAAAACAAATTCAGAGTTGCACCTGTTTTGGATTCACAAAAAGCCAAAGAAAAGAGCTCGGTATCTCGGGCGTTTTCTGAAGTACAGTTTTAATTCCAAATCCCATTCGCCACTTTTCGGTTTCACATTTTTTCAGCCTGTTAAAAATAACGAATCACTACACAGGAAACAGACTACAGATCGCAAGATATTTCCCGTCCGCGAGAGCCTGATTAGTTAAATGGCAAGCATGCAAACATTTGCTTTCATAAAATGAAAAAGACCAGGTGGGAAAATAGAACAGAAAGCAGAACAATGCACCTATAATTCCTTCGGGCAAAATTTTTTTAAGTGTATTCGCTTTAATAACAAAGGCTTCATGTTTTACATTATACGAGGGGTAATGAAGATAGGCATTTAAAATATTCATAATTTTGTCATTTTCGCGAGTTTTTAGTGAAGGGAAAATTCTGAATAAATGGGTTTCAACTAGAAGAAAAAGAACTGCTAGAACAGTCAAGCCGAATCTTCGCCCCCGCGCTTCCCATGGTTCATAGCGAGAGTACAGTGCTCTTAGTCAACATTACAGACCATTGGACTGCAATTCATTATTTACCACAAATAGGGGACTCCATTTTGCGGTCCAAAAAGGCGAAAACAAGCACCAGTATAACATGGGAAAGCTAAAATGAATACTTTAGCAATGTAAGGAGCTATAAAATGGCGACTAGGATGAAAATTTCCCGAGAAAATAAGCTGAGAGTTGAAGGATCGACGGAGGACGACGCGAGAAGGAACCAAAATGCACCCAAGTTGTCTCGTGGGGCTGCGAAATCGCGTTCGTACAAGTAAGTCTTTATCTTTTTATATACATTTATGGTGACACATATTGATTTGGGTCCATACTCGAGACGTTCAATGTCATAAAAATGATTTTTCCTCACATATGTATCACCTAGAGACTCAATAAATGTTTTGGGATCTTATAGTGCAGTCTAGGGGCTTGGCTTGATTCTCAATCCTTTGAAAAGCTAGCTAAAAGCTCTGAGCTCAGTTGGTCGTACTTGATCAATTTAGTTTACTAGAAGTCAGAGTATCGGGTTGTTAGTGCATTAAAAATTGCTGAATTCATTAATATTAAAATATCTATCTCCAAAAAGCTGGTGGCTGAATATTTACAAATGTAGTGATCGAATAATCATGATCAGTCACTGCTGAACTGGAATATATTCAAGACTTCACACGATTAACTATAATTTCTATTATAAAACGAAAGCTAGAAAATTTAAATACCTTTTCTTCAGCTCTGCTGCATTCATTTGTTTTAAATTCGGATATAAAACGGCCTGATGACCACATATTTTGACGCAAAAAGCGATGAAATATTGACGTCTAAGAACGGAATTCTTGGTGTCAGAGGAAGTAATGTGCTCTGTCAATGCCATTCGACTTTTGGTTTCACTCTCTAAGGCTAAGGCATTCGAATTTGGAAGTATAAAAAGCCACTTTCGCTTTGACTAAATAAACTCTTTGAAATGACATTTCATATCGTCGAAGGTAAGATCTATAGATTAGAGATATACAATTATATGTTATTGATCAAGGCAAAGAAGTGTGATGAATATTTTATTCAATAAGGTATAACTTAACTTAATTATTTACTAGGTATTTTAAAGGTTACTTCATGTGTATAAATTATGGATCGCTTTTATATCTAAACGTTAATTTGTGGGTAGACATAAAGGTGTCATAATATGGTAAAATGTTAAAATGGTTATAACCTTACTTTTAGGAGTGATTGCAGAATATAACCTACACAATTAACTCAACTCTGCACTTTAATTTAGTTTATTGTTTTTCCAAAACTCCATTACAAACTGTAAAATTAACCCCACACAAATATACACATGTATGTATAAAGCCCAACATAGACCTATAAATTAACTTCTAGAGTGACCAGGATTCTACATGTATATAAACCATATTATTATTCACAGTTCCTACAGTAAGTATCCCGAATTTTGATTGGTTGATTCACCTGCAGATAATTGCGCACACATAAGTGTTTGCTGCAGATATTGTTGTGTGCATAATATGCATAACAATCATTTGCGAGCATTTTGGATGCCCAATTATTGAATAATAAAACAATTGAAGGGCTGTGTGCAAAAAGGTCGCTTACGCCCTTTTTGCACACAGCCCTATTGGAACTGCGGCTATCGCAAAATATGATGAATAATATTGTCTGTGTCTCAGTACCAGTTGTTTGTCTCTGCCTTTGGCATCGGCAAATAACTGATAGCTCGCCACAGGCAATTCATCATATTTTGCTCAGCCTCGTCCAATAATTGATTATTATTCTCAAGACATCTAAATGCCTGGAGAACTAGTAATTTATATCGTACATTTTATGTGAGATGCCATGAAATTGTCTTCAAATTAACCTGAATGGCATTTTAAGTAAAGTACATTATTCCACAGTTTAATTGAAAATAGGCATTTTTGTTTGGTGGTCAATAACTTTTAAACCTTAGGATTAGTACGTACCCCATCTTATTATGTACAATGTACACTGTATTATATAAAATACCTAAATTGAGAACATGCAGACTACGCCATGAAGAAAATGCATTTTGGTGCATAAAAAACTGTGTATTTTATAAATAATTTATGTACAGTATTCTAGTTGACTGTCGATTTTCATGAATAATATTATTAACCGTAATTATGTTTACATGCAAGGCTTCTTTTTAGCTCAAACTTCTTTTTAGCTTTTAGACTAAATATATATTACTATAATCACTGGTAAAAGATCTATTGTATTTTGTAAATTTTTCCTATTAATAAAGTGATTGAATTACTTTAGAGACCCAATTCAGAATTATTATTTCTAGATCTGTCTGTCTGGTTATAGATAAGCACCTAATTTAAATAAAGCTTTGCTACCTTGAAAACTCCCAGCTGGCAAAATGTATATTTTGCCATAGATCTAGAGTTAGTTGATTTATTTGTGGAAAATGATACTCTCAGTTAATGTAATGAATACACAGTCAATATGTTACACATTCCATAATAACTGTTGCTAATTTTTCCTTACAATTTGTATGTTTTGCACAGACCTGACTACAGGGTGATTAGGGTGCTTTTCGAGCCAAAACCAAAGTAGTTACAGAACCAATCACGATCTAGCAAGTAGATAATGGATTAACTTTGCTGAAACAAAAAATGATTGTGTGATAGACCTACTAAAACAATGTTTGGTTTTAGTTTGGAATTTGATTGGCTGATAATACAAACGTTTTTCACAGCCAATAGAAAAGCTTTAGTAAATGCAAATGCAAAACTATAACAATCACTTATAAATTGCTTTCGACACCCAATTGAAAACCGTTCTATTAAGCTTCTATGGGTTTGCATTAGATGACCTGGAAGTCGTCTGTGGCTCAGTGGTTGAACATGGCACCTGCAGTGTATTCTTAAAAGGGAACTAAACCCTTAAAACCAACCCGATGAATACAATGTATTTTTTAAATAGACTAAATATATATTACTATAATCACTGGTAAAATATTATTTTGCAGGGGAAGGAGGAGTTGGTGGAATTTTTTCTTTCTTTTTAAATCCCCCCCCCCTTTTTTTTATGAATCCCCCCCCCAAAATTATTTTTAGAATGATTGATACAATCATGTAGGTACCTTTAAAAATGACCTACACTTTAGGTTGAAAAAAATTACCTAGGTTGGAAAAAATTACCCAATGTTAACTTTGACCAGGCTGTAACATACATACTGTATGCATTATATTAGCTGGTATTTAATGTTTTACCTGTTGCAGTCCCTATGTTTAAGTGGCCGATCTTTATCCGATTTACAAACTCGAGCTGAAAGCGATTTAAAGATCACTTATCGGTCGGTGATTTCCTTTGTTTTTGCTTCATGAATTATTAATGAGTTTGATAATGTAGTTTTTAAGATTCTTCAGGCTGCAACCAATGGCTAGCTTTTAGGGAACAAATTACTTGGTCATTGGTGTAGTTTGCAGAATGATACTATTCTCTTCAGCAAATCAAAATATGCTGATGCAATAATTATGAGTTACCAGGAGCCCATTACCAGGAGCGTCCATCTCCCATACTAGGTCTGTGAGTCAGCGTATGACCGGTTTGAGCTATATTTAGAACAGATCTTACGGGAGTTTACGTGCCCACACTTTGGGAATCCAATCAAACCATAATCAGGACAATGCAGCATTAGTAAAATCACCTCAAAGAACAATAGATCATTCTTAATTTCGATAATTACGGCAAGTATATGCACGATCACAGCAGAGTCAGAAGGCAGTTACCTGGGAAACATGTTCTAAAAATAGCTCAAACCGGCCAAACGCTGACTCACTGGTATATTATATACATGTACATGTACATGTATGGATGCTCCTGGTAATGGGCTCCTGGAGTTACCAGCTGAGTGCTTGCAGCCTCAGTCAGTACTTTTTTTCTATACAGACTGGCAGACCCTAAGCTGGTAAATAACATATTTATTTTGTTCTGTCTATTCTCTTTCAACTTGAGATAATTTATGAGTTATTGAACAAACTCCAATGAATTGAGTGCATGTGCACTGGTTACTGTGACGGTGGTCAGAGATAGGATGAAGCTGCCCACACCCAGAACTAGTTACAACTAGTTACATGAATCATAGGTTACTGCTCGCTCACACACAGTTTTTAAAATAAATATGCAACATAACAGTTACCATAATAATAATAAGTAATAAGATAGTGAGATTTATAAAATGGCATATAAAGATCTGGGCCGGGTTGTTCAAAGCCCGATTAGTGTTAATTCTGGATTAACTCTGCACAGAACCTATTGGTTGTCATGGAAATTAACCCTGGATTAGCAATAATCGGGCTTTGAACAACCCGGCCCTGAGCCACAGGTGAGGGTCTTTAGATCTGATATACTGACATAACAACACAGGCAAATTTTTATAAATTTATAATTTTGAAGTATTTAGAATCAAACTAAATAAAAGATTGTAACTAGTTAGAAAAAAATAGGTGAACAAAAATTAACTGCAACATGCATTTCTTTAAAAAGTTCCTTGTTGTTAAAACAAGTTCCATGTTGAAGATATCAATACTTGTTTATAGTAATTTCTATTTTTTTCCTCAGTGCTATATATGTCAATCTACCTGAAATGTATAATTTATGTTGCAGTTAATTTTGTTTTCAATTATTTTTTTCTAACTAGAAGTAATCATAGATTATCAAAGTGCGCTCAACATATATATATTGGTACGAGAAAGGTCCTGGGCTCCCTGTAGTGACGCACATGAAAATACACACCCTTTATTGCTACAGTGGTGTGGACTGTGACTGTACAATTGTATAAACAATTAATATCCTGATCAAAAATGTGAAAAGTTTTGAATGTCTTGACTTATAAGTTATTCAAGGGGATGAACCTGTTCTGACTGTCAGTTAAATAGGCAATCAAATGACTGGAAATCAATGTGGATTTTGAGGAAAGTTTTAACAAATTCAACATAATTATTTATAAAATATATTCGATAGTACGCATGCTCTGATTGGCTGAAAGCAGTGTTTCTGTAACTCTATAGAAACATAGAAAGTTGAGCATGACTAGTACTTATTTTCTGTGGGTTATTTTGTAAACGAAATAGAAAACATGTTCCCCTTGTTTCTATAGAGTTATAGAAACACTTGTGGAAGTTTGGAAGAACTCGAAATAGCTGTGGAAACACTCGCCCTTCGGGCTCGTGTTCCCACTGCCATTTCTCATGTAGTTACCAGCATCGTGTAGTTACCAGTTTCCTGGCCAAGATAATTTGTTCCGAAAGTGTGCCACACCAACTATCCACCCAACGATCCATCTCGATTTCTTTCGCCTGGGAAAGCACAGATAACCCACACATGACCACAGGGAGTCCAACACAATGATTAGGAGGATTGCGTTCTCCTTCGTCTAACGCAAGTAGTTATTTTTTTCTAACTAGTTAAGACTACCGGTAGTTTATTTAATCTAAAAAAAGAAACTAGTTAGAAAAAAAAAACTAGTTAGAAAAAAATTAACTGAAAACAAAAATTAACTGAAAACAAAAATTAACTGCAACATATATTTTATTTAGGAAAAACACATTACCAGGATTTATTTATTACCGGTAGTTATTTTTTAGCTACTTGTATTTATTTTGCTTAAATTAATCCAGCTAACTGAGGGGAGCCAGATAATCCTAGATGCATTGGAAGTGAATTGGA
The DNA here is from genome assembly GCA_030867875.1 of Actinernus sp. WN-2022. NCBI lineage: Eukaryota > Metazoa > Cnidaria > Anthozoa > Actiniaria > Actinernidae > Actinernus > Actinernus sp. WN-2022. The sequence goes on along the minus strand of JAOWCC010000577.1, from coordinate 62,224,758 downwards.
GGTTCAGTGCACAGGCTGTAAGTAGGGCCAGTGTTTGAGAGCTTGGTTGCCAGGCAACAGTGGCAACCAACCAGCCCAGCACACTAGGTCATACCAGAGTGGACAAAAAGAACAAAGAAGGGGAGGAGGGAGGGGAAGTTACACAAATCTACATGCGACTTAAGCTTTCTTAAATTTTCACTAGAACATAACTTTCTTAGGCTTACACTTCTGCTTCTGCTTCTGTTGCTAGTGGAAACAAGGCTTACTCCATACTGACATTCATTTCAGGCAAGCCATGGCCACACCTGACATTCATGACCCCTCCTCATCCTCCAAACATGACAACAACAACGTAACAAGCGTAACAAACAAATCAGACATCTGTGAATGGACGGTAAGCATTCTAATTGGCACCATTTTTGTTGCTACATGATAACATGAGACCAAAGTTGCAATGTGTAGTTTCCATTACACTACCATCAGTCATACAAAGCGGGCAGGACAAATGGTAACAAGTAAGATAATTAGCTCCTCCACTTTGAACGATTGATGGTAGCCCAAAACAAACTTCATGTGTGGGCTAAAGTGAACAATCTGCACCGTAAAAAAGTGATTGGTACATGTAAGTGGTCGGTAAAACTGTTGGTAAGTGGTTTGTAAGTGGTTGGTAAGCTGTTGACTTGATCGCTACGTGTTTGCCTTTTCATCACTGGACCAAAATACCATTTAAGAACACTTAATACCTTCTTACGATAGTCTTAGTGTGGTTTTCCGGTATATACTTCATGGAAGTGTTTCATTCCATAAAGTCTTCCTGCATAATACTGTAAAACAGTAGAGAAAATGTTTATGCAGGGAGACTACATGTATATGGAATGAAACACTACCATGAAGTACATGTACATGTATATACATGTGTATAATTATTATAATATTATTATACCGGTTTTCCAACATTCTGGGAACAATAACCCCTTCACTATCGATCACGAGCGTTAACCCAACACCATTTTGTTTTGACCGCATGGCATCACTGGTTACCAGTCCTCTGGTTGACAAAAGCGAAAAATAAAAACAAAATGGCGGCTGTGAAATGTATCAACATGGTTGAGTCGTTACATTTTAGTACTTGGAACTTGGACTTGGACATCCAAAACCTGAAAGAAACTTAAAGTGAAAGCAACCCTGAAGTAGTTGAACTTCAAAGGCCGCTGAATTGTTTAGTACTGCTTTCAAGGAAAACATCAACTTTATTGGCAAACTATTTGGTGAACTTCAGAGTACTCCCAGACCTTGGACATGGAACCCTTGGACATTAAAAACTTAAAAAGAAACTCAAATCACAGCAATCTTGAAGTGGTTGGTAAGTGGTCGGTAGGTGGTCGGTAAGTGGTCGGCTGACCACTTACTGACCATTTTTTTACGGTGCAGATTGTTCACTTTAGCCACGTGTGTGTGGGTGGCACAATGCTCGTGTGGCAGTGTGTGTCGCAATGGGTTAGTGCACAGCACATTGAGCATGCAGTCCAGAGTTAGATTCCTGCCGTGGACTGGCACATCCATATCAACTCTTCTCTTATCCGAGTCTCTTGTATAGCAATGAATCCCCTTAATCAGGAGCTCTGTCAGAAAAGGGAGTAAAACTGCACACCGTCGTCCTCCTGGAAGAGTACCGTAAAGATTCGACTAAGCGCCTGAGGCGCTTATTTAATTTTCGAGGGTTGAGGGGGGGCTCTTATTCGAGAGGGGGCACTTATTCGGGAGGGGAGCTTATTTCAATAAAAAAACATAACTTTTATTAAGATCCTAACAAGAACTGTAACATGTAAAAAACCCTGGTCGTGTGTCAGTCAATGGCTGAGTCAGTACTTTCAGGGCCGGAAGTAATTCCGTACGTTGTAACGTACAGATAATATTGATAAGTGTTAAGGTCGCTGGTACTCAATCAATGACAATTTCATTGTCACAGTCGCTTTCATCAATCTAAGTTGACTTTGTACTGATATCCTGTGTTTCTTATTATCGAGAGAGGGGAGGGGGGGGGGGCGCTTATTTGAAGGCGGGCGCTTAATCAAATCTTTACGGTAGTCTGTTAGACTGAAGGGGCTACCGATGTTAAATATACATGTAGAACTTTACTTTACTTTATACTTCATGTCTTTGGTCTCGCACCATCGTTTAACATTCAACAGCATAATGTAATTTTCATCATAAACCTTATGTGATCAGAACCACATTACCTAGATAATTACAATATTATTGTATTATTCGTGATAATACCGGTAAATGTCTGTTTTCCATCACATCTTATTAATGCAGGGTATTTTTGTTTACCACTTTTAGGACAATGCTGTCAATGGTAAACATCTTTGGATAGACTCTGATGCATCTGGGAATTTCTGCTATCTGTATGACTTTGACTGTGTGGTAAGTATTGAGTGAGCGGGAGGGCAGGATGGAAAAATATTGGGCTTGAGATTTATACAAATTGACCGAGAGCCAAATATTTTCCTGTCTGGCCCAACCAGTACATGTAACTCAGTCAATAATTTTTTTATCATAAGGCCAAACAAAATAAATGTTGTGTTTCGGCCGAACCTGACCGACCTGGATTATTTTCATGCCGACTTCAAACTTTTTATTGATATTTTCCAAAGGCTTTAAACAGATAAAATAAACATAAAAATATATTAGAACAATCAGAAGTACAGAAACAACAACTTCTCACTACAGTGTGTCTTCAGCACGATCGCATGAAAATGACAACAATGTGAACACAGGGTTAAATAAACCAACTACATTGTACATGTAATTCAGACACGGAACATGGATGTGCTTAGCATTTTGCATGGGGGGGGGGGGGGGGGGGGCACTTCTCCCCTCATCCACCCCTCACCTCTCCCAAACATAATTTATAGAACGCAGTCTTTCACACCAATCTCGTCTATTCAGGTACATCTCAGTTTTCAGTCACCCACCCATTCCATTAAGTCTGTCACATTGTTCACTGACTCCCGGTAAATCACTTAGCTTATTTCTAAGAGTTTTTTTAACAAAAGGGGGGGGGGGGGGGGGTCCGGGCCCCGGTTTTCCCCAGTTCTGTGAACATTCAGTAATCTACAATACTACAGCCTATAGTAATCCAACCACAAGTTCACCATTGGTATGTTTGTAAAACTGGTTTCTTTTTTTAAACCAGTTCATTTAAAAAAAAAAAAAAAATATTTTTAACCAGTTCATTTCTTAACTGGTTAATTTTTTTAAACCTGTTTTATTTCTTTTAAGATTCTAAAAGCCAGGGAAGTTATGTTTTTCATAATGACAACTCGTCAATTCCATTCGTCCAATGAGAAGAGTCCCAAAACAATAACCAAGAAAGCTTCAATTTTAGAAATGTTCCCCACATTGAATTTTCATCATAATTTTTTTATTTAAAAAGTTAGGAGAGTTTTCACTAGATGCAATTCAAATAATTATGCTTAAAAAAACTGAGAAAAATATATTCTTCTTCAAGTTTAAACCAATGAGGCATGGCATAACATACATGTACATGGAGCTGTGGGGGACCCTGACCTAATGTATTCAAGATCTTTACAAGGTGTCCTCTTTCTTGTGGATCAAACCGTGACCTCTTTTCTATATACATTGTACATGTAGTCAGTTCCATTGGCTTATATTAATTAACTTAACTGCATTCTTTGTTTTCTTTCCTTCAGAAATCAGGACCAAGAAAAAAGTGCACAGGTATACATGTAGTTATTATTTAGAATGTAACCAGGAGTCAGGCATGCCCATTTTACACACAGTTATTCATATATTATATAATGTTAAATATTATTTAACAATTAGACTGCAATCTCAAGGTTTCTATTACAACCAGGGCTTAAAATAACTGCTGGACATCGGACATAATTATGTCCGACCAAATTCGGCAAATGTCCGATCAATTTTACTATTTGCTTGGACAAGGTGTCTGAGCCCATTTTTTTTCATGTCCGATCAAAAATAGACTGAACTCTAACCAATAACATGTTTCCCAAAAAGCAGGCACTATTATACAAATAGACTGTGTCCGTCGAGGAACTATCGGCTGATAGTTGCCAGCAGAAATTTGATGTTCTTAAAACAAATATAAGCCCGAGAATGCTGAGTGAGTTCGAGGGCTTACATGTATATGCTAGTTTTAAGAACATCAAATTTCCAAGGGAAACTATCAGCCGATAGTTCCAAGACAAACACAGTCTATTTGTCATTATTGTTCATCCCAAAATCGTCTTCCGCTCTCAGCGGGTACTATTATACAAATGGACTGTGTCCGTCGAGGAACTATCGGCTGATAGTTGCCCGTGGAAATTTGATGTTCTTAAAACAAATATAAGCGTTCGAGGGCTTATATGCTAGTTTTAAGAACATCAAATTTCCAAGGGAAACTATCAGCCAATAGGTCCGAGACAGACACAGTCTATTTGCGTTATTGTTCAACACAAAATTGTCTTTCGTGCTCAGCAGGCACTTAATCGCCTGATAGTTTTCATCCGCGGACGACAACTATCACGTCACGTGATCGCTTTTAGCCAATGAGTGCGTGCCAAAATTTTGTGGTGAACTATAACGCCTGGTAGTTTTCATCCACAGACGACAGCTATCACGTCACATGATCGCTTTTGGCCAATGAGCGTGCATCAGAATTTTGTGTTGAACTATAATGCGTGATAGTTTGCATCTGCAAATGATAACTATCACATTACATGATTACTGTCTTTTGGCCAATGAGCGCATGCTAAAATTTTGTGGTGAAGTATAATATAATAATAATGTGTGTCAGCTGATAGTTGCCCACAGAAATTAAATGTTCTTAAAACAAATACATGTATCAGCCCAAGAACGATGAAGCAGGGAAGACAATAATTTTACCACAAGTAGTACTGGAGGATGATACATGTACATGCAGAGATTTAAAGCCAGAAGGGACAATTTGGCCCTTTTGCGAGTGATCTGGCATTTAATTTCCTTTGGAAGTGGACAAAGCGGGACAATTTGACTGTTATTGTATTTTATCAAGGGACAAATGTGTTTTTAAAGTGGGAATGGTGCAATGGTGCAGCCTCATGTAAAAGCCAATAATATTTTTTAGGGGGGAGCCTTGACTCGTTCCAATGTACTAATGTTGAGGGAGATAATTTGTCAAGAAACAGGTTCTTGTAAGCAACATTCTGCCAAAATGTAAGCTCTGACATACAATGTGTGCCTGCATGATGTCAGAATGATAATTTATAAAGGAAACACACCATAAATGCTCTTTTATCTTCTCTTGGTTACATGTATGTGGCCAACAGCATGCAAGATTGTGATTCACATAAAGTGCATTGAGAAATTAGAACGGGTAAGTTGTTTGTTTGTAGTCACACCGCAGCAAAACATCATGCGCATGCGCTGTTGATGAGCCACACGCATCTGATCTCACCAGTTTCCCACCAAAACTAAAAGAAAACAGAGGCAATCACCTCTGTTTCTAATTTTGAGCATGTACAATAATGTACTTTGTATGCATATTTACGTGAAATGTTTTGCGAAAAATAAGAAAACTACTTAAAAGATAAGCCTAAGACTTTAACAGGTTGAAGTTTTCTTAATTTGTAATTCACTGTGAATTTGCTAACTAAAGTTATAAAATCATTTACTAAAAAAGTTTAAGACCTCGGAAACTTGTATTTGAACTCCAGAGCCTTCGTTCTTTCGGCCAGCGGAGCGTAACATGTTGCCATGGTGACTGGTTTGTAGTATTCATGACTTCATCATGGTTCACTTAATCATGCTGTTCTGTCGCTCACCATTTCAATAGTTCAGTTTCACATTGATGAATTACAGCTGGATGCGATGACTACAGACCCATTTAATCAACATTTAAAAGCCTCGTCTTGGTGTTAAATATTCATAAATACCAGCGGTAAGATGAGCTATTCACAAAGTTCTCTGTGTATTGTTGTAGTTTCAACTTCTGCACTTTCTCACTGGTAAAAAAAACAGTTGGTGAAGATTTTACATTCCCTAGTTCAATTTCTTTTAAACTGACAGAGATGAAATTTGAACTACAATTTTGTGTGCTTCTTTTTACATGCAGATAATATTTTTTGTTCAAACTTGATAAAACAAAATCTCTAGAGGGTTTCCAAGTACTGAACCAAACCCAAAATGATCCTGAACCCGAAATGATCCCTGAACCCGAAATGATCTCCGAAATTGTTCAAGCCACACCTGAAATGGTCCCCGGCCCAAAATGACCCCCAATCAGTACTTGAAATGATCCTGCAATAAAACTGGAAATGGACTAAAGGATTTTGGACAAAATTTTCGTTAAACTTCTTGTTAAAAGAAATTAAGCTCAAACGTAAGAATGTTTACTAGTGTTTAACCAACACCAGCAGACAACATTAACAACCCTTGTCTTTCAAACCATGTTACGTCATCGATCACATGACCGTAGCGAAAATCATCTGCATCTCGCTGGAGATAAACAGTGAAACAGCCAGAACAAGTCACGAAATGTTGAGTGTGTGACATCACTTCTGCTGAATACCCTTTGTATAAAGCTGAACAAAGGGAACAGCCTCCAGTAATAGCAGACGTTTAGATTCAATACTCAGAGTTCAATAAATAAGTTAGACCTCCTGTTATCGCACACATGTATCAAAAATTGTTTGAACTGGTAATAATACATTTTGTAGCAACTCTACTTCATGAATATGCAAAACATTGAAATTTTTTTATGTCAAAATTTGATTGTATAGTGGCACATTAAAACAGTAAAGTTCACCCGACTCCGTTGGTGAGCTTGCATGCTCTTGGGCAATTGTATTGAATTAATCATAATATATTTAAATAAAAACTAATAATTCAGACAATATCTTTGCCACTGGCCAATCACAGGAGACTATTCCCACACTTGAGATGAGACTATTATTTTCAATATCTGTTTTGTTTGAATCATAATTATTTATCTCTCCTAACCCTCTTCTCTCTCTTTCTTGTCTTCTCGCTATCCCTTGCTTGCTTTCTAAATAAATAATTTCTCTGAGTAATGGAGGAAACCGGCCATCCCTTCATGTAGGACGACACAAATTGCTACCAAATTGTATTGTATTGTATTGTGTTGCATTCTATTGTTGTATTGAATTGTATTGTGTTGTATTCTATTGTATTTTTGGTAAAAATTCGTGTCGTCCTACATAAAGGGATTGCCAGGAAACCTCTGGGACCAGGGTTAACCCTTGCATATGTTTAGCTACCAAAATCTCAGGAATTTTCAATCAAAAGCTAATACAAGACAAACAACAGAAGGGGATTGATTCAAATTTTGGCTTCAGGGAATCTGAAAGCAGACTTTACAAGACTGCACTTGTTTGCATAATGGCAACTAATTAATAAGGACTCAGTTCATGTTATTTTTTCTTCAAATCGATGATCGAGAGTAGAGGCATTAATTAATTTATTGGTTTTGATCAATTAATTAATAATAAACAGTGATATTAATTAATTAATTAATGACTACAGTTGTAAATTATACAGTGACATTATATACCCAGTACTGTTGTCTGGTCACCAGATCAATTTTATTTGCAAGACGACATTTCGTGAGATTCAGCCAAAAGGAATAGCTGAAGTAAGTATTGGAAAACTTCTATATAATTATTAATCATTCAATCTGGCAGTATCATTTTAGGAGGCATTAAATGCTTTAAATATGTAGTTAATGAAACCTCCAAGCATGAAGTATTTTGTGGTGCAAAATGGAAAACTTCAATATAAATATAAATATAAATAATGCAAACTTGCAGTATCATAATAGGCTTGATAGGGTTTTTCTGACTGCTTGAAAGGTAACAAAATCTCCAAACTTGAAATATTTTGTGCTGCAAAACAACTATAGATATTTTACCATTCAATTATTTAGTTGATGTAGAGTCAATTTTAATAATAATAACTTGTGCTCAAAAGCACTTTAAGCAGCAGTGAAACATACCGTATTGCTGTGCAACGGTTGTAACCAGGGTCACTTGGAGAACGAGAACCAATCACAGTGCAGAACGAAAACATTAGCATTCCAAGTTATAGTTATTTGAGCAAACCAGTATAAAGTAAAAGACAATAGCATTTCGACTTGCTCAAGCTTCGATCTGGTAAAAGGCAAATTTGGTGGACTAGTTCTGAAGTTGAAAATCACATGGATGTATATGATAGGATTTGGAATTTGGAATGCTTTATTTTCATTTTTCAATGTTTTTAGTTCTCATTGCCTAAGTGTCACCTTTTACAGTAGTTGAACTGTAAGTATACATAAGTCAAGCATTCAAAGCATTCTCGACCACCAAAATAATATGGGGAGTTTTAGTAAAGGTACAGTTAATTAGTAATTATATATGTAATACAGAAGCCTAAAAGCAGAGCTCTCAATTGGGTGGAGGGAATCAGGAATGGATAAGATAGTCAGTATTTGGCTCTAGAGAGACATATACATGTAGTTTGATAACTGGTACATGTTGATCTACATTGTACAGAGTTGCAATACTGGAAAAGGAAGAGAAAATCAAAGAATAAGATGACAGATTAAAGGAAAATTAAGTTGTGAAAGGCTTTAAGTTGACTCCAACTGAACCAAAGCCACATACTCTTGCTGTTCTGCCATAGAGCCAATTATTAGTCATGTCCAGCACTTTTCAGGTCGCCGAGCACCAGGGTGTGCCAGGTCTGAATCAGTGAATTTTTGCTCTCTTCCAGACCTATAATAATATTCGCTGTGCTCTGCTTGCATTGCTATAGGACATGTACATGTAGCTCTGCTGTTATTGTCGCTGGTGAGAAATCAACAAGGAAGGTAATGTTCAGTAATGATAATCAGTTACTTATTGATTAAATTTGTTTTTTTTGACAGAGCAACATGAGACATCACTGGGTACACAGAAGAAAACAGGAAGGGAAATGTGAAACGTGTGGCAAGGTAAGCCTGTTGTTATATGTTATATGACTCATAATAATCCATCAAATTTTTAATAAATCATATTCTCTACCAATACAATGTACAGTAAGTGCTCTCTGCCAGATAACAGTTTATTAGTGAATAAACCCCCTGTGAGCATACATGTAAGTGCATGCATGTAAGTGCATACATGTAAGTGCATGCAAAAGAAAACATTTGAAGGATTATATATATTACATAGTCAATAACCTACTTTATGACTTAAGTTTGAAAATTGAATATCAACTAATATTCAAAAACTCATGAATAATTAATGAGCATTTTGTCCAATCAGATGAAGCAAATCAGTCACGTGCATGCTCCTTTATACCTGATAAAATCTCATCATTCTAAAAGGCCCGCGGAGTCAAAAATTTAGAGTCTGCCGTCATGTCAGTCACATCGCTTTCCAAGTCTTGAACTTTATCAAGATAAACCACAACACCAAATCCTTCAAGTGCAGGTTTTTCTTGCATTGCGAAACGCCGCTTCAAACAACATAGTATGGTAATTTATTCTTGTCATTCCCTTGAGATGTTCGTAATTGCAGGCGGTGATTACTCGAATATTTTGCATGGCGTTGTGAATACAAAGGTTCAATGGTTCTTGATAAAACACTGCTGTTCGTGTTTTAAACAGTACTTAAATTGAAGGGCTGTGTGGAATAAGGGTGTAAGAAACTCCTGATCACATTCTAAGTTCTCCCTTAGAAAACTAAGAATTAGAAGAAGAATTTAGAATGTGATCAGGAGTCACTTACACCCTTGTTGCACACAGCACTTGAGTTCATTTGTTCTTGGACATTGTCTGTTCTTGGAAACTCACAGTTTCCCTTGAGCGTTTGCTCTTGTTATGTGTTCTGAGAAGAGAACAGGTTCTATCCACGGACAAGCATCAGTGCATATTTCAATGTCACAAGTACATTGTAGGTTATTTTATGTGTTCTTGTGACAAATAAGTGGGATGAAATGTTGTTGATCAATAAACTTTGCAGTAACATGTCTGCAATGCAAATTTATTGTCAACCCAAAAAATGAAGTTCAGCACAAATCTGACTTTATTTTAAGTTCAAATATTTTTGAGGCCAGTGCATACAAATTATGTATTTCAAAAGTATTGTGCAATCAAATATTATATTGTTTTCTTTCCAGTCTTTTCAACACATGCTGTCATTTCAAAATAAGGTAAGACATTGGTGTGTAAATCAATAAAACAGCTTACTACCATTTGCAAGCTACCGTTAAGCGTGAACCTTTTTCCGCGTTCGTTTATGTTTGAAACTAGACGTCTGGCGTCCCAAACCTTTGCAATTCGTCGGCAAACCTTTGCAATTCGTCGGCAAACTAATTAGTTTCAACCTTGATGTTTAAAACCTTTGATATGTCTTCTACCATCGTGCAACTCAGATTATGCCAAGAGACAGTAAATGTTGTTGTCTTGCATCTCTCATAATTCTGAGCGTCCAAAACTTTAACTTGAACCGACATTTATATAATTTAGCGCGTAGCGCGAAGGAAAATCAAGCTGAAAAGTTTCCAAACCTGAATCCCACTCGCTGAAACGTGAAGGCGGGACATGTCAAAGGTTGTCATTATCGCGGTTAAATTACAAAGGTTTGTGTCGCCAGACGTCTAGGTTTCAAACTTAAACGAACGTGGAAAAAGGTTCACGCTTAACGGTAGCTTGCAAATGATAGTAAATTTATTTTGACATAGTTAATTGTTTTCAACTTAGGTTCATTTGTTCAACTAATGTTTTTCTAACCTCCATGGCGGCCATGTTGAGTTCCTGGAGAATAAAAACCTTTGTTTTCGTCCGGTAAACTTGTTCTGAAACCCACCAGTGCGAGGCTACTGGGGCCAAACCATTGTTTTATCCAAGATGGCCGAACTGCAATAATAGCCCATTGTACACATGTATGTATTGTAGGTTAATTTGTTCAACCAATTTTTGTTCAACCTACATGTGGGCAATTTTTGACATGTACATGTAGGTCAATACTTTCAAGTACAATTATAATTATATTTGAACACAAGGTTGTGACTGTTTACATTGTCTTCATTGCAGGATATAATCTCTATCAGTTGTTCTTGGTGTAAAGTAGCTGTAAGTACCCAAAACCATTGTTATTTGCCAGATTGTAATTTTAGTGCATCCTCCACAATATCCTGCATTGCTGGCTTTAGGTGGGGAGAGGGGAGGGGGACTGTGGTAAGAGGGTGGGGGAGGGAGAACCTGTGTGCTCGTCCCCCCCCCCCTCGTCCCCATTGTGCTGCTATGTTTTTAGGATATACATGTACCTCCTAAATAAAGTCTAACCCTGTATTTGGTTGTGTTTTCATAACATACAATTGACATGTACATGTACAGCAGTACTATTGACATCACATCTGGTAAAAACTTGCTTGCGTAGGCCCCAGGGCTAATCTAAAATACCTGCTCATGAATATAATTTAAAGTTGTACATTGTGTACTTGTAGGCCACATCCCAATTTTAGAAGCTCCATATTTGGAGGAATTTTTTTGAAGAAAAACAGTTATTGAGCTTACATACATGTATGCATCACATTGACATTTATTTGTTAAATAACTGATAGATGTCTCTCTCATTTTCCTACCTTTAGTATCACAATAAAGATGAATGTTTCAAGATATCCAAGATTGAAGAGTTGTGTGACCTTGGCGTCCATGCAAACCTAATTGTACCACCTTCATGGGTTGTTAAAATTCCTAAAAAGGTTTGTTGAACAATTTCAGGTATTTTTTGACATTGTCATTCAATGTACATACATATACAGTGGGATATATAGATGGTTTGCACTCAATCCCCAGAGATTCAAATGACAAAGGGCATGGCGGCCATGTTGGTGTACAGAACAAAAGAAGCTAACAAAGAATCTATTGTTAACTGTACACCAACATGGCGGCTATGACGTCACGTGCAAAGGGTCTATTGGGGTATGGTACACACATCTTAAATCATTATTAACAGGAATTGCTGGTTTGCAATTAATCCCCAGAGATTGAAATGACCAATGGCGGTGATGACATCACATGAAAACAAAGAAAAATGATTATTTTGGCATGTATTATTTACATGATTAGGCAAATACTTCCTACATGTACAGTCATGTACATTAACGACTCCAACATTTAATAATTTGTTGCTGTTTTTGTAAAGGTTAATAGCACCTACACTCTAAATATTGTATAGACTGGTCAAAGTTCTTTGCCCACATTTTTGCAATTTGGGTTGGTGCTGTTGAGGGACTTTTGAATTCCTTCTTTTTTTGCATGAAAATTACCGACAGATTTTTCAGTTGGTGAATAAATTATAAGAGTAGCAAAATCGTTTTTTCTTGTTGTGCAACAAGTCAACCACTTGGGACATTGTTGCTTGCATATAAACACTTGCTGTGCTTGTCTGTCACCAGGGAAAAAGTGGATAGACACTAGCTTTGTTCAACTGTCGCCTGCTGAAAAAGGGGTTGCATGTGGCACGTCCACATAATTATTACTGTGCAACTACTATAATGAGGGCCACTTAGACAACATGAACCAATCACATTGGGCCACTTAGACAACATGAACCAATCACATTGGGCCACTTAGACAACATGAACCAATCACATTGGGCCACTTAGACAACATGAACCAATCACATTGGGCCACTTAGACAACATGAACCAATCACATTGGGCCACTTTATAGACAACTTGAACCAATCACATTGGGCCACTTAGACAACATGAACCAATCACATTGGGCCACTTAGACAACATGAACCAATCACATTGCAGAACAAAAACAAAGCATTCCAATTTATAGTTACGTGTGCCAAGCAGTGTTGATTACAAGACAGTAGCATTTCGACTTGCTCAGGCTTTGATCTGGTAAAAGGTTATAGTTGGTTGACTTATTCTGAAGTCAGTCTTTCAAATGAAGAAAATCGCATGAATATGCTTGGATTTGTAATTTGGAATGCTTTATTTTCGTTTTGCAATGTGTTTAGTTCTTGTTTAAGTCTAAGTGGCCCAAGTCACTGTAGTCACACTGTAACTGCACATGTAGAAGCAATTGCTTGAGATATTTTTAGAATTTATATATTTAGATTGAAGAAGTTTTGTGTCTTCTTAGGGACGATCGGCATCCACAAAAAGAAATAGTTTCAAGAAAAAATCCATAAAACGGAGATCAACAAAGGTATGGGTAGTCACTTAAAAATAATTGATGTTTAATTATTGTCTTAAATTCGCATTAGACTATTAATAATTACTTAATGACTGGCCCCAAGGGAAACAGTGAGTTTTGTTTCCCCGAGATCTTCAATATTTGCTGTGGCAGAGCAGAGGGGAATATTGAGGGGAGAGTCTTTTGTTATACCTTCAAATTCAAAAATAAAACATACTACATACACATGGCTTACAAATTTCATTCAACATTAGGGATCTTACAGAACCATGACGACAACGTCTAGGACGATGAAAAACAAGTCAAGAGTTTAATGACAAAATACAATAGCTTCACATGAAAATGGCAGAAGTGGAATAATCGACCCTGTTTTTATTTGATATTATTAAATTTTAGTCAGATTTTGTGCAATTAAAAGTAAATTTGGAGAACGCAAACAGCATTAATAGTTTTTCATGTTGAAGTCAAGATATTATTGTCAAAATCATGCGACCATTTTTTATGCCGTTAAAGATATATTATCACATGCATGACGTCTTTTAGTGCTAGCCCTCTATTAGTTAACCTGACTGTGTTTTTGTTCATAATTATTATATACTTCATTGATATAATTATATGACAATAGAGTAATATACAATGTAGACTTATGTACATATATACATACATACCTATATTAAGCTCTACGTATACACTGTAGTCATGGTAACAGAGAGTGTTTTTTTTCTCGTTATAGGAAAGGAAACCATTTGTGGTAAGTCGGCAAACATTCCTCACCATATTACATGTACATGTAGGTAATAAGTGTTAGGAATAGAATGTTTGCATTTTGGCGTCATTTATCTACAACTACCAGAATCCTTTTCAAATTATTTTTTCTTATTCAGATTTTTAAACTCCTTTGAGAATACCAGGACAATGGTCTAAATTAGAGGAACAAAACAATCTGCACAAGGAGTTCTGGTAGTTGTAGTAATTATGAGACGTCATCATGCAAATGTCCTATTCACAACATTATAGTGGAGCTCTATATGCATAGGAAATCAGTAAGGGGAAAAAAGGGAAAATGGAAAGAAAAGGATAACCCATGCAAGTAAAACAAATTACACTGTGCATGTGCCTGGTCATCTGATCCCATGTATCTGTTCACCCAGACTTGTGTACCCACTCACTTGAGGTAAGGTATTTGTACGTGATGGCTAAGTGCATGTTCTAGTAACCCATGTGGGAACTTGAACATCGTTGGTTTGAATCCTGCTTGGGCCTGTATTTTCTTGTTTACCTTTTTTTGCTACTGTTTATTGTTTCTCTTTTTTTCCATATTTTACTTCAATAACAGTTGCACAATCATTTCAACCTAAGATAAGTGTTTTATCAGGGGTTCCAAATGTTGAGAAAACAAATGAAACTCGAGAGCCATAGTCTCAAGGGTTTTATTGTTTTCGAAATATTTGGAATCCCCAGATAGAATACGAACAATGAGTGTTTGAAATGACTTCTCATGCGAATGGCTAAACCGAACATTTACATACACTTCTTTTCAAACATCATTAGCGAGTATTGTTTACTGTTTGACTGTTGTATACAATTATTCCATAGATGGCTTATTATTCTTTTTATTGCTGACATCAAGTTTTCATTTTGATAGCTTTCTTAATTTGAAATACCTTGGAGTTGACTTATTGAAAGTGATATTGTGCTTGGATAGAATGACTCGTTCAATATAATAATGTACACTGTCTGGTTGAAAGTAACAGGTGATAAAATGACGAATTAATAATATTTTTCATCATAATTAAAGAAGACTTTATTTTGAAAGTGAAATATGTATTATCTACTTGGAGTTTTGATTATAAATACAATAACCTATTTTTGGCATCGAAATATGCCCTGATATTTTGTCCGCAGACATTATCAGATCCGAGAAGAGAACAGTTCCCAAGAGCGAAGTTCGAGGGAAGCTGTGAGCTTCGAGGATCAGATAATATCTACGGACAAATGTCAGGGTATATTCCTGGTTCATACAGTGTTGAAATTAGTCCTTGAATTTGACTGCTCGTCTTGAAAGAATATTGAACCTGAAAATGTACTTGAAAAGTAGTTGATTTCTGGGAAAAGATCTTAAAAAGTTCTTGAATTTCTTAGCACATTTTCAGAAATATAATTACGAAAAATACTGGTTAGAGAATTCAATTTGATGGTATTCCTGGTAGTTGTACTGTAATTATTAGTACTTGAAAAGTAATAGGTGTCCTTCAAAAGTCATTGGAAAGTCCTCAAATTTTAGTTGCCATAAAGATGTACGAACCAAGAGATAATTTATTACCCACAAGCCATAATAAATGTATATACATTGTCTCCTTTTTTCTTCAGATCAAGCCATCTGGTTCTGCACAAAGGAAGCCTCTTCTAGTCTTTATTAATCCAAGAAGTGGAGGAAATCAGGTAATGTGAAGGGCACGATCATTCTACTTACATTCTGTATTGTAGGAGATTAGATGGTGGGTTGGATTAACCCAGCCAACACACTCATGTGACATGGCGTGACATGACACTGCGCGACGTGACATGGCGTGACGTGACAGCATGACATTACATGGCGTGATGCTACCTTTTTCTTAAACTTAAGGTTTTCCCCCTTTTTTTAGGGTGCAAAAATCCTGCACAAGTTTCAGTGGCTTCTCAGTCCCAGACAGGTAAACTGTGATCCTCTGTTCTCTGTGATTTATTTGCTGAAGTAAACAATAGACTGATCGTGCAGCGGTCATTTTGGCTACAAAGAATAGCTTTTGCACTTCCAGCGTCATCTCTGCATCGAGTTTGGAAGGACAAGAACAAAGGTTGTTATTATATAACGCACGTTATATGCACAAGTCGGGTAGTGACAGTCAAATGGCTTCCCATCACCATTTCTCAAGCGCGCACGCAAGATTTTTGGTTATTATGGAAAGAAATTTGGTTTCTTGGCAGAAATTTTATAATAAACAACTTTTAGTCGGCTAAGCATCTATCACGGCTGTGTATTTTACTCTTCATTCGTATTTTGGCTCTCCTGAAGGCTCGGCAAAATATGAATGACGGCTCGTAAAAATACACAACCGTATTAGATGCTTAGCTGACTAATAACCTCTATTTATTTTCTTGGGATGCAACATGGTATGGTCGCTGCACGAGAAAACTAAATGTCTATTAAAGAATATGGTCCAACCGTGGTGCTTAGCGGCCTTTTGTTTTGTGTATTTCCGCTTCGTGAAACTATCAAACTAAACAGGATAACTATGAAGAAACTTTTCAAAAACAGAATCAAATTGAAACTATCACCCAAACAACAGGACTGAAAGGATTTTCAAAAGATTGGAAGACAACTTGTACAAAACCGTCTTTTCAACTGTGACAAAATAGCGGCCATAGCGCGCAAAGCATGACGGTTGGTCTATTAAGATTACCGTATACATTCAGGGTATAGATTAAAAGTTGTTGTATACTGCATAGAATAAGGGCTGTACATGGGCAGCGATCACTGATAAATTGTCTGTGCGCATTTGTTATGTGATGCTATGGTAACATAAGTTGGGAGAATTTACATTCATATCCGTGAATTTCATTTATTTGAATTGATTGCATATGCAAATATAACGCATGCATCCATCTGAAACTTTGCACTATAACGTAGAATAATATGGTCTTCAAAAGTGAGTGCGGGAATTTTGATATTTGGCTTTAAACTAATTTTATGGTCATTTGAAGGTGGAAATCAGTGGAAATCATTCAGTTAAAAAGTGAATAGAATATGGCAGAAAATTGGATTGACGGAAAAAACGTTCTACCAGATTTCTGTTCACAGTGAATGGTTCTACATGTACAAATGTGGCAGGTTCCACCGTATCTGTATTATTTTAACCTTTAAACCTGGTTATTATTTGTTTATTACCCTTGTTTTTCTTCTTCCTCAAAGGTGTTTGATTTGAGTCGAGGAGGACCAAAGGAGGGGTATGTATTACAATAAATAAATGAAAACTCTTTGTCACTGATGTCTCTTACCTAGAGAATCGCTTGTGAAACACGAGTTTCAGCCCCCATCCCACCCCCACATAAATTACGCAAATGGCAAGATTTCTACTACATACATGTACAAAGAAAATATAGTCAATTTTAGGTGCACTTAAACGTATGATATATCTTATGAATAAAGATACAAGTGTACAATTTTACCGTGTCATTTGATTGAACCCCATTGTGGGTATATACTTCATGGTAGTGTTTCGTTCCATATAGTCTCCCTGCATAATACTGTAAAACAGTAGAGAAAATGATTCTGCAGGGAGACTATATGGAACGAAACACTACCATGAAGTATATACCCCATTGTGACTATTGCTGTGTAGCGTGGGATGGTCTAAGACAACCCTGTGATAAATTACAAAAACTACAAAATCGAGCGGCAAGGATAATCACCAAATCTAGTTTCGATACAAGTACACATTTAATTTTTGCTAAACCATCGTCATTGGGAAAGGTTGTCTGACAGACGCAAGAAGCTAAAAATGATGGTGATGTATAAAATTCTCAACAAAAGTGTCTCAGTATCTGCATGATCTTTTCCAATTTAGACAAAGTAATCAGTTCCAACCTTAGGGACTTAATAATAAGCTGACCTACCCAAACCAAGAACAAACTCTTAAAAGAAGCATTCTTTAGCTATCGTGGCGCGTTTCTATGAAATAATCTGCCAGCAAGTGTTAGGTCAGCCAGGACTCTCAAGGCATTTAAGAAAAACCTCGACCAAACTTGGAACTTATCGGGCATACAGGATCATCATTAGTAATTAAGTAAATACTTAACAATTATTCACCGACGTGCATGGAGGTGAATAGCAGTGGATATTTACCGAGCCGCTTCGGCAAGGTAAATATCCACTACTATTCACTGACACTAAGGTGAATAATTGTTTTAGTATATACCACACAGGTGAATAGCCAGCACCAAATAGTTATTATATTTTCTGTCAAATGGACAAAAACTCGCGCGAAGTGATCGCTGCTTCGCTCGGAGGTGAATAGCAAAGGTTATATACCCATCCAATATTTTCACGTGACCCGACATTTTCTCTCTGCGAGCGGGAAATATCAGCGAATACATCCCCTGTGAGCGCATAAGCGCGCGTCAAAGAAAATACCTGAAGGATGATAACAACCATAATTTACATTATGGCGTCGAAATATGCCCTGATATTTGCCCTTGGACATTGTCTGATCCTCGAAGCTCACAGTTTCACTCGAGCTTCGCTCTCGGGAACTGTTCTCTTCTCGGTTCAGATAATGTCCGCGGACAAAATATCAGGGCATATTTCGACGCCACAAATAGGTTATTGTGTTTATATCCCATGTTTGAGTAGCCAATCAGAGTGTGCGAAATGCACTATTCACTGGTGTAGTATATACTAATTGTAATTATTGGTCGAGGCTGAGTAGGATATCTTATTTGTTCATGGCGAGCTGTCAGTTATTTGCAGATACTGAAGGACAGCACGGACAGATCGTGATATTTAGCGATAGCCGAGTTCAATAATTGTTTTATCATTCGACAAAACATAACGTTACCTACAGAGTTTCGAAACTGGAACTTGGAGTCACCAACAGCTCTGTAAATCGATCTGCCTTGTGGTCAATAGCGCGCATGCTCAGACCGTTATTTGCCCTCAGTTATTTGCAGGCGAATCAATCAATCAGAATTCAGGATGGGAGAGAGTCGAATGATAATAGTAATTATTATTCAGTTTCTAAGTATTCCGAAGTTTGATTGGTTGATTCACCTGCAGATAACTGCGCGCAAATAAGCGTTCGCTGCAGATATTGTTGTGAGCATGCGCAGTGCTGTTCAACTGGCAACAAATCCCAACATGGCTGCTCGGTTTCCAGAGCGTTCAGAGGAGGAAATTGCGAGCATTTTGGGTGTTCAATTACTGAATAATAGAATAATTATTGGAACTACGGCTATCGCAAAATATGATGAATTGTCTGTGTCTCACTACCAATTATTTCCTCTGCCTTCGGCCGTCGGCAAATAACTGGTAGCTCGCCACAGACAATTCATCATATTTTGCTTAGCCTCGTCCAGTAATTGCTTATTATTGCTTGATATTTTGTCTGTCTGTCTGTACAGATATGTATGTTTGTCCGTCTACCTCCCTATTTACCTACCTACTCCACTTCATATCACAGGCTTGTACTTCCGTTTTCACCTAATTTATAGTGTTGACCAGTGCTTTAGCCATTACGCTAACAGTGTTACGTATTCTCTTGCTGTCTCTGCAGTCTTGAACTTTATCGCAAGGTGCCAAACCTTAGAATTCTAGCTTGTGGTGGAGATGGAACAGTAAGTAATTTAGAGAGCAGATTGCTTATGAATGGAAATGAAATACGGAAAGACTGTATCTGAATCGTAACTATACAGTAACTGCCGATAAAAACCAACCTCGTTCCCAGGGTCTTCCGCGCTTCCAATATGGCGGCAGAGAGAAGACCTTGGTAAAGGCTGAACTATCACGTATTCTGATTGGCTCTTCGGTTATGATGCAAAGGTTGTTCTAACAATGCTTTTTATTGACTCAACGGACTGTAACCAGAGGAATGAACTTGAATGTGTATATGGTTTTTTTAATCAATAAAACTATTTTGAAACCTTAAACACGTGTTGGTAGAGCAATATATGAAGTGTATTACTAGGTAGTTTCATCAGTGGGAAAGCCAGGAGAAGCTGTTAAACCTGCATGAATATGTGATATCGGTCGCTTCGCTTCAAAACTAACGGTAAAATTAACGGCTTTATAGGATTCCCTTTCAGTTGAGAGATATCCTGGTACCCATCCACTGTTCCTTTATCCATTTCGAGCCGTTCAGTAGACCTGTTTTCACTGCATCGTACGCCGCATGGAAATACGGTTTGTATCACGTCCTGAAATATTCCCATAGTTAGCTTCGCCACCATCCTGGATGAGCCCACAATCACGTGATTAAAATCTGGATTTCTGGAGATTTTTGTCGCGTGATTCAGCCTTCACCAGGCTCTTCTCTCGGAGTAGCCGCCATGCAACCTCGTTCCCAGGGGTCTTGACCTCGTTCCCAGATGGCGTCATGTTGGATTAGGCGCGTAAAGAACCCTGGGAACGAGGTTGGCCGCCATGCATCTTGGATCTAACCGAGAAGACCCTGGGAACGAGGTTGGACAACAACAATTGGTATTACCATTTCACTGTCACTATACTCCAAGCCACACCGCGGCAAAACGGTATGCTCCGCTGGCCAAAAGAACGAAGGCTCCGCTATCAAATACAAATTACCGAGGGTTTCAACTTTTTTAGTAAATAATTTTATAACTTAGTAAACTCACAGTGAATTACAAATTAAGAAAACTTCAACCTGTTAAAGTCTTAGGCTTAGCTTTTAAGTAGTTTTCTTATTTTTTTGACAAAACAGTTCACAAATGGATGCTTTTAAGCAGAAATTTTAAAATCTCGGGTATGTGCCTGTTGTTTCATTTCAGTTTTCGCGGGAAACTGGGGGCGGCCGCGCGTCGACAAGAAATAGCAAATACGCATGCGCGTAACGTTTTGCCGCGGTGTGACTCCAAGCACACTGCGGCAAAACGTTATGCTCCGCTGACCGAAAAAGTTCACATACAAGTTTCCGAGGTCTTTAACGTTTATAGCAAATACTTTTATAACTTAGTAAACTCACAGTGAATTACAAATTAAGAAAACTTCAACGGGCTTAGCTTTTAAGTAGTTTGTCGCGAAACATTTCACGTATGTACACGTACGTACTTAAAATTAGAAATAGGAGTGAATGCCTCTGTTTTATGTCAGTTTCGGCGGGAAACTGGGCGGACGCGCACGCTGGGTTCATCAAGACCGCATGCGCGCGACGTTTTGCCGCGGTGCTACTCCAACAGTAACTGCCGTAAGTTGTTTTCATAACATGAAATCCGCTGTAATTAGAATTGGAAGAATATTGGTTCCACATTGATCATCCTCGTGACAATATGATTGGTTCCACATTGCTCATCCGCATAACAATATTGGTTCCACATTGATCATCCTCGTAACAATATCATTGGTTCCACATTGATCATCTTCATAACAATATTGGTTCCACATTGATCATCCTCAACAATATTGGTTCCACATTGATCATCCTCATAACAATATTGGTTCCACATTGATCATCCTCGTAACAATATGATCGGTTCCACATTGATCATCCTCAACAATATTGGTTCCACATTGATCATCTTCTAACAATATTGGTTCCACATTGATCATCCTCGTGACAATATGATTGGTTCCACATTGCTCATCCGCATAACAATATTGGTTCCACATTGATCATCCTCGTAACAATATCATTGGTTCCACATTGATCATCTTCATAACAATATTGGTTCCACATTGATCATCCTCAACAATATTGGTTCCACATTGATCATCCTCATAACAATATTGGTTCCACATTGATCATCCTCGTAACAATATGATCGGTTCCACATTGATCATCCTCAACAATATTGGTTCCACATTGATCATCTTCTAACAATATTGGTTCCACATTGATCATCCTCGTAACAATATGATTGGTTCCACATTGATCATCCTCGTAACAACATTGGTTCACATTGATCGTCCTCAACAACATTGGTTCCACATTGATCATCCTCATAACAATATTGGTTCCACATTGATCATCCTCGTGACAATATTGTCTTAACATCGATCTACTCGTGACAACATTGGTTCCACATTGATCATCCTCAACAATATTGGCTCAACATTGTTCATACTCGTGACAACATTGGTTCCACATTGATCATCCTCATGGTAACATTGGTTCCACATTGATCATCCTCGTAACAATATGATTGGTTCCACATTGATCATCCTCGTAACAACATTGGTTCACATTGATCGTCCTCAACAACATTTGTTCCACATTGATCATCCTCATAACAATATTGGTTCCACATTGATCATCCTCGTGACAATATTGGCTCAACATCGATCATACGCGTGACAACATTGGTTCCACATTGATCATTCTCAACAATATCGGCTCAACATTGATCATACTCGTGACAATATTGGTTCCACATTGATCATCCTCGTAAAAATATGATTGGTTCCACATTGATCATCCGCATAACAATATTGGTTCCACATTGATCATCCTCGTAACAATATGATTGGTTCCACATTGATCATCTTCATAACAATGTTGGTTCCACATTGATCATCCTCAACAATATTGGTTCCACATTGATCATCCTCAACAATATTGGTTCCACATTGATCATCCTCATAACAATATTGGTTCCACATTTATCATCCTCGTAACAATATGATTGGTTCCACATTGATGATCCTCGTAACAACATTGGTTCCACATTGATTATCTTCATAACAATGTTGGTTCCACATTGATCATTCTCAACAATATCGGCTCAACATTGATCATACTCGTGACAATATTGGTTCCACATTGATCATCCTCGTAAAAATATGATTGGTTCCACATTGATCATCCGCATAACAATATTGGTTCCACATTGATCATCCTCGTAACAATATGATTCGTTCCACATTGATCATCCTCGTAACAACATTGGTTCACATTGATCATCCTCATAACAATATTGGTTCCACATTGATCATCCTCATAACAATATTGGTTCCACATTGATCATCCTCGTGACAATATTGGTTCAACATCGATCATACTCGTGACAACATTGGTTCCACATTGATCATCCTCAACAATATTGGCTCAACATTGATCATACTCGTGACAACATTGGTTCCACATTGATCATCCTCATGATAACATTGGTTCCACATTGATCATCCTCGTAACAATATTGGTTCCACATTGATCATCCTCGTAACAATATTGGTTCCACATTTATCATCCTCGTAACAATATTGGTTCCACATTGATCATCCTCGTAACAATATGATTGGTTCCACATTGATCATCCTCGTAACAACATTGGTTCACATTGATCGTCCTCAACAACATTGGTTCCACATTGATCATCATAACAATATTGG
This sequence comes from Actinernus sp. WN-2022, assembly GCA_030867875.1. Lineage (NCBI taxonomy): Eukaryota > Metazoa > Cnidaria > Anthozoa > Actiniaria > Actinernidae > Actinernus > Actinernus sp. WN-2022. The sequence continues at coordinate 62,201,476 of JAOWCC010000577.1, read as the reverse complement.
TTCCACATTGATCATCCTCGTGACAATATTGGCTCAACATCGATTATACTCGTGACAACATTGGTTCCACATTGATCATCCTCATGATAACATTGGTTCCACATTGATCATCCTCGTAACAACATTGGTTCCATTTACAGCTGTGTTCTATCGTACGATTCACACTGTTTCCAACCAATCAAACGTATCAACGTGAATGTGTTGTTTATGATTATTATCTCACTATTTCTCTTCAGGTTGGCTGGGTTTTATCTGAGCTCGATAAGATGAAAGTCTCACCATCGCCACCTGTAGCCATTTTACCTCTGGGCACCGGAAATGACTTGTCCAGAGTACTCAACTGGGGAGGGGTAAGGATGTTTTGGTCATCTGATTGGTATTTTTATCTGTTACACATATTAGTGGAAATAATGTTTTGCCTTTCGCGTACCTTATAAAGTAACAACACGTTTTAAGTACATTTAATGCTCCGGCTAAGAACAATAGCATGATTGACAAAGGCTAAGAACAATAGCATGAATGACAAAGGCTAAGAACAATAGCATGAATGACAAAGGCTAAGAACAATAGCATGAATGACAAAGGCTAAGAACAATAGCATGAATGACAAAGGCTAAGAACAATAGCATGAATGACAAAGGCTAAGAACAATAGCATGAATGACAAAGGCTAAGAACAATAGCATGAATGACAAAGGCTAAGAACAATAGCATGAATGACAAAGGCTAAGAACAATAGCATGAATGACAAAGGGCTAAGAACAATAGCATGAATGACAAAGGCTAAGAACAATAGCATGAATGACAAAGGAACGTAAAAGGTGTTAAATTTCTTTCTCGTGATTTAATTGGTTGATACTCATCAATTCAATAGAAGACCATCAAAGTAATACATTTCATTACATAACTTTTGAAGTTTCAACGTAGTTTTGATCAAAATAACTATGGTTTGATTTCGAAGAAATTCGTATACGAGAAAAGTTCTCAAATTTGAGATTCAAATATCTTTTGTACCCAAATTCCTATAGGCTGGCTGGTATTTTTACAGAAAAAAATTGCCGACAGCATACAGTTTCCTTTATTTACGGACAGAAGTATCGTACATGTACATAAGGAAATGATTGATTTTAATTTTAATTTTAGAAGGAACAGTACCATTCATAATTATAATACCAGAATCAGGAACAATATCCATTTACCATACGCGAGAACTAACTGGGGGAAACAATTTTTTGTATATCATGCATCAATTGAATGGAATAATTGCAGGGCCCTACTGAAAATCGGCTTTGGCGAGTTAGGCTCCCTGGATAAATATTGTCATTATTATTATGAAATGCTCGTTGCCACAGCCAATTTATTGTCTTGTGTTATTGTTCTTAGACGAATCGTCTTGCGAAATGCATCTCGCATTATTCCTAGCCTGTGTACCAGCACAAGGCCAAGGGGAGTGAGAATATGGGGGGAGAGGAGATTTGGGGGGGGGGGGGGGGGGGGGTTGAGATGAGGAGGAGGAGGAGGAAGAGAAAGAGGAGGGGAGGAGATAGGAATAGGGAAGAAGAGGATATGCCCTCCCCTTGCACTGCTATGCAGGCTAGGTTATGTCCAGATTTTATTCGAAAATAATAGGCCTTTTGCAGTCACGTGCTGATATATCACTTCAAGAACCATGGGAAAGGATTTACTGGATGGCAAACAATCTACGAAACGCTGTTTTAGAAAGATTGACAATCGATTGGAGGTGGAAAATAGCATTTACAAACAGGTTTTGCTAATAACATCTCGTACAAGGCCTTTTAAGATTTTTTGCCATTTAGTACAACCACGTGATTGCATTCCTGTAAAAAAGCCCATTGCTGGTTTGCAATCAAGCACCAGAGATTCACATAACCAAAAACGTGCGGCTAAATACAGGAATGCTCCGACCTCCGACAGTATAAACTGACTAAAACCCTACCCTGAACCATAAAAGAACCCTAACCGGTCAGTAAACAAGTTTCCATTTAAACGACGAGGTTTAGGTCTAATTTGTGACTAGGGTTCACAGCTGGTAAAGGAGTTCTCAAGAAAATGGGGAAGAAATGTTTTTAGAACTTTGCTGAAACTCGAAACCCCACTCTCCTGCTCGTAAAGCAGACGTTGCAACCTCTATGCTAACCAACATCGTCGCTCAAGTCAGTCAAATTTTAATTATTTTACCATGTAAATTAGTTCCCAGTCGTCTAGCGGCCACTGCTAATCTATTGTATTCTTGACCAATCAGAGTTGGAGCATTCCTGTATTTAGCCGCTTCTTAACCAAGACGTGGCGGCTATGTTGGTTGATCTAACAAGACAAACTAACGAGGAGTTGACGTTCCACCAAGATGGCGGCGATGACGTCATGTGGCGAGCAGTACTTTGTTTCTGTAAAACATCATCCTCAGATACCCAGGGGCAGTTAGTAAGCGACGGGCAAAAAACGGACGGACGGGGAGGGGGAGGGGAGAAGTAAAAGGGGTAGTATCCGAGGATGGTAAAGCATTAAATCCACTAACATGTTTAATGTGTTTAGGGTTATGTTGACGAACCTTTGTCCAAGATTCTGCTTCATGTTGAAGAAGGGACAGTGTGTCAGCTAGACAGGTACTGCGTCTGTGCTACTGCGTCTGTGCTACTGCGTCTGTGCTACTGCGTCTGTGCTACTGCGTCTGTGCTACTGCGTCTGTGCTACTGCGTCTGCGCTCTTCCTGCGGGATTTGTCCCGCAACTTGTGTCAAAAATGGGAAATGTCCCTTTGCAAGTGGGAAACGTCCCGTGGGACAAGGGAAATGTCCCGTGGGACAGGGAAATGTCCCGTGGGACAGGGAAGTGTCCCGTGGGACAGGGAAGTGTCCCGTGGGACAGGGAAGTGTCCCACGAAATAGAGAAATGACCCACATCCACTATCGTGTAAAATATTCATATAAGGACACAAGTTTTTCCTTTTTTAAAGTTCTGACATCAAAGTTAAAGTTTATTTAACACTTTACAGAGTTCAGCTTTTTATTTTTGACCATGTTCTAAGCTTTCCTCGGCGGACATTGGGCTGTTTGAACTTTCATTTCCCTCGTCATGTCCATTTTGGTATTCTTTCATGTGAGATCCGACTCTGCTTTTTGGAGAAGTCAGCTTTAACTATTTATCCGCTTTCCAGCTTTCCTCAGCGGAACTTGAGCTAGTCGAACTTTCATTTCCTTTATCGTGTCCTTTCTGGTATTCTCCTATATTTATCAGTTCTCTTGTTATAATGTCTTCCATCTCTTCTACCTGAAGAGATTACATATTGTTAAAATATAGAATTTAAGAAATGTGTAGTGGTCAGTAATTTTCTACATGATCTCATAACAAGACTACGGTTGGAAATTCACTAAAACAATACGTACTTCCTCTTTTGAAATGAACGATTTTGTATGGCGTGTCTAAAATTTGGGTAACGGTTGAGTGAGTCCCAATAACTCGTTTCTTCACTTGCGCGCATTCAGGAGTTAAAAAAGGCTTTCCCAAAACTTACAGTTCGATTAATTGTATTCATCCACAAAGCATATGCCCTTCGGCGGTACATTATAAACCCTGAAAATGGAGGATATCAACCGAAAATTGACTTATATTTTTCGGACTAGCTGCCTTTCAACTAACCAACTTGTTACCGTTTTCAGGGTTGCAGAGAACCCTGTTTCAAAGTAGAGCTTTTCTTTCATCAAATGTAATGTGAGTTCAGATTGAACGGATTGTGACTCATTTCCAATTTCTCGCCAAAGCACCCCGTGACCAAACAGTAAATTTATACCAGACAAGTTTGATGTTCATTAGCTGTTATGTTCTCGGATTTTATGTTATTTCCTGTGACTACCCGTTACCCGCCTTTTAGACGTGCCGTGATTATTTAAATTGTTTGTTATCAAATTAAACTTCACTCAGAATATAAAGAACAAAATTTAATAACCCATTAGGCAGAGAATAAAGCATTGTAGTTTTTGCGATAGAAAGAAAAAAAATATGAAATATTATGAATAAAATGAATGACAACTTATTTTCTTGTTTTATTTCTAACCTACAATATAAAGGCGACAGACAGACAGACAGAGAGAGAGAGAGATAGATAGAGGTAGACAGGCAGACAAATAGGTACGGTCACTAACAAAAACATTGTCGTACACAAATATACTAGAATACGAAAAGAATTGTCACGTGACTTTAATAAAATCATGTTTATTCTAAGAAAAGGCAAAAATATAAATAATAATCGAATCGGTCATTCATCAAAATAAATAGAATTATCATATGACCCTAACGCCCCTCTCTCCCCCTCCCCCTCCTCGCGCGGACAAACTAAGTGGTCATGTGATAAAAAATATTGACTGAGTTCTGGCCGGACAGGAAAATATTTGGCTTTCGGTCATTTTTTAACCCGCTGTACGGCACGACCACGAGACAAATATTATCCTGTACGGCCCTCTCACTCGGTCAATAAGTACCTAATACTCCGCCAAAGACACAAATATGTGTGTATGTTCAATTTTTGGGTTTTAGTTGAAATACGACATCGACGAGCAGAAAGAGCAGATTCCTCACCATGTCGTGATCAGTAATCTCCATGATATCGTCTCCGTATTTTATGCGGTAATTCTCCTTTATCACAGCAGTTGCCTTGCCAAGAAAACCTTGTATTACTCTAGAACAATTGGCCTAGGAGATATATTTTATGTATATTAAAACTTGCCACTGTTAATATCTAAAGCATGAATTACTGCTGTTACTGATTCCAGTAATAAAGATCTGAAAATTCATTTTACCTCTTTGACCTGTTTCATCAGTTCACGGCACTGCCATAATAACAATGGATATTCATCACTTACTGGCAGTGTAGTACGCGGTGCAGAATTCATGTTAAATTTAATCTCCCCAGCCGATTCCTGTAAAAACGTTAAACTGAAAAACGAGAAATATATCAGCAAATGGTTTCTCAACATGTATATACGTATGTATACAATTCGTGTCGTGAAAATACAAAACAAAAAGATAGCATGTAAAATAACAGTTGCAATTTATAAATTCCGTTTCCACAAAGTCCATTCCCGATTTCGATCCCATGAGCACAAGAATCATCGAAAAAGGCCGTTTTCGGCGCACAGCACTAAGTAAAAAGACAAATCACCTAATTTATTATTCAAGTTTTAAAGGCAAAAATTCATCACCACTTTGAATTTAAAGAATCACATCTGAAACATCCTAAAAAGTCTGCGAATTGGAAAATTTATACGCGACAGTCTGCCAGTAAAAATTTAATTCGCCTGTTACCCCCGGGACCGGAATTTTACCGGAATTTTACCTGAAACAACCACAGGGACGGATCATAGCCAGGATCTGGTTAAATCACAGATCGAATTGGAATTTAGCGTGTTTTTGTGGGGGGAAGAAATTCGAAGAACCTGGAGAAAAAACACTGATCGAAAACCAACAAATCAGTCAAGATCGCTATCAATAGAAAACAGTAAGCTTACAAACAGTACTAAACAGAGTGATCAACAGCATCAATTCTGATAACCTTTAGGTAGCTCCAACCTACTGACAAGGTTCTTAAGCAGTAATATTTGGCAATTTAAAAGGAGCGTGACTTATCTCCATACGCACGAGGCAGCAAAAAATGTAAAATCAGGATTGGTGTAGTGGACCACGGCTTTGGTAGAATTATGAAGAAACTGTAAGCTAAATATTTGAATTTCAAAAAATCACAGCATGCACAACAACTGCGTAACCCACTTTTTGTTATGACAGTCGGCTTTTCCTTGGTCCAAACTAACGAAAAAATATATTTTTATTTTCCTGGGGTGGTCTTTGCGGTTGCCATAGCAACCGAAAATTCTGATATTTAACTCAGTGTTGCCATGGTAAAAACACTGAATTTATAAAATAGAATAGTTTACTAAAATTGCAATTTACCAAAGTGTCTTTGATCATATTTTCAGTCCGATTAGTAACATTTTGATATTTTAAGTAAGGAATAAGTGCACCCTTATGAATTACGAACGATCACATTTTATTAAATTTAAAACATCATAGTTCATTCAAAATTGCCTCAATTCCTTTTAAAAGTCATATATAGACTTGAATTGGTCTCAAGAAATCAAAAACTGTTTTGGTCACCATATGTAGCTTTTTGGTTTGTTGCCATGGCAACCGAAAGTCCCGAAGTTCGCATCTAGTTTCCATCGCAACATAAACATAACATAATTTGGAAAACTCACAAAAGGTGCAGCATATAAGTAGCTAACATATGACAACGCACGATGTGATTCTGTGATTATTTCGATTTTATAGGAGAGATTTAACTTTGTGGGATTTGTCCCTTTATCAAAATAAGGGACCCCCCTAAAATTCGTACTATCTGCCCTAACTTTATTTCTCAAACTGTTTACACTTTAGCATATGGCAACCAATATTTTCATGTGATTTGGTGATAATCATCAAAGATTTGGCAAAGATATTTCAAAATTTTGTTTTAAACCGTCTAGAGGGACAATTCCCTTATCGATACAAAAACCAGATGGTCTCACGAACATTGTTGTATCTTTTTTCATAAAAGCTGTAAGGCGATATAGTTTTGATAACATATCAGTGATATAACGACTTACAAACGCCTGCTTAAATGGATAGGATTGATTAAAAGATGAAAAAGTTATGACGGTTTTAATTTAAAGTTTACAAGTTTTAGATGTTTTGAAATTGTCTGTTTGACCGCAAGTCTTGTTGAGATTTATGGAGTTAATCAGGATTTGATTCCAACAAATCGCAAAATAGTTGTCCCACGGCCCAAATCCAAAGTGTTAGGGCTTGTGCAATGTGGAACAGCGTAGTATTGAGAGCCGCAACTACGGACAAATTCTGATAGCGTCGACTTTAGGTTTCGTATTTTAGCGTACAATTGGAAATTTGTCCCCCGAGAAAGACATTTTCCTACAAAAATACTACTTTCCGTCACTTTGATAAAATGAAACTTGGACACATTATAGGTAAGATCCACCACCTTGTCATATGTGAATAACAGCTGAAGCGGATAAGGCTTCGTACAGAACTGCACTAAAAAACGTGCACGAAACAGCGGGACAAAAAATGGTCCGCAGGAATAGCAGTGTTGTGCTACTGCGTCTGTGCTACTGCGTCTGTGCTACTGCGTCTGTGCTACTGCGTCTGTGCTACTGCGTCTGTGCTACTGCGTCTGTGCTACTGCGTCTGTGCTACTGCGTCTGTGCTACTGTCGTGTCCTTGTTACATTGTGTATCGAAAGACTGCATCCAACAAATGCAAAAAAGTGAATCCATCATCTTGTCTTATAACTGAATATTTATAATACACACGCGGACTTGACTGAACAGACACCATGTAATCGATTAATGCATTTCTGATTTGGAACGCGTAATGCATCATAAAAGATAAAGGTATTCATTTATATAGCGCAAATTCTATATGAATATATTCAAATGCGCTTCACAAGGCTATTTTTGTGATACGGACTGCTATTGTGGCGCAATGTGCTGCCGTGCAGTTTACAATCATGAGTGCTTGTTAGTACCTCAGAATACCTGGCTGTTATGTTGGTAGACAATCCCCTATACTCTTTCTCGAAATAACACAACAGGTAATTTCACGTCCCCCTCGTATAGACTATAAGAGGAAGGAGGCAAGGACAATGACTTATACGTCCCTGCCCAAGGACGCGGCCGGGATTCGAACCCCTGACCTCCTGCACTCTAGACCGTGCCCTACCAACTGAGCTAACCAGTGAACCCCCGACCTCCCGCACTCTAGACCGTGCTCTACCAACTGAGCTAACCAGACATGCTCTACTGTGATATAACAAGTACAGCTAATGATAAAAAAAGACTACGTCTGCGTATCTTGACTGTGCTTATACTTGTGTCACAAGAGCGACCGGGCGTAAGACTGCAGTCTGATTTTTATATCAAAATTGGTGCCATGTGATAACTCAGTATATAGAGCAGATTTCGTATGAGTGGGACAAACTACGGCATCTTCGTAGCCGTGCTGTACCGTATTTCTGTAATTTGATTGGATCAGCAGGACAAAAACAGTGGGAAACCATTTCAATGTCACGGCATGCCGTACGGTAACTGTGCTGTAATCAGTGATGTAGTTTGTCCCACTCATATGAAATCTGCTCTATAAATCCGCAAAAAACGCAAGCAATATGCACGCAAAGACACAATAAATCGAGACCGTATTGAGATAGTAACGTTAAAAGGTCTTCTCGTTGCCATATAGTGCAGTTTTTGCAGACTTATATAATCAACAACTTATCAGTCTACTGAACAGCTAGTACGGCTGTGTATTTGTACTCGTCATTCGCCTCTTGATTGGTGTATTGCCCTATGCCAATTAAGATATCAGTTATCTTTGTTTCCTCTGCTAGGTGGAATCTCGAAGTAACATCAAATGGTAAAGGGTATTGTGAAGACGACTGTACAGACAAAGTAAGGAGTGCTTTTATCTTCTAGAGCGGTTTTCAGTTGAGTGTAGTAAAATCAAACGCAAATTACCCACAGCCAGCCAATCATAGGAGCGAGTAATCACTAGTAACTCATAAATGGCTTCCCTGTGAGCCAATGACAAACCAAAGCAAAACCAAAACCAATTTGCGTTTGGTTTTACTTTGGATTCTGATTGGTTGGTTTAGTTTCTCAGCCAATAGGAGAGCTTAGTAAACGCAAAACCAAAACACTTCCAACACTCAATTGGAATCCGCTCTATCACTCCAAGTACACTCGCACTTGGTTTGATATGCTGGTTGTTATTCACAAGTTCATACATAACAATCCCGCACTCTTTGATTACTGTTGCTACATGTATGTCCCACAAGACGTGGACTTTAACTGCCGAGAAAATGAACTGAAAACCAACGGCAAAAAACGCTGAGTTCGATGATAGTCGTTCCCTTTTGCTGAATTTCTTAAATCTTTGCGCAGAAATCAAGTTTGTGTTTTCATCTCCTTCTGGCGAGCTTTTGGGACAAGATAGTGGCGGTATTTTCCCGGGGGAACATTGCTGTGTTCTGATTGGTCTGAAGTGTCTTAATTGACAGGTGTGGAACTATGGGATTCATGTCAGTGTAACAGTACGTGCAGTGATTGGACACTTTTTGTAAATTTGACTGACGGTCGTGTTATCCCAATGGCTTCTCTCTGATTCATTGAAACTGTCAATCTAAGCAGAAAGACTACGATGTGAGAGCCGCGATTGACGAATATCTATAGTGATCCGCCTTTAGCGCAAAAGCCCTGAGTTCAATTCCCAGTCAAGGCAGTGAATCTCAGGTGTAGAAAGCAGACTTTCAACACTGATGACTATGTATCTCTCAGTCCTTATTCGATTGACAACGTGTGTTGCGGTTGCGGTCCCGCAAAGTGGGGGCGTAAAGGAGTCGCTATTGAATGGTCAGTCAAAATTTGGAAGTGCTTGGATGCTCGCAAAAATAGATTTTGTGTGCTTGAATTGCTTATATCGAATATGCTCAGTGCTTGCGAAAGTTAAAGTGAATATGCTTGGTGCCAACAGCTGTTGACAAAAAGAAATTGCTGCTCGCCAATGCTCGAATTTACCATTCGGTAGCCCTACAAAACCGTGGCCGTGACCACCCTCAGTGGGTCGGCTTGGCATGATTGCGATAAGGATGACTAATAAGACCTCCATAATCTATAACCACAGTACTAGAATAATGCTAGATGTCTATGCTATAAATAGTGTGCTTGCCGGATGTTTTTCTCGGATTGGGCTCCTCCCCTTTCGCTCCCCTCCTCCTTTCTTTTTCTCCTCGCCCCATTTTGACCGCACGTCACAGGTAGCCCAATCCGAAAAAAGAACATGACTGAAACAATTACAGAAGAGCCGACAAGCAGGCGATTCTATAGAGGAAATTAGTACACCACGGCCTCAAAATGTTCTCCGAAAATAAACATATTCATCTTGGAGCAGATTTCGTATTGTTGGGAAAGAAATACGGCAATACTGTAGGTGTACCGTAACTATAGAGCACATTTCGTATTGTTGGGAAAGAAATACGGCAATACGGTAAGTGTACCGTAACTATAGAGCAGATTTCGTATTGTTGGGAAAGAAATACGGCAATACTGTAGGTGTACCGTAACTATAGAGCACATTTCGTATTGTTGGGAAAGAAATACGGCAATACTGTAGGTGTACCGTAACTATAGAGCAGATTTCGTATTGTTGGGAAAGAAATACGGCAATACTGTAGGTGTACCGTAACTATAGAGCACATTTCGTATTGTTGGGAAAGAAATACGGCAATACTGTAGGTGTACCGTAACTATAGAGCACATTTCGTATTGTTGGGAAAGAAATACGGCAATACTGTAGGTGTACCGTAACTATAGAGCACATTTCGTATTGTTGGGAAAGAAATACGGCAATACTGTAGGTGTACCGTAACTATAGAGCAGATTTCGTATTGTTGGGAAAGAAATACGGCAATACTGTAGGTGTACCGTAACTATAGAGCACATTTCGTATTGTTGGGAAAGAAATACGGCAATACTGTAGGTGTACCGTAACTATAGAGCACATTTCGTATTGTTGGGAAAGAGATACGGCAATACTGTAGGTGTACCGTAACTATAGAGCACATTTCGTATTGTTGGGAAAGAAATACGGCAATACTGTAGGTGTACAGTAACTAAAGAGCAGATTTCGTATTGTTGGGAAAGAAATACGGCAATACTGTAGGTGTACCGTAACTATAGAGCAGATTTCGTATTGTTGGGAAAGAAATACGGCAATACTGTAGGTGTACCGTAACTATAGAGCACATTTCGTATTGTTGGGAAAGAAATACGGCAATACTGTAGGTGTACCGTAACTATAGAGCACGTTTCGTATTGTTGGGAAAGAGATACGGCAATACTGTAGGTGTACCGTAACTATAGAGCAGATTTCGTATTGTTGGGAAAGAAATACGGCAATACTGTAGGTGTACCGTAACTATAGAGCAGATTTCGTATTGTTGGGAAAGAAATACGGCAATACTGTAGGTGTACCGTAACTATAGAGCAGATTTCGTATTGTTGGGAAAGAAATACGGCAATACTGTAGGTGTACCGTAACTATAGAGCAGATTTCGTATTGTTGGGAAAGAAATACGGCAATACTGTAGGTGTACCGTAACTATAGAGCACATTTCGTATTGTTGGGAAAGAAATACGGCAATACTGTAGGTGTACCGTAACTATAGAGCACGTTTCGTATTGTTGGGAAAGAGATACGGCAATACCGTAACTATAGAGCACGTTTCGTATTGTTGGGAAAGAGATACGGCAATACTGTAGGTGTACCGTAACTATAGAGCACATTTTGTATTGTTGGGAAAGAAATACGGCAATACTGTAGGTGTACCGTAACTATAGAGCAGATTTCGTATTGTTGGGAAAGAAATACGGCAATACTGTAGGTGTACCGTAACTATAGAGCCCTTTTTGTATTGTTGGGAAAGAAATACGGCAATACTGTAGGTGTACCGTAACTATAGAGCACATTTTGTATTGTTGGGAAAGAAATACGGCAATACTGTAGGTGTACCGTAACTATAGAGCAGATTTCGTATTGTTGGGAAAGAAATACGGCAATACTGTAGGTGTACCGTAACTATAGAGCACATTTTGTATTGTTGGGAAAGAGATACGGCAATACTGTAGGTGTACCGTAACTATAGAGCAGATTTCGTATTGTTGGGAAAGAAATACGGCAATACTGTAGGTGTACCGTAACTATAGAGCACATTTCGTATTGTTGGGAAAGAAATACGGCAATACTGTAGGTGTACCGTAACTATAGAGCACATTTCGTATTGTTGGGAAAGAGATACGGCAATACTGTAGGTGTACCGTAACTATAGATCACATTTCGTATTGTTGGGAAAGAAATACGGCAATACTGTAGGTGTACAGTAACTAAAGAGCAGATTTCTTATGAGTGGGAAAAACAACAGCAATGACTACGACACGGTTACCGAACGGCATGCCGTGACATTGAAATGGTTTCCTTATTGTTTTTGTCCTGCTGATCCAATCAAATTACAGAGTTACGGTACGGTTACGATAAGGCTACGGACATGCCGTAGTTTTCTCCACTCATACGACATCCGCTCTATGTACCAGTGTAATCTACTTACTTGAGTACCCCTTTTTCAGCTGCCACTCAGTGTGATGAATAATTATTTTAGTCTTGGTTTTGACGCTGAGGTGTGTCTAGAATTCCACGAATCTCGAGGTAGGATTTGGGTTTTCTGTATTTTATCTTGACATTTGTTCAGTATAACGTCTTTGAATGAGAAACAGAGATGTAATCATGGAAGTGATATTTTTATAACCCATCAAATGTTTTCTCTGATTGGTGGACTCGCGTCACGTGACCTGATATGGATTTTCAGGTAATACTGCCAGAAGAGACCAAATGCTGACGCAACTTCCCCAACCCAACCAATATAATACCGGAAAAAACCCTACGTATTTTGACATCGAGTAGCTTCATAAAACATTGCCTTAGTGACAGGCAATAATTTGACCGCATTACTTTAAAAGTCCACATGCTGAAGAGAGACTAGAATGGAGGGGGGTGGGGGGGGGGGGGGGGGGGGGGGTACGCAAACAACGATCGCTAACCGCCGCTGGTAGCGAGTAGCAGCTGACGTTTCGAACGTTAGCCATTCGTCAGATCCAAAGCCAGCGTACCTTAATCATCGACTTTAAGTTTATTACACCAGTGTCTGTCTAGTGATTGTACCTTTTTATTTTGGCGTTTTAACGTTTCAACACTTTATTATTTCTTCCTACATTTCAGAGGCACATCCTGGGAAGTTCAACAGCAGGATTAAGAACTTCATGTTTTATGGAAAAGTAAGATTTATTATCTTATCACGCCTTTCGCTTACGTCGAGTTTCCTAATTTCATTCTCAGTTTTACCATGTCATCTGGCTTCAGTTGTTCAATGCTCGATTAGCGTTAATACTGGATTAAATTTTAACTGAGGATTCTGGGTCTCTTGGTAAAAGGTGTTTTTGTACTGTCTAGGATTACACGTGGAAATGCACTAGATAGATAGATAGCACTTTATTTAAAGAGGGTGCACAATTACAGTAAATTTGAGAATAACAAAAATACAAAGATCACTCTATAAAAGTTTGAAAACTACTCATTCCTCATCAGAAAATACGATGTTAACCCAAAATAAGCATTCAACAAATAGTAAATCAAAGTAATGCCTAGGCTTAGAGCAGATTTCAATTGAGTGTCGAAAGTTTTCGGTGGTTGCTTTGGTTTTGCGTTTACTTAGCTTTTCTATTGACTATGAAAATGTTTGGTAATCAGTCAGCGAATCAAATTCCTGAGTAAACCATCGTGGTTTTGGTCCGTCACACCATCAATCCACGATTGCGTTTACTTTTCGTCCTGATTGGTTGCTTTCTCGTGCCAGTGAAACCAATCGGTATTCACTTTAGTTCGTGATTGGTTCGTTGTAATTGCTTTAGTTTTGGTTTTACTACAGTCAATAGCCCACTTCCGAGATATGCCTCACTTCCTACAAACAGAGGAATCAATACGAGGCTCCGTGCATAATGCTCAGTCGTTCGTGACAAGACTATAGCACTTCTGTAGATTGTCACGAATGACTGAGCATTATGCACGGAGCCTCGTATTGATTCCTCTGTACGTAGGAAGTGAGGCATATATCGGAAGTGGGCTATTGAAACCTGCTCTAATCCTTAATGCATGTAATTAGTTCTTTCTTTCTTTCTTTCTTTCTTTTCCTTATTGTGTATCCTTTCAGTCTCGACAACTTCGTTTCTACTAAATGAACTCAATCACATTGATTCTTTGTTCTCTTTTCGTACTTTCTTGGGATATTTTTTCACACGAAAAGAGAAACCACACACACGAACTAATCGTACAAATTGTGTTCCACCAGGCGAGTAGTACGACATTTCTACAAGGGAAGGCAAAGGATTTTTACAAGTTCACCAAGTTAGAGGTATGTGGGGTCCAACTCTTTCTTTATACTTTCTTTTATGTCAATAAGTTGTCTTGCCGCAGGTGTGTGTTTGTATTAGCTTTCCAGCCAAGTACCATCTGTTAGGTGACGACTAAACATCTCTCAGTCGAAGTTGTCCTAATCCATAATGACATCATAATGAATATGATAATTATCTTACATCGCATACGTCACAGTAACATTCAATAATTGCACACATACAGTGACGTCACATTAAAACGACGATTGTAATGTTTTATGACGGCGTTTCATAACATTTATTGTTGTACGTTATTATGATGTCACGTGCAGATAATGTTGGAAGCCCCGATTAGTGCTAATCCTGGATTAAGTCTTAACCTGGTTTTCGTTCTCTCAGTAGAAGGTACTTGTTTCCAAATATAGCAAAACAAGTATCAAAGTACTTATTATTTCTCCTCTAGGAATAGGTTTTTGACCTCAAATATGTAATTCACAAGTTAGCAAATCGAACTAGATTGCATATGAATCGAAAATTGTTTTCGTTCCATCTATTATATAAGAAACTAAAAAGGAAATGGAAAAAAAAGAACGACTCATATTTTCCTCCGCTCCAAACGTAAGTAATTTTCACGTAAAAATGGTGCCAGGAGACTGGGACGAGTTTGTTATCTCTGACGTCACACGGTTTTCACAAGTCTGACACACGTTGTTTTACAATGGTTGTTAGGCACAATAGTTATACGATTCTTCGTTTTTGGTTAATTTTCATTCTAAAGATGTCTGATCGAAGGTCCGCCATTTTTTAAATCTACAGTTAGCCACATGTGCAAACCGTGTGACGTCACTTCCGGAAATTTGGCAGCACGGGAAATTTAACCGTTTTGAAAGCGAAATGGCCAAAGTTTATCCAACGAGAAATTTTGTTTAGATTCATATGCACTTTAATCCTTGATTAGATTAATCCGGCTTCGAATATCCGGACCCTGGTGTCATAATAAACATGAAAACAATAAGTGCTTACGCGATAATGACGTCACGTCAAAACTATTGTCATACATCATAACGATGTCATGTGAAATTAATTACCTTTGCTATAATGACGTCACATGAAAACAGTTATTGCCGTACGTCATAATGACGTCATATGAAGAACATAATTGTCTGGTGTCGCAATGACGTCATGTGAGAACAATAACTACCTTACGCCATAATGATGTCATGTGAAAACATTTATCGTCGTACGTCATAATGACGTCATAAAGATAAATGTTCCGTGTCATAATGACGTCACGTGACAACAATATTTACTTTGTCATAATGACGTCACGTGAAAACATCGGCGTGCGTCAATGACGTCACGTGAAATTCAACATCCATGCTCGAGGGTCCAGTCGGTTGCTTTTCCAGTGCTCCTAAAGTCCTCAGGAATGTTTGTTTGTTCGATGAATTGCGTTCTAGACAAAATAAATTTACCAAGGCAATTATGAAATAGATCATTCTGTGCTTGTTTTTCTAGGAACATGTTTCGTCGATCAGTAGTTCAAGAGGTTATTACACGGAAAGTTGTGTAATACGGCTGGGTATTTTAAGAATCTTTACTTTTTTCGAGCCTGAAAGGCGGGTAAAAATATAATTGACGAGTAAAAATTCCCAGCCGTATTACATAACTTTCCGTGCAATAAATTGTTTATTATAAGACAGCTAACACGGTAAAAAGCGTACTTTCACTTACACACATGTACCCTACAGCTCTGTTTGAAGAGAGTAGAAACTATCAGTTGAAACCAGATATCGGGGCCGCGGCGCGCGTGGGCTGAAAATGTTATTTTTGCGCGCTAAAAGCTGATTGGCTATTACTCACACAGCCCCATTTTGATTGGCTCGCACCTTTACAAAACCTTTAAAGTGTTGAATAAACCTGTAGAAATCTGTTCGTGACCCATGTAATATGCTCGCATTTTTGCACTCGAAAACGCCAAGTCGTATAATAATGTTGGTATTTTTCAGTGTGACGGGGTTAATTTAACAGATAAACTGCAGGATATTAAACCGATGTGTCTTCTTTTTCTCAATATCTCCAAGTAAGTACATAGTATACCTCGTGATGTAAACCTATTGGATTCATCCGAGGTCAATATGGCAAAAACATTGAAGTCTTCAATATTGGGCGAGACCGAAGGTCATTGACTTTAATGCTTCCATAATGGGCGAGGATGAATCCTATAAGTGTTTTATTATACTGAACAAATATTTCTGCCATCAATAAACACAATGAACGGATGAAGAACTCACTCGCTCGTGCAAACTGTTTCGATAGGTATATGATGTAACTGTGTTCTACATGGCAAAATATTGGGCTGGCACGTGACCCTAATACACACATTTGATTGGGGGATTGTTTGTAAGGTATAATAATTAACAATTATTCACTGAAGTGGAGATATTTACCGAGCCGCTTCGGCGAGGTAAATATCCACCACTAATTCACCAACACCGAGGTGAATAATTGTTTTAGTATATAACACACTGCAGGTGAATAGACAGCACCAAATAGTTATCTTATTTTCTGTCAAATGGACAAAAACTCGCGCGAGATGATCGCTGCTTTGCTCGGAGGTGAATATGAAATGATATTCACTGTTTGAGTAGCCAATCAGAGCGTGCAAAAAGTGATATTCACTGGTGTGGTGTATACTAAAGAAGAATGTTGTTACTTTGACAGCTAGTCTGTTGTCCTTTTTGATCGCTTACATATTTGTATTAATAACTTAATCTATGTTTGCGTTCCAGATACAGTGCGGGGACATCGCCCTGGGGAAATCCAGGAAGAGATAATGTAAGAGATGATGAAAATCATTGAACAAATAAGTCCTTATCTTTACAGTTTGACTACTGAAACCAGGGCCACTTAAACAACGAGAGCTAAACACATTGCAAAATAAAATCAAGGCATTCCTAAGTACAGATCTTAGCATATCCACGCGATTTTCTTCATTCAAAATTTTCGTTTTTCTGGATCGAAGCCCGAGCAAGTTGAAATGCTATTGTCTTGTACTCGACACTGATTGGTTCAAATAACCGCAAGTTGAAATGCTATTGTCTTGTACTCGACACTGATTGGTTCAAATAACCGCAAGTTGGAATGCTATTGTCTTGTACTCGACACTGATTGGTTCAAATAACCGTAAGTTGAAATGCTATTGTCTTGTACTCGACACTGATTGGTTCAAATAACTGTAAGTTGAAATGCTATTGTCTTGTACTCGACACTGATTGGTTCAAATAACCGTAAGTTGAAATGCTATTGTCTTGTATTTGTCACTGATTGGCTCAAGTAACCGTAATTTGGAATGCTTTGTTTTTGTTCTGCAATGTGATTGGTTCTCGTTGGTTAAGTGGTCCCGCATGATTGACGCTTGACCTAATATTGTACTTATATCAATTATAACATAACCACAATAAAACGTACTCCCATTGGCTAATAGCCATGATCACAATAACACATGCGCTCTTATTGGCTAATAGTTCTGATCATTATAATACATGTGCTCCCATTGGCTGATAGCCATTGATCATTTGCTCACGGATTGAACACTCGTGCCGTATGTCTTTAAATGATCAAAGCAGTGCTATAAAGAAAACTGTG
This sequence comes from Actinernus sp. WN-2022, assembly GCA_030867875.1. Lineage (NCBI taxonomy): Eukaryota > Metazoa > Cnidaria > Anthozoa > Actiniaria > Actinernidae > Actinernus > Actinernus sp. WN-2022. The sequence continues at coordinate 62,183,773 of JAOWCC010000577.1, read as the reverse complement.
GATATACAGCTTTGCGTCCATCACCTTTGCCTCCAGCAACCCATTCTCTTCTTAGTTGCTAACCTTGACCTCGATAGAAGCATGCTGCGCATTAAGTAATGCTCCAGCTAAGAATGATAGCACTGAACGGCAAGGCATGTAAATAGGTGTTAATTTCTATCCTTTCTCGTAATTTAATTGGTGATACTCATAAAATTCAATAGAAAACTATCGAAATAATACAGTTTCATTCGATAATTTTTAAAGTGTATATATGGTCAAATATTTTTATCATTAATATCGATTCTACATCAAGTGAATAGTTGAATAGTAAAATATTTATTGATTTGAGTGTTGTGTCTATGAGTTATAGATGTTTCTATTTCCGATATGCTAATGATGTGACGTAAATATGACGTGACGTAAATATGACGTGAATTCGGGAATTTCTTTTCATTTCTTTTTCCTTGTGAATGAAACCGTTTACTGAATTTGATAAAATATTTGGTAGAATCACTGATATAACCTTCAAATATAACAGATGTTTACAAAAGCTCATTTATCTCTACCAGTATGTTTTTGTATAATAAATGAAGACCGAATTTACATCACCGGCTTGAATATATTATAAATATAAACCTCTAAAACTCATGGATGCAACACTCACATCGAGAAATATTCTACTATTCACTTGATGTAGAATCGGTATTAATGATACAAATATTAGACCTGATATACACTTTAAAGTTTTAATTTATTTTTGATCAAACTAACTGGTTTAATTTCGAAGAATATGTGGGGAAAGTTCTCAAATTTACGATTGAAAGATCTTTTGTTTTCTCCCGTTCTGATTGGCTGAATAGTAAAAACAGTAAAAAGAGTCAACAGTATAAAAATACTATATTGTCTGGGTGAAGTATTCGACTGTTGACATCCCTTCAAAAACTCATGAATAATTAATGAGCATTTTGTCCAATCAGATGAAACAAATCAGTCACGTGCATGCTCCTTTATACCTGATAACATCTCATCATTCTAAAAAGCCCACGGAGGGATTTGAATTCTGTCCCAGGGGGGAACGGGGTTAATGATTGAGACAATGGATAAGCACCTTCCAGCTCTTGGAATTCCTATTGATGTTTCAGCTTTCTCATTGAATTGCTAATTACGATGAACGTTTTATATAAAGAATACTAACGAACATGAAATTTTATATAAAGTTTCATCCTAATTAAGAATTCACTGATAAAGGCCCAAAGATAGCAAAAGGTACACGGAACATAAGGTACCTAGATAATACATTTTGCATTAAATTTACTAATATCAGCAGACTACCGAGATACACAGATAATATTTTTTAAATGAAGTTATCCAACTACCATTACTTGTTTACCGAGCCACTGTTTATTTCCAATTATTAAACCAAACTCAAAGCCGTAAAATAATAAAAACGTGGATTAAACTTACAAACATCCTCTTCATATCTGCCGTTATGTCGGTCACATCGATTTCCAAGTCTTGAACTTTATCGATGTCACACACGTCACCAAATCCTTCAAGTGCAGGTTATTCTTGCCCTAGCTTGTTCTTTGCCACACAATGCTTTCAGCATTGCGAAACGCCGCTTCAAACAACATAGTATAGAAATTTCTTCATGTCATTCCCTTGAGATGTTCGTAATCTCAGGCAGTTCAATGGTTCATTAAGTAACCGTTAAGATTTTGAAGCCGTTTAATAAACTCACAGCACGTGTTTTATCAGGTCTAAAACTCGGGCTGCGCCCTCGAGTTTTAAACCTGATACAACACTGCTGCTCGTTTGTTAATCAGTACATACGACACTTAAGGCAACTTCAAGTGAAATCGTATGTGGGGATATGGCCATTGCCGCAACCTATTTTCTTTTGCTATAGCACTTAGCTGAATCATTACTTAACTTCTTTAACGATTTCTTCAGTGGCATGATGTGACTCTGTGCTTCTTGTTTCAGGATTTTTTACCTCAGAGAAGTGACGATGGCTTCATCGAAGTCTTAGGCTTAACATCTGCTACTCTAGTGAGTTTAACATGCCATTATTTCTGTGACACTGCAACTGATATCCTGTTACATCAATTGATGATGATAATGATGATAACGACGACTGGCGCCCGACGTCTGGCATCCGCCGCCGACTGACGACGTCGACGATGACTGATTGATGGCGGTTGTGACTTATGAACGTGCCAATGTACTGAGCGTTTTCAGCTAAATAACACACCACAGATTATTATGCGGAGTGTCAACGTTGTTCAACGGAAGAGTGAATGCCATGTCTGAAAATATGGGTTTGCCCTTGTGCTTTGTGAAAGCCCCAGGGTAAAATATAAACGAGACTGCCAGTTTTTTTTTAAAGTTCAGATTTCATCCGTGAGAAAATCTACTTAGTCGAAAAATGAATTGTTTCGTGTACTTTACTCAGTTTGTAATGCTGAACTTTGTTCTTGTCTTGTGAGGAAATGTTATACGGTGCTTGGGCGCCATTGTGGATATTCCTATTCCAGTATAGGAATAACACAATACGCGGAATACTAATTCCCTAAAGGACAGATATTCCGAAAACGGAATGATCTTGACGGAGGTAACCTGGAAACTAACGTAGAAGGAAGTGACGTTTTTTTCGGACGGACGCGCGCGTGCCACAGGTGTCCCAGCAAAAATTCCCAAAAGAACGTCATTTTGCCTCTTCCTAGTAAACCGCTGTCTAGTTGATTCTGTTGATTCCGAAAATGGAATAGGTCCAAAAGAACACAATTATTTAACAAATAGATTCCATTCCGTGCCGTATCTCTGTTCTCTTTTAGATGCACAGATGACGTCACAACGTGAGGAGAACAAAGAAGTACGCCACGAGACGCAGTCGAGTAACTGATGTTCTCTTCACGTTATGACGTCATATCTGTGCATTTATAAGAGGACAGACGCACGGCGGAATGGAATCTATTTGTTTTATATAATAATCGCAAATTAAAAACTATGAAAATATCCGGATAACAACTAGTTGAGAACTTGGTTGCGCGCGCTCATGACGTCATCCATGTGTGTGTCCTGTAATAACACACGGCTCTTGACCAATCAGAGCTTACGGACTGATTATTATATAACATCTATTCCGGCTGTTCTTATTCTGGAATAGTGCCAAAAGAACGCACCCATAGAAATCTGATTTTCTCTATATTGTTTTAGGCTACTACAAGAGTAGGAGGTCACGGGGAGCGTATTGCACAGTGTAGAGAGGCCATGCTCGTCACCAGCAAGTCTATACCCATGCAAGTCGATGGAGGTACAATGCATCTCGTCGCATCAACGTTATTGTTTTGCTTGCTTTTGTGTTGTCTATTTGCGTGATTCGAAAGCAGGCTTGACTGCTAGCAAGAACCTTCTATTCCGCTAATTTCTACATAATCATGGTTCAAGATGGCTAACCATGACATTACATGGTTCGACATGGCCTATACCACTCTAACATACGACTACATTGTATAAGCCGAGAACTCACCGAATACGAGACCGTATTTCGTGTAGTTACGTTAAAATGGTTTCCCGTCACCATGGTAACTCCCAATTCTCGAGCGGTTATTATCATTGCAGAATTTAAATAATAAACAACTTATTAGTCGGTTAAGCATGTAACACGGCTGTATGTTTACTCGTCATCCGTATTGTTGCTCACCTTTAGTGACTCGTAAAAAAAAAACAGCTGTATTAGATGCTTAGCTAACTAATAACCTCTATATTATATTGTTGAGGAGGAAGACGTTAAAATTGCAAGAGAACCTTAGTAATATATGTGTGACTTCTTACAACTATCATCTTATCTTTCAATTTTGTTAAATTAAAAATCGTTAGTATTATATGAATTTTTATTTTCTCTCTGCGAGTTACCTCACTCACTCACTCACTGGTTCTTCATCTTTAGAGCCGTGCCGTCTTCTACCTTCGAAGATCAGAATATCAACAAGAAACCAAGTTGATATGATACAGAAGGTTAAGGTATAGTTTATTCCACGTCCTGACCTTGTTCCCTTTTCTCTGTTATCTTATGGCTACAGAGAGAGCAGCGCACCTGATTAGACATGACTGGTTTCTCATATGAACTGTCAATAAATGAATGTACGAAATGGCCATAGACTGTTAGCAAGTCCCTTCTACTGCACATTCTTTTAGAATGGCTAAACATGGTTCCAGATGGTTAACGATGCCTAGACATGTTACGCATAGTTCGCTGGGTCTGGTCTGTAAGTAGGGACGTCTGTAATAGCGAATTTAAGATACGACGACTACGGACTACGGTTGGACGTGCCTAGCGATCGGCTAGAGTACTGGGCCGAGTACGCAACGAATGACGCGAAAATTTCAACATTTTGGCGAGACTGAGCTGAAGCCATCGCATTGCCGACCGAATTGACCCAAAATTCCCACATAAGCTATGCCCCAAAACGCTGTAAATTCGAACAGAAAGCAATTTATTGTGTATTTTAAAGGTTAGCTATTGAAATATCCAAAATAGTGGTGAATTTCTTACATTAAATCCGACTAACGTACTCTGTTGTGGTGACTACGAAAAACACGCCGACTTCACCGTCGTCGACTCGCTACGGTACAATGAAACCAACACGAGTGTCTCGTTCCAGTCCTTTATTGGCACGCGTCCGTAGTCGTAGACCGTAGTCATCGTATCTTAAATTCCCTACTTACAGACACAGCCAACTACGTGTACCATGTGTAGTCATCGTTAGCCATCGGGAACCATGAGTAGTATAGTCGGCGTCAATTAAATACCACTTTTTCTTGTACAACAAAACTCAAAAGGTTGTGAATGTTATGGACGCCTTGTTTTCTTGCACAAGGGGCGTCATAAAGTGAATTCAGAAATCCACTTCATAACGCCCCTTGTGCAAGAAAAAAGGCGTCCATAACATTCACAACCTTTTGAGTTTCGTTGCACAAGAAAAAGTTGTATTTAATTGACGCCGACTATACTACTATGGGGTAACTAAGGGTCATTCAAAGTGTCACTAGACATTCTTGTACGTAAAATCCAACTTGATAATCCTATTAGAGATATGATTACATATAGTTATATCGATCTCTTCCACTATGGATTATATATCGTGCCTCCCTCTAGAAATTCTGACTAAGATCGTAGAGCATGCAGATCCTTGGGCATTCGCAAGCCTCTCAAGGACATCGAAACGCCTAAACGGTGCTGCATCTCTCGCGCGCTACAAAAACGTAGACCAAAGGTTCCGTAAACTAGCACTATGCTTTGGTTTGAGGTCTACTCATAGTGACGACGATCGAGACGAATTGGCTCGAACTTTCGGTATTTCCGCAAGCTCCATTGACGACAGCTTTTCTCTTCTCTACGCCAGCGAATATGGTGATCTTAATGCTGTTAAGTGGCTCATCAAGCACTTACGTTTCGATAGGATGGATAAACACGCCAATCACGTTCTACGCGCTGCCCTTGAGCATGGTCATCTTGGTATCGCTAAGCGGCTCATTAAGCACTTCCAGTTCACCAAAGAGGATAAGGCCGTCAGTTTTGCTATATTAGGTGCCAGTAGGAATGGTCATCTTAATAACGTTAAGTGGCTCATGCGACGTTTTCAGATAACCCTAGAGTATGAATGCATTGATCTTGCTATAGAATACGCCTGTAACAATGGTCATCTTGATATCGCTAAATGGTTCGTTAAGTGGCAGTACTCCCAGCTCACAGAGGACGAAAGGGTTGTACTACGCAACTACATGGATGCTCATTCTGCCACGTAGGAAGCCAAAGTGTCACTAGACATTCGCGCACCTAAAAAATCCAAACTTGAAGTATATGTTAAAGGAATGATTATTATACTGTATATTACCACTAAATGGTATTAGTATATATTCTTTATTCCACAATACTAGCTTACGTTGTTATCTTAGTACGCATTAACACCATACAGATCGAACATGTCGAAGAAGAACTCAAATGTAGACGCCGCAATAACTTGTGATTGGTTGATGAGAGGGAAGGACTCAAAATGTCCAAAGAAGATTTCGAAGACAACGAAGTTCTGTTCCCAGCATAACTACCAAATCTCAAAAGGCTGTGCCCCATACGTACCATGCTCGAAGTGCGGTAAAGGATGTCGTACTGATTACGAGCTTTGCTCAGGATGTGACCGTCTCACCATCAAGGTGAAGTCTTCCGGTGTCTATATAAGACGCGCTAAGAAGTCCAGCAAGAAGCTAGAGGATCCAAGAAAGGAGGAGCCAAACATGGTGGAACCGGAGGTAGCATTGCCCGCTGAATCAAGAGTGCTGGAACCAGTGGAAGGTCTTGGAGAGTCTCTCAACCATGCGCTCAACGAGGTGTTGGCTGCCTTGAGGAACGAGAAGGACGCTTAGGAATAGCCACGAAAAAAGAAAAAAGGAAGAATGAAGAAGGTCGTTGCGTGGCCCTCTTCATTCCTCTTCTTTTTTTTTTCTATTGAACGTACGACATCTATAGTTGTATCATGGACGAGCTAGTCAGATTGTTTGGTCCTGGAATTTGTAGAAGCCTGAATATCAAACCACAAGTGGAACGTATTAACACCAGTGAAACATGTCCTGATTGTCTCTGCCCCTTTGAAATACAAGGAACGGAATTCGTGTGTCCCACATGTGGTCTCGTTTCCGAGATTGAACCATGTGAAGAAACGAAGATCGATATTATTACTACTCGACTGCGTATAGTAGGTTCGGACGGGTTTAAGTATCAAAGTGATCTAGACTGCGCAAAACCAAAGCAAAGCGATGATGACATAGAACTGAAACGACGAACGCTCCTACAAGAACTACGAGCATACAACACTATTTACGAACAAAGTTATGATCTATCGTTCCCTATGAACGCGTTAGAAATCGTAGCCGACGCATTCACCCAAGTAATGAAAGTTTGTCTCAAGCGTAGCGATGCTAAGAAAAATATTTTAGCTGCTCTACTCTACCAGGCATGCATACAATGTGGATTCGTCCGATCTAAAGGTGAGGTCGCTCGCTTCATGCAACTAAGAAACGAAGGCATCCATAGTGGAGAGGTCTTCATACGTTCTCTGTGTGACGACGATAAGATTGATGTAGACTTGGATGCTGAGCGCCTAGTTCCTCACATTGCAACGACTTTCCTACAACTAGATCTTGTAGGAGTACCTAGGGACGTTCAACAAATAGTCCACGAGGTCGTTACTAAGGCAATGGAAAACAATATAGGCCCCAAATCAATGCTTAAGACGAAAGTCGTTGGAGCAAGTTACGAGGTGCTACGTCGCTCCGGATCGTCTATGTCTTTTAAGGATGTCGTTAAGCGATGTGGCATATTTGGAAATGCGGTCAAGCGTTTTGTCAAGGAGTTGTCTTCTTACCATTCCCACTTCGAACCAATCTACACTAAGTATGGGCTAACTAGCAGTAGGACTTGGCAAAGTGAAAGTGAGAGCCATGTTCGTTCCTTTCATAGGAAACGTTGATTCTTACATTCCAAGTTTTTCTCGCATTTCCTTTTGCACTTCTTGCTTGAGTTCGGCTCGAACCCGATCCGTGCTTTTTTCACCTATGGAAGCCTTGCGACGAATTTCAGACCTCATGATCTCATACTTATTCGCTTCGTTCAGGATGAGACTGTATTCGGAGTCGGATATATTTTCATCGCGTAAGGCCTTCGATACTAGATCGCGAATCGTATTGATTTTCGCCTTTGCCAACATAGTTGTCTTTTCATGCTTAGAAACCTTCATTCCTAACTTCTTAGCTCCAAGGGTTGTAGATGCTGAAATTAATCCACATAGCCCACCAATAACTCCAAGTGGTAGACCAATCACTATTCCAACCCCAGTCAACGCTGCGCCCAATCCAGATCCAGATAAGATCACAGATAGACCTCCAGTTACCACGGCGATGCCATGAACTATTCCTTGAGAACGTGCATATTTCTTGCGCACACCTTCGTAGTGCCTTTCTTGAACTTCTATGGCCGAAAGTGTGTCTCGGATCGTTTGCAGTCTAAAGTTCTTTCCAGTGTCACTAGCAATCTGTGGATAGATACTTGGTGCTGATGGAAACGGTTGAATCGAGTCGCCTTCCATTGTACGTTATACGTATAGCTTACTCAAGCTTCAACACGTATCGTATCGGGCGACCACGGAAGTTTACCACGTTGCCTTTCTCATCACGAATCGTAAGGCGAAGGCTGCTTTGCATTGTCCCTGGAGCTCGAGTGGTTGTTGGGAGTAGAGAGGCGTATGTCGATTTTGCGAATCTTTCACCTCGGATCTCTATCGTGGCTAGGACTTGTGATCGTTTTCCATCTCGAATTGAAAAGCTGGAATCCACCACATCGCAGTGGACATACACTGTTTCGATATCTTTGAGCACCAGTTCATGAATACCTTTTAGTACTATCAGCTCGCCGTTATCCCTCGCATCTTTATTACATTCGATGCCCAACAGCGTGCAGAGATTTTCACTTAATTGGATTGGTTTCTTGACTTCTAGGGTCCAAGCCTCTGTAGGTACAGGTTTCGCGAATTTCACAATGCCAGCATCAATTGCAGGTTTAAAGTATGGTTGGATGCTTGCCATATCGTGATGCCCCATAGCGATATTGTATGGGAACCCCACACCTTCTTTATTCCACCACGAGAACGAAGCCTTCGTTTCTAGGTTCCACCAACTGTTCTCAAAAGTGACCTCAACTAGCGAAATATTATTGATAAGAATTGGATCGTCGAAGTAGACAGTATGGTCGGCCAATGTTGTGGTGATATATAAGAGAACCATCTTATATGTTGAAGGTATAACTATATATATGTATAGCTTCAACATGAGGAGGTCTGGAGGTCTTTTCAGTTACCATTACGGAGGGAAAGACGAAGAGGAAGAGGTCCCAACACCGAATGCTAACATAAGGTCAAAGGCTGAGAATCAAGCTAGGAGAGAGAATCAAGCTCGGATAGATAGAAAAGATGTGGAAAGTAGAGAGGTTGCAACCTTGAATGCCAATCTGTTGGTGAAGTTCAAGAAAAGATATCCACATGCAGAGCTTCACAAGTTCTATGTCTCTACGGAAGTGAACGGTCCAGGCAAATATTCGACGAGTATTTGGTTTCGAGATGGAGATTCTAGCTATGTCATTTACGGCAATGATGTCTCAAAGTTACCTGCAGTCACTCAAAGACGCATCGATGACGCATTGTGGGATGTGCATAAAGGTTTCCCATCTACGTTGACCCTAGATAGGAGTGCGAAATATCCTATTACGGCAGTTCCTTCTACTGGACCGGCACAAGATATCGATCTCACTAATCTATGGATATATGTCGCCCCCAACGAAAAACCTTTCAAAGCAGGCGTTCCAAATATATTCAAGGAGACCGTCGTAAAGCATATGACAGCAAATGAGTCCTACCATTGGTTACAGGGTCCAGATTTCAAATACTGGCCTCAACAATTGAATTTCGCAACGTGGTGTGCGACTTCTGGATGTGGAGTGTCATTGCTTGATCCTATTTTCAAAACGTATCCACCAGTCGTTCAGGGGTTCCTACGATTCCATGTTTATTTCACGATACGAAGAATTCTACGTGAACTTGGTGGTACTCATGGAGTTCCTTTACCTGGTAACTCTAATTTCAAGCAAATGGATAACCCCTATAACAAATCAGCTCTTGAGAAATTGTGCATCGAATTTGGTATATCTAGAACACCAGATTTCCGATGGCACGGAGGTAGGAATAATGGACTAGGAGATATATTCCTTTTGTACCCAGGTTGGAGAGGATACGTAAACGTCCATGGAGACCGAAGCTATGACAAAGGTGCAACCACATGGCCTCAGAAATATAATTTATTTGCAGACCAAGGAGGTAAGGAGGATCAGGGCAATATTGTGGCCTTCATTAGGAACGATGAACATGAAGGAAAGCAATACAATTGGTTTACACCACCAATCGGAAAGGGTTTGACAGATGCTGGATTGGGTAGGTTGAATAGATCTGTCGAGGCTTTTGGACATTGCGTACTTGGTGCACAAGCCGACTTGAACGAATCCATCATAGGTAGCCATAACGTCAAAGAAAAGTTTAAGAGCTTAGTCGAAGCTGCTATTCTCGAAAACGATTTAGTGGCGAGCTACAAAAACTATCTTACTGCTATAACGGCAACACATAAGAGGCTCGATCTAGCGATAGCTATAGGCGTACGATTATTGCCAAGCGATCTAGAGTACTCTCTTAGTGAGAAAGATGGTTATAAGAATCCAATCCCGAAAGCTACGAAAGATATGGTGCTAGGCACTAACGACATCAATGTAGAAGGCAAAGGACACTCACCTCTTCTTATGGAAGGATCATCAGATAAGAAATCGTTGCCGCATCTCGAGACGCACAAGAAACAAGTTCCTGTACTAAAGGCTGTCACGCACAAGAAACAAGATCCCGTACAAAAGGCTGCCCCACAACATGAGATCAATCTCGCAGTGACATCCATTGCCGCAGCTGGAATTGCATGGATGTTGTTTCGTTAACGTCGTTTGTATTGCTCTATCGTGATCACCACTATTGCTACGATGAATAACCAAACGTTCTGCGCTAGTACTCCCAGAGCTTTACCAGCCATAGTAAATATGAAACTCGCAATCGATCCAATCATTCCAGGTAGGATCTGTCCAAGTTTCTTTCCCATTTCTTTCAACAACCCCCCAGTCGTTTGCAATCCCTTCTTTACTGCATCTGCTGCTTTATCAATACCAGTCTTTATTGGTTTCGGTACGGATTTCGACAACAGGGAAACTATCGTACTAACGATAGCGCCAATAGAAGTTACCACTGCAAGAACGGTCATTCCATGCTTTCTGAAAATGTATTTGATCCTTTCACGTAGCGACATACGTTCTAGTATGGCTTCTTCTTGACGTTCGAGTAATTCTATTTCGTTATGGATGTGTACTTTCTCTTCCTTAGCCGCTTCCTTCTGGTCCTCAGTTGACGTTGAGTCTAGAAGTATACTATCTTCTACTTTGAGATGTTCGGCGGCCTTTTCTTGACCTTGGATGACTTGTTCTGCTCTTTCTGCATCCGTAGGACCTAGGGCAAATTTGAGATCTTTACCCATACTTTGATATCTTTCGCCCTTCACTGTGGTCAAAGGTATGGGCTTCTCTTTACTTCCAAGTGCGTGAAGGTAGATTCTACCCCGTTCCTTATCGGCATCCCATACTTTAGTTATCTCAAGGTCTCCACGAAGCCCTACATCCGCATAGTGTTCCCATACAGCATCGAATAACATTTGTTTCGTTCTATCCGATATGCCTGTTTCGAAGAATACGTGGCGATCGCTAAATTTAGGCCGTTCGATTCTATCCTCATCCAGCAATTCACTAAGCTCTCCATCTGTCAATGACGTTTCCTGATACTTCGGTCGAGCACCTTCTTCATTATAATTGCGTCTAGTTTTCAGGTTGAGTGATTCACTAGGATCCACATTCGTAGAGTCTGACGCCAATTTCCGTGTTTCTTCATTGACAGTATCATCGTTGTCGTAGTCTCTTCCTCTTTCAGCTTCATCAGTTCTTTCATCATACCTACCCTCAGAGGCCATGTTAAACATAATTATATATATAGTTATATTCAACATGATCTCATCGAAGTTGGATCCCACACAAGTACGAAGAGAGCCTCATGCACTCAAGGCTCCGCGAGACTTGTATAGGAAAACTTTCACTCGATCATCTGCCAATCCAGGTGAGACTCTATACGTAGAAGTTCCAAAGCTAGCAGAAGATGTAGTACTAGTACCTGGCAGCTTAGCGCTATTGGGCGACATCGTACTATCTGGTGGACATGCGAATAACAGAGTCGTTTCGAACGTTGGACGCTGTTTGGTCATGCGTAGAATCTGTAGGATGGGAGCTGAAACAGTAGAAGACCTTGTCAGGCCAGACCTTCTACAAACATACTCCGACGTATACCTATCTACGCAGGAGAGAGAGTCTAGAATACAACAAGGCATTCAATCAGAGAACTTGAATAAGCTACGCTCGAAAGCTGGTGACGCAAGTACTTCATCTGCTGCAGACAACGCACTCCTAACTGCATGTGGTTCAAAGTATAGGATTCCATTAGATGTTGACATTCTGACACAACATGGAGTTCTATATCCACATGCCTTAGAAAGTACGATTACATTCGAGTTGACTCTAGCGTCTGCCAACGAGGTTGTAATTGGATCGGATACGACGAAGATAGGTACGTACCAACTTACCAACATCCAACTAGAATACGAAGCAATCAGGAACGAAACGCTGGCTAGTAATGCACTTCACAAATATGAAATAGGTGCTGCATTCCTATACAACTACGCTGTTCACTTCAAGACAGTAGATATCGCTAAAACCTCTGATACTTTGATATCTCAAAACGTTAATGTTCCACGACGATCCTTTGCTGGACTACTTCTACTATTCATAGATCCACCTACCATTGGCACGCGAGATAGTGAAGCATTCTCGAATCCAGATATCTTGAAGGTAGAAGTAGATGTCAATGGGATTCCCAACAGACTCTTTCCAAGCGGCATGCTTCCCCTAGATTTCTGGGAGGCTGCAAGAAGCTGGTTTGGTACACCCAATACTTCTATGACTCCAAAGAAGTTCTTTGAAAATAGATTCTCTATTCTAATCGATTGTCGCACAGCAAAAGATTCCACCGTTCATGGTGATGGCTTGGCACAAACCGGCAGTGGAAAGGACATCGACATTCGCATACATAGAACTGCTAAGGGAAGTGGAAATGTGAAAATGCACATCTATGTCCTTGCGGATGCTCAGGTCACGATATTGAACAGATCTCTGCAGAGTATATTATACTGATGGATTCTCTCGTAGAGCACGTGCCGTTCAATGCACTCATAGTCGGTCCAACGAATTGTGGGAAGACTGCGTTTCTCATAGAACAACTTCGTGGAGCATTTCGTGGTAAGTTCGATTACATAGTACTGATTTGTCCTACGTATGCCCACAACAAAACTTATCGTGGATTTGCAAATCGAGATCCTCGTTTCTTCGTCATATCACCACCGCAGGATGCCATCGATGCTACTTTGAGTATTTGCGCAACATTTTGGTCAGGTACCAATACTCTATTGATTCTTGACGATTGCGCCGCATCGAAGGACGTAAAGAAACGAACTGACAAGCTAGTGGACTTAGCCTTTTCTGCACGACATATAGGGATTTCCGTTTGGGTGCTGTCCCAACAACTAACGAGCATATGTAAACCCTTCCGTGAGAACGTAGCTATCGTAGTAGCGTTCCATACAGCATCGGCCGTAGATGGTAAAAAGATATTTGAGGATTATGGAGGCTCTCAAGAATGTAAAGAGTTACGAATGATACTTGGATCCCATAAGTTTGCTCGCATGTGCTTCTGTCTCCGTCATCCTTTCGAGGTAGTGTTAGAGCTCCCAGCATCTATAACATATTATGACTGATAAGGAAATACTCGAGATATTCGGTGAGGACGTAACAGGTCCACCACCAACCGATCTAGACGTTACGTCAGACAATCGTGAATCACTTTCGATCTTAGCCGCAACAGGCGTAACGAAAGAATACTTAGGTAAGAACTTTTCTCTAGGAGACATCTCTAGACTTCCTGAGAAAGAAGTAGACAAGTTGCATAGGAGGTATCAGGCCGTTCTAGCTAAGCAAGTAACGAAAGGCTTAGTCGACGGTGTGACACGTCTAGCTACCCGCCTAGTTGCCTACCTAGTACCAATAGATTCTCAAGAAGCCCTGATCAAGGACCTACAAGAAGACCCTCTAGTCCGCAACGAAATCAGTGCTGCGACTGGCCTACTATCGCTCAAAGCCGGTCGCCTTGTAGCTCTAGCTAGCGTCCTATTCCACATATCTGGTCACGTAGTCATTCCTGGTACAACTGTTGAACCTTCACATATACCTACTATATCGAAGCAAGATGGAAGGACAGACGGATCAGATAACTGCGAATCCTCCGACGACTGCACCAACTAAGATAAAAAACCCAAAGCGCGTCGCAGCTGGAAAAGCACTAGCGTTAAGCAACAAACTCGCTAAAGAAGCTCAAAAGAGAGAGTTGATGCGCGAAAGCGAATCATGTAAAGAAGTCGACGTAGAGAAAGGTCGGTTCGAAAGCCTGACTATCCTCGCAGTCATTGGTACTGGCGCTACATTGTTTGGCACGTACTTTGCGTACAAGAAGTATGTAGAGGGCAATAAACGTGTTGCCACCGTTAGCACGACACAACCTGCAGCTCCGGCAAAGCCAACGGCACTAGACATGGAGTAACACTTAAAGACTCGAGACCATACTTATATATGTCGAGATGGATAAGGAATTGATGAAGACGGCAACCGATGCATCTATAATCGTTGGACTCGCTTCTGGTATTGGGTGGATCGTAAAAAAGACTACCAAGGAATCTATGCTTAGCGATCCTTCTTCTTCCCTAGTGAATTACGCAAAGTGGACTGTCGTGATACTCGGTAGCTTATACGCAAAGCAATATCTTGAGAAACAAAAGATCATACCGTAATGGCGACGTTAGCAGCTATTGGAATGTCTATTTTCGGCGCTGTTTTGAATGCGACGGCATTTACTGGTGGTGGCATACTAGCTAGAATGCTTGGAAAGAGTGGTGATGTAGATGCAGAACGAGAGAGACACGATAGGGCCGTCGAAAAACTAGAACGCGAAATGAAAGCGTATAGAATCAAACGTCAAAGCTTATATGACTATGCACAAGAGCAGGAAGGTCTTGAACGCAAAGCACACAACGATCAAAGAGATACCAACGAAGCCTTAGTGCGATCCGATAAGTTACGTAAAGAGCTAAAACGGCTCAAAGAGATGAAAGAACCCCGCTTATCTGACTACTACCAACCCTCAAACAATCAGAAGACTGGCGAGTTGCTCTACGTTGGTGGTGGAATGCTAGGTGTTGGATACGCTATTAGTAAATGGATATAGATACTACTACTAGCTACTAGTAAGTTACCTAAGCTACTAGTAAGTTACCTAAGCTACTAGTAAGTTACCCTAAGCTACTGGTGAGTTGCCCTAAGCTACTAGTAAGCTACTAGTAAGTTACCCTAAGCTACTGGTGAGTTGCCCTAAGCTACTAGTGAGTTGCCCTAAGCTACTGGTGAGTTGCCCTAAGCTACTAGCAAGCTACTAGTAAGTTACCTAAGCTACTAGTAAGCTACTTAAGCTACTACTAAGCTACTACTAAAAAAAAAGGAAGAATGAAGAGGGTCACGCAACGACTTTCTTTATTCTTCCTTTTTTTTTTTCATCTGTTGAAGGTTAGAATGTATAGATGTATGATGGATTCTAAACTTGCGAATATCTTCTATGGGCCTATGGGCTATTGGAAAGGTCACACTGCAATTGGCAAGCTATCGGTAGCAGCGAAAGCATCAGAAGACGTGGCTAGGAGTTGGTTGGAAAAGCAATCTATGTGGCAAATATATCTACCACCACCAAAACACATTCCACGACCACATTGGACTGTATCGAAACCAAATGAAGTCCACCAAGCTGATTTGATATTTCTACCACACGATCGTCCTGGCCGTGGAAGGAAACTATATAAGTATGCATTAGTGGTAATCGATGTAGCTTCTCGATACAAAGAAGCCGAACCTTTGGCATCTAAAGATAGTGGTGAAGTTGCTGCGGCATTCGAACGAATCTATAAACGTAGTCCACTAGAATGGCCAAAGACTTTGCAAGTAGATCCTGGTAGAGAATTCATGGGACGTATGTCTGAAACGCTAGAACTACATGGTACGAAAGTTCAACGAGGTGAGGCTGGTAATCATAGAGCGCAAAGTTTTGTTGAAAGAGCAAATAGGACTCTAGCTGAGAGATTATTTGGGTATCAGTATGCACAAGAGATGGTGCTTACTTCGGAAGGATCAGATGAGCGTAGTAGAGAATGGGTAATTCGTTTACCAATGGTTATCAAAGCCATGAACAGTGAGGTGACTCGGTTGACTGGTAAAGAGCCTTCGAATTCTGTAGTGGCGCAACAAGTAGATCTGAAGACTCCTACGTATTCGCGCACCGTTGGATTGAGAGAAGAGCGTCTACCATTCGACGTTCTAGTTCGATATCTTTATGCACCAGGAGAATTGGAAGGAGGTGAAAAACGTAGAGCTACTGATCCTGTGTGGAGTTTGCAGATATACACCATTTCGCGAAGTGTAGTATCTTCTGGACAGCCTGTGCTGTACTACCTTGCGAAGGAGAAGGATGCACCCAAACGTGGATTCGTTCGTGAAGAGCTACAAGTCGTTCCTAGGGATACAGAACTACCACCAAAAGGAATTCTGTTTGTACCTAGACGCTAAACAGCGTACTCTATTGGCTCGGTGTGGATTCCATCGGGAAGAACGCGTCTTTTGTCGTAGTAAGCCGATAGCCCAAGCTTCCGTTGTTCGTAGGTTGCTATGCCTTCTGGCGATAGTCGGAAGCCTCGGTTTTCCGCCATGTCGATACTACCCTGGAGGGCTGCTTTGAATCGTTCCCACGAAATGTCGTTGTGCCGTCTAGACATACCTTTAGCGGAATACTTCTTGCTGCCACCTGTATCGACGTAGTAGGCTTTCGAGCATAGGGCAATGGCGCGATGTCCTTCGAATTCGAGTTTGAAGAGTCCTGGTGTACGACTGCTCCATTCGTCCCAAGCTAGCCATTCATTCCTTTCGGCTTCGAAATCTTCTCGCAGTTCCGGTCTTACAACCTCATCGAGGCTATTTCCCGAGATGGCAATGTAGGCACTGTCTGTGTCCATCTGTATATATTCGAAATCATTGCGATCGATGTACTTGTCGATGAAGTCATAGTAGAACTCAAGCATACGCAGCTTTGCGAGCTGGTACACAGCGATACCTACTTGGAAAGGGCGTTTGATTTGGATCTGGTCCTTTCGGCTCTCGAGTTCATATGCATCACCAATCTCTTCCAGGTCTTCGAACCAAACACTTCGCAATGCTTTGTCCACAACCTTCTCATCTTTTGTATAGGTGACCTTTGTTTGGCGTCCCAAGTCTTCGAGCAACTTTCCATAGGCGCTGTTTCCTAGCAGCTTGAACACATCTGCCAGCAAAGCCTCACCTTTATCTTCATCTCCCATACGACGTGCCTCAGTGACTTGGTCCACGAACCATCCGAAGATTTCTTTGGGTTCGTAGTCTATCGTGCGGTAGACAGCAGTGATCACTGCACCATGATCTACATACCAAAGTAGAAGAGGAGCATAGAGTAGCAACTTCTTTCCAGAGAGACTCCCAACTAGCTTCTTTTCCTCGCTGAGCTTTCTACCTGTCTTTGTGAGGTAGGCCAACATTTCTGGAGGGATTGCTTCTTTGGGGATTTTCTTGTTGTAGAAGAAGGGTGGCATCTCCTCAAATTCCTTCCACAATTTCTTTGGTATCTCGATGTCTACTTCTGCATATCCAAACCACGTTCCACCAAGTAGACATTCAACGAATCCTTCGGTGGCTGGACCTGGATCGTCATAGTGCACAACCTTTTCTTTTCCACAAGGCATTTCGAATTCCATGGTAGAAAGATATAGGGCGTTGGCATCGTATCCAAGAATCTTACGACAAGTCTTAGTTCCTCCCTGATGACTACGAATCTTAGTTTTTCCTGATTCGTGGAGTCTGGTGAACACTATGCTTGGACCTCCCACGACAGCGTCTTTCAGCATGCGGTAGGCTTCCTTACTTGGAGCGTACAGCTCAGCTCCCCTTTCTACACTACCTCGAAGCAGGAACTGTAGTGAGACTCCTGGAATGGACACTGCATCTTTCAGCATGTCTACTCCTTTCTCGTGATAGAAATCTCGCATCTTTTCGAGTGCCTCTAAGAATGGAACTACATCTAGGTCGTTGTAGTATCGTAGCCAGTCTGCAAAGGTTTCCATTCCTTTGTCGAGAAAGGTGCACTCACAGTCTTCGAACTCTGCCATAGATAGTAGATGTTCTCTTTTCAACTTCGAACCCCACTCTGGATAGTCTGGTAATCCAATGTGAGCCAACTTGTCTGGAGAATCGAACCACTCATATGGGAAGAAACTCTTTTGCAACTCACAGCCATAGGCAGCGACCCAACGTTCATAAGAAGTTCCAGGTCCAAGGTAGTTGATCACATCAAGGAAACGGAAATCTGGGGTCAATAGGAACATAGTGGAATTGGCTTTCTTTGCTACCAGGATCTTTGAACAGGTGTCGGCAATGATTCCTACGAAGTGCTTCCTGATCAGATTGAGATCGTACCTGCCAGAGTTGAATCCCACTACTGGAACTTGGCGGATCCATTCGTCGACCTTCGCTTGTTGTTTCTTTGGTAGGGTGTCAAAAGAGAATTCAGGTGTCTTGGGGCAGAACTGTTCTGCAATGACTTCTTGGAGCGCTTTCGCTCTTAGCTGGAGTTCTTCGACAAAGGCTTCGATGAGTTCTTTTGGATTGCGTCGACAGATGTGGGTTGACTTTCGATTGTATGTGTCGGCAATTGATACTGATATGGGAACGTGAACGTTTTCGATGGTCAGGTGGTCCGTTGGTTGTCTTCCTTTTGTCGTGTCGAGATAGGCTTCGAAATCGTAAACTATGAAGTGTGGGTAGACAGTTTGTGTTGGTGTGGGGACTGGTTTGTTTTTCTTCTTTGTGGAGCAGCCCCAAGCTTCCACTACTGTATAACCAGCTCCTTGTAGCTTTGCCGTTCTTTCACAGGTCTTGAGATAGAGCCTCCTTTCCCTAGGGAAGCATTTCGGGCAGCCATGGAAATAGCATCCATGAAATTGAAAGATGGTTTTCGAAATAGGTTCGTAGCCGTCGACCGGCGCTCCTTCTAGCCAATGCTCTCCACCATGCCCACAAGCTGCATGATGAATGTGTTGTCCAATCCTTTTGGTTTCGCGTTCCAACCAGTATAAAGCGCCTTTGCTGGCTGTGCTCTCTGGCCAGAAGGCTTTTTCGTATGCCGACTGAGGTACTGTGATTACTTTTCCAGGGCAAACAATCTTTGTTTCTCCACGCCTGCAACGATCTGCATGACGGTGAAGGTCTGAGGCTTTCGTGAACCGTTGCTTACAATCGTTACATACGTAGATGTGCCCTAGCTTGTTGATGTTCTTGATGTAGAAGGCATGTCCGTCGTATATCCCAATCGTCATCGTATTCTTGTAGTGAGCTGCATGTCGCGTCAGATGCCAAGCGCCGTCCTCCGTGGGTTCATACACCCGAATACCGATTCCAAAGTGTAACTCGACTTCCTCCAGCTGGTCTAAGGAAGTTCTGGGAACGTCTTGTGTGGGTGCTGTCAGGCGATAGAAGTTCTGGGCAAGTTTTCGAGCTTTGACACAACACCTATCTACTCTTGCTCCTTCATGCATGGCAAGGCAGCGCCAAAGACATAGGTTGTCGCCATATCGATCAAGGGCAAGCATTCCTTTCTTAAGGCGAAGCCATTGGGGCAGTGGACCTGTTCCCAACAAAAGCTGACGATCGATCACGACTTTGACATCTACGTAGATCCAACGAACGAAGGCCCATTGGGTATTTGGTCGAGTGATGTTGTCGGGATTCAATCGAGCTGTCTCCTTGCTATTGATCCACTCTTCTGCATCTTCTAGGATGTTCACCCATGGAGAGCCTGGGACAGTCTTGGAGAATAGAATCACGCGTCCGTCATTGACATTTCGAATGCGATAGGTGTAGCTGTATCGCAGGTAAAAGCTGGTGGTTACCTTTGCAACTAACTTTTCCATGATCCTAGGAGTCAAGTCTCCTGCCACACCTTGGAAGAAGCGCCATCGGATAGTACGGCGACCTATCTCCACTCCCTCAAGCATTCCATCTCTCTCCTCTAGAATAGCACCTGCCTCTCGAGCTAGACTCCGTGGAAGTGGTTCACTACGTGGTCTCACCATTCTCCCTTCGATATAACTATATATTACGATAGCTTTAACAGGTACTCGAGTTTGGATTTTTAGGTGTAAGGCTGTTGCAGCGATATAACTATATGTAATTATATCTCTAATAGGATTATCAAGTTGGATTTTATGTACAAGCAATCGATGTCGATATAACTATATGTAATCATATCTCTAATAGGATTATCAAGTTGGATTTTACGTACAAGAATGTCTAGTGACACTTTGAATGACCCTTAGTTACCCCATAGTAGTATAGTCGGCGTCAATTAAATACAACTTTTTCTTGTGCAACGAAACTCAAAAGGTTGTGAATGTTATGGACGCCTTTTTTCTTGCACAAGGGGCGTTATGAAGTGGATTTCTGAATTCACTTTATGACGCCCCTTGTGCAAGAAAACAAGGCGTCCATAACATTCACAACCTTTTGAGTTTTGTTGTACAAGAAAAAGTGGTATTTAATTGACGCCGACTATACTACTCCATGTTTAGCCATTCTAAAACAAAATCGGAATAGAAGTGACTTGCTAGCAGTCTAAAATGGCCAGAGCTGTGAAAGATCTATAAAAGCCGAGTAAACTCTTTCACGTAGCACTACGGTTAACTTAATCTGACATGAGAAGCGCTCAAAACTAGAATTATATTGAATCTTTGTTGTCAATGTGATTTTTTTATTTCCTGACATTCAAATCCCTACTAGTATTTTAAGGGAACTGTCGACCCCCAAATGATTAACTTTATCAGGATGAAAGACAACAATAAATACTCAAATTTATAGTAGAGTATGCTTGGTAGACTGGAGGAGAAATTTAGAGCAACTTGAAATCGGTTCAATGTAACCAAAATCCAGTTTCTAAAATAAGCTTTAATCTAAGCTTTTATCCACTTTAATCTTTGCCATCCTCTCTCGAAAACGTTTGAAAAGCATACCAGGACATTCACATGGTATTTCTCTTCTAACTAGGGTGTTTTTTGTTTGGTTTTTAAGAAACTGGAAGGTTTAATTCGACGGTGCCTCTTTAAATATGATTTTGACAATTCTTTCTTGCAGCGACGCACACTAGGATCTACGGAAAGTTCAGGGTAGGTTGTGTAGATACTCTTTAAACTAGAACTGTTCTTGATTTGACTTTTACTACACGTACTAGTAAGGGGCGGTGGAAGTGCGACGAAGGATTATCGAAAAACCCGAGAGAAGTACTCTGAAAATCGTAACCCACTAAAATTACAATCCCAACAGAAATAAACGTATTTTGTTGTATTTCTCCTCACACAGTTCAATCGCATTTTCGGTCATGTTTTTGTGGAAGGGGAATTTTTGCTCGGATCTTTTTTAAATACTCCCTCCCCCTTCCAAAGGAAAAAAGAATAAGTCCTTTCCTGCTATACCAGTATTGGCATCAGAGATGAGGGCAACGGGCCATTTACACTCACTGTATCAGTCTACCCACACCGAAAACCAACTACCTGAAATTGTCAATAACGTACAGAGGTACGAGGCTTTGGAACAGTCTCGGTAACGATCTAAGGTCAACTGCATCACTTAATAGTTTTAAAATTAATCTTAAAAGAAACACTGAACTACTGTAAATAACTGAATAGAATAAGTTAATTAGTATAAGTTAATTAGTTTTATATTACTATTATTATTATTATTATTAGGGTAGAATAGCGTAGTTATAAGCACGACCACATCAGCAACGCTGTAAATTTATCGTGGGTAAATAAATATTATTATTATTATATTATTATTACCCGGCTGTTTTCAAATGTGGATCTGCTATGGACAGGCAGTAAATATTGAAGATAAACGATGTTAAACCGTGGAAATGTTAAATATTTATCTTCGGATGAATGAGGCTAATGTGTGCGAGACTCATTCCACACACACGCATTACTACATTCATATATTCTCTGTACTCAACGCGCAACTCAAATGTTGATTTTTATGGAGGAAGAAAAACAAGAACCCGGAGAAAAACACTCAGAGCATGAGTGAGAATCAACAAACTCAACTCTCATATGATGCCGCTTCCGGGAATCAATCTCTGGCCACAGCGGTTTTACGTGTTGCGCCACCCAGCTGTATTTCTGCGTGGCCCTGTTATATATAGTAGCTCCATGTGCTATTCACAGTTGAATCTGATCTCCATTGCAGACCCATACCGTGTCCGGAGCCAGTCAAGGTGCAGATTTTCTGTGTCAGCTTTAAAGATTACGAACAGCACTGTTACGACACTGTTAAACTGAGGGAGACTGGTGAGACACATTGTTTTTGCCCTCCAGGCATGTGATCTACTCCATCATTTTAATTAGCTTAGTAAATATTGTAAAATCCCTCATATAAGCCCTGGGCTTATACAAGGGGTAACGAGGGGGCTTATTACGTATAGATATTGGTTATCACATTTAAGGCTCTCCATTGTCTTGCGCTAGATTACATCTCTCAGCTGTACTCCTAAGAAGCCTTAGAGGTATAACCTTAGATCCAATAACAATTTGTCGTTGGAGCCTCCACGTGGTAAAATGTTATCTACCCTTTGTGACAGAGCATTTGCCTCAGCGACCCCTAGCTTATGGAACACTCTGCCCAGGGAAATTAGTCAACTCCAGTCCTTGCCTAGTATTAAGACTTATTATTTGTTTAGACGTACTTATAACTTGTAAAAAGAATTCTCGTGTCCTATATTTACACACATGCATCTTAATTATATTTTATCCAGCAGTTTTATATATTAGACATCCACATTTTAGGTTTTTATTTCATCTGTATACTTCATATATATGTAATGCGCATTTGATCATATGCAGATGAATTTGCGCAGTATAAGTGCTAAATTATTGTAATTACCCGCGCTGAAACGACTCGTTCGCCTCAATTTTCGCGCTTCTGCTCGGTCAGGAAGGAACGCCTGTTACTAGGCGAGAGGGAACTTATAACCCAACACGATCTAGAAGTTAAAGTAATGATTATAATGATTATCATTACTTCTCAAATCGCTTTAAAGTAAGGATAATCATTACTCTAAAACCATTCAAGGATAAAGATAAACATTGGATCACATTCCGAACGGCGGTAGACTGGCTTAGTGTCACGCAGTGGGTTACGAGTTCGAGCCCCAGTAGGACCGCTGGAATAAACGTTCTCTCTCGTTTACCTTCTCTTCTTGTTTACCTTTGAACCCTAGCCCTAGGTGAGTGAGAACCCGTCGTTTACCCATGAATTCGTCCGATGGTTAGGGTTCGTTTTCTGGTTCGGGTTAGTAATGATTATCATTGCTTTAAAGCGCTTTGACAAGTAATTATAATTAGTGGGCAGACTCGTAACCAAGAGGTCGTTTACGTTGACTGAAGGGTTTATAACCAGGATTTTACCGCGCTTATATTTAACAAATAGTTTCCATTCAGTCGTGTTTCTGTCCTCTTATAGATGAACAGATGACGTCACAACGTGAAGAGAACAAAGAAGTGAGCCACGATACGCAGTCGAGTGGTGTAACTGATGTTCTCTTCACGTTATGACGTCATATCTGTGCATCTATAAGATGATAGACGCACGGCATAATGGAATCTATTTGTTTTATATAATAATCGCCAACTAAAAACTATGAAAATATCCGGATCAAAATGAATTGAGAAATTGGTTGCGTGAGCTCATGACGTCATCCATGTTGCTCTAATAACTCACGGCTCTTGACCAATCAGAACGGGCGTTTCGGACTGATTATTATATAAATAGTTCGTGTATTTTACTCAGAAAAGTAGAATTATAAATGTAATCCCTCGATTACAGTAGTCTTGCATATTTGTTTTGTGATTCAGATGTTTCGTTATTGATATTTTTTCTAGCAACCATTCTCGCAACGACCACAATCGAACCAGACGCCGACTTGGAGCAAATGAGGGCGTGGATCGAGAGGTTTACCATAGAAGAAGAGGACGAGGAGGTGAAAAAAAAACGTTTAACACTGTCTGCGTGGTAATATACTATCTTACACGCATGCACCTTTGTGGCGGGAACAGCTCGTTCAAAGGGCATCTTCTTTCCCAGTGCCCTCCTCGACTTGGCAAGTCGAGGAGTCGCTGGGAACCAGGAAGGATCACAGTGGAGGTGTTCCCAGATTCCACAGCGAATCCGCAATTTGGAAAATTATTCGTAAGGCGTCGAGCGCGCGCCGGGAGCCGGAATGGCGCAGGGTTGAGTTTGTTGGTATCTCACCCTTGCCCCGAGGGTTTTTCTCCAGATCTTTCGGTTTTCCTCCCTCCACAAAAACAACATGCTAAATTCCAATTCGATCTATGAATTAGCCGGGTCCTGACTTTGATCAGCCCCTATGGTTGTTTCAAATTTCTTTTTTCTTTGCAACCTCTACTAATACATGTATTTCAATATTTCTCTGTATGTATTTATACCAGTAGAATCAGGCCTCCAAATGACATTTCTTGTCCTACTACTACTAGCTTGTATTAATGTTTGTAACGTATAATTAGCGTGTGTTTTGCCTTGCTTTGCTTCGACCCCAAAAATGTATTTAAACCTACATTTTCTGGGATGCCTTTCTCGATTAGTCTCACACTATTTCAGGCCTCCCAGTGCTCTCAATATTACATTCTACTCGTTTGTATTTATATGACACAATCTAGGGTACAAAATAAAGCTGTTGTTGTTATTCACAGAAGTATTCAAAACGTTTCGAAGGTTAATAGCTTTTAGGATTATAGGCACTTTAAACTGTGAACATTTCCACGAGTTTACCCTTGAGAACACACTAAAATACACTTTACATCCACATGTTTACCCTTGAGAACACACTAAAATACACTTTACATCCACATGTTTACCCTTGAGAACACACTAAAATACACTTTACATCCACGAGTTTACCCTTGAGAACACACTAAAATACACTTTACATCCACATGTTTACCCTTGAGAACACACTAAAATACACTTTACATCCACGAGTTTACCCTTGAGAACACACTAAAATACACTTTACATCCACGAGTTTACCCTTGAGAACACACTAAAATACACTTTACATCCACGAGTTTACCCTTGAGAACACACTAAAATACACTTTACATCCACGAGTTTACCCTTGAGAACACACTAAAACACACTTTATATCCACGAGTTCGCCACTGCGGTGCTATGTTCGATTGAGTGTTGAAAGTAATTGCTTAGATTTTGCGTTTGCTTAGCTTTTCTATTGGCTGTGAAACGTGTTTTGTAGTTATGAGCCAATCAAGATCTAAACTGAAACCAAACATTGCTTTGGTCCGTCACGCAATCGGTGTCCGTTTTAGTTATCCACGATTGTGTTACTCTTCCTCGTGATTGGTTCAAGTTAAATCAATCACAAATTACTTCAGTTCCTGATTGGCTCATTACGTGTGATTGGCTCTTTAATTACTTTGGTTTTACGACGCTCAATTGAAACCGGTACTTTATTTCTCCGTAACAACAGGTCAGTTCTCCGCGGATGATGTATTACGCTAACGGGAAATGCAATTTTGAAGTGACCTGTCAAATCACACAAATCCGGAAGTAACTTGACGTCCTTTTGCGGCAATAAATTTATGCTCTTTCTCTTATCTTTCAGAAAACGTCTTTATCTGATGATTGGTGCTTCCTAGACCGTAAGTCTGAATGTGATGTCAGACGGATTTTAAAACACTTGACAGGTTTTATAAGTGTACGAACCAATTAAAATGGGGCTCTGGAAGTAAGAGCCAACCAGCTTTTAGCGTGTCTCTTTTCGAGTGCCTTTTCGAGAACAGCCATGACTGACGTGTGGTGTTACAACATAAGACGTAACCAATTCATGGGGTGCGATACATGTCATTATCACATACATACTGAGATTTACGAATGGAATCATTCATGCGAAAACCCACTTCACAATTTTCCTTAGCCAATCAGAATCGCGAAACGACTTTTTCACACGTGCGAAAAGCGTTTCGTCCAATCAGAAAACACCTGACAAAACATATCGGGATTTTCAGACTGGACTTGAGATCGGAGGCGCCACTTTCATTCACTACGAAAGTTGGAGGTTTTGACTTCTTTTTTTTTTAATAATGTAATATTGATCTGTAAACAGCCAACTAACGATGTTAAAACTTCCAAGTCAATTGAGGAGTATATTATCGACCAAGAAAACAAAATCACAAGAGCAAAAACTTAGAGAAACAGACGGAAAGTTATTTAAAGAGACAAAGAAGAAGCGAAATTCTACCGAAATAACTCAACAGATATTGAGATGTGAAATCATTCTTAGTGTCAAAAGAAAATACGGCGAAGATTACGAGCTTTCAATCCTTCGTCGAGTGATTTCAACTTCCATAGACCATCGACATTTGAAAAATCGTAAATATTCTGTGAGCAGAGAAAACCTACAATTAGCCGTGGAGATGTCTGAAAACTCGTAGCAAAAAAACTTGGAAAAAGCAGGTATACTAATCTATTGACGATGTACACTTGTTAACTTCATTTGTTGAATCAAAGACAGTTTCATATTGATGTTGGAAACTATTTCAAGGCTGATGTCAGTTTAGAAAGTAAGATTTTCTTTCCATTTTGATTGTATCGAGCATAAATTTTAGTCTACGTTGAGTCGGATACGAAATGCAAAACAAAAAATTGAAAGCTACAAATGTACGTGTTCAATGACAAAACCTAAATAAAACCTGTTTGATATTGGAGAAAAATCTCAGTATGTATGTAATAAACAAATTACAAGATGGAAAGTGCTTTTGTATGGTATTTACACACTTGTTTGTTTTCCAAAACTCACTCGCTCGTACCTCGCTCGTACGTTTTGTGAAAACAAACTCGTGCGTAAATACCATACGCCAGCACTTTCCATTAAGTAATCTCTATTAGCATGGCGTAAGCATGCAATAGATATAAAACTGAAATTACAACGTCTAAATTCGAAATGGGACTTCTCCAAGAGTATCTGTCGTACGACTTCCTTATAAGGATGTACGTGTAGAGGGTCACTGAAGTACACGAGGGAGATCACTGATGTACACACAGGAGACTCATCTGAGTAGTTAATGTTGTCTATCGCCATGAGAATGTTTATCGTTTTGGGGTTGACATTCCCCTTTAACGTGTAGCTCTCTTTTTCCTGACAGCGACGTATCCTGATCGAGTATATAGAGTGGACGTTGCACAGGTAAATTTACCAACATGAGCCTTCCTTACGTACGCTGCCTTAACACCCCAGCTGCAATGGAACAATAATAAGCTAATATTTGAAACACCCAAGCTCACCCCATAGCCTTAAACACAATAGGCCTTTGGCAGGAAGTAGTCACGTGCTGATACATCATTTCAATACCCACAGCCAATAGGGCTGATATAGAGTCAGCAGGTTGCACATATCTGGAGTTAATGTTCGATTGGTGGCTGTTAATTGGGTACGAACAGCTAAAGGGGCTATGTCATGGTGTTGCACATATCTGGAGTCAATGTTCAATTGGTGGCTGTTAATTGGCTACAAACAGTTATCCTCCCTCGATTCTTGATTGAAGAGTATGTCGATACACAGTTGATACATAGTTAGAATGTGATTTTGATGTTAACGAACTGATGCTAAACTAGCTGACATATAATCTCCAGGAGAATATCTACAATGTGGTGGACATCCTGGAGGATGGAGTGTTCGTCGTGGACCTCAAGGAAGGCCGAAAGTGAGTACAGCTACACTTTGAACAGTTAAGCGCTTCGCCTCTCACCTCTGTGGCCCAGGTTCGAATCCCGGACGCGGCGCCATATGTGAGTTGAGTTTGTTAGTATCTCGCCCTTGCTCCGAGGGTTTTTCTCCGGGTTCTCCAGTTTTCCTCCCTCCGCAAAAACCAACACGCTAAATTCCAATTCGATCTGTGGATTAGCCGGGACCTGGCTTTGATCAGCCCCCATGGTTGTTTCAGGTCTCGTTAGAAATTCAGAATAACTGTAAAAGTGGTTTGTCACCCATGTAGTAAAAGATGACAGCATTACATGTGATCACAATTCACAGTTCGGAAAATGATAGTGGCTTGTACTTTTACCTACGAACCTTTGCATGTGGAAAACATTAAATTGCTTACAAAATCGCGATAGAGATATAACCCAGACACTATTACCTAAGAGAATACTGACATGGTTTATGTTATTTTGACTTTATTAGACCCCCAAGGCAGAGTTCCCACTAGTTTTCAAAAATCAGGGTCACTAGGACCCACTCTTCCCTTTATGTAGGACGACACGAATGTTTACCAAAAATACAATACAACACAATACAATTCAATACGACAATAGAACGCAACACAATACAATACCATAGAATACAATTTGGTAGCAATCGTGTCGTCCTACATGAAGGGATGGCCTAGTTGCCATTTTGACGGACTATCAGCTGTTCAAAATGGCGGGTCAACAACTGATGCGTGAAATGTATTCTGGGAAGGCCCAGTGTCTGTACGTCCCAGGGACGCACAGGGCCCCCAAGTCGTGCGTCCTTTTCCATTTTTGTGCGTCAAATACGCACGATAGTGCGTTAATGGGAACTCTGCCCAAGGTATTGTGGTTCGATTGTACAGCTGCCATCTTTTCTTCCATATGGTGGATTGTTTGCGAACCTAACGAATTCATTATTCCACAGCCCCCCTCCCCCCTCCCCCCTTAGTTACTGTTTCTATGTCCCACAAGCCGTAAACTCGTGAAAATTGAAAAAAATAATTTTCTGAATGATTTATCGATTTCCTTTCTTTGCTGAATTTCTTAAATCTTGGCGCTTCTAAGAACTGTTCTTTCGGGATTAATTATGCATTCTAGCAGTGATTTTGTTAAAGTGAATGCGATGAGTCCTCCATAAACACATATTGGCTGATACCAAAACAATGAGTTCTGAGACCAAAAATATGGAATCTCTGAGCAATTTTAGAACTAATTTATTGTTGGTGTCCTCGTGCATGTCGCCGGGATGCAAGACGTAATAAAGTTTGTCCTGGTAGATGCAGTGGAAATTCCTTGAAACTTTACAAGGAAATTTATCTATGTTGTTACTCAGTGTTTTTGCTGGTTATCAAATGCGTTGCGTTACAGACCTCAAGAATCGGGCAGTGAACCACCCTCGCCCCAAACCCCCAGTTGTCCAATGCTACCACTGACGTCATCACAGGATTCTGTTCACACGGATGAACAAGAGAGTGTAGATGACATCTTACAGACTTCTCTCATCACGCCGTTCACACCAACAGGGTAGGATTTGGGTGTGTCTCCATTTTCACGACGTATATGGCCGCGCGGAGATACTAAAATAGATACTAAATAGAAGATTACAGGATATTGCAACGAGTATGTTTAAGGTGAAGCATGGGCTGTGTCCATCATATATTTGTAATTCATTTAGACGCAATAATTCTAGATATAATGCACGCAATAAGGATTTCATTATACCTAGTTTTCAGACAATAACATATGGCAAACATTAAGATATATTGGTCCTAAAATCTGGAACAAGTTACCAAAGGCAATCCATGATTTATCTTATGTAGCTTCTTTTAAATACAACATCCATAGCTTAGATATCTCGGCTCTTATGGCTCATAACTGTGCTAATTGAATATTATGTAGAACATAAGGCATAATTTTCGATACATTTTTCTTGGTATGTTAGATTAATTATTGTAATTAAATTTTTATATGATGTAAATTTTACTATTAAGACTATTGATTTTCCTTTTAAGTTATAGTGTCCCCACTAAGTGGTTGTAACTGCTATTCTTATCTGACACTGACATAAAGTTATTATTATTATGTACTGTTTAAAACACGAACAGCAGTGTTTTATCAGATTTAAAAACGCGAGGGCGCAGCGTGCTGTGAGTGTTTTGAATGGCTTCAAAAACGCTTTAAGAATGCAATGAAAGAAAGACGCACATCTCAAGGGAATGACAATAAGGAAAATAATTTTTAGTAGGATGAAATTTTATATAAAGTTTCATCCTAATTAGAAATTCACTGATAAAGGCCCAAAATTAGCTCCAAGTTTATTAAACGACTTCAAAAACATTCGCATGTAAAGAGGGTAAAGAGACTTTTTTTCAGTTATTTTGGCGATACGACTTATTTTGGCCGTGAAAATCCAAGCTAAAAGTTTATGTAAATTAGGATTAAATTTTATCAGATATAAAATGCCTCATAAATTATTCATGAGTTTCGAACATTACATAAAACCGTAACTCCAAGCTGCCATGTAATATTCTGTTTATTATAAACCGAGCTATAAATTACCGCGTTTACGCGCCACATAAAAGTGATGACGTCACGGATGTGAGTCCTACATTATTTGAGGTTTACATTATCTTGAGGTGTGCTGATAACAAATAATTTAATCATATTTTCTCTTCCAGGAAAAGAACGTTTGACCTGCCAGTTGGGAAAGAGGAAACCAATGTTTGGTATGTGTTGTGTTGTTTTCTTTTTTTTTTTCGTCAGCTTTTTCGTTAGTTTTTTTTGTTAGTTAATTTGCTTCGTTTGTTCTTTTTTTGTTTGTTTCGTTTTGTCTATTCGTTTTGTTTCGTTCTGATATTTCTTCTTTTTCTTTGTTTATTTCATTTATTTGTGTTCGTTTTCTCTGTTTCGTTTCGCTTACTTCATTACTCATTCTGCAGTACTCTGTTGTTTCTTATTGCCTGTTGTATCTCCTGTCCTTTCTCAGGGTTAAAAACACGTCAATACGGCGGAACGAAAAGCGTGAGTAGACTTAACTGTTTCTCATTTAAGTGACCACACAGCCTTCTGAGCTTTTAAAGTAGCCTAGCTGGTACTTGTTTTCACATGTGAGAAGCAAGGGTGGCCGAGTGGTTTGAGCACTTGCCTCTCACCTCTGTGGCCCAGGTTCGATTCCCGGACCCAGTGTCATATGTGAGTTGAGTTTGATGGTATCTCTCCGGAATTTTCTCCGGGTTCTCCGGTTTTCCTTCCTCCTCAAAAACCAACCTATATTCCAATTCCCTGGAGTTCGTCGGAATACTTAATCATAAGCCTCTGGCTTGGGAGGCCCGGTAACGGCTCCCCATATCTTCGACGCAAAACAAACCGTTTTTACATGCTTCAAACGGAGGTCTTCTTCCTATGCTCTCTCGGCTTCCCTTTTACAAGCTACTCTAGTGCTTTTTTCGTAAGACTATGATTTTCGAGAAATTCGCGAGTCCCTGAGGTCGCCAACATAATATCGCAGGTAGATACCATAACATCCCGCGTATGAGCCCTGCGCGTGTACAACTGCGTTGGGAGCAAAACATTTTTTTGGGGGGGCTTATAACCGGGTTGACAAAAACGTTCTGAAATGCGTTAATACATAACTACTTCAATACCTATTAACACTAAGTGCTCGAAATGTCAGCTGTTACTCGCTCCCCACGGCGGTTAGCATACCTTGATCGACCTATAGGCTGATTAGACTGGTACATAGATCCCTTCCAGTTATAAGCCCACCTTCTCCCGACCATATCCTCGTTTCTTTAAATGGACCGAAAATATGGTTTATTATCGCAATGTTTAGTGCTTGAATACTAGTAAAGTGAAGACTTCTTACAAACACTAGTTTTTGTGAAGATAATGAGAAGACTGACCTTCGTTGGCATATACTTCATGGTAGTGTTCCGTTCCATATAGTCTCCCTGCATAATACTGTAAAATAGTAGAGAAAATGATTACGCAGGGAGACTATATGGAACGGAACGCTACCATGAAGTATATACCCCTTCGTCAGAGCAAAAAAGGGATTATAATCCTCCCAGTTTGGGGGAATTATAATATATGCGGTTTGGGGGAATTATAATATATTCGGTTCGGGGGAATTATAATATATTCGGTTTGGGGGAATTATAATATATTCGGTTTGGGGGAATTATAATATATTCGGTTTGGGGGAATTATAATATATTCGGTTTGGGAGAATTATAATATATTCGGTTTGGGGGAATTATAATATATTCGGTTTGGGAGAATTATAATATATTCGGTTTAGGGGAATTATAATATATTCGGTATAGGGAATTATAATATATTCGGTTTGGGGAATTATAAAATATTCGGTTTGGGAGAATTATAATATATTCGGTTTGGGGGAATTATAATATATTCGGTTTGGGGAATTATAATATATTCCGTTTGGGCGAATTATAGTATATTCGGTTTGGGGGAATTATAATATATTCGGTTTGGGGGAATTATATATTCGGTTTGGGGGAATTATAATATATTCGGTTTGGGGGAATTATAATATATTCGATTCCGGGGAATTATAATATATTCGGTTCGGGGGAATTATAATATATTCGGTTTGGGGGAATTATAATATATTCGGTTTGGGGGAATTATAATATGTTCGGTTTGGGGAATTATAATATGTTCGGTTTGGGGGAATTATAATATGTTCGGTTTGGGGGACTTATAATATGTTCGGTTTGGGGGAATTATAATATATTCGGTTCGGGGGAATTATAATATATTCGGTTCGGGGGAATTATAATATATTCGGTTTGGGGGAATTATAATATATTCGGTTTGGGGGAATTATAATATATTCGGTTTGGGGGAATTATAATATATTCGGTTCGGGGGAATTATAATCGGGATTTTACGGTATATACGTAGACGTTGAAAAAGTGGTTACTGTTTTGTTTTCACCTAGCGTGTTGCCTATTGATCATCTGGATGAAAGGCGTTTTTTGCCTTATCTGGTATGGAAGTCTTCATGGATTTTCTTCTTCTTTATTCCTGGGTTGTAATATTTTTAATAATACTTTTTTGTAATACCTTCCGTTTCTATGCAGGAATGATTGACGCCGCAAAAAACGGAGACCTAGACAAGGTGTGAACAAGATTGCGTGACATTTAAAAAAATCGTGTTGCCAGTTAGATTGCGTTACATTTAACATATCCTAACCTGTATTACTCCCTACTCGTACCAATGAGATTGCGTGAAAGCTGTTGTAACGAAATTTTAAAATGATGATGGAGACGGACCAGAATAGCAATAGGAATGCGTGATTGTAACACATGTGTAACGCATGCCGTTGTTTCCGTTTTAGGGGATAGAGACTGGGCGGCATAGCAGTAAATATTGCGTAACAGTTGTGGAAAATGTGTAACGCATTCCGTTGTTTCCGTTCTAGATGATAGAGACAGAGCAGGATAGCAGTAGGATTGCGTGACAGTCTTAACACACGTATAACGCATTCCGTTGTTTCCGTTCTAGATGATAGAAGCTCACCAGGCTGGCCTCAGCCTAACACTTGGTGATCATAGAGGATGGCGACCCTTGCACTACGCAGCGAGACACGGACACAAAGAGATTATCTGCTACATCATCTCTAACGGTACAGGCCTAATCCATTAGACACATCAAACGGTGCAGAGTAGAGTAATAGAGTACTGATGTCGTCATCTTATTAACCGAGTAGGTTTTTTCCACTTTTTTATGGCTCAAGCGCTGACCATAAAAAAGGGGACAAAAACAAGGATCCATAACTTACGGTACAGACCGAGCAAACGAGGTTAATAAGATGTTTATTATATGGCGTCTTCATTTTCTTTGAGACCGAAAGTGGGCCGAAGGTCTGTTAGCTATAAAATAAACTCTTATTCGGGTGAAGTTGAAATCCCGTTTTTTTTTTTTAGTTAACATGTTATGTTTTGACATGTTATATTATGTTTTGATACTCGAGCATAACAACACGTCATCATATTGATAGTCCTGTGTAACTCAGTCATTTCTAACAAAACCAACTCCAATAGGCAAGTCTCACGGACAAGCAACCACTCAATCTACCGTACAGAAAAGATGAAATATTTAAATTCATTGTAAAATCGCGGTAGAGAATTTTAAATCTCTTAAAAACAAGCCAGTACAAGTGCTGTTGCCAATACACTGTCATTGAAGAAAACAGAGGATTTCTACGTGTGTGTTTGACTGTGTTAAGTTCGCAAGGGATTGTGGTCAAATGTACAGCTGTCATCTTTTCCCGTAGTGTGGAGCGAGGCTCATGCGGGGATTCTTTTGTACTGCTAAATTGCTTTTAGCGAATTTCCCTGCATGATCCTCCATTGAGGGCTTGTTTCAGCTCGTCCGTTAAAATAATAAACTTGCATATTACAAAGCTGTTCTTCGCCGGTGTGTGGGGTTCTACAGGGTACAGTATTGGGTCCTGGGAGTGCCCCAGGTTAGGTTCGAGTGTTCTGCTGTGGTTATACCAGGAACGAAAATCCATCTAGCCAACAACGTCAACTTTCAACTTTATTTAAGATCTTCAGTTTTACATGCATGGTATTTAAAATAGTACTCAACCTGCATTTAGCAAAGACTAATCGAGGCGGGTGGTAATTACCACCGTTTTTATCGTTACGCAATGGCACAAGATCAAAGTCGCGACGAATAGTTTGAATTAGACTTCCATCAATCATACAAATGGATAGGGGTAATTAACTTTCAATCATACAAAGTTGGAGGGGTAATTAACTGTAAATCATACAAAGTGAAAGAGGTAATTAACTGTCAATCATACAAAGTTGGAGGGGTAATTAACTGTAAATCATACAAAGCGAGATGGGTAATTAACTGTCAATCTTACAATTTTTTTCAGAAACAATACAATTTAGCCGGTTGTATGAGGTGTCTACAGTCCAAACTACACCCAGAAAATAAACTATTTTGTATGCTATTGGCTCTTCTTACTGTGAAAACTCAAAGGAGCCACCATCCAACCAATCAGAAAGGGAGAAAACTAAAGATGTTTCAATCACAAATTTGGGAACTTTTCTCACATACGATATTCTTCGAAATCAAACCATAGTGAGTTTGATCAAAAAGAAATTAAAACGTCAAGAATTATTGAATGAAAATGTATTATTTCGATGGGTTTCTATTGAATTGATGAGTATCAACCAATGAAATTACGAGAAAGAGGAAAAGAAAAGACCTTTTACATTCCTTTGCCGTTCACGCTATCGTTCTTAGCCGGAGCAATTACTTCAAGAAGGAACATAATTTACATATAGAACTATCTGTAAGTAAGTAAAAGAAAAACAGAAAAAGTGGGACTGATAATTATATAATAGTTTATCTGTAATTATTGTGTTATCTTGCACATGCATGGGTGATATTTTACAGTGTGTATTAATATAATTTTTGATTTCTGTAATTTTTAGACGAGGTCTTTGAGAGCTTTAGCACTATTCCATGTTTATGTAATAAGGCTTCCAACGGAATCGTCTAAAAAAATATCAGAGAAATATTAGAGAGCTCACAAATACGTGACCATCTTCACAGACAGTACCAGTCCTTTTTACCTGCTGCATTTCTGTGTGAATACTGATGTCAAAGCAATCATAAACATAACAAACACTAAGAGCTCAATCCACGCCTTTGCTTCTTTGAGAATTTATATATTAACAGTTATATGTTGTTTCTCAGTCCCAAGATGTGTCTTAGATTTGGTGGACGAAGAAAAGTAAGTGTTCTATAGCACGTGCAGTAACAGAATGTCTTCTTCCTTAGAACTCGTCTCTCACCATCCATAG
Organism: Actinernus sp. WN-2022; assembly: GCA_030867875.1. Taxonomy (NCBI): domain Eukaryota; kingdom Metazoa; phylum Cnidaria; class Anthozoa; order Actiniaria; family Actinernidae; genus Actinernus; species Actinernus sp. WN-2022. Next base: position 62,148,165 of record JAOWCC010000577.1, on the reverse strand, counting down.
CTGAAAAGCCCTCTATACCTTTGTTGTAAATACAAAAGAGCTCTGGTATAACCTACCTCAGTGAGCGGGCAAGATGACACTGAATGCTGCAATTTAATTCGTTACTCAGCCGGCAAGATTTTTACACCTTACTAGCTCAGGATTTTCCAAAACCGCTCACAACTCTTTGTAAACAACTAGCGATAAACCTCATAGAATTTGAAAGAAACCAAACAAAGTGTCGCAAAAAGAAAACGAAGTGCGGTAACTGAAAAACGCTGAAGACGAGGAGAGGACTTCGTTTGTATTTTATTGACAAACACAGTGGGGAGCCGGGGTGGCGCAGTGGTTAAAGTGCATATGAGCCTTCGTGCAATTTTCATAGCTATGAACCTCAGGAAAGTTTTGAGTACCCCTGCGAAGAAATTTTTGGTTTACAGAGAATACTCTATCTTCTACGCTTGTTTGAAAACGTGGAAACGTGACCTTTCCTGACCCATGACCGCGTAAGTAAAAGCCTGGGTCGATACCTCGGTAGACGTCATTTAATTAATTCAACTTTTCAACAATTTGAATAAAAAATTTCACTAATATGTCTTTTTCCTTTACTAACAGCTCATAAACTGTGTATATTATCTAAAAATCGATGTTGTTGTGATAGAAAGGTGCCATGGAGAATAATGCATTAATGAGATGACGTCGACCGAGGTATCGGTAATAAGTTCATGTCCTAGATACAACAATAGGTTAATTACGTTCTATTATGTTTCGGTCATAGAACGTCAGTAACATATTGGTGTATCTAGGACATGAACTTATTACCGAGGTATCGACCCAGGCTTTTACTTACGCGGTCATGGGTCAGGAAAGGTCACGTTTCCACGTTTTCAAACAAGCGTAGAAGATAGAGTATTCTCTGTAAACCAAAAATTTCTTCGATTCCCGGACGCGGCGCCATATGTGAGTTGAGTTTGTTGGTATCTCGCCCTTGCTCCGAGGGTTTTTCTCAGAGTTCTCAGGTTTTCCTCCCTCCGCAAAAACCAACACGCTAAATTCCAATTCGATCTGTGGATTAGCCGGGACCTGGCTTTGATCAGCCCCCATGGTTGTTTCAGGTCTCGTTAGAAATTCAGAGGTTATTTTTTTTACAGGCACTTGCTGACTGTACGATGAACTCCAATTTTCCGTTCATCGTACAGTCAGTACGTGCCTGTATTTGTCAATAAAACACGCATGCCAGTATCTAATCCTTAAATTAATATGTTTCTTCAGTGAACGTACGTTTAATGTCATTTCTTGCTTGGTCTGTTTCAGGGGTCAAACAGCCCTTCACAAGGCTGCCTCCTACCAGCGCCGTACAATTTGCTCCCTTCTGGTTCAAGCAGGAGCGTCTCTCACCAGAACAGATTACGATGTAAGCCCCCTCTTTAAAAACCTTCTCGGGTCATTCAAACAAAGCACTTTCAGATATGGTTTGCTTCTTTTCGTCCATTTGTTCATGGCTTTGAAGCTTTGTTGCTTTTCACTGATAACTTCTTAATTACTTGGAGTCTTAAATTCGGCTCTGTGATAATTGTACGAGCACAGGCTGCACGCAGCCTCTTGTTTCCCTCCTTGCACACCGCGGCAAACGGTGTGCTCCGCTGGCCGAAAGAACGAAGGCTCTGCTATCAAATACGAATTACCGAGGGCTTTAACGTTTTTAGTAAATAATTTTATAACTTAGTAAACTCACAGTGAATTACAAATTAAGAAAACTTCAACCTGTTAAAGTCTTAGGCTTATCATTTAAGTAGTTTTCTTATTTTTCGCGAATGATTTCACGTAAATACGCGTACGTACTTAAAAGTAGAAACGGGTGATTGTCACTGTTTTCGTTTAGTTTCGGCGGGAAACTGGGCGGACGCGCGCGCGCTGGTCTCATCTAAGGCGCATGCGCGTGACGTTTTGCACCAACAACAGCAGCAGCAGCACTTATTTATACACGGTGCATTTTAACTGAATCATAAGCTGATGTGGCCGTGTTTAAACTAAGAGAATAAGAATCCCAGTCGACGAGGAGGCAAATCGACTGGTTATTTACAAACGTTGTCGAAAGCACGGGGAATCGATCTCAGGGTCCCTGGGTTACGAGTCCGTCGTGTTAACCCACATTAACACCTACACTGTAACAATGTAGATACTTTGTTGTATTATTTTTGTTAAATTAATTAAATTATTGTAGAGGTATGTTTTCAGTTCTAACTAAATATTGGGTAATAAATGTTAAATGTTTAATAATCATTAATTTATTATTATCATCATCAGACATCAGTATGGCTAATCCAATAAACCTACTCATCCCGCGTATTCCGCGTTTATATCCGTATGACCATCGTGCTGGTCAATCTAAATTTGTTAGTATTGTAGGTAATACTAAACGCTTCAGTGACTTCTTTGTAATACATGCATCAGGAGTTCCGGACTTCCGGTTGGATCACACTGCATTCTGGGTAGGTGGGCTCAGAAAAGTGGGCATCAACTTCTAGAGCGGCCATATTGGATTTGAGTGCAGTCAATGTTTGCTCCTTTGCAAGTTCAAAAACTTACTACCTAATACACGGAATATCTTACCTTTACAGATTCTTCAGTTGGGAGTTCTAAGTCGATGTTTAAGCTTTAGAACGGGATTAATAAAATTTCCAAGTTGACTGCGCTCAAATCCAATATGGCCGCTCTGGAAGTTGATGCCCACTTTTCTGAGCCCACCTACCCAGAATGCAGTGTGATCCAACCGGAAGTCCGGAACTCCTGATGCATAGTATTTCTAGCCTGGCACTTCATTGCATTTGCAACTTTTCATACATTGCTATTGAATAGTTTATGAAGTATTTACCATTATGTAATGGTTCGTATAAGAACTGGGGCAAGATCTATTGTTTCGCGGCAATGAATGTGATTTCATTAATCCCACATAGAAAATGGTTCAATTTTTTATAAAGATATCTCTTGACTAGTGGTATTAATGTTCTCAAATTAAAATGCATGAAATCGCTCGTTGTATATATGTTTTTGTTTCCAAAACAAATTCAGCCAATAGAAAGACATTAAAACAAAAGCGGAGATATTATAAAATGTTTCAATGTTCCCCACATAGGATTTCTTTCTCTCTTTTTACATAGTTACTTATTGTCCTCTTCAATCATTTTCTTTTAAAAGAATATTGTGAAATCAGAGTTCTTTCCTATTTTTAGGAGGTTTATTTCTGTTTAACCAATGAGATATCAAGTTTCAACAATAGAAAAAATAACACCTTTGTGCATTCCTGGCCGTTGAGTGCTCCTGTTCTTACGCGAACCATTACTTGATATGATTGTTTGATTTATTGTTCTCGTAATAGACTCTGTCCTCCTTGTAATTCAGCTTTTAGCTGCTAGAAGAATTAAGTAAACTACAGTTATTATTATTATATTACTGTTATTGGCCGTTTTATGCTAGAGACGCATTCTGTTTTTGGGCAAAGAAAACTTAGTGCGTCTTCTTAGTTCGTGTAGTATAAAACGGGCACAAGACGCATTATGCGACGAGACGAACTAAGTTTGGTAATCCGTCCAAAACGACACACTGTCGAACTTACTTCATCCAGTCGCATAATGCGTCTTGTGCCCGTATTAACTTACTTCATCCAGTCGCATAATGCGTCTTGTGCCCGTTTTAACTTACTTCATCCAGTCGCATAATGCGTCTTGTGCCCGTTTTATACCAGACGAACTAAGAAGACGCACTAAGTTTTCTTTGCCCAAAAGAAGTAGAAGTAGAACCCATTTCCTGTAAATAATATGGCGGGATTTATCATCAAGTTCTTTTCATACTTCGTCCCGCCTATATCAGTACTAGTCGCACTAAGTTGTCTTTGCCCATATACGTGTAAACGCATTATGCGTCTCTAGTATAAAAACTGCCATTATCATAATCATCATCACAGTTATCGTCATTGGTAGAGCAGATTTCGTATGAGTGGGACAAACTACAGCACTGGCTACAGCACGGTTACCGTACGGCATGCCGTGACATTGAAATGGTTTCCCATTGTTTTTGCCCTGCTGATCTAATCAAATTACAGAAATACGGTACAGCACGGTTGCGGCAAGGCAAGGAACATGCCGTAGTTTGTCCCACTCATACGAAATCTGCTCTATCGTTATTGTTGGCGCATTCTTTGGGATATAGGAATAACAGAATACATGGAATACTAATTCCCAAAAGAACACAAACACATGTTCCGTAAACGGAATGATCTTGACGGAGGTGACCTGGGAACTAACAATCCGCCGGACGCACGTACGCCACAGGTTTCCCGCCCAAAATTCCCAAAAGAACGCTATTTCGCCAATTCCGAGTAAACCGTATTCTGTTCATTCCGAAAACGGAATAGGTCCCATAAGAACAGAATTAGCATCTATTCCGGCTATTCTTATTCTGGAATAGTCTCCAAATACGGGCCCTGTTCTTGTTATTCGTTCTTTTTTAAGAGACCGACAGAGAAGTTCATTGTTATGGTTTATAGGTTGCAGTTTGCTCTTATCTACTTTATCTTCCCGTTGAATATTCTCGACTTTTCACTCAGTTTCATCTTTCTCTCTCTTTCAGGGAAATACGCCACGAATACAAGCACTGAAATCACAGGATAAAGAGTTATCCAAATACTTAGAAAGTAAGTGTAAGACTGGTTAGCAGTTAACAATCTACTCTGGTGTCGTGTTGGTGGTCGCCAGTTCGATCACTGGCCGGTCTAGCACGAAGGATGTTAAAATGGATGAGTGGTAGTATACTTGAAGTGTCCGTATGAATTATTGAAGTGTGTGCCAAATAGTTCGCGATTTTCGTCCAGCGGTTTGCTATCGTGACGTCATTTTCTCTTTCAAAAGGCAAATTTCGATTCAAAACTTCCTTCTTTTCTTTCCTTTGTGGAAAAATAGTGACACATTGTACATTTCTTACAAGTTCGCGCGAAGGTTTTAGTGAAAAGTAGCTCTGCTTGTTGTTGAGTTGAATAAATGACGTCACATGGGGACACTGTAGACATACATGCCGATGATACCACTTTAACTCTGGGTAGTGACTGAGACGTCTGAACTGGTTCACTCGATGAACTCTGTGATGGAAGGCGTTACAAACTGGACATCAGAGAGCAGGCTCTCAATCAATCAATCCAAGACTAAAGCGGACCTGTTCTGTGTATTAGATCTAAAATGGCTCCTGAAGAGCAATATTAAACATTAAACACTATTAAACATGTTTAATGTACGGATATACTGTATGGACACTTTGCTCGAAGTCGAATTTAGATACCATTTTTAAATTACAGAAAAGAGCTGCAAGATTAGTTCTTGAGGCTGACTGGAGTCAGAGGACTGTTGCATGTAATATACTGAAGTGGATTCCTTTGTATGAAGAAGCAAAGATAAATGAGTTGTATATTGTATAAGAGAGTATATGGCGATTTGCCTGAGTACATGAATGAGTTGTTAGTCAGAAACTGCGATATTCAAAGGCGCTCGACAAGGTATAATGAACTTAACTTTTAGCTAGTGTCCACGCTATAAGAGAGAACTAGAAGGCGGACGTACTTCCTCTGTAAATGCGGTTAAGGACTGGAACTCTCTCCCAATAACAACAAGGAAATTGCCATAATTAAAGACTTTCCGGAACTCTCTTTTTAACGATATCTTGAAGAGGCAACCAGAGTTAGACCATTTTTAACATTACCTTGCAAGTAAACTATATAAATGTTTTTAACCTTTTAGATTTAGCTTTAGTAGAGTTTTCATAAATTTTATGCTTAAATGTATTTCAATGTATTTTGTAAGTTTTAATGAGGGCCACAAGGTTGTCAGTTTTTACTGTTATGTTTTACCCTCTTAAAATAATAATAATAATTATTATTACATCCGCTGAAAATAAGCTCTGTCACAGGAACGTGTTTGGGTAATGGCGGACCGATAAACCGCTCTAGATTCGAACCCCCCAAAATAAGACTTCCCGTCGTCATATCGAGAAACGGTGGACAGGAAATAATATAGAGACTTTACCTTACAATACGCAAAAATATCACTATATCAAAATGTGATCGTTGGGGGCACTTTAATGTTTTTGCGAAAACCGATGAATTACTGTCCTTACTACACTACTATGTTATTGTCCTATTGATCTACAATCTTGGACAATTTGAGAGGGAAAAAAAGAATCCACTCTTCCCCCGGTTTCAGTGATGTATGATTTTAGACGTGTTGCCAAACTGAAATAGAGCGACGGGAGGTCTCTATTTTTCAACTAAACTGATTGTAGGCCCAGTCCAGTTTCGCATTCAAGAATTACCGCTGGATGCGATCACTACAGACTCATTACTTAATGTTAGTCTCATTCTGATGTATAGTATTCATAAATACCAGCGAGAAGGTGCAGAAGTTCAAACTACAACGATGCATAGAGTTGTGAATAGCCCATCTTGCCGCTGGTATTATGAATATTTAACAGTAAATGCGTATGTAGCCATCGCATCCAGCGGTAATTCTTGAATAAACGGCTCTATTAACAGATAGTACGAAATTCCAGCAAAATTTTAGAAAGGTCATCTCGGATAAGGGAGCAGAACCGTAGCTTGCGTTACAGCGCTGTTCATATTTACGCGACCTGTGATATGACTTGTCCCTCATGCAATCTTACAGAATTCTGATTGGCTGCCTTGGCGCATAAACTATTCAAATAATGAAGAATTCTTGAACTTGTCTCAACTAATGAGAGTTGATGTATAAAAGTGTATATAGTCAAAGATGAAATGCGCTGTAATGCACTGACACGTCTAACAGGTCTCCCTTCCTTTTTCAGCACAAGAACATTTACAGATCGTTGCCGCCGAGGACTATGAGACTGCTGTCTGACGTCATATTGTCGACCAATCAACAAGTCGCATCTCGTCTTCTACATGGATATATGTCATTATCCTATGAAATATTATTTTTCAGCGAATCAGGGCTCAGCATTTCTATGAAATACCGCTGTATTTCATGGAAGCCAATCAAAATGCAGGACATTTCGCGCTATTTCTTTTAAACCAATCAGAATCTAGAAATTTGAATACATAATTAGTCTCGAGACGCGGCCGCCACTCACGACCGTTGATGTAATAGAAAATTTCAAATGCCCTCTTCGAAAATAAAATAGATTTACCCAATCCTTATTTATAGGATAATATGGTTATTTCGTGTTGTTTTTTTGGAATACGGGCGAAAATTTTAATAGAAATTTATATTATTTTGGTATGAAACTCAGCTAAAGGCTCATTGTATAATAAAGGATTCTCGTAAAATATTCGCCCGGTATTCCAGAGAAAACCATGAAATTACCGGTAATTATTGTCGGACAACGGATGGCTCCCAGGTGGGGAAGATATCCTGTGGAGTTACTATATTCGTGGAAACCGTTTCACAATGGCCTGAAAACAGTTCTGACAACAATAGCAGTTCATTAGAATTTTCAAACCTTGAAACCGTTTGACACGCTTTCAACAAATGTTGAACCGATGTTCTCGAACTCATGAATAATTAATGAGGTGAACAGTCCATATTAGTGAGGTGGATGAATCTTGATACCCGACGAAACACCAGAGGAACAGCACTAGTGACTTTTTGGGCATCAAGATTCATGCATGTGATTGACGAAGGTGACATCATAAGTATGACTTTACACGAAGATAACTAAAGGAAAGATGGAAATAAAAATAGGCGTCAGGAGTGTGACCTCATGGTTGCTCCAGACTGCTAGTCCTCTGTCTTGTCCACAACACTATCAGGCCCTTTGTGGAAATAACTGAACTAATAACAATCACAAACAAAAAAGCAGACTTAGGCATCCATAACAAACACTTGAGAACAAACATTGGATTTCAGCCGAGGTTGCCTTTAAGCAACTCTGTCCCCATCCATAACACTGCCATCGCAGGTATACGGCGTTTTCTTCCTCAAGTCTCGGTCAAACGGTTTCAACATCTCTTCAAGTAATATATCAAAAACGAGAGCTAGTGTTTCACGAGGAGATCTAAACACCGACAACAGATGAAAGCACGACGCCGTTTCGGCCTTTTGTTGTTTCGAGGTGTTTGGATCCCCTGGTGAAACACGAAGCTCGAGTTTTTGTTACTTCTCACACGAAAACAATACTTGTATTCATAAATCATTAGGAAGTATTGTTTGCCTGGTATTTTGTTGCATACAATTATAGACTAAAAGGTTGTCTTCAGTAAATTGTACATTTGATGTCATTTACGCACCGATTTTCCTGTCGATAAAACTCATTTGAATTTCCTGCGCGTCGCTATCTTGGATTTTATGACGTCAAAGTGTAGCTCTTATTGTCAGAAAACAATAGCTCTTTTGTTGTGTAACTATAGGGGCAACACTGTGACGTCATCAGATCCAAGATGGCGACGCGCAGGAAATTCAAATGAAATATCGGTGCATAAATGACATCTAGTGCACAATTTATTGGAGACAAACACAGAAACAGATTTAGCTAATCAGAACAATCATTTGAGAGCAAGTATTGTTTTTTTCAGCCGAGATTCCTTTAATAGATATATATCTTGACTTCGATTAGAAGAACAGTATCCCAATGATGGGAGCATCATTCGTTTAATTAAAAATTGTCACGCAACCTGCGGGCTTACATGACAGTTTCTTTATCTGTGACAAAACAATTCCGCGGTTGCACGTTAAATTTAGTTGTACAATGAATTTTAAAAATGTATTATCGCTGTTAAGTGGGTGTCACGCAAGGTCGTTACTTGCGTGACCGCTTCGTGTCAAACCTGTACATTGCAAAGCTACAAGGGCAATGGTTACCGTACGTGACACGTAACACAAGGATGCGTGAGTGTCAACGCTTGTGTTAGAAACAAAAGATAGTTTATATACTGCGTGACCGTTTTATTGTTGTTGCTTTGGGGGCGGGGTGGTGTGTGCTGACAGGTTCTTGTCGGGGAGATATGGCATGTGAGAGAATTCAAACGGAAAAGTCATGGAATTTCAGATTTTCACCCAAATCTTTAAATAAAATTTAGCTGATGTTTGAGAAACGGAGAAGGTTTTAATAAGAAAGATACAGACCAATACATAGTTTCATACCTGCAGTCAATAAAAAAAACAGTTCAGATCAATCCGGATACAGCAAAGGTTAGGCCGAACAATATTATAATCACAAAACGTAAAAAGGACTGGGACAGAATATGTAAATTTCTTCGAATTATAAAATCGATCCTACCACGAAATGTCTATTAACGAAGTGGTGAGCTTTCAAAAATCAGAAAAAAGGAGGCATGGTTTGCTGGCGCGCGAGCCGAGGCCTGATTATTGGTTTTAGCCAATCAAGACTTGCCACTAGAATCGTTTCTCAATACAAAAAATATGCAAATGACCCGCCGAAGCGGCTCGCCATTGTAAATCCCATACAATTGTAAATAGTACTTATTCATGCTCGTATGAAAGTAAATGATGACCACTTATTTTGCTATTTAGTGCTTTGAAACCATCAACTTCTAGAAACGCGGCCACTTTAAACTATACAAGTCAAACATGAAAAGGGCTTAGAAAAGAGACCCCTTTCGTGTTAACATGCCTGCTACTCGTACATGCAATACACAAATCTGAACAGTCTTATGTATTTATGATGCAATACTATGAATTGATAGTCACAAGCGCCATGCCAGCTGTAAAACCCGCCAAAACTACGTACAAACGTACCGGTACAGTGCGTGCACCGGTTGTCCGTTAGACGGGACCTACACATGTAAGAGAGAGTGTAAAGTAGAAGAGGACCATGTCGATTATTCCGGCATTAATAAAGAAACTAGTAAGGCAGCAAAGAGTATTCTAACTAAGTGTAATCAACCACATTTCACACTGTAGATCTGTTATATCAGATGTAATTGGAAATTGTATGGCACTACAATCCGTAGGTTATCCGACGGTGTAGTGGTTACCAAGTCTGCCTTGAACGCGCGAGACAAGAGTATTCTCAAAAGCACATTAAAGGATAAACCTCCTAAACAATAGCAAGTGGTTTACAAAAGCTCAGTATTGTTTAAGAAACTGGAAGGTTCAATTCGGTTGACAATGCCTGTTTAAAGGAAACCCTGGCTGTTGGAACAAGTTAGGGCATCCTGTACCGCTCGAAAGGAGCCACGGCTTAACCAACAATACACCCTAACAATAGAGCTACAGCATAATAGTGCAATCAGAATACAGATCTCTAGCGGTACGGGGTTACTGACAAGTTGCTGTTAAATTGTTTGAAATATGGTCTAAGTTGAAAATTGGTACGAGTAAGAGGCATTTTGGTCGCGGGCGTAGACATCTGTTAGAAGACAAAAGCTTTTTTTTTACACAATAGGTACTGCCGTGAAAAGTCATCAGATCCAAGATGGCGGCGCCCATGCCCAAAATGGCTCGTACTAAACAATTTGTTAAACATTTTCAAATTAGACCATATTGCCAACAATTTAACAGGAACTGGTTCCAAGAGCCAGGGTTTACTTTAAGTAATGGTCCAGATAATAACTGTATTGCCCAACGGCAATGAGTGTTAATTTTCTATTATTCTCTCGTAATTTCTTTGGTTGATACTTACAAATTCAATAGAAACTCGTCGAAATAGTGCATTTTCATTCGATATTTTTTTTGTGGTGCGAATTTATTTTTGATCAAACTAACTATGGTTTAATTTCTAAGAATATGGTGTGTGGGGAAAGTTCTCAAATTTGCGATTGAAAAATCCTTTGTTTTCTCTATATCCGATTTGCTGGATGGTGGCTTCCCTGCGTTTTTACAGAGAAACGAGACAATAGCATAAAAACATTTTATTTTCGAGATGAAGTTTGGACTGTTGGTACCTCTCAAAGCACTAGGCATATTCAAGCAAAATCGTATGTGGGGGAGACTCATTGCCGCAGAACAATGGATTCTACTACAGTTCTTATCTGGACCATCACCTAAGTCTTAAGAGTTGCTGTATCGTTTTCTACAAATAACAACAAGGTTATATTGTTCCATTTATATTTATTTTATTTTTCTAGCTCTTTTTCTACATCGTACATCTTTGATATCCCGACATTAACGATCTTAGTTTGGTTTGCAAGACATTGCCAAGACGGCATTCAGCTGGCTTGAGAGGGCATCGAAGTTATCTACTTGAAGGACTTTGTTTTGCTTGTTGTTGGCGATCTGAAGGAGTTCAGCTTTGTTGATACCGGAGCCAATACCAACGGCGATCACATCAACATGCTTGGCCTGTAGAGAAGGACAACAATGCCATTTTTAACACCCTACTGAAGTGCACGATTTGAAGCAATATTGTTTTTTTTAACCCAAAATATTTCATAGATAACAGTGCGGAAAATGAAGTTTTACTCACCAGAAGGGGTTTCAGTACAGTGGAGTAAGGAGCACTGCCAGCGTTGGTCTTGCCATCTGTCATCACAATCAACACGTCTGGTTTATCACGTCGATCTCCTCCACTCGGTGAGAACAGGTCGCTATTGGCTAGTCTCAATGCCATGTCTGTACGAGTTCCGCCTGCAGTGAATGGAATACGATCGATAACAGTCTTCATAGCGGGTAACCTCTGCGAGGCAGTAGATGCGAAGCTGATGATGCGGGTCGCTGTAGAGCTGTAGGCGATTATCCCAAGACGGCTACCGGATATAGAGATACCAAGGCGAGTAACCAGAATTGAGAGGAACTTTTTCACCTTCTTGAAGTTAGCGGCGCCAACACTACCTGAACGATCTAGGATGACGCCCAGGTCCAGAGTTTTACTGCAAGGAGCGATCAGCTTTGGAATCCCTATGGAATGACAAGTATATATGTCGGTTACGCTACGTGGTCTAAATCCTGGTTTAACATAACCCCTGATGTGGCTCGCTCTCAGGCCTAACACCGACATCACATGAAGGAGTTCTGAAAGCGGTCAGAAAGAAACAAACCTGCTTCACAGCCATACAGTTCCATGCGCATAGCGATGTGACCATGCCAACTTCTGGGGAGAACTCTGATAAAGCGAATGTTTTGGATGGGAGGGTCAAATTCATTGAGAACAACGCTACCCCTGTCTCTGTTACCAAGGAATACCTGAAAGAATCAAAATGAATAGCAACTGAGGTTCCACCCATCATGTAAGATTTCATTTTACTGCACCTTTTTGGTTTAACAAGAGGCACGCCACCCACCTTTTCTTTTCCATTCTTCTTGTAGGTAATAAACTGCTTCCCATCCATACTGTACTGCACCATATAACTGGTCACCCATTGGTTAGCTTCCTGTCTGCCTTGGGTAGCAATTCGTGTTACTGTTTTGTAATCCTCAAAGTCTATTTGAATCCACTGATTGACGTTATTCTTTCTAGCTGCCCAACCTCCACCTACATCTTTCCGTGCGTTCAAATGCAGTCTGGCGTTTGCTGCTTTGAGGGCCGCGTTGTATTCTGATGATGCCGAGAACTGGTGATCTTTGATGGACAGACAACCGAGTGGAGTTACACATTCTGGTTTTGGAGGCGGCTCAAATCCTGGAAATGATACAATACATTGTGAAGGTTGGAGGAGAAGACAGGAATAAGAAGGAAATATCAATGATAAGAGATTTCATCTACCTTCAGTGCAACCGTAGAACTCTACTCTCATGGAAATATGTCCCTGCCAGGTCTTTGGACGTACCCGGATGTAGCGAGTGATGATTGGATTAGCGAGTAAGTGACTAACCACCTTGTGGCGATCATTGTTGCCAGTGAAAACCTGAAAAACGAGAACGAAATCTGTTTGTCAGCGTATATCAATTTTAAATATAGTTTGCTGTATTAACAAACCTTCACACTTCCTCTAACAGAGTATGGCGTAAACATGCTGCCGTCCAGACTGTATTCCAAAGTGTAGCTCTTCACCCATTGGTTAGCGTCCTGTCGTCCTTGTGTAGACAGACGGGTTACCTTTGTCGCCTTATTAAAATGTACTTCAAGGAACTGGAAGGCGTCGTTGCTTCTAGCAGACCATGACCCAGTCCTTCCTCCCCCAGCCATGAAGTGTAATCTTGCGTTAGCTGCTCTGTGAGCCGCGTTGTATTCAGACGAAGCTGACATCTGACTGTCGGCCAGGTTAATCGCAGCCCGACATGTTTTTACATTTGGTACTTGGAAGCCTATAATTGGAGGAAGAAACTGATTTCAGTAAAATAGACTAGATCTACATAAAGCATATAGCGAAAAGAGAAATTCGGCAAGGATGGCTGGAGAAATGATAAAGCTTACAAACCTTTTGTGCAACCGTAGAGTTCGAGTCTCATTGAAATGTGTCCATACCAGGTGTGTGGGGCGACGCGAATGAACCTCGCTATGATAGCAGGCTTCAAGATGTGCCCAACAACACTGTTCCTGTCCTTGTTACCCTTTAGTATCTTGGAATTGATGTATGGCTCAAAATGGCCTCCATCCATACTGAACTGCAGACTGTAACTAGTGATCCATTGGTTGGCGTCCTGGCGACCTTGTGTGGCGATACGAGTAACCTTGGTGATCTGAGTCATGTCTACCTGTAACCACTGACCGAGATGGTTGAATCGAGCAGACCAAGCACCCATAAGACTGCCTTGGCGAGGAAGGTGAAGTCTAGCACGAGCAGGTGAATGAGTTGCACTCCACATGGAGGAGGCAGAGAGTCTAGAATCAGGGATCTTCTTAGTTTGCATTCCAAGGGCTGCAGCACATTGGACAGGTGGAATAACGAATCCTAAGGAAGACAAGGGAAAACAAAGTTTGAATAACTTATTAGCAATGCATACTCATTAAAGCTTTCCAACATTATTCTTGCTATGATACTATACCCTTCCTACAGCCAAAGAACTCTGCTCTGAGAGAGATGTGGCTGTGCCAGGTCTTGGGTTTAATGCGGATAAATCGTGCGATGATTGCGGTCTGTAGTTCGTGGAGAACTACGGTAAACCTATCGGCGTTACCGGAAAGAACCTAGATAGATAATAAGAATTCGTTAATGCATCATTACTAAATAATATGTATATATTGTTTCGTAAGATTGTGTAGAAATCTTAGTTTTTACAATGCTGAAATGGTTGCTTTATTGGTTAAGAATGGTGCATGTAATACTAAACCTGTTCAAAGGGGAACTGAAACCTAAAATCAACGACTATATAATGTTTTCGAAAGAAACAGTGTGATATTTTTATTTTTGTGTTGCGCGTCTTTGGCAAAATAACAGATTCTCCGCTGATACAGCTAGCTGCTCAATTTAGTGTAACTTTTCCCGTATCGTACATCAGCGGTAGCTCAGTGATCCCCTGGAAAAGGCTGCACTGATGGCAAACAACTGGAATATCATCATATATGTGCCTATAACCTTTTTGATTTTTTTTTTAGCTATAAACCTCCGAAAAGTTCCCATGTTCGCATAATTAAAAGTCTGGGTCGATTCCTATAGAGGTCATCTTCACGTCATAATTAACTCGGCTTCAATTGAAGAAATACTTAAAATGTTGACTAAAATGACGTTTCTTTACTAATAACTTGTGATAGAAAGGCGCCATGGAGAATAATGCAATGAGAGGACGTCTTTGCACGATTTCAAACAAGCGTAGAACACTGTAAACCAAAATTTTAATCACAGAAGTACTCAACTTTTCGGAGGTTCGTAAGCTATCAAAATTGCAAAAAGGTTATACCATCCAGAACACTGGATTGTGTCCTGCGAAAAGCCCATTCCTGCTGAGTACAACTTACAGCAACATATTTCCCCTGTTGGCAATCTTCCCAGAAGATTCCATCTCGACTAAATTGAAGTGAATAACTTTTCACCCATTGGTTGGCGTCCTGTCGGCCTTGAGTCGCCACCCTTTTGATTTTCACCACCTTATCAAAGTCTACTTGAAGCCATTGCTGATCGTTGTTTACTCTAGCTGACCAAGCACCAGTTCTTCCTCCGCCAGCATGGAAATGTAGTCTCGCGTTGGCTGCTCTGTGACCAGAATTCCACTGGGACGAAGCGGACATTTTGGCATCTTTGACCAGGCCACTTCTAAGACCCATTGGGGATACACACTGGGGGACATTAGGTGGGGTGAACCCTGAGATGATGAACATGTTTGTTTAATGTTATCTATTAGGGAGTTAGCTTAGAAAACTGTAAATATACATATAATACGTTCTAATAATGTTATCGTCAAATGTATTTATTGTATAAAGTATCTGTAAATATTGTAAAACAGTCAAACCAGTATATGTATGTAATAGTTATATTTGTTGTAAATATAGATTGTAAAATTCTTTATTTAGCTATTACAGCAGTGCAAATAAACAGATGTTACGTTGTTGAGAAGAAAGAGTTGAAGTAATAATTCGCCTAAGAACGATAGTAAAAGACAACAGCCAAGATTGAATATCTAATTTTTCCAAACTATCTTAGTGAGCCTGAATCTGAAACCTCTCACCTTCAGTACAACCGTAGAACTCTACTCTCATGGAGATGTGTCCATACCAGGTTTTTGGACGTACCCGGATGTAGCGAGTGATGATTGGATTGCCGAGCACGTGACTAACGACAGCGTAGCGGTCGCTATTGCCAGTTAATACCTGTAAAAGTAAAACAATACAATGGTTTACAGTGTAAAATTACATGTACTCACTTTGCTAATCTGTCTTAATTTTATCTGTTAACAATTTCAACTATTTGATTAAATGCAATAGGAAATCAATATTTTAGAGTGTGAAATATATTTCTATTAGACGTTACCTTCACTTTCCCACCAACGCTGTAGGGAGTGAAAATCCCGCCGTCGACACTGTATTCCAGAGTGTAGCTCTTCACCCATTGGCTGGCGTCCTGTCGTCCTTGTGTAGACACACGTGTTATCTGGGTTCCTTTACCAAAATCAATCTCAAGGAACTGATAAACGTCGTTGACCCGAGCAGACCAGGCCCCAGTCCTCCCTCCGCCAGCGTAGAAATGTAACCTGGCGTTTGCTGCTCGGTGGCCTGAGTTCCAGTCGGACGAGGCGGACATCTGATTGTCAGCCATGGTAAGTTTGCTCTGGCATTCTGGGATCTTTGGTATCTGGAATCCTACAAAACAATGCATTGAATGAAGTGTTTTCCTGTTCGTATTTCGTTCGTAAACATAGGTTTTAATGAGGTCTTAATACTGTGACGTTTTACTTTATATGAAAATGGTTAAAGTAGGTTTTCATACCTTCCTTACATCCATACAATTCCACTCTCATGGAAATGTGTCCATACCACGTCTTGGGAAGAACCCGTATGTATCTAGCGATAATGACTGGGTCAAGTATATTAACGACAACACCATGCCTGTCTTTGTTACCCTTCAAAACTTTGTTGTTAGCATACGAGTCGAAATATCCTCCATTCTGGCTGGACTGCAGGCGGTATGTGGTGACCCACTGGTTGGCGTCCTGTCTTCCTTGTGTCGCTATGCGTGTGAATTTAGTTACTTTGCCGAGATCAACTTGCAGAAACTGACCAACATTATTCACCCGAGCGGCCCAGGATCCAAGAAGCCTTCCTTGACGTCGAAGATGAAGCCTGGCACGAGCAGGTAGGAGATTTGCATTGTAAGAAGTAGAAGCAGTGATGCGAGAATTAGGAATTCGCCCGTCGATCATGCCGAGTGCAGAAGCACATGTTTCCTTGGGAACGCAGAATCCTGTTGATTAAAGTGAAAGCTATGCGTATTTGCGGCTCGAGCATTGGTAATGTAAACGATTTAAATATAATTAACTGAAGAAATAATGTTTAGTTAGTCTTACCAGAAGTGCATCCATAGAACTCCGCTCTCATTGAGATATGGCTCTGCCAGGTCTTGGGTTGAATGCGGACAAATCGTGCGATTATCGCTGGACTGATGTCATGAGATACCACGGTGGAGCGGTCTCTATTACCAGCAAACATCTGTTAAAAGATATGCACATTAATTATCCCTTTATAAATTGGGAACTTCGCCGTATAACGCTAATTAAGCATCAATGGTTGTGAAGTTGCCAAGCCCCTGTTTTATTAGAGTGCAACGTAAGTTTTGGAGTATGAGCACTTTGTTCTCGTTTTAGTATTGAACAATGTACTGATCACAATTTAATTTTCATGGGGCACTTTGAAATTGTACAGATTATGGCCCTTTTGCAGTAATATGATCACGTGGTTGTACTGGAGGCAACAACATCTATTTAAAGGCACTTGTACGAGTGTTCTTAGCAAAACCTGTTTGTAAATGCTATTTTCCACCTCCAATCGATTGTCGATCTTTCCAAAACTGCGTTTTAAAAGATAGCTTGCCATCCAGCATCCATAGCAAAGCCTTTCCCATGGAGAATATGAGCTCAAGTCATTCATTATTAATGAAGTATTATTATATCAACACGCGACTGTTAGATGAAAAGGGCCTATTAGTTTTCGTTTTGTTCAGAAATGGTTCCGAGTTGCAAGTAAGCGGGTTCTTACTTTGTTAGGGTACGTTTTCCAAACGGTTCCATCTCGACTATATTCCAAAGTGTAGCTATTCACCCATTGGTTAGCGTCCTGTCGGCCTTGAGTTGCTATGTGGGTTATTTTAGTCGTCTGGAAAAAATCCACCTGAAGCCATTGTTGGGCGTTGTTGTACCTAGCAGACCAGGCACCAGTCTTTCCTCCACCAGCTATAAAATTCAGTCTGCCATTGGCTGCTCCGTGATTGGCATTCCATACAGAGGAGGCGGTCATCTGTGGGTCTGTGATCACATGTTTCTCTAAGCCAAGAGCGGTCAGGCAATAGGGCGCTACCGCAGCCTGAGAATCTAACGAGAAAAGTCCGTTATTTGTTCTATTTCTACGTCTAAATATATTAAAAGTTTAAAGTTGCAAAGAAACCTGAACTGACAGAACTAATAGATCAAGTTTAGCATGCAACAGTGGTGAAATATCGTCCGTGGCATACGATAAACCGCATTGACTGGTTAAAATTGAACTATATATTAAGGGCCTTTTCGCGCTTCGCCAATCTTTCACCTCAAAATAATCTGTCAACAACAGTGGAGAAAGACAATTGTGCAAAGCTGCTACATGCGCGATTGCCCTGATTCTTGAAAGTGTGAACACGTTTACTAAACACTTACATTTACCAAAAACTGTGAATTTAAATGAAATCTATGTAGAGTCGAGCAGAATTTGCCGTTAGCAGAGTGCGAATTAACAAGTCCTTACTTTCGGTTTGGTTTGCCTTTACAAGAAGGACTACTGGACAGTATTTCTAATTGAACTTAGTAACAAATCTTAATAGCTTCTCCGGCGATAAAAACAAACAAATCAAACTTACCTTGAATACGAAGCACGTGCAAGAATAGAACAAGTAACAGGAGTTTTCCTGTCATTGTGGGTCGTCAACTCTACGGAAAGGAAAAAATGTTAATATACTGGAAAGATCTTTGCAATCACGGTCAGTCATACTTCACCACATCCCGTGTGTGCACCATGGCTAAACGGAGATCAAAACGGTGCCGTCAACGGCATTTGTCAACAAGAGAGAAAGAAAGAAACGCCGTATTTTGGGGCAGAATAGCTATCGCAGTTTGAAATGAATACTATAGTATTTTAAATACACATGTAAATTGCTTAGCTTAACCAATACTTCAGTAGTGGCCTCCTGGTTTATCAGTAACAGTTACTTTTGCTAGAAAACTTACGTAAAACAGGCTCAGTAAACCAAACCCATACATTTTACAGACAATTTTATACTCAATTAAGATAACGTTTTAAAGATATTACCTTAGCGTAACCCGGCCGTACAACTGTCCCAATAAACTTCTGTACGTGAGTTCTTCACTAATGGTCCTTATTGTACCTGTACTGTTTACTTAAAACCTGTCGTTTTTGCCAACATAACGTTAATCCCAGTAGGATTACGTAACATATGATTAGAATGATGTTTTGAACAAGGAGTAAGTTGTTGTATTTAATTGCCCGTTAAATGTTTTTATAGGTATTTATATAGTGCTGAAATTCTACATGAATATATTGAAATGTGCTTCACAAGGTTATTTTTGTGATACGGACTGCTATTGTGGCGCAATGTGCTGCTGTGCAGTTTACAATCATGAGTGATTGTTAGTACCTCAGAATACCAGGCTGTTCGGTCGGGAAACAATCCCCTAGAAGAATGTCGCATCCCTAGAAGTTAGAAGAATGTCGCGTTTTCCATTCTTGTTTATCGCCATTCTCTTCAACTAACAATGTTACGTAAGAGCTGCCACGTTACGTTATTGTGTATCATTGGCTTGCTTCTCTTTACCACGTAGTTGTCATCTCATCACATTGTACTACTTGCTTGTAGCTGTTCAAGGTCAGGTTTTTCGACACGACGGCAACAATATACCCGAAACATATCCAGTTCCGCTATAAAAGGGTTACCCCTTTTCACGCATGGCAAACTCTAAATTTGCAGAGTGAAGAACGTAGGCTCTTTTGTTAAAAAGCGAAATTTTAAGGGTTTAAAATCAAACAAGATATCAAAAAGTGAACATAGAGAAGATAGTTGTTTATTAAAGACTTTAGGCAGTATTTTATTATAGTTTGCGAACTTTGCAGCTTTGGAGGTCATCGAACTTTGGAGGTCATCGACTCTTGGCTAAGGGAAAATGGCCTTTTCCTGAATGTTAGCAAGACTGGGACTATGCTATTTGGAACTTATGGAAAACTGAACAATGTAGATAATTTTGATATTCAAATCAATGGGCACACCATTAAGCGTGTCTTTGAATTTAGATATTTAGGTGTCGTATTCGATCAACATGTTAGCTGGAATGCCCATGTAAAGTATATATTGGCTAAGGCTGGAAAAAGTGTAGGAATATTAGGACGTATTAGGCATAACTTAACAGCGCATTGTTCAAATATTGCTTATATAGCATTTATTCGTCCTATTTTGGATTATTGCGACACCGTATACCATTGTTGTATACGGCTACAAAGACGCGCGGCACGCATAGTTTGTAAATCTTTTGATAGTGACAGTGCAATGGACTCCTTAAAGTGGGGAACTCTTTCCCGTAGGCGTGAGCTTCACATTTTCAACCTAGTAAAGAAATGTATAAGTGGTCGCTGTCCGCAATTTTTTATGAATTATTTTACATTTAATAGCAGTGTTTCACAGCGCGAAACTAGACAAAGCCATCTCTTGCATTTGCCTAGAGTAAGAACAGAAATCGCGAAGCGTAGTTTTTATTATCATGGATGTATAGTATATAATGGCTTTCGATCTTAATTTTTAATAGATTCTGACTATTTAAATGATTTTTAGATATGTTAGTTTTATATAAAGTCATATTTAGTGATCAATTAGCATATATGAGTAGTTAATAGTTTGTATTTATATCTTAGTATTAACATTAGTTCTATCTACCATTTTAATATTTTAAAACAGGGCTCCTATTAATAACAGTAACATTTTGTAACTGAAAGGATTACCCTGTTGAAATAAAGGTGTCTATCTATCTACCCTTACTCTGTTTGATTTGAATTTCGCGCGATTAGCAATCAGTGTGTTGGGAGCACTCAAGCGGAGCATCACAGAGATGTTCACTCCACAAAGGCAACTGATGGTGACTGTGGTCTGGCCATGGCCTTTATACCCGAACGTCATGTCTAATCATACGTGCCCATGGGTGACTCACGAATAAGAATGTTGAATCATGTTGATCACTTTGATTCCAAAACTAAGTAGCCCATACGACGCTAATCATTTGACATTTAGCTGAGGGATTCCTGCAATTTCTGATCTTGTGCACAACAAACGTATATTTTATATAGAATAGAATTCTCCCATGTGCTGAAGGTCGATCACGGCCTTAAAGTACTATTTCAAACAGGAATTCAAGTGTTTATTAGGGGTTCCAAAAAAATGAGGGGCGCAGCACCGAGGATTTTATCGTTTTCGAGGTATTTGGAATTTCTGATTAACATAAAGAATGAGTGATGGAAAGAGCTTGTCACACGCGCGAATTCGCTTTTATCACACGGCGGCCAAGTTGGTTGAAACAATAGATTTCCCACGCGTAGCCTCGTATTGAGCAGTTTCAGAACGAGGTTAGACGTGAGTAAACAATAGATTTCCCACGCGTAGCCTCGTGCTGAGCAGTTTCAGAACGAGGTTAGACGGGAGTAAACAATAGATTCCCCACGCGTAGCCTCGTGCTGAGCAGTTTCAGAACGAGTTCACGGGTCTAAAACGAAGGTTTTTATTCTCCTTGGATTAAACATGGCCGCCGTATTCTCGGGTCATTAGGAAGTGTTGTTTACCAGGTATTTTATTGCATAAATGATTGATTCCAAAGTTTTTATTGGTATTTTTTCTTCATCATTTCAATATCTGATAGTGTTGTGGCAGGGATTAGAAGTAGGAAGTGTTCCTGAAAATCGATGGTTGATTCGAGTCATACGCCTTTTTTTATATATCCATCTTATCACGACGAACAATGACCATTTCGATTTGCCACTCTTTTTAGTATAAATAGGCCAATCAGCGTTAGAAATATGCGATTGCAGATACCCCACCACTTGGTTCATTGATGATGCATTTTCTCAAATTCTCATACAAACCTTCTAAAAACTTAACAATTAAATAAATCCTATCCATTTTCAACCCCAAATCATTCATAGAACGAATCTGACTAAATACAATTTAGCTAAATGGTTAATTTTGCACAATTTGTAAAGGCTTTTCAAATGATCTTTCGAAGTGGTGGGGTATTCTGCAATCTAGCCGAAATATCCAAATTAGTAAAAAATACTACGAAAATGAGCAAGTTAAACCACAAAATTTCAGAAGAGTTTACCAGTAAAATCCTGTCCGCCATTACTGGAAGCCATTCCTTTATTCAGCGGAAGTGATGTTATATATACGCGAAACACGACAACCAGCGTGGCTACTTTTTATGTGCGTGGCTACGTTTTTCGCGTGAACCTCGCAATAATAAATATAAGTTTCTTCTTGTGTACGCGAAGACGTTTTTAGTAGAAATATGCCTCCCAGGCGTTGTGTGACCGCCTCAATGATTAGCTCAGTTGGTAGAGCACGGTCTCAGAAGTGCGGGAGGTCGGGTGTTTTGGCGGGGACGTATAAGTCGTTGGCCTTGTCTCCTTTCTCTTCTGATCTATACGAGGGGACGTGTTATTTCGAGAAAGAGTAGAGGTTTGTCTCCCGACACAACAGCCTGGTATTCCGAGGTACTAACAATCACTCACGATTGTAAACTGCATGGCATCACATTGCGTCACAATAGCAGTCCGTATCACAAAAATAACCTTGTGAAGCGCATTTGAATATATTCATATAGATTTGCGCTATATAAATGAATACTTTTGCCTTTTTTGTGTTGTGCAGGTGAGCGTGGCGTGTTTGCATTAATTCCGCTGAATAATGCTGAACAAAGGGAACGGCCTCCAGTGATGG
Source organism: Actinernus sp. WN-2022 (assembly GCA_030867875.1). Lineage (NCBI taxonomy): Eukaryota > Metazoa > Cnidaria > Anthozoa > Actiniaria > Actinernidae > Actinernus > Actinernus sp. WN-2022. Next base: position 62,125,661 of record JAOWCC010000577.1, on the reverse strand, counting down.
CGAACGTTTAGATTCAATATTTACTCGGAGTTCAAAATATGACTTCCCATCATCGTATTGGAAAACGGTTTGGTCTGGTAATAATAGAGTAGAGAGGAACGGGTAGTGAAATCTCCCTCCTCCCTAGTGAGTTTTGAACATTTCTCCCTAGAGTATGAATCCCATTTTCTCCCTCCTCCCTGTATATTAAATTATTCTGCCTTCCTAGTTTTTCTGTACATTTCTCTTGCCCTCCTAGTTATTTTTAGCTGTTTCTCCCTAGATCGTTCCTCTCCGCTAATAACATAGCAACTCTACTTTATGAATATGCAAAATCATTGAGATGTCAAAATTTGATCGTAGTGTCACTTTAACTTCTCCTTATGTAACTGAGCCATACCAACAATGGAAACTTTGTTAAACTTCACGTTTGTGAATATGTAAACTGGTATATATCCCTTAGGTTGGGTGTGGACCTGGGCCCGGTTGTATAAACAAAGTCACTATTGTTATGTTAGTGTGCTTGTGCAAACAAGCACCACCAATTCGTACTTATTTTGAAAATGTTGAGTGATAATTTGAAGAGTGGGTTATTATGATGTTGAGTGATAATTTGAAGAGTGGGTTATTATGAAATATATAAATAGTGGTATGAAATTGATTAATGTGATAATGCCATGGATATGATTTGATAAAATATAATATGTGAATAAATTATGTAGGGGAACATTATTTTATGGAAATGGTTTCTTTGAATATTGAGTATAAAGATATGTCTTAAGCTAGTATATAACTATAATCGTTATTGGTTAAATGATGTTCACCCTACCCCCCCCCCCCCCCCCTTGCATCAATTTATTTACAACAATTTATTTCACCTAAAATATTTGTAATTTATTTATCTAAAATATTTAAAGTAAAAATATGTGAAAAATACTTTTACATTAAGGCTACACTAGAATCGAATTGCCAATTAAGCATGTATTTCTAATTAACAGACCCCTTCTTCAGGGATTAGGAAGTCTGTTAGGACATAAATCCCAGAGGTGCTCTGAGACGGTCGAGTGTTTCTACCTCGGGCCCAGGCCTAACCCAACACGCAAATACACACGGCCAATTCTATGTGTCAGCCATTTTGTTTAGAAACTTAACTAGTGTAAGTTTACTGCTCTGCACTTTGTTGGTAAATAGCGTTGGTGAGCGCAAAAGGCGCGAGGATCGTCGAGTGCGCGGCCTTTATAGTTATATACTAGCTTAAGACATATTTTTATACTCAATATTCAAAGAAACCATTTCCCTAATAGATTGTTCCCCTACATAATTTATTCACATATCATATTTTATCAAATCATATCCATGGCATAATCACATTAATCAATTTCATACCATTATTTATATATTTCATAATAACCCACTCTTCAAATTATCACTCAACATCTTCATAATAACCCACTCTTGAAATTATCACTCAACATTTTCAAAATAAGTACGAATTGGTGGTGCTTGCTTGCACAAGCACACTAACACGGTCATTATTTACAAAGGGTAACACGTTTACCGCTAACATGTAGCTCAGTAGTCTTCCACATGGTCCTCTGTTGACCTAGTCCTACGATTTTACGACCTTGTCCGAGAAGACATGAAGGTCTCACCGTTTGCTGTTGGATTGTGTAAATCGAATCTAAAGGCATTACCTTCTACTCAGTTATTTTAAGACCCTGCATCGGTCACGTGATTTTAAGTACATGCCCGTATATCCCTCATTTTTAATGGCAGGCGGCTGAAACTTTGACAGACATGGTATAGGATCCCAATAAATCACTTAGTGGTGATGTCGTAACGATAACGTCATTGGTTACGTGATTTTACAGGCTACACAGCACATCACAACAGCAAAAATAACTTGAACTTGAACACTTCCACATGTTTACTCTTGAGAATACATTAAATACACTTTACATCCACGAGTTCGCTATTGGGGCGCTATGTTTTAACTCTGAGGCCGTAGCAGTTCAATTATCTTCTAATCAGTCATTGCATTTTGAACAGTGACAATGTCACGCTTTCGATAAGGTCACGCCATCAGTGAGGAGTGGTGTGTGTCACGCAATCCAGCAGTCATTCTACTCGATCTTGTTCAACGCATCCAGCAGGGTACTGACATCTGATTTGATATCACTGGCCAGGTTGATGAGCTGGTCTTTAGAATCCAGGACTTCCACGGTCTGGGTGTATGGATTATAGCGGACATTGAATGGCTTGGGAATCCTCGAGCTAAATTCCCTGATGACGTAACACATAGCTTGATTACATTCATGTTGTGGGACCGAAATAATAACCATACCAGGGTTCACACAGGAAAGTTATAATGAAATCCATTACTTTTCCATGACTAAATTAAAAAATCAAAGACTCAAATTACGTTCTGGAGGAGACAAGAAAAACAAGAAAATGTCATTTAACTGCTTTATTATTCCTTGAAAACTTTTACAAAGGAAGAAATACTACCTATGTAGCACATCCTTATTTCAACATATTATCTTTAGCTTGTAGCCAGGACTCCGCCGGTTTTAAAACAACCAAGTCAAAATCATCAAGTAGCTAGCAGATGGATAATGATGAAGAGTGCCGTAAGAAAACTACTAATATATCTAGAATTCTGCAAGGAAAGTCAAGCATCAAAACATTCCAATGCCTTTTGACATTTTTTGGAAATTTCGATGACTTTTTCAAGACCTGGATTTTTTTATTTTTTATTTCATGACTGTGTGAACCCTGCATACTGATGATTATTATTTCGGTGTCGATGTTGTTTATGGTGACGATGATGATGATGATAACACTGATGACAATAATATGATGACTAATAACAATGGTGATAATAACGATGGTGATAACAATGGTGATGACGATAACACTGATGACAATAATATGATGACTAATAACAATGGTGATAATAACGATGGTGATAACAATGGTGATGATGATAACAATGGTGCTGATAACAATGATGATAATAACGATGATGATAACAATGGTGATGACGATAACAATGGTGGTGATAACAATGATGATAATAACGATGGTGATGTCAATGGTGATAATAACAATGATGATAATAACGATGGTGATAACAATGGTGATGTCAATGGTGATAACAATGGTGATGATAACAATGGTGATAATAACGATGGTGATAACAATGGTGATGATAACAATGGTGATAATAACGATGGTGATAACAATGGTGATGATAATAACAATGATGATAATAATGGTGATAATAACAATGATGATAATAACGATGGTGATAACAATGGTGATGACAATGGTGATGACGATAACAATGATAATGATAACAATGGTGATGATAACAATGATGATAACAACGATGGTGATAACAATGATGATAATAACGATGGTGATAACAATGGTGATGACAATGGTGATGATGATAACAATGATAATGATAACAATGGTGATAACAATGATGATAATAACGATGGTGATAACAATGGTGATGATGATAATAACAATAATGATAATGGTGATAATAACGATGATGATAATAACGATGGTGATAACGATGATAATGATAACAATGATAATGATAACAATGGTGATGATAACAATGATGATAATAACGATGGTGATAACAATGGTGATGACAATGGTGATGATGATAACAATGATAATGATAACAATGGTGATGATAACAATGATGATAATAACGATGGTGATAACAATGGTGATGATGATAATAACAATAATGATAACAATGGTGATAATAACGATGATGATAATAACGATGGTGATAACGATGATAATGATAACAATGATAATGATAACAATGGTGATGATAACAATGATGATAATAACGATGGTGATAACAATGGTGATGACAATGGTGATGATGATAACAATGATAATGATGACAATGATGATAATAACGATGGTGATAACAATGATAATGATAACAATGGTGATGATGATAACAATGATAATGATAACAATGGTGATGACAATGGTGATGATGATAATGATAACAATGGTGATGATAACAATGATGATAATAACGATGGTGATAACAATGGTGATGATGATAACAATGGTGATGATAACAATGATGATAATAACGATGGTGATAACAATGGTGATGGTGATGACAATGGTGATGATAACAATGATGATAACAATGATGATAATAACGATGGTGATAACAATGGTGATAATGATAACAATGGTGATGATAACAATGATGATAATAACGATGGTGATGACAATGGTGATAATGATAACAATGGTGATGATAACAATGATGATAATAACGATGGTGATAACAATGGTGATAATGATAACAATGGTGATGATAACAATGATGATAATAACGATGGTGATAACAATGGTGATAATGATAACAATAGTGATGATAACAATAATGATAATAACGATGGTGATAACAATGGTGATAATGATAACAATGGTGATGATAACAATGATGATAATAACGATGGTGATGATAACAATGATGATAATAACGATGGTGATAACAATGGTGATGATGATAATAACAATAATGATAACAATGGTGATGATAACGATGATGATAATAACGATGGTGATAACAATGATAATGATAACAATGATAATGATAACAATGGTGATGATAACAATGATGATAATAACGATGGTGATAACAATGGTGATGACAATGGTGATGATGATAACAATGATAATGATGACAATGATGATAATAACGATGGTGATAACAATGATAATGATAACAATGGTGATGATGATAACAATGATAATGATAACAATGGTGATGACAATAGTGATGATGATAATGATAACAATGGTGATGATAACAATGATGATAATAACGATGGTGATAACAATGGTGATGACAATAGTGATAATGATAACAATGGTGATGATAACAATGATGATAATAACGATGGTGATAACAATGGTGATGACGATAACAATGGTGATGATAACAATGATGATAATAACGATGGTGATAACAATGGTGATGACGATAACAATGGTGATGATAACAATGATGATAATAACGATGGTGATGACAATGGTGATAATGATAACAATGGTGATGATAACAATGATGATAATAACGATGGTGATAACAATGGTGATAATGATAACAATGGTGATGATAACAATGATGATAATAACGATGGTGATAACAATGGTGATAATGATAACAATGGTGATGATAACAATGATGATAATAACGATGGTGATAACAATGGTGATAATGATAACAATGGTGATGATAACAATGATGATAATAACGATGGTGATAATAATGGTGATGATAACAATGATAATGATAACAATGGTGATGATAACGATGGTGATTAAATATATATTATATATATAAAATTAAATAAAAATGCGAACAAGAGCAACTCAGGACTGTTATTAAAAATTTACTAAAAGGTTTTGGCCTTCGGCCTTCATCAGTTAAAAAGGATACAAAGCTTAATATTATATATAATTATATATATATATAATATATCTTAAATATATAATAAATATATATATCTATTTTATATTAAACACTTAATGACTGGCCCCGAGGGAAACAGTGAGTTTTAGAAACAAAACTCACTGATTCCCGAAGGGACAGTCATTAAGTGAATTGTCACATAGACATAAGTTTTACTAGAGGCAAATCTGTGCATAAATACAGGCTCTACTTGATACGAGCGAGGTTTGTAGTCTTCTCTTCGGGAAGTGTTTTTCAATACAAAACGCTGCCAGCATCGCTACGGCATTTTTAGTATCGTTTTGTGTCTTCGTTGCATCCTTTTTTAGCTACCAATTTCTCACTCTCGCGCTTGATAAAGATGTAAATTGTTTCTTTGGAGCTAGTTGGTTTCATTTTGAACGCTTTATTTCGACGAAAAATGGTCAGCTCTAGACATTTTGGTAAACAAATATTTACCCCCTTTAGCTAGCCAGTGGCGCGCGCGACACATCACACCATCTTCTGTCACGATGTGATCACGTGGCAGGCAACAGTTGATGAATTGTTGCCCGCGCGGGAAACATTGGATTTTGATGACTGCCACGTGATCCTGGATAAGCCAATGAGCGCGTGCGTTGTGTCTGGAAAACGTATGGCTATGTAACAAATATATATATATATATATAATACATATAGTATTAAGTGTATAGAGAGAAGAAACCCATCCCTATATAATATTAACAATCAGAATAAAGGTGAAAGAGAAAAATATGCCCTGAACGGGATTCGAACCCACGGCCTCCGTATACTAGTCCAATGTGTTTACCACTACACCATCAGGACCAACCACGCTGGCAACGCAGCCGACATTTTGGTTTTGTGGTGAGAAAAGCCCGGGAAACTCACGGTGGTTCGGGATGGGAAAGCCCATAACTTCCGAACTAATAATAAATATTGTTATAATATTATAATAAATATTGCATATATGTAAAATATAAATATATTGTACACATTCACAATACCAACTCTTAAAAGTATAACTGCAAGTGCACTATCCTTGAAACCCTTCGATCCCTTTGTATCCTCTGATTTTCTACATGGGTTTAACTCCAGTGAGTACTCGGTGTGACGTGTGAATATTAAATATATGAATATCGATTAATTTTGTGTACTTGAATGTTGATCAGTATATCACACGGAGTACTTGCTCTAGTAAAAACCGTCTAGAATATTAGCGGACACCAAGGAATCAACGGTGGTCAAAGGCATTGCACTTGCAGTGCTATACAATTGTTACTTTGAATATGTTATGCCAGCGTCCAAGAAGAACTGCAAGTGTTGTATCCGTGAATGCCATCGGTTCTGTGGTGTCCGATAATATTCTAGAAGGATTAACTGTCACCGAGTACTCCGTGAGACGTATGAATATTGATAACATGTAGAACTGCTCATTCCTTACGCCTTTCTACAACAAACTAACAGTCGATTGCATAATAGTGTACTTTAGAAACAATAATTTAATAGTGGAATGTTGATTTCACATACACTCAGCGCTGTGCATTGCAAAGAACTTGTCTATTACATTTCTTCGTCACTTTTCTCGTGAGACTTAAAAGGAATGATGTAATGATGTAATGATGACGTAACTATTTGTAAAAGAAGAGCATAAAAAGCCAACAGATTCAGGAGTTGGTCGTTTGCATTCCAGCGTCGTCAGAAGTAGCTCGTCTGATCTTCCGTCGTTACAGAATAACCATATACCGCTTTCAAAGCTGTATTTTAGTAATTACCCAAGTTTTCAAGTGGTTCAGTTCGCCTTCGGATTAGTGTTGGATTACCGCACGCAGTATCTGTAAGTATCAAGTCCTCGATCTCGTGTTTTCCTACTTATTCGTATTTATTCTTCAACAACAAATAACTAATACGTTCCTCAACAGGTCCCAGAACGACAGAGAAAACGATGTCGATAGCATATCATCCAGCACGACAGTTAAACAGCAAGACCATTCGTGATGCGGTGGTCAGCCATGTGGTTCTGTTGAAAGACGGTTTTGCTTGTAATATGTATGGCGAGTGGAATCAAGTCCAGAAATAAATAAAAAAAGACTGGGAGCTGGTATGCGATAAACGTGGACAATGTGATAACGCACTTGAAAATGTACCCGGCGTGGCATTTTTCTTCTCTGCCGTGTCGTCGTATGAGACCCGCATACCGGCAAAAAATGGAAAGATTAGTCTATTTATATGTACGATTGTTCGTTTTCGAGGGTTTGCCAGAACCGAGCAATACCAGGGCCGATTATAGAAACAAATCTTTTGCGAGTAATAGGCATGTGGTGTTCAACACATCATTAGATAACGGCGAAATTTTCTAATCTTAATAATCGGTCGTGGCCTGTTTGGTTGCCATGGCAACCATGTTGAAGATATGTCTTTACAAACGTAGATGGAAATATGTTATATTTATTTTGTAATGCGCCCAATGGAATATATAGCAAGTATTGAGTTACAGTCTTGCTTCAATGTAAACGAAGCCTAGGCTGGCCGATCGATCGTGAATATTGCAGTCTTAGGCATCCAGTCGTTTTCTCTGTCTTAAAGCCGTTTGTATTTTCGGAGCGCTGCCAAGTGACGTTAGAACGTTGTGTATATTACTTCATAACACAAGAGTGATATTGCACTCGGAAAATAGCTATAAACCAGAAACATACAAACGAGTTGAAACGTGTAACAACCATACTTCGCTGCTGTGCCGTGCTGCGGATTATTCAAAACAAGTAAAGTTTTCGGTACCACGGCTAATTTGCATAGCTGACTAATCCGGAGCATGGGGCCAACTTTATACGTTTCAACTCCCTTATATGTTACTTTTGAACTTATATGTTTCTTTTGAACGGTGCTTTGTATAACGTCCCTTTATTTGCCCTCTTCCTAAACTTCTAATTCTCTGAAGTTTCTCATCGGTCGCTAGTTTTGATGCTTTAAGCACCCGGAACTCCTCTTCTACAATTTCTTCTCTAGTCGCGCGGTTGAACGATGTATGAGACAAACTTTCGTTGTGTTTTTCGGAATTGTTTTCCTCGCACTTGACAGCAATCGAGAGGCACGCAAGCACCAGCAATGAATATTTCTCTCTTGGGCGGTCCTGCGTCTTGTTTAAGTATCTCCATATTAGGCTCTCCGCGTGTTTAGCGACGCTCTGGGGGTAATTGTCCTCACAGAGGGTGGAAATAAATTTCTCCGTCCGGGCCATAAGATCTCTTCTTAACTCTGGATGTCTTTGAAGTACCTGGTTCATCTTTCTGTCTCTGGAGCTTCTTCAAGACTGATACCAAAATGTTTGCAGTGACTACTTTTATAGCTGAGCCTGAAATGCTTCCCGACAATCCATGCGAACCACGAACCAATGGCAGGGCCTAATACAGGATTCTCTAGAGAGATGACCTAGTTATGAAATGGCAGTTCCGAATAATTGCTTGTGAAAAGTGAAAAAGCCTTTACTCGAGAGTTTGAGTACTAATCTCTTTATATTCTTATAAATGAAAACAATCGCCTATAAATTACATTCTATGTTGTATATCCATATTGCATAACGAAGTGTATTCATTCCTTTTTGTATAAAAATGAATTATGTACACTCTCAATTTGCAAAATCCACTTCAGGAATATACTTAATAATAATTAATTTTCCACTGATTGTTTTAATACAAAGTTTATGCAACCTTTTAACAAACCGTAACCACACATTCCTGAAGTGCAGGGTATTCTGCAGTTAAGCCGCTAAGGAGTAAATTAACTAAATTCAGTGGTCAAGTAGAACGCTAGCTTTGCATTCCAATAATACTCGTCAATCGTAAAGGGGGAAAAGCGTCCCTAATTTGCTTTTGTAGTGATACGATAAACCTGAGTGTTTAACGCGTAACATCTGGGACTTTCCAGAAAATAGCACAAAAGAGCAGGTCTATGGCTTGTTATTTAAATTTTCTTCTAGCCCGGCTCAATAGAGTTTGTCGTCCTTACATTTCGAAAGTGGAATTCTGGGTCTCTTAGAATGGCGGACCGCTGTCCAAACCCATGCCGCTTTATGCCCGCTCTCAAAAAGCCATCTTATGGGACAGTAAACAGTAGCAGTAAACAATTTGTCGATAGCGGGTCGGGTGAACGTACTTTCCTGTCGCATCACACACCAATTTACTCGCCAAGTTTACTGTGTTGACTCCCGTTTCTAGTAACCAGGACATAATCGCAGCTCGGTTTCAAAAGAGGCCGAATGTGGGCGATGTAACCGTCTAATACCTAAATACTGGTGTCTGTTAGAAACAGAGAATCGAAGCCATATTTGCCCGCAGTTTTGAACAATTTCTGATCGATGAAGCCGTCATTGGATTTGGCCGTTTTAACCATGTCCACAGTTAAGTAAACTGATAGGTCATTGGGCGGGAACCCTTTACCTTGATGAACAAATACACTGCTAGAAACTTGGTTGCAAACGACTAGTCTAAAGGGGCTACCGTACCTGGTTGGTCCTTGCATGTCTTCAGCACGCTCTCGTAGCGGTGCAAGTAGCGCGATACGACTTGTAAAAGCTCTTCCAAAGTGTCCCTTGGCCTCTAAGGTGTCAATGTCCAGATCGCTGTTCTACTGTAATCTCATCATTTTTGAAACCGTTTTGCGAGCTCTTTTCAAATACACTTCGGACGAAGAAAGACTCTTTAGAACTGCGTCTGATGCCCCATTGACTTTCCTGAAATCGCCTAATTCTGCAATGGCGTCCAAATATCCTAAGCATCCCGCATGACCAAGCTTCCATTCGTCTTGCAATGCATCAACAAATTTAAAAAGAAGCCTAGGTGAGCATGAGCTAAAGTCGATGATGTCGTTGGTCAGTTCCTCCTCGTCTTCGCAACAAAATTTGAGAAACTCGAGGCTCCTGCTGACAGTTTGTCGAGCTTGGCGTTCGCTTTTGCACCCTCCATCGCTCCCAGTTAGCCAGTTTAAGTCTTTAGCAATTTTACTCGAAATGTCAAAAGAAGGTAACGCTTTGCTTGTCCGAGGAGTTTTCTCTAGTTTCGTTACAATATTGTAGTTTTTTGGCTCAGTTTTCATCAAAGTAATAGAACCAACGGTGCTTTAATTTTCTGCATCCTCGTCGAGTGCTAAATCCATCGTGATCGGAATCATCTTCTTCTAAGTGAAGTCTCTTTGGCTTTGGTGAAGCATTAGCTAACTTTGACCAGTCGATTTAATGACCTCGCTTACTCATTTGTTACACACAGTAGAATCTAGAATGAGTACAACTTACCGTTTGCATCTTTGCAGCTATCAATGCATCGCAAAATGCTCTGAGCGCATTCTCTCAACACTCGTTTTGCGTTGTCCTCCATTTTCACCTCGTGCATGCTCGATTTCCGCGCGTAGCTGTAGGTAAAGGCCGCTGACCAACATTTCTAAGTGTATCGCAGGCCTATCCTCGCTTCAAAGGAGGAGGATCACTTCAAAGGTACTTTGTCTTCAGTTAAAAGCAAAAAAGCCATACCGCAGGCCAACCCTCGCTTCAAAGGAGGATTATCACTTCAAAGATACTTGTCTTCGTTGGATTACAGCTTCAGATGAACTGATCATTCTGTCTTCGCTTCAGAGTGGCTTCGTCACTTCAAAGGTACAAAGCCTCACTTCAACACCGGCTCTCGTCACTTCAGCGGAATGACCTCGATTTGACCCTAATGCCGCTCCATAATGAGAAACCTCGTTAGCTTGCCCAAGCTTGCATGGTCTTGTCGTCGACCCTTTGTTTTCGTATCAGATATGCCCTTGCATGCCTCAGTCTGCCCTAAACTGTTTGGACCTGTTTTAAGCTAACTCGTCTAAATAATTCCTGTATAGGTCTATGTATTAACTCAGTTCTTGTGCAAAAGTTTTTCTTTGAGTGTTCGAGTACATTAAAATTAAATCTGTTTATTTTCCGAGTTATAATTCCAGGAGCAATAATCACCCATCCTCTAGAATGGATCGGTTCCTAAGTGTGAAATACTAAATGGGAACATCTGTTCCTTTTAACCATAGAATCGAAAGTAACTCTTTGTAGTGCTTAAATGGGAACATGGGTTCCTTTTTACCATAGAAAGGAACTGTTTGTAGTGCTTAAATGGGAACATTTGTTCCTTTTATCCATAAATGTGTTCCAGTTCAAGGAAAAAGGGAACGATTTACAGCGCATTAAAGGAACAAAGTGTTCCTAATTTTGTTAAAAGGGGAACACAAATTAGGAACAATACCGTTCCTTTAAAGCATACTGTTCCTATTAGACGTAGAGGGGAACGCTGAGTAGCGCTCATTAGGAACGAACTGTTCCTTGCTGTATTAAAGGGAACATTTAACAGGAACAATTTTTCCTATTAAGGGGAGCGAGGAACGCTATGCAGCGTTGAATAGGAACAAACTGTTCCTTGTTGTGTTAAAGGGAATATTTAATAGGAACTGTTGTTCCTATTAAAGTTTGCGATGAACGCTATGCAGCGTTGAATAGGAACGAAGTGTTCCTTGTTGTGCAAAATAGGCATATAAATGAAACACAGCCTACTTAGGAACATTGCAGTTAGGACCATTTGTTCCTAAAACACCCAGATCGGAACAACTTGTTCCCTTAACTATCAGTGATTAGGACCAATTTGTTCTCCTTTTCTACAAAAGGAATCCTTTGTTCCGAATAGAATTCTACTTTTGTTCCGATTTGCACTTTGTTGTTCCTGAATATACCAAGTCAATCAGTTCCTAAATTGCTAAAGGAACGCATGTAGAAAACTCTCGGAACGCTTGAATTTGAATAAAAGTGCTCTGCGACGCGTTAAACTTGTTTTGAGCATCTTTCAATGAAACCGCAGTCTTAAAAACTTCGGTAATAACGTGCAAACAAAACATGAAGCCGTATTATGTTTTTGATGGGAAGTTATGCACTCTCACCACTTTTTTGGAACGTTGATGATGATAACAATGATGAGGTGATCATCATCATCATAACGATAGTTATGTCAGATTTCGAATTGTACTGAATACACTAGAATTTAGATTTTAAATGGCGATGTCGCAATGCCATCTGAGGGCATCAGAAAAGAGAAGAAATAAAAAAACAGAACCGATTCCAAGCGACATGGAGCATACCTTACGGCTTATACATGTGCTCCTTGTGGGTGCGTTTACCAATTGTTTTGGGCCGTTGCTAAGTAGAATTTAAAGCGCCATAAAACTCCAACAATTTGAGAAAAATAATTAATAAATCACTCAGGTACTCCTGGGAGACGGACCTTTATATTTTGATGACGTCATAGTATGACGTCATTGTGACGTCATTTAGGCAGAAACATTCAATCATTTCATGATTTATTTGGGATAGTGCTTTCAGATTTGCATATATCATTGGTCTGGGTTAGGCACAAAAGGTGTAGCATGCGTTTTACGATATACCGAAAATTGATTGTTTTAGATTTTTTTCCCATGCTTGGCTCTGTGCAATGCGACTTCAGGACAATTTTTATATGAAAAAGGATTGAATTTTCTTTGCTTCACGAACTCAGTTTCATTATGTGAAACCGGAAGTATAATATTGTCACCAGGGCCCACGGGGCGCGGCCGCGTTTGGGTGGTTACAAAGCAATTTTCTTGACATACATGAAAAATTACAAAGAATTCTCGTGTACCGATGGAATTTGCGACGGCAAAGCTAAAGACATTGGACAAGAAAATTAAATCAGTGAAATTGAAACAGAGCTGCATTATCAGACATCTAATTCCAGTGGTTTATTCACACAAAGAAGTCGATTTGCGACCATCTGCACCATAATCACTCACACGTCTAACCGCCTCCCGGTTCCAATAAGCGCCGGTCTGTCGAGCGGGAGCTGGGGTCGCAGGTTCAAATCCCGGCCGGACCAACACTCAGGATCTTAAAATAACTGAGTAGAAGGTGCTACCTTTACATAATACTTCATGTCTTCTCGGATACTAATACTTTACTTTAATACGTTACGTCGCGTCGAGGAGAAACAACCCGATTCAACTTACGGTAAGCTTACATCAAAATCTGATTCAGTTTTCTATCCTATAGCAATCAAACCACTGCTAAATATGTCAATTCCAGAGGAATGTCTTGTTTTAATGTATAATATCATCGCTGTGTCTATATGCCTGGCAGCCGGGAACGGTCTCAAATTTACTTTATATGCCCGGCAGTTTTCGACTTTCACAAAATTTCAAGGGAAAATATTCGCACATGTTCGTAATCCTTATAATATTCTCCATTGATGAAAAATGAAATAAAGAAAAAATTCGGCAAGTAGCTACCTAGGCCTTAGGCTTTGTTCGCATCATCGCAAGTTATTAGGAACTTGCCATCGTTCGTTTCCGTATTTATGTTTGACTTCCGCATTTTTCAGACATTTCCGGCCTTAGAAATAGTTGACGAATTGTCCAAGCAAGCAACCGGGAACGACAATCTACGTTCTACGTTGTATCGGTCTTTGCTTCTTTATAGTTAGAAATACTGTCCAGGGTATCAGAACACTCTGGTAGTCAGAATCAGTATGATAACGTTTTGATCATTATTCACCGATTACTTCCAGTAAGTCCCTAATATCGTGACGAGCCGCGGTAAAAATGGAGTTGATTTCTTTTTTGTAGGCACTGCATTTTTCTTCGCTATTTTATTGTGAAAGTGGCCTGGAGCCCATTATCAGGAGCGTCCATATATACTGTACCCATGAGTCAGCGTATGACCGGTTTACATGACAACAGGAGCCGTTACCAGGAGCGTCCATATATACTATACCCATGAGTCAGCGTATGACCGGTTTACATGACAACAGGAGCGTCCATATATACTATACCCATGAGTCAGCGTATGACCGGTTTGAGATATTTTTAGAACATGTTTCCCGGGTAACTGCCTTCTGTCTCTGCTGCGATCGTGCATATGCTTGCCGTAATTATTGAGATTAAGAATGATCTATTGTTCTTTGAGGTGATTTTACTAACGCTGCATTGTCCTCACTATGGTTTGATTGGATTCCCAAAGTGTGGGCACGTGAACTCCCGTGAGATCTGTTCTAAATATAGCTCAATCCGATCATACGCTGACTCACAGACCTAGTAGGGACCCTTAGACAATAGCCTTAATTAAAAAATACGATAACTGCACGTGAAAATGCACGCAGTCGCCTACATTTTCACCGTTCTCTGCAAAAACACAACGTGAAAACCCCAAATTGTACGTTTTAAAGACAACGCGAACGTAAGAAAGTAAATCATATCATTTTTCGTTCGGCGTCAGAAAGGAACTCTATAGTCATTATATTTTTCGAAAATCTGGTTGTGAAAAACAATTCAAGGCGAACAAGCGAAACAGTAAACATCACATTTCGGGAGAAAACACTTTTATACGTCCCGTCGTCACTGCCGTCGCCGTCCTGGTTGCTAAAGGTCCCTAATATGGGAGATGAACGCTCCTGGTAATGGGCTCCTGAAGTGGAAAATCCTAAAACACGAAGGATGGAATGGTGAAATGATGGAATGGTGAAATGATAGAATGGTGAAATGATGGAATGGTGAAATGATGGAATGGTGAAATGATGGAATGGTGAAATGATGGAATGGTGAAATGATGGAATGGTGAAATGACGGAATGGTGAAATGATGGAATGGTGAAATGATGGAATGGTGAAATGATGGAATGGTGGAATGACGGAATGGCGGAACGGCAAAAAAAATCCTCAAAAATTATGTTTCCCCCCTTTTTATTGTCAAGCGAGAGCTTGAAAACAACGAACTATTTTAGGTCCCAGCCGTTCGCTTGGCAAAGTTGGCACATGAACGTCTTAAGTCTCTCAGCAAATGGGATTATAATCTCCTTATCAGTTTGTTGTTTATTTACTGACCTTACTGTCTTGTCTACATGTAATATCCCCATTATATCTAGTAGTCCGGCAGGCTACATGTATTAAATACATGATGCAAAGAAAATTACCCCGTAAACGGTGACAATAATGACCGTATAATGAAGGACATCTGCAAAAGCAGATATGACGACTGAGTTGGCCCAGTTATTGCGTAGGAGCTTCAGGGCCTCCGCCCAGTCTTCGGGGACGTCCTTTCCCCCAATGTCCAATGGGCAGAGGAAGCTTAAACGGTGTTTTCCCTGGCGCTGTTAAAAATAATTAGATTAATGACAAACAAGTGGCTGTTCCGAGCAAAAATTCCGTTTTTGATAATAATAATAACCAGAAACTGAGAACCCGTAACTTTGTGACGAAATTTGTATATTTTCTCACTCGATGAAGTTCTCTTGTGTTTTATTGAGAAAATAGTTTGGATATTCAAACACATAAAAGAAGTAAAAAGCACGAAGGTGGAATCAATAATTTTAGTTTAGTGATATGCCTCATGTCTGCAGTTTCTAATAAATTCTGATTTTTACTTATAATGCCGTAATTTCTACTCTTTCGTGTGTCTTTCACTAAACGACATCAATGACTAGCCGAACTTACGACATGACAGTTTAAATCTACATTTTAAAAATATTCGTGATGACGATCAGGCCGTTTTCGCGTGGCGCCGGTCATGTAAATCAAACGGCTATACTCTATATATTCAACGGAAGCAGCAAAACTTGTTGACATACAAAATGCATTACACTGTTTTGTCCCCTCCCCTTCCATATATGTTTTTCTACAAACTTTCTCAGATTGATGTCGAAGAAGGTGCGAACAGCTCATTAGATAATCTTGCTCTAAGGTGCAAATATGGAAGGAAAATGAGGAATAGAAAATGGAATGTGAATATCTAATTTATTACCGCTAAATGTTCAAGGTATACTTTACTTACGTCATCGATTTTCTGCTAGAAAACCAAATATTAGGTCTTTAACAGTTTTCCACTGTAGTCTCAGCTGAAAAGCAGCCGCTCGGTAAAAACAATTGCCATCATCAATTGGGTTGAAGGCGATTTCATACCCGGCCGGCCTCTACGACTCGATGTAAGCCGGAAACTGTTATTCGTTTCACCAAAAGAAAAAGATAATTAGTATGATCATTCGAAGTTTCACTAGGTACTCTGTAAATACTATTGTAAATGTAAGGCGGTTAGGCAAGAAAAAACATTGCTCGTGCTCGCAGTAAACACAAGATACTCGCACGAGCCTTATGAAACACTCTGGCCTGCGCCGGGAAAATACGACAACATTTGTACACCAAAGGAAAGTTTTCATTGCCGGCAAACTGCAACTCATGGTCTTTATCAGTCTTATCAAATAAAGTAAAGTCTTAAAAAATAAAATGTCAAGGTGCACTTTCTTGTTATAGCAAGCAATCTACAACACAGTGGATGTAAAAAGCATGATCTTCGTTAATTTTATCTGCTACAAGCACGTGCCCAAGTACATCGGCTGCAAAGGATGCAGTAGGCATACTTAGTGTTACATGTACAACTGCTACACATAGAAATAAATCTACTAAATTTAGTTAGATTTATTAGACTGTTAAACATACGGATTAAGGTTCTTTCAAAATGTGTTCGATTCTCGGTTGTGTTTCTCTTTCCGGCTATGTTCATGCGCTCATGGCCATGGCGGTGTATGTGTGGTACATGCAAATTCCATTTTAACAAGTAATAGTTTTACTATACAGGATATAGAGAAGAGTAAACTTACCTTGATGACATGTAATCACAATGACGAATTGCTATTCTATGGAAGCTAAGATCAAAGTCCTTTACCCGCCAAAACCACAGGCGCCCAAGATCCCAGACCCCACCGAAATTCTCAGTTTACGTCATAAAATATTAGCATAATGACAACATTGCATTGTGGGATCGAAATGCGGACAAATATTTCAAAATGGCTGCCTCGGACATAGTTGTTCCTGCGTGCGGTATGGCTAATTTTAGAGTTTTACTCACAGAAGAGGAGGTACGTTCCAGGTGCCAAATTAACCAAACCACCTGGTGAATGTAATGTTTTGGAGCTGAAACGTTGGTTAGAGTGCCACGGGGAGAAAAAAAGTGGAAAAAGACAAGAATTGGTTGATCGGGTGAAAGGATGTATTGCTGTTTGTTTATCGATGACGCTGTTGAGAATATCAATTTAACGTGGTTTGAACCCAGGGTTTTATAGCAACGTTCACGCCTTTTAATAACAGCAATCAGGATCCATATATATATATATATATATGATAGAAGATTGAGACAGTAAGTAAACAACAAACTGATAAGGAGATTATAATCCAATTTGCTAGGAGACTTAAGACGTTCATGTGCCAACTTTGACAAGCGTACGGCTGGGATCTAAAATAGTTCGTTGTTTTCTAGCTCTCGCTTGACAAAAAAGGGAGAAAACAGAAATTTTTGGCGTTCCGCCATTCCGTCCGTCCGTGTTTTAGGGTTGCACCCTGAAGTGGCTCAAAACCAAACTCTTCGAAGACGTCTCTCACGTCTAGCTGCTAACTTGTAAGTACATTCTGTATCCCCTCGTTATCAACAAGCTCTTTCCAAGCACTTTCCAAACTTTTTTTGTCGAAATCCGAAAGAAAATTAGTTTGCTCTTGACACCCGCATTCCCTGACATTGGAATTTTCCCTCGTCCAGCGACCCTCCGCAGCTAGAATGGCTTTCTCGGTTTTAGCGCTCTTTCTTGGAATTTATAGAAAGTAAACTTGAAGTAGCAAATATTAAACAACTTCATTGTAACTTTTACAAAATGTCAACAAAACTGCGAAGGGCGCGCGTTGCTTTTCCACTAAACCGGAAGTAAGTTGTTCGCGCCATTTGCATGAGCTCGCGCGCGCCGATCCTTCATAGCAACGTCGCTACTTAGAGACGAAATTGGTAAACGCACCCTGAAAATGCCCCTCAACCCAAAACTTTTTATTTTGTTTTCGATAAGAAGAGGTAATTCTGAGCATTTCTGCGAAAAGAAATATGAATTCGCATGAATCCTTGATTTTTTTATGAGCGTTTAAGCCTAATTTCCATATAATCGCTACGATCGCTGAAAAATTGGCTCAGCGATCGTAGCGATCATATGGAAACCAATTTTTCGGCGATCGTAGCGATCGCGATCGCCGAGATAGAACAAATTCTATCTCGGCGATCGTAGCGATCGGGTGGCGATCGAAACGATTATATGGAAACCACTCTCCAGCGATCGTGGCGATCCTAGCGATCCAAACGATCCCATAAAGCATTGCTCACCAAGAGAAACATCCCATGATGCACCCAGATTTTCTCGCACTCGGCAAAATGGCGTCTACCAGTGCAGTGACTTACCTGTAGAAAAATTATCTGTCATGAAGTCGAAGCTCTTGAACGAGTGTATGGAAAGCTCCATATTCCACTCGTCGTTGAAAGATTTTTCGGACCCAAAACCTGTGCTTTCTATTCTCCTTCACTTTTCTTTGTATTCTTCGCTTTAAGATGGCGAGAAAGATCAAATAGTACGCTTCGATCGTTAGTCGTTGGTTCAACGAAGCCGCCATGTTGGAAAAGTTCCCGCCAGAAAGAAGGGCAAAGACCGCCAAGACCCAGGCCTCCTCAACGTTTTCTGTGTGCTTGAACGATCGAAGCGAAACCGGTCAAAGGTTAGGATCGCTAGGATCGTTACGATCGCCTCAATCGCTGGGCCAATTTTTCAGCGATCGTAGCGATTATATGGAAACTAGGCTTTAAAGATGACAAAATCCTGTGTGTAGTGGCGCACGTCCTAATTATTATAATAGAGAGCTTAAGCATCAACGACGGCGACGGCAGCGAGGACGGGATCTAGAATAATGTATCTCCCAAAATATGATGTTTATTATTTCCTTCGTTAGCCTTTATTTACATTTCACATTCATATCTTCGAAAAATGAATGTGATTTACTTTTCACGTTCGCGTTCTCAGAGTTGTAAATGTAAAATTTGGAGTTTTCAGGTTGTGTTTTTCCAGACAACGGTTGAAATGTAGGCGACTGCGTGCATTTTCACGTGCAGTTATTGTATTTTGTAATTAAAGCTATTGTTTTATGCTGTCGTCCTAGACGTTGCCGTCGTGGTTGCTTAAGCTCTCTATCGAGTCTTGTGACGTAAGTGAAAGAAAAACGTCTGTTTCAGTCGTCAAAATTTACAAAGAGCAGTCGGAGTAGTTGGAAGTAGTGGTCAACGAAATCGGCAAAAAACGACGTTTAAATGCTAAATAAGTGTGTTGTAGGGGGCTGCAGCAACTGTTTAGACGCCAAGCAAGATATCAATCTTTACAAAATTCCATTCTGGGGAGATGAGAGTTCGTTAACCAGAAAAAAGGCGCAAGTGGGTTGACTTTGTGAAAGCGAAACGCGCGTATTCATCCATGCTCCGAAAGAAAAATCCTTCACTTACGTCACAATTCTAATGGCGGCGCTTTGCCATCAGATCGCAATTACAATCGCTCATAAAAAATCAAGGATTAACGAAAATTCAAAACTTTTGTCGCAGAATTACTCAAAATTATCTTCTCTTTTCGAAAAAAAAAAAAGGGGTTGAGAGGCACTTTTAAGCTATCCGATAAAGCAAACAGAACTGTATTCTGACAAAGAAAACACCTATTTTTGAACATAACAAACCTGTTTTATTTGATTACCTGATTTTAGCTCTGGCCGACTGGAAACTATCAGATACAAAATAAATTGGCTGATACTTGGTGATGGGGTAGGACTGGACGGTAGTCTTCTCAAGATCCAGAGGTTGCTTGTCAGGCTCGTCTGTCAAACAGTACTGTACAGTAACATTGATAATTATTGGTTAACATAACACTATGTAATACCACAGGCTAACCATCCTCTCATTTTGTGTATTTGTCACTGATGTTAGTCCATTTGTTGATTAACCCGCGCTCATAATACAGCTCGGGCTCAGGTTTTTTAAATATAGCACGGGCTTCCTGTGGCTCATCTCGCAAACTACATAAAAATACAGGAAGTGCACACTCGCAAAAGCTCCCTATAAACCGTAAAAGTAGTCCAGATTTTCGGCGATTTTTTTTCTCCCTATGATCGGGACAGATATGAGCCATCATAAGGATTTATAACGGTCATCACATTCAAATTTTTTAAATCAAACTGTCGAATGATCTCCCGTCTAGAGCCCCCAGCGAAGAAATGGACAGCTGACATATTTCCCCTAATCTCCCTCGTATAGGCTGTTTTGCAACTTGACACACCATCCCGATTAAGTTTTTTGGCAGCTTCCGACAAAGCAACCGGAAGAAAAATTTCTCGAAGAATCGCGGGAAGTTTGTTTACAAAAATATATATTTCGCACGACCGCAAAACACTCGCCTTATTAAATATGATTACAGACCAAATTTCACTCCACTCTACTACTACTAGTATTACCATCATTCAAGGCATCAATAAATTCAGCACAAATACAGTTTATCACATAAAAAAAATACCTAGCAAATAACCGTGTTTGTAGTGAGCTTGCTCGTTCCATGAGTGCCAGGATCTTTGCAATTTCTAGTCGAGAGTGCGAAGCAGTCGATTTTTCCACCACAAATTGGCACAAACATTGAGAACTTTTGAGAGTGCGATGCACCCCTCTTAATTCCTTACACCGCCGTCTTCCATGTGGGATGCTTAAAACCGTATACGTATACACACTTTGCATAACTAGCGCGGTTACAACACGAAAAAGAGGCCGGTAGTCCTCTGGAATGTTGAAGTTGAAATACTAGCAGGAGGTGTGAAACGTGTTGAACATGATTGTTTAGTTGAAAAATGTTGCTAATCTGTCCTCATTTATCCTTTATGTTTCATTATAGTACGACCAGCCAGGCGCATAGCAAATTAACGGCATTGTTTCACTGAACATTCGTTCAGTGCATTTCAAAATCTCCCCGGGCGCTTCAATTTCAACATTCCAGAGGACCTACCGGCCTCGTTGACATGCTAGTTACCAGGACTTATGCATAGGGTCTATGGTCTTTGAATATTTAGTCAATTATATAATTACATTGTGTTTTACTGCTATTCTTCTCAAAAACGACTCACTTGTCCCCAGAGGAAGCCAGGCTCATTCAATCTATTGTGCTCAATCAAACATAATAACAAAACGGTTTCGAAAGCCACTCAACTGCGACGTGTTTACTTCGGGCAGAGAGAACCAAACTTCTCGCAGATTAGTTCTCTTCCCCGGAGATCATAGTATTACAATCTAATTGAGCATGATAATTCGGGAAATTAGCGATTAAATTTCCCCTTATGCGATTTTGATTGAATATGCCTACATGATGAAAATACAATATTTTGTTTCTTTTCTATTGAATTTATGAGTATCAATCATTCATGAAATTACGAGAACGACTAAACCTTTCAGATTCCTTGGGGCGGCCTTCACCTCCACGGAACCTGGAATAGTACTGGCTATCCAAACAATGCCTAACCCTGAAACAATACAAACCTTAACCCTAAAACAATGGAATTCTTTGTCAGCGCAGTCCAAATGGTGTCCAATAAAATGCAAGGTTTTGAGAGGTGAAGGCCTCCTGGATTCCTTTGCTGTTCCATAAGAAGCGCTCGTTCATAGCCACACCATTACTTAATTTGTAAACATTTTACAAATAGAAACACAATTGCACCAGTGCAACCGTTACATCGGGGCCGATTTTAAAATGAAAACCATTGGGAAATGAAACTTGCGGTTTCTTTATGCAGCTTCTTTGATGCTATGCATTCAAACATTCAACTCGTAACTAATGAATTAACAAATCTCAAGTAACATCAACAACATTCCAATAGAACTCATAGTACTGTACGTTTTTTTGCACTTTTGATTAGCATTTTGATTTATCCAGCCCTCCAACCGTTTCCCCACCATTTCCACTTTTAAATATCAACAAGTCCATTGGATGCAACAATGCACTGAACTAAATCATCTCTCTCGCAAAGCAATTTTCACACAATTTTCACACACTCATGGTTGAAATCATTACCCTCGTACTCATATAATTATTACCTAATACTAACACACTGTAGCTCAGACTCCACACCACTAACCTGCAGTTCACCAAACGACGACAACAGACCTGCACCAAAAGCCTTGATCTCGCCATCTTGTTTACACAGACCAAACTCCACAGTGAAAAAGTACAGCTGAAGGAAAAATAAAACGTTTTAACGTTTCTTTAGATTTCTCTCGAGAACAAAACAGTAGTGTAATAATGGCTTCAAAAGCTGACGTGACTTTATCATTGTTATCAGAACACTGATCCAAACTGCACAAAGTAAAGTTCATAGATGGTGGGTTTGTTGTTATAAATGCTACATGTTCATGTAGCTGTGGATCCTAGATTTAGACGTCATTGAAATGACTTCAAAAGAAAAGTAAATTAACTTTCAGTCCATCGTGTTAAATGTATAAATAACAAAATAAAGCAGATACTGGTTGTATTTAAATTCACAAGCCTAAAAGCACATGACGTAGATCTTTACAATACTGGTGAATCCTAAACAATTCTTCTTGTAAGCAATTGTCGTCGTGATCGTTACTCTACAAGAGTATTAATGCCCTAGTACGGCGTGACGGGCAATTAAATACTGCTGATTTGTTAAGCCAAGGGCTCATACTTTCTCCACAATGCCATTCTGGAGAATTCTACGTACTCGTCGATGGTAGGTATTGCAACTTCTGTAGGGTTTCCAATGAAATGTGCTCTAATTTTCGACAATAAAAGCCAGTACTGTAAGAGAGCTAGAGGACATCATTAAGTCTGAGGACGGCTGAAAAGTACTTGGTTAGCTTTTACTAGGCCTTTTCAGGGGATTTCACAGGATTTTTCCTTTGTGTTTCTGCTTTGACACATGAAATAATTCTTCAATGAAATCCTTGAAATTCTGCAGTTGGTGATCTTTTACCCCTGCTCAACCTATTACAGGATGTGTTTTTGGCACTTTAAAGCAACGGCTTGAGTCCAAATCACCGCTCTTGGTTGTAGGAGTAAAAGACTTGTAAAATAAATCTTACAGGAGTCCCAGAGTGGGGACCCCTTGTGAATTTTTTGTCCATTACCCAGCATGCAATTGGAGGTGTGTGCAGGAAAACGTGGTGGAGAGAAATGCGGCGTTAAGAATAGCGTGGTTCACAGTCGCTTGGTGTTTTGTGCAAACAAACCTGGTGGTTGGAAAGATTAAAGAAGATACTGTAACGGCTGAGTGCTGATATTGTATTTGCTTTTGATTTCAAGTGCGAATGGGAAGGATTTTTTGAGCCGATCTTCAGCTCTTCAAAATTAGTAAAATCGAAGAAACGAAAAACGATCCCCAAAACAAATGAGCTTTTCTCCAAAGTGGAAGAGCCAAGCGATTCCTGTTATAGCTCTAACTTTGAAGTCATTCATCCATTCAAATAATATCGCCAAATCGTCTTTCCAGCATGTCTAGATGTGATGCAATAATTTTTCCAGGTACATGCTTCACATCGGTCACATATATAGAACCGATATTTGCAGGGTCCGTCGCCAAAGGGTTAAAGGAGCTACATTGGTTGCCAATAGAATATAGGATCAGTTTTAAGATATTATTACTTACATATAAGTGCCTGAATGACACGGCTCCTATTTATCTGAAAGATCTAGTCCGTCCTTATGTACCGAAACGGCAACTAAGATCTGCCTCTAAGAACCTGTTAGAATTCGCACCATATAACTTGAAAGGGTATGGCTATAGAGCCTTCTATGTGTCCGCGCCTAGGCTCTAGAACTCACTACTGGACTTTATAAGAGATAGCCAAACAGTTGAGAGCTTTAAAATACATGTCAAGACTTATCGTTTTAGACAGGCATATTTTCATTTTTTTTAAATGAATGTTTCTAAAGATTTTTATTTTTATATTATATGTAAAGCGGAATTGGCGGCGCTATATAAATGTATTATTATTATTAGCTCAGTGGTTAAGCGCCAGTCTATCGCGCAGGAGGTCGAGGTTTAAAACCTGCACCAACACACGGGATCTTAAAATAACTGAGTAGAAGGTGCTACCTTTGTGAAACAATCTCGTCCTCGAACTGCAAATTATGGTTGGACCTTAGTCTTCTCGGATAAGGACGTAAAATGTAGGTCCCACGTCGGCCACAAGTTTATCAGTCTCACCAGACTGTCACGAGTTACCGACATTAAATAAGGTCGCTTGACCTTTACCTCTACAGGTGAACTTTCTTCAAGTAAATTTTTGGCTGGTATTGTATTTCGCTTACCGTGGCAAGTTTATCAATCCAATCGTCTGGGGCACCAAGAGAAGCCAATCCGATCTCCTAAGAACAGGACATAAATGACGACAAGAAATGATCAGCAAAGTTTACTAATTAACATGGTCCTCTTCTCTTCAAAAATGCTCTAAGAAAGCGTCTCAAAATAGGTTAGGTAAACACGACTGGCTAACATTGAACTTGTGATTCAATAAAGCAACACAATAAATAATCACATACTTATATTTAAAGTCCTGAAACTTTCATGTCTTCATGAAACTAGAAAAGTATGAACTGAATAACAAAGGAATAATTGTTTCTTTGAGCGGACTAATAATAATAATAATAATAATAATAATAATAAATACTTTATTTAGCGAGGGTAACACATAATAGCAACGCTAATAAACTTGTGGCCCTCCTAGTAGTTAAAATACAAACAGTGATAAAAAGCTCTACGTCCTACATATACAATATTAAAATCTAAAAAACTACTAATCTATAACTAGCTAAATTTAAGTATAAAAATGCAAGTCGAATATATAAAACTAGACTAGGCATAAAAAAATAGTCAACAAGAAAAGAAAACGGATAAAATTGAACTAAATAACAAAATGATGTATAAATTTCTGCTCACTAAAAATTCGATTCCACATGTTACGTCAAAAAGAATGTAAAGAGTCTTGCTTCCTTAAATCTAATGGTAGAGAGTTCCATAATTTACAACTTGTTACAGCAAATGTTCTACCTCCTTCAGTTTCTCTAGAATAACGGGGGCAAATCACATTAATACCAGAGTATCTTGTATTGCTAAATTAGAACTGCGATGACGTCTTTATTTGTGGTCTAATATCACTAAAGTGCGGTGTCATATCTCCGTATGACAGCTTGTCATTTTGTTTTCAGTGATTTGTTGGGTTAGGGATTTGCATGATGACTGACACAACATTCTTTGCGAGGCCACTTTAGTTCCTCTAATTTACATCATTGCGTTGGTATTCTTACATGAGGTTAAAACGTATAAATAGAACACATTCTTATAAATAGAACACATTCCAATAAAACAGGTCTTATATCCAGGCAAGTAACATTTATAAGGGCGTGTGTGAAAATTATACGAAGAATAAAAATATGTAAGGATAGAAGAAGTAAAAGATGTTTCTTTTCTAACCTGTGAGAACTGGGCGAATTCTGGGTCAGCAAAGAGAGGTACATGACCGATCAGCTCATGGACAACATCACTGAAAACAAGAACGAGTGAGTGAGAGACGAACTGTAGACACCAGATACTGTGTACGTGCTCCACGTGTACTGTGTACGTGCTCCACGTGTACTGTGTACGTGCTCCACGTGTACTGTGTACGTGCTCCACGTGTACTGTGTACGTGCTCCACGTGTACTGTGTACGTGCTCCACGTGTACTGTGTACGTGCTCCACGTGTACTGCGTACATGGTACACGTCTACTGCGTACGTGCTGCACGGGTACTTTTTTTCTTTTTCACACATTTTTGTTAACTTCCTTTAACTTCCTTAAGTTACTAATACAAATAGTTACACATTTCGCTTCAAACGTACTAATAATAATGCAATACAGTACAAGAAATGAAAAAACAAAACAAAACATAAAATTAGATAATAAATAATAAAACTGCAACTTCTTTAAAAAAACTCATTAACATTCTTTTTAATCTCTTTGGGACAATGCATTCAATATATTTTTCCATTTATCAAAGTGGAAGGTAATAAGCTTTTGCTTTTCTTTTGCCAATTTAAATTCTATTTTTTCGTAATATGATAACATATTTTTAAATAGGTTTAAGGAAGGGATTGTTCCTTTCTCTCTTGCTCTATACTTCTATCTTGATCAAAATTTTCACCTATTGACTTTTCCCCTCCGATTATGTCCAAATACAATAATGGAATATCTTTCCAAGCTTCAGTTTTGCTATTGAATAGAACGACAAGCCCATTTAATATACGATTTGCTCTAACGGCGACCTAAAGTCCGGAGCCTACAAACCCCCTGCTTCGTACTCCCCTTTTATCGTTAAATACTTAACTTTAGGTTTAATTTCCATTCCATATAAAATTCTTTAACTCGTTCGGAACTAATTTTATAAATTCGATTTTGGAACACACATACAATACTTTTGATAATGCCAGGGAACGAACTACCTGAATTTTACCATATACCGTAAGAGATCTCGTTCTCCACAAGGATAGAACTGTTTTCGAATTACAAAAAGTTCTTTGAAAACTATTGCCGTGTCGTAACGATTTATTATAGATAAAAAAAATTCCTAATATTTTTACTCCATTTCCCTCGAAATTCATCCACTTGAATTCCTTATTGTTTTTTATAGTACCTTATTTGCTTTCCTTCCCTATACAATCTACCTCTGATTTCTCTTTGTTTATTTTTAAGGATGAATAATTACTAAATATATATATTTGTTCTAGCGTTTTTTCGAGTGACTTTATATCTTTCAAAAAGAAGGTTGTGTCATCGGCAAATATAACTAATTTACGGCTTTTATCTTTTATTCCTTGAATATCACTGCAGTTACAGTTCATTTGAGCCATAATTTCAATGACAAGGACAAAAATATATGGTGAGATTGGGTCTCCCTGTTTTGGTCCCCTTAAAATAGGGAAAAAACTCGTAGCTGTACCATTATTGACAACGCAGCTCTGATTTCCTTCCAACAAAATTTTTATCCATCGAATGAAACTTTCTCCGAAACCAAGCTTTTCAACACAGCGTATATGAAGGAATGTTCAATCGAGTCGAAAGCCTTTTCGAAATCAGCAACGAACATTAAAAGTGACATGTTTTATTTTTAGCATAATACATAATATCTTCGATAATCCTAATCGGTTCTTCTATTGTCCTACCTTTAACAAACGCTGCTTGATCGGAATTAATTAATAATGGCAGCACTTCGGATAATCGATTACTTAGTATACTTTGCTGCAAATTTTGACATCTACATTAATTAAGCACTTTACTAAATCTTGGTTGATTTCCGCCCACATACACACGTAAACTTCCATGGTTATAGACCGTCCGTTCCTGGTGTTTTTGAGGAGCCTATTTGTTTAACACTATTGTAACATTCTTGTACGGTTATTTCGCCATCACATGCCTCTTTATCTCCCTCTGATAGTCTTGGATTGTTCAAATCGGCCAAATAATTTAAACATTCTGCCTCCGATTTATTGGATTTAGGTTGGAAATAGGTACTAAAATGTTGTTTAATATTTTTAAAAACTTCATTGGGCGTAGCAATTTCACTGTTATCCCTATTAATCAATTTCCTGACGTGCATCTTGACTTTGTTTCTCTTTTCCAGAGGCAAAAAATATTTAGTATTCCTTTCACCAGATTCATACCATTTAGCTTTAGATCTCATTATAATGCCTTCTGTTATGTAATTACTCAACTCCTCTAATTCTTTTGTTAACTTATCATGCTCCACTATCTTGCTTTCATTTTTCTGCCATCCATTCGTATTCTCTATTAGTAAAATCTGATTCTTAATGTTTTGATATGTAGCTTTCCGTTTTTTTGCCAATTGCTTCGAAAAATCTATCGTAAGCTCCCAACGTACTTGCGGATTGATAATCCCTTCTTCATCGAGATTTGTTTTTAAAGTACTAATCCCCTTTTTCATCTGTATTAGATAATCTTTGTTTTCAGTTAAGTAATTATTGAACTTCCAGAAGGATGGCCCCCTCTTCCCCTCCTCGACACTGTTCAATTCTAAGGTAACTGCTGAATGATCTGGTGCTGGAATAATATCGCATTTATTAACAAGAGGTTGTAATTCATCTGAAATGAGAAAGAAATCCAGTCTAGGGTATAAAACTTGGTTAGAACGTTTTTCCTTGAGCTTTTCCACGTCAAGTAAAGCGCTTTAGCGTTGGGTTCCTAATTCTCCAAATATCACATAAATCTAATTCTAGCATAACTGTTTTCAATGTTTCTATAGAATTGGTTTTAAGAGTTGGATTTCCGCCCGATGCCTCGAGCTCGATAGTTTTAATAAAGTTCCAATCACTTCCCAGACTGAAAGCGTATCGAATGGACAATTAATCAAACCAATCTTTTTTACAATTTCATTTAAAAAGTCCACTTGATTCTTTTCCGTGTTCGGGGCGTATGAGTTGATAAGTAAAAACGTTTTGCCTTGTATTTCACATAGGACTATTACATATCTTCCATCCACGTACATTGTATGTTTCCTGTTGTATTATTTTATACTCTAAATTTGTGCCAAATAAAATGGCCGTACCTTTACTCTTCGAAGTCCCATAACCAATTTACCTCTTATTCTATTGGACCAATCAGTTTCTATATCAGGTGTGGAATGAGTGTTATGCCATTATCACCTTTGTGTTTCTCAATCCAATTAAATAGCTTTTTGAACTTTACACAATCTCGTATTCCCCGAACATTCAGTGAAAGCAAGCCAAAATTGATTTCAATTATTTGCATAACCTTGTTTACAACATTTTATCAAAGTTTTTTTTGCTCTGTCTAATGTGGAATAGTTGCAAATAATATTCATACAGATATAAACTACATTAAATACTAACGTAATATACTCACGTACGATTGCTGGGTTGTGACGTCATGGCCGCCACGTTGAATGACAATAACAAAATATTCCTCGTTAGCTTCTCTTGTTAGTATGTATGACTTTAAATCAGGTAATCTGCCTCTGGCATTCAATAACTTTTTTATTCCAGTCAACAAAATACACAAATATAATACAAGACTTGCTTCTAGGTCCTCCTACTCTCTTCCTTCAATAAGAACAAATTATGGAAAATTTAATATTAGATTTCAAGGTGCAAAAATATGGAACTCTATTAATAACGATACAAAATCTCTTAAGAGATTAACTTTCAAAAAGAAACTTAAACTTAACATTATTAATACATATTAACTCTCCTCTCTCTCTCATCCTCTCTCAAGTATATATTTACTCTATTTTTATAAAGAAATATTTTTTCCAACTACTTGTTTCTTTGTGCCCTTGTTCGCTTTGACCATAAATCTTGTATGTAAAATAATTAGCTGCCTGACTTGTCTAGCCCTATATGGTTATTTCAGGTAGCTAGTACCAGATTTCCAGAATATCTCTTTCTTTCTTATGTTTACTTATGTAAATTTGCTATTTCATGGTACAAATAAAGCGTTGTTGTTGTTGTTGTTGTCATCCAACATGGCGGCCACGTCTTTGTTATTTGAATCTCTGGGGATTGGGTTGCATCCCACCAATACAGGTTCACAAAAAATATTAATATTTAAAATAATTTGATAAATTTCTGATCAAAAACATGACTAATTGTCAATATATATTACTTATAAATACCGCGTACAGGAGAGTTAACGTTATAACTTTCTCAACCGCTTACCTCTAGATATAATATTCTTCGTATCATTTCATATTTCACATGGGGACAGGCTCGTTTGAACGATACTCAAATTGTATTGCTTTACTTACGGCGTAATGAGATATTTTGTAAACTTATTCAAACGCTAAACTCTAAATGTAATATTTTCCAGCTATTTCACTCGGTGACCGGCTCTTGGACAATCTTTTCCAGGTACTCGTCAGGGATGTTAGTGGCAGAATAAACAACTCTCTCCCTTCACGTAACAATGTTTGTAGCTGAAGTTGTACTTCTCTAATGCGGTCGTTACGGGCCTTACGCAAGGTTTTCCTGACTTTGGCAGAACACTTCCTTGAGATTTTTCTTATTCCTCCAAATGTAATCTCGATCCTGTCGACTTACGAATCTTGCTATAATAGGTCTTGGCCGAACGTTGATTCCCGTTTTGACTTTACTAATCCTGTGTGCAGCATGTAATTTAACTTGCGAACCCCCACCAACAGCTTCAGCCAACTCCGACACAATTTCGAAGCAGTCTTCTTTGTCGTTTTCTATCACATTGTATATTCGTAAATTCTCCCGTCTCGAATAGTCCTCTAGCTTGGTCATTCTCTTTTCCAAAATCGATGTCTTGGTTTCACTGTCGCCATTTTCTTTTAGAGTTTCACTTAGTTTCTTCTTTTGATGTTTGTTAGCACCTTTCAGCTCTTTAATCAGTTCAAGCCATGAATATTCCAAAGAAACCTTCAACTCGTTTACCACTTTCTTTAACTCTGTTATCACCTGGTTTGTATCTCGGCTGTAACCAGCAATTTCTTCCTTGAGCTCCTTGAAGTTGGCATAAAGGACATCTTCGAGTCTTCCAAAACGGTCCTCGATAGCAATTGAAGACTCTTCCCCTTCTGAACTTGAAATCCTCGTTCTCTTTAAGTCTGGTTTAGGTTTAGGTTTTGTCGCAGGTTTTGTCACCATTGCGGTACAAGAGAAACTCCTAAAACATTTTTAATACTTACTCCTTGAGGCCTTAAACGGAGCCTAAAATTTTCGTTCCGCCATCCGTCACGTCACGCCCAATATGCTACACGTGTACTGCGTACGTGCTCCACGTGTACTGCGTACGTGCTCCACGTGTACTGCGTACGTGCTCCACGTGTACTGCGTACGTGCTCCACGTGTAGTGTGTGCGTGTAGATCCACGACTCAAAACAAACGAATGAACAAACTTTACATGAGAAAAACTTATTGAGTTGCATATTCTTTCCAGGTCTAAAACGTATTAAGTAAAAAGTATTCCGATTGGTTTAAAAACACGTTAAGTTACAAGTGCCCTGATTGGTTTAAAACATCTTTAAGTTACAAGTGTCCTGATTGGTTTAAAAACATTTAAGTTACAAGTTAAACATACATTAATTAAACATACACATAGTTTAAAAGATCAAAACAAGTGATCATAACGTCATGAGTGTGCGCAAATCAAAGACATCTACATGTATATGAAAGACTGGTTCAATCACGGTCTCTCTTAGTTTCATGTGTCCAGCCGATTAGATCAATCACTGATCCAAAGTACACCAGCAGGGTTGCTTGCATTCTATTTGAAAGCGAGAGTTTGTAAATCGGATAAAGATCGGACGCGAATTCGTTATCTTACTTATCAAACATCTAGATGTAGAGAGTCATGCTTTCAGTTATTTTGGCGATACGACTTATTTTGACCGAGAAAATCGAAGCCAAAGTTTATGTAAATCAGGACGAAATCTGTATCAGATTTACAGATCACTTATCGGTCGGTGATTTCCTTTGTTTTTGATTCATGAATTAGCAATGGGTTTGATAATGTTTTGTTGGAGTACAGACAGATGCTTCAGTGTGTCGATAAGCAGAAAATAATCAGCATCCTAATGAAGAGGTTAAAACAATGGATTTCGAATGGGACCCAATTTTGTCAGGGGAGGTGGTGGGTGGCGGGTAATACCCTTACCCCTTTTTACAAGGGTGATTTTCTCGCGTTGTAAAATAGGGATACCTGATTTTAATGCAGACACGCGTTCTTCTCTGCCCGTAGAAACTAGACATATAGTTACTTCTTCAATAAGTATTTTATTCAAGAAGATACTTGTGATCAAAAATCTACATTTTGCCAAAATAGGTGGTGGGTTCCGGGTACAACTCCCTTCCTTCAAAATTGGGTCCCGTAAAAGTCCTACTGTTTTGACCTCTTCCCCTCGTGTCTACGAATCTGCAGTTTAACTGGTTCACGCATTTAGTACGCAAGAACTTACGGCTCTGGGGTGTACATTGGCTTTGTGCCATGCCGTATGTACTGTGTGCTATGAAACACACGAAATGCCAACCCTGCCAAGAAATCACGTGACGACAACAAGCCAGCGACGGGCCGAAGGGTGAACCCTGTACGCTCTGAAAAACAAAACAGTTAGAACCATCATGAGTTATGTGAGGGTGAACCTGCCATGAGACGTCATTGCGTTGTTTGTACTTTCATTAAAAAAATGGTTTCCGATTGAAAACATAGGCGACCATTATATATTATTCTATACGGCAGAAAAAGTCATCTGAGCGATAACCGTGATCCTATCAATCCGTGATCCGAAATGCTGTAACAAGTTGTAAATTATGGAACTCTCTACCATTAGATTTAAGTAAGCAAGACTCTTTACATTCTTTTTGACGTAACATGTGGAATCGAATTTTTAGTGAGCAGAAATTTATACATCATTTTGTTATTTAATTCAATTTTATCCGTTTTCTTTTCCCGTTGACTATTTTTTATGCCTAGTCTAGTTTTATATATTCTTGCATTTTTATACTTAAATTTAGCTAGTTATAGATTAGTAGTTTTTTAGATTTTAATATCGTACATGTAGGACAGAGCTTTTTATCACTGTTTGTATTTTAACTACTAGGAGGGCCACAAGTTTATTAGCGTTGCTATTATGTGTTACCCTCTCTAAATAAAGTCTTTATTATTATTATTATTATTATTATTATCCATCAGATCCGATCCTGATTTTCCAAGGCGCCTTCATGTAGTTACTGACACAGCGAATTTTATACCTTCGTACATTTGGACTCAAAATATACGTTTATTTGAACTCGTTAAATCCAGCAACCAAGGTCTCTTACTCTTATACTTGCCAACCATTCCGTTTCTTGGAGGGATAATCACCTCAAGCTGTATTTATTTAGGTCCAACAAGAACCCGAATGAAAACATACTGACACTGAAAAATAGATTAACTTTATAAACTGATTATAGACTAGATATTTAAATAATTTCATTCCGCAAAGTGTTTCTGAGTTTCTTCTTGATGGGAACTGATTTCAATATTCCTGTTGTTGTGTTCAACGAACCTCGAAAATCACAAACCTTTGCTATCTAAGACCGTATGAAGGCCACAGAGTAAAAACAATTGAAGATTGCGCGATTTATCCGGCAACAATAGACCCTTTCAACTTGCCTCTTTAACAAAGCACTGAATCCTCTGGAGAACTGTTACGTGGTCTGAAATGGGGAAACGAACAGGAAAGATCTGAATTTCTAACGAGACCTGAAACAACCATGGGGGCTGATCAAAGCCAGGCTGATCAAAGCCAGGTCCCGGCTAATCCACAGATCGAATTGGAATTTAGCGTGTTGGTTTTTGCGGAGGGAGGAAAGCCGGAGAACGCGGAGAAAAACCCTCGGAGAAAGAGCGAGATACCAACAAACTCAACTCACATATGGCGCCGCGTCCGGGGCCACAGTGGTGAGAGGCGAAGCGCTTAACCACTGCGCCACCCGGCTGAAAGGGTCTATTAGCTCATGGGCAATACATGTACTAGAAGCGCCACTAGAAATAAGCAGAAAACGTGTAACTTTGTCCGTATTTACCGCTTCGAAACCTGCTTACAAAACGTATCAAGAACTACCTGTAATCCCGAGAAAACGTGCCTGTGAGTGAGTAACAACTGCGCATGTGCACAGCAACTAGAACTCAGTTCAACTCGGACAAGAACCGGAAGTATTGATGCATTGTCAGAAATCTATTCCATTGTGGGCGGGGCGTAAAATTATGCAATAGCACCTGTCAATCATAAATCTCTATTTCTCAGGCTCTCTAGCGCTTTAATTCTTGCCACCCATTCACTACATATTCAGGCAAGTAATGCAGAAGTTCTGACATCATGGAATGAGCTAGCTAAAGAATAACAATTTTATCGAGGACCGAGAGCTGTTAGTTACCGGGAACACATTCGAATTTTTTTTATATTCCCGCCACCGCCAAGACAAAAATTAAAAGTCAGATTCAACCAATCACACTGAGTTACGAATAAACTAGTTACTAGGTTCTTACAGGCTAATCGACAGCAATATGGCAATATGGCGACGTTCAGAGAAGGGAGAAGAAGTCGACGGCCGTACAGGTTTCGTTTTGATGTTGTTTCGAGCTGTGGTAGTGTACAGATACCTCAGTGAAAATCACTCACATTTAACCTCACTGGGAAGCTATCGGTAAATACTAAGTCACATTTGCATATAATTGTGTGATAAAATGACATTTAAGCTACTCGATTCCATCGTTACAAATTAAGAAACGCTTATGCTTATTCTCCAAAGTTGATCAAAGCATGCAACCATCAGTGTGGCTAAAATGAAGGAAATTACAGTGAACATGGAGGCCAAAACACAAGGTTAGTGCATTAATTCGAATAAGCTTGCTTCAACTCGATTACAATTAATTTTACAGTCAAGAACATGCTACAAAATACGATGCAAACGATACATTTGAAGGTTTATTGTAATTCTGTTTCACAATTGGACTCCAAACTTCCATACAAAGTTTTGTAAAATTCTGAGCAATACAATGTCAATTTACGGTCGTAATTTGATGCCTAGTGCGCACGCATGGGATCGATTTCTGACAATGGGCGTGTCCACGTACAATGGATTCTTGCTCGGCTGATCAACACATCATCGCGCAGAATGGCGCGACACATCCGGGCATTTTATTAGATGCAGGGGCGATAAATTCAAAGCCTACACAATAAATAGCGATGCAAACAATAGAGGAAATGGACTAAAAGGCTTAAGTGAACTAGAAGTTTTGCTTATTTATGGTTAAATGAAATTTGCTAGAGCTTAGGTACTACCTGGCTTTTGAAGAAGAGATATCAATGAACAATTTCCACCCAATTTCAACTTATTTGAGTGAGTATAAGCATTAACGGTTGGACCATGAATTTTGTTTTTTTTTAACTGTTCATTCTACAGTGGAATATTGACTTTAGCTCACTTTGAGGCCAATTTTCTCGTTAACAATCGTGTTTGCTACTTAGGTACCACCTGGAAAAGTTAGTTTAGTATGTTACTTACTACCAGCCATTTTTTCATAACAATCTGACCAGTATTAGTATTATCGAGCATTAAATAAAAACTATAAACTTAGCGCGTCAAAAGCAAATCATAACGTTGTATGCAGAATAATTCAAACTTCGAATCGAGACGTTGCTCGTGTACGTACGTGCTCTAGAAGTATTTAAAAGCTAAAAACATCGCACCGGCGATCTCAAAGTTATAACTTTCTCCATTTTATACGATTCATAGGGAAAAAGGTAAACCAACACGATTCTTTAATTTCTCAGAGATAAATTAAGCGGCGATTCGAATCATGGATTTAACCCAAAACTTTTACAAAGACAAGGTATATTAAACTTTGAATTTATAAGTTTTAAATCTGTTTCTATGTAATTGGCCCACCAAGGAAATAACAAGATCGAACAGACGAAAGGCTTTGTTTTTGAACTTCAGGGGCGGTAATTACAAATGGGCTTCTGATATAACAACATTAGTTAGTGTGATGACCTTCTTTAACGAGCGTTGGGAGTCCACTATTCCCATGAAGTGAGCAGTTGACAGTGATTGACATGCGTTTCATGTGATGTGGGAGTAGAGTATTCCCAAACCGATTTGTCAAAAGCCAATCACAATCGCTCTCCCGCAGAATTAATTAGCAATGTTATAATTATTCCGTCCTCACTTTAACCTATCGGCCGTAAGTACATGTCGCCGAGAACAATAGAATTCTGCGCGATGTGGACAACACAATAAGTCAAGTCTGTATAAGTCTGTATTTCTTTGTTCCTGTCGTAGTAGTTGGTACGTAATTTTGTAATAATTATCTTTCTACCAATAAAGATTATTAAAAAAACAAAAACACATGGACAAAAACTGTCGCTCAGGATCCCAGTTGGGCTTTAATTTGCAACAAGAGGCCCTCAGTGGCCTTAAGTCGGCCCACCTAGAATTAGGTTAATTAATACATGGAGTTCTAGCATATTTTTGTGCGATACATAGTTTGTGCTAGGGGAACGAAGGAGAACGCATACTAATCTTGCAGTGGACTCCCTGTGGTCATGTGTGGGCTACTTGTGCTTCCCCAGGCGAAATAAATCGAGATTCGTCTATGTCCGTCCTCGTGTCATCATGTTTGTACTTTTTAGAATAAATTATCTCGGCCGGGGAACTGGTAACCACACGTACACGATGCTGGCATTCATCAAAACGGCCGTTCGCATGGTTTCTGTTTTGCTCGCGATCGGTTAGTTACTTGCCTTATTTTCCGACAATCCAATGGAATGATGTTTCAAAGGCTCGCAAGTACAATTGAGCAAAGCCTGAGGAAAGTGTGTAGACATCAAGAGGACTTCCAAAGTCCAATATGGTCTGTTTTGTACCTTGAACATTCAACTTGGCCATAATTATTTATTTATGCTGAACCCGAGTGAATCTGCGATCGAAAAATATGCTGTTGGCTTGCTCGCTGTATTGAATTGTGCTGTTCGGTTTTCCTACACTACACATGTGTGCATCGTGGTGGTTTCATCGTGGTTATACACATTAACACTGAATTCAGGGTATAACCACACTTGGATATGTCAAGGAACTTAAAGTTAAATATCAAAACAAGGTGAGGGAAATTTGAAGTACTCTTTATTGCTGTGTACACTAATATGAGCAGAAATTATTCTAAAATAACAATGGACACTCGATATTCTGCAGCCAGCCTTGGTCTCACTTGCACATATATTTTATGTTCTACACTGGAGTGTAATCACTGACACTTTGTCAGTATTATGGAGACAGTTTGGTCGTGAAAACTGGGATGCAGTTTATACACATCTGAATAGGGTTGATTGTGTTCTATACTAACTCCTATGTACTATTTTAAACACAAATTGGAGTGGTATTACAAATGTTGAGAACGCAATTGAAAGCCGAGAGGCGTAGTTCTCATACAAAAAAAATATGTCGAACGCACTTTGATAATCTATGATTACTTCTAGTTTACATATAATGGAATGGAGCTTTGGCAGGAATGCAATCACGTGGTTGTACTAGATGGCAAACAAATCTTAATTCTTAATATATTTAAAGGCACTTGTATGAGATCGGTCAAGAGACCATTACCTAAGAGAACCGATCCCCCATACTAACCTCTCTCCCCATGATAGTCTGCGCCGATTTATTTTTAGCTTGCATAAATTAGTTGGACTATTTTTACCATTCTATCCGATTGGTTGTGGGTGTCACGTGTCCGAATGGCCGGACGGGCGGCGAGAGCAGAAGAATGCATTCAGTGTTTTACTCAGTAATCAAAGCATTCACAATTTTCTACTTTCACGACAGTTACTCTACAGATTCATATTGATTACGGTGTTGCAAAAGCATGTCCGATTATTTACGATATTATAGGTTATATTTCTAATTTCTTTAGCGAATTGTAAGCGTCTGTTTACGATA
Source organism: Actinernus sp. WN-2022 (assembly GCA_030867875.1). Taxonomy (NCBI): domain Eukaryota; kingdom Metazoa; phylum Cnidaria; class Anthozoa; order Actiniaria; family Actinernidae; genus Actinernus; species Actinernus sp. WN-2022. The sequence goes on along the minus strand of JAOWCC010000577.1, from coordinate 62,087,746 downwards.
ATTCCAAACTCAGTCAGTCAGTGTTTCATAATAACTGGATTTATAATTTCGCAAAATTGTGGTCAAAAGTCGATGCGTGCTTGCTTGCTATAAACTGAACGTTTCTACAATTATTAGCCTGATGAAATAGAGCAAATAATCCGGTCAGTTCCCTAGGTATGTTATCTAGCTATACATGAATATGAACTACAGGGAACGAGTATTTATAAGGTAAGCGAAGTTTCAATAACAATGATACGGGATTGTTAATTTATTCTAATTTTTGGAAGACTTTCCATGCTCGCCAATCCGGCTACAAACTGAATGGAATACGGCTTCATTTCCTTTGATAGTTTCACGAAATTCAGGTCACTCTAGTTTCTTTTCACGGCTTCCAGGTCACATCCGAATTTCTTACGGGTCTGGCTTAATACAGCCTACAGTTTCCCAGTCAAATCCAAACGGCAATATTGTTAACGGGTTTTCAAATTACACTCCGTAGCTTATATTAATTAAATTCAAAGTTCATTTTATCGAGTCTTCAAGTCAGATCAGGTCAGATCCGTCCCATACCAGTCCGGGTAGTAAGTTTATGGAGCAACACATAATTCAGAGCCATAATTCAGAGTTTTGAAGCTTCGCATCCATCGCCTCTCTTTCTTTGTTGAAATCAAGGTTGAATTCATGAGATGGAGCGATGAAATTCCGTGAGGAGCTGGAACCGAATCTTAAAATAGCATCGTGACGTCAACTGAGCCAAAAATAGATTGGCGCAGACTATCATAGGGTACGGAGATCAGTTCTCTTGTGTGATGGTCTCTTGTTCATACTCGTTATATATTTTTTAGACTTTTTGACTTATTTCTCGACCCCCCCCCTTGCATCTCCCCTGCTAATTTTTGACTAGTCTCTAATGTTTAATAAAATATCGTGTGTTGATTTCATGCATGTACACCACTTAGAAAATAACTATTTAAAGAGGGTAACACTAACGAGTATACACAGTGAAATGTGTGGCCCCCCTACCCTGTGAGCAGAGGTTTCTCATCTCTTTGCCTTTCCTCCGAGTAGCACGGAACCTCTCGAGATCTGTATTCTGATTGCACCCATAATACTATACTTCTATGTTTTTTGTAATGCACTTTCTAAAGGTTAGGGTGTTTTCTATTGTTGCGTAGGCCAATAATATCGCTCGTTTCGAGAAGTTTTACCCGACCCTTTCCTGCCGCCGAGAAAGCTCTGCTGTCGAAACGATTACAGCGCCACGGTATCTCGATTTCCATTAGCCGAGAAAAACGAGAGGGTAAACCTTGTAGGTTCATTGTAGATTTCAGATTGTCCATTTCCTATTGTTAATGGAAAGAGAAGGCGAAGTGAAGAAAGTAAAATAAATTCCTTCTTCGAGGTTATATAAAATCAAAGCTTTCTCAGTAGGATAAATAAGGTAGATTTATTGAAAGGTAATTTCAAGGTCTTCTGTGCAGTTCAGCAAAATTATAAGATGCCAAAGCCGGAGTTTGAAGCCCGTTCATATCAATCGTCGGTAAACTGCGTGACGCGAAGCGAGGATATAGTGTCGAGGAGCGAAGCGACCGCTCCTCGGTGGAAGAGCTTCGTGCCTAACTTTTGCGAAGTGAGAACCTCTGGTACCCAGGGTAGAGTTCACACCATATCCTGCTAGATTTTCGTTCCCGAATTTATATAAACATGTGCATAAAATATTTTAAAAGGACACCTGTCAGATCGAGAACTAAGAAATTGGGTCATTTCTACTATACTTTGCGAGAGGTTAATATTTATAAGTAATACCATGACAAGAGGGAAATTATACTGATTAAATTTCCCCGCAAGCCGAGGGAGAGTTACACACTCTCCCGAGGCTTAATTTCCCGAATTGTCATAGTATAACTTTGTAATACTCTGATCGCCGAGGAACGGAACAAATATCTGAGAAGTTTAGTTTTCTCTGCCTAAACTAAAGACGTCGCAGTTGAGTTGCTTTCGAAAACGTTTTAATGCTCGATTGAATGACCTTGACTTCCCCTGGAGACAAGTGTGTTGTTTTTGGGAAGAATAGCAGTAAAACAAAATGTGCTTCACTAAATATTTAAAGGTCATGCGTATATGGTTTTAATATCCCACATGGAAGAAGCGGGTTTGAGAAATAAGAGAAGAACGTGCAGATTGAAATACGTGATCCCACATGGATTACGTTGAAGGTTATGATGAAGCCAGGTCAGTTTGGGTTCATTTTTTTCACCCGGGAGCGCAGGGCTAGTCGTGCCAGAGGGGAGCAAGAGTTGATGCATGCTGTTCACCCTTTCATGTCCAGCCTGCATTGTCTTCTAGTTATCCCTCATTACGATGCAAGGGAAAATTAGAAATATGCATTGTTCTTGCAGGGAAATTTCCCTGTTGAAGACAATGCATATTTCTAAATTTCCCTTGCACTTGTAATGAGCCGGGGAATTTAGAGATTAAATGTGAGTGAACAAACAAAGGAATCCGAGGCGATCATGGTAATACAATGAATAACAACACAACCACAGTCAATTGGTATAAAAGTTATCATGTTCAGTTTAGCTACTTACATTTACAAACTGTTGTCTCACTCTTAGTCTTAGTGTTGATCACATCTTAGCCATGCATCACGGTATCAGACTGTCACGAGTCGGCAAGTTTAAAGTACAGGTCACAATTGACCTATATCATTATGACGTCAAATCAAAACAATCTATTGTTTAAACGCTAAGGATCACGGTCGCGGGAGGGGGACAAAACAGCAACAACACAAAGGAAATCGCTATCAAATGCATTTTGTAGAACGTAGAATAGCGGTAACAGCCACCAAATACGGTAAATATTGTGGGATAAACATTGATACAGCTGATATCTGGAAACCAGACAATTCGAAGTTAAATTTTCCTCAGCAGAGCAGATTTAGTTCAAAATTCTATTGTTCAAGTCGATTCTGTTCCCCTCATAAACAAGCCGTGACGTCATAGTGATATAGGGTAATTCACAGGTCAGGTTGTTAATTCTTATGCTAATTAGCTGAACATGAATTTCTTCTTTTACAGTTGTTTTCAGGTGTCAGACATTTGATACTCACAATCTTAGAGAAAAATGTTTTAATACATGGAACTAACATAAAAACAGCTAGAAAGGAACTAGAATTAGGTTATGACTAAAATGACGTCATTGAAATTTGATTCCTAAATACATGTAAAATAAATTGATTGACGTTGATTACTATTTTCCCATGTCGATCATTTTGTTTTCCAGTTTTGACTTTTAAAGCAAAGATAACTGGATAGGGCTTATACATGTACATGCACTTTAAAACTTACCTTTGAGAAACATAGACACAACCTGCAGCTGCGGGATATTACCAATTCTATCGATAAAAATAGGGTTTAGAAATCTTGAATTCTCTTTCAGGCCGTGATGAATTCTGTCCAATATACTGGCCGGTACCCTGTCTTAATTTAACTTCATACATTAATCAGCTACATTATATCACCAGCATATCCAGGCTGTTAAGTACAATACAAATTTAACATCGGTGACAAATTTTTCATATGATTATAAAGCAGGGAATTCATAATAACCTAGCTCCTACTTTGTGGCAAATCGGCAGCTTTTCCCGCTCGGATTGTACTTCTGAGAATCAGCCCCTTGTACTATCACAGCTACCTTAACATTTCTATGTTGACCATCTTGTCTGAACAATGTGAAATATGTTTTACACTAACCTGTATCCACAGTTCTGGACAAGGAGTGGCCACACAAAATTGTGCTCTCGACAGGCATGAGTTGGGAACAGCTTTGTCAGCTCTGTAAATACTGTATTCCTGAGAATGGGGTAAAATTTGTAAATGTAGACATTACGCCACTAGGGATCGAATAGTTTTCTTTGTTTTATGAGTATTGTTACGTAACTTAGTAATTAAGCTTTGTTTATAACCGAGTACGTAATTTCGTGTATTTACTAGTTCTAGGATTTCTCGCAAGTACCGTTATTGTTGTAATGTCTCATTTAGGTCATACTTCTCGTTTGTTACATAATAATGTTCACAGCATCGTATGTTAAGTACTATTTACAATATGAGCGAACGAATTGTATGGGATTTACAATTGCGAGTCACTTCGGCGCGAATATTGTAAAGTACTTATGGTATGAACCCTGTAAAACTTTAACAAAATCTAAAATTTTGATGAAAAGCGTAAAATAAGACTTCGGCAAAATAGATTGCGTCACGGACATGCAGCGTGCACAAAACAAGGTCCCACATCGAAGAGACGGTGTGAAAAGAATAAGAGAGCATATTTACTTTTGTCTTTTCACCCGGCTCGGGGTAGGGGAAGTCAGTGATCGGTCGTGAGACCTCCCTCACTAGCTTAGCTAGTATTCTGTACCTGATAGAGAATACTACTTGAGCTTTTACGGACCATGGGGTCTGTATATCAATACAGAACCTGATGTTTTATTAATCAGGTTTGTATGGGGTATACCTAGGCTATCCTGTGGTGTCGTTCGGCACACGGGATTGGTTAGTACCCTCATGAATTATTAATGAATATTATAATATCCGTTACTATATTGATATGCCCCGCATAATTGTTTAGTTTTTTAGAACGATTGTGGCGCTAAGAGAGTTTCTATTTGACTGCGAGTTTGCGAGTAACTACCAACGTTTAGAGTTGTAACCGAAAGAGGACAATCCGTATTGCTATTTCTATTAATATATTTTCTGTTCATTCCTTTATGTAGTTTTACGTTAGGATTCGTCGAGATAAAGATAGGCAAATCAATGCATCGTCTTCTGAGTGTTATTAGTACGAAACGTCTCCTCGTTATTTTAATTCTGGCGCAACTGTAACCGATCGACCCTTGTGCGAAACAGTTCAAGATACGTGTATGTGAACATGTTCAATATCGTATTAAATTTAACAATTACTCGATTAAACAAGTCTACATACAGAAGTTACATTATAAATGTACAGGTACTATTTTCAAGAAAAACTGTCACTTTTGAGAACACAAAGATGCTTAGTGGGACCTATACTTGTAAAATATTTATTGAAGGTGTCAGAAATTTGGTAAGGGAGTTAACTCAGTGGTATTGAGATTAAATGATTCTTGATAATTGGAATGAGTTTTAGGCTTATTTATAAGATCTTTTAGGATTTTCCAAGTAAATTTGAGGTTATTTTTAGCTGAGTTAAGTTTGTGGGTATAGTGGTGCCTTTTAGAGATTTTCAAAATATGATTTAATTTGTTTCTATAGGCTTTATATTTAGCATCGTTGGTAGTTGATCTATTCTGTATGAATTTGCTATTTTTAACTTTAATTGACCTCATTAATCCTTGTGTTATCCATGGCTTTCTAGCATGATTCTTCCCAATTTTGGATCTCATATAAGGCAGTGAAATTATCAAGGAAGGTGTTATAGGAAATGTTGTGATCTATGGATTCATAGACAGAACTCCAGTCCCAAGATTTAATAGAGTCCATAAACATAACATTTGAATTTGAATTAATAAGTTAATTTTGAATTTGAAAAACAGTCTAAAGCAACCACGTCCAGGACGACGACGTGCTGATTTACATTTTGACCGTTCTCTTAAAAACAGAACGGGAAAACAACAAATTTTACGTTCAAAGGAGAGCGCGAACGTAAGAAAGTAAATCACAGTTTACAGTAGTTCGGCCTGAACGGAACTCTGTCCTGATCATACTGATTTTTCGAAAATCTGGTTATGAAAGGCACCTAAAGGCAAATAAAGGAAATAGTAAACACCAAGTTTCGGGAGAAAACACGTTTCTACGTTTCGTCGACGTCCTGGGTTACTTAAGGTCCCTCTATTATATTGACAACTGCATACCAGGGATTACAGATTCTCCTAGCTTGTGCACGCTTGTCGATTTTCATTTTCACGTATATGAATACGTTATCCGTATATATATAGCAGACGCGGGACCAGGAAAAATGTGACCGTTTTCTAATGTTGCGAGTGGCAAAGGACCGAACTTTGAGATGACCCTCTAAAACGCCACTTCCTTCGTTCTTGAGACTGAAAATCGGCTTCTTTTTAGAAAATTCAAAACGATAAAAATTTTCTTTTCATGCTCTATTGCGCCATTATTAGTTATAGACAAGTTGAAACATACTTATTGACTGTCGTGTTGACGAATTCAAAGGAATTTGAGTTTGGGAGTTTACCTTAATTCTCAAGGAAAAAATAAATACTTTGCTTCACGTCTGCGGAGACTGTAAGTAATGGTCCGTGTAAAAAGTACGATAAAATCCATTGCCGGAGCCTCCTTCACATGGGATTTATCTGTGTTTAGACTACGAAAACACTGGGTGATAATGATTGTTATACATTTCACTCACATCTCGGTTCCGATTGGCTGAGAACACGCAACGAATTCTCCATAGCTCGCTATAGCACTAAGTGCGCATGCGTACAACATTATCTGCTGCAGATAACTGAATTATATGCTATCAGATAATACTTAGCGCTCGATGGTAAGCAAATACGACAGTTAGAAAGCAGGGCACTTATTTCGTTATTTTGACCATTTTAGCGCTCAGCTGTGTTTCTAATAACATAATAATAGTAAGCAATTTATATAGCGCCATTTCCACTAAATGACCAATGGCGCTTTACATCATTAATTCAAAATAAATAGAAAACTTACTCTATCTACGATAATTAATATTCATATAGTACTAATATAAAATACACTTTAGGATAAAAGGTTAAAAGCTTGTTTAATAATATAAGTTTTAACTCGTCTCTTAAAAATGTTAATTAACTTAGCATCCCTAAGGTCTTGTGGTAGTGAGTCATTCTTTTCTCATAAACTCAGTCATTCATAGTCATTCTATTCTCCTAAACTCGTAAAATAAATGCAATTTTTAGCTCGAATATGAAAGAAAACATATTGAATCATGCAGAAATCCAATCGTAGACAAGCCAATTTTATGCGGTGTTTCATTTAGCTTAGTTTACGATAGCTTTCCCTTTTGCTAAAACTTAAAAATGAGTATAATAAAACAATTATTGAATTCGGTTTTCGCATGATATCGAAAATTATCAAGACAGAGGTCTGTGTTATCAGCCTAAGGCTTCGGCTTCGGCAGATAACACAGACCTCTGATCTGTCTTCATAATTTTCGATATCATGCTCTACCTCATCCAATAATTGCTTAATATTCTGAAATAAAAGTAGTAAAAAGTCTTAGTTTCATTCCATTTTTATGAACAAATTATCTTCCAACCAATAGGAACAGCCAAAAACAATAGCTACGAAACAGGCACGATTGATAAAGTTCCGAACATACGAATTGCTTTATAAACGACATTTGGAACCGCAGTGCAAATCGTAGTTTTAATATTTTGAAAAATTGGAGGAAATTAGACGTCTTCCTAACCTTTAGGGCGATTTTCATGTTTCGACCAATGAGATCAATAATTTTCACAATACAACATTTTAATTTTAATTTTCTGAAAACACCTTGCTCCATCTGAATGCCGTTCGGTGCCGTACTTCTTACACGAATCATTACTTAAAACTCCAAAAATCTGACCGTTTTCCGTAAAACGGTGTAAAGTGATGTGGATCTGCGCCTGTGACAAGTAACGTTGTTAAGTCTAGGCGGTGAGGGACACGACTTTATGTTCCGGGCCGGGACAAAATTATTTTCAGTGATTTTCATATAATCTGACAGCAATACTATCAATTTATTTGAGGGAATGAAAGAATGACCCCAACCCCAGCCCTAGCATTATTTGTGGGGAGGACCAGGAGCTTAGTCCTTGTTCTTCATTCGCTTCACTCGTTGCTCTGCTTCGTGTGGTTGATTTGAGACTTTGGCATGGTTGCTATGGTTACCCCTATGCTATTGCACCACAGATAGCACTACTCTCCATGCTCCTCTGTTGGGGATAGTTTAACAAGAAAAAACTTAATACAACAATCTTCTCAGTGAACTTACCAGGTCTCAATTTCTTGTTCAGTGTAAGTTACTCTGGGAATGGGCTGACCACTGGAAAGAAAAAAACCCAGTTCCATCAATATATTATATGGCTTGCTCTTAAGCTTGACAAACATCTGGAGTATATATATATACATATATATTCAGAATAAAGGTGAAAGAGAAAATATGTGCCCTGAGTGGCCCACTCAAGGCACATATTTTCTCTTTCACCTTTATTCTGATTATTTATATATAGAGATGGGTTTCTTCTTTATACTGTTTATATATATATAAACCAGTTTTCAAAAACATTGCACTGCACATATATATATATATACCTTTTGTATTCTTGTCACATTTGACAGCTAAAACAATGGAGAACAAAAGGTATATATATATAAATCAAAAGCAATGTTTTTGAAAACGAGTATATATATACAATACACTGTCACTTTATTTGGAAGAGCTACATGACTGTATAGGGATTTATAACTGTTTGGCATGAAGTATATCTGTGATTTATGGTAAAACTGTCATGTATAGTACATGATATAAATGATTAGAATACGCTACAATTACCGGTTTTTTGATTAAAAAAATAGAACTCTACCGGAAAAACGCGAGGCTGCCGATGTTGAGGTTGCTCCTTCAACTGAGCTTGACCACTATCCTGTTCAAGGTTATCTTTTTCGGTACGTCACGACAAAACAATAGAAAAACAGCCAGAGTTTGGTCGACAAAGGAATTAGTTTTTCAGCATTCGTGTTGATAAAACAAATCAAGGTAATGTAGACGATTTTTTCCCCTCAATTTTATATTGATTCGAGGATTTCAACTAAACTAGTGCCGATCTGTTTCAATTCGCTCTCGTCCCGTCATGTTAACGTTTGAACTCAAAGAAACCTGTGCGTTTGTCACCTAAAACTATATTTGCTCAGTGTAAATTAAGGCCCATTCGCATTCAGTCTATAGTTAATAGGTTACAGGCCAAAGTATTATCCAAAAAAAGAGTCATATAAAAGGTTATAATTTTAACATTGGTAAGAATGCCTGGAGGCTAAATAAACAGATAGTTTTCGAGTTAGCTTCTAGCTATATTATGTTTTAGATTGGTATGTAGGAGATCAAAAAAAGAATACGAATACACTACAAGTAGAATAGATAATATTTAAACACTACAGTAAGCATAAACTGATAAACACACACAAAATAAAGAGATGCAGCCAAAGATATCTCATGTGAATTGCTTATTCAACAGATATTGTTTTATCTTTTAGGGAAAATTGTAGTCATTAGCTTGTTTTAGTGAGGTAGGCAGATCATGCCAAATATCAGTCGCTATAGAGGACACTGTTTGTTTGCCAATAGGGACCTTAAGCAACCACGACGGCAACGTCTAGGACGACGGCATAAAACAATAGCCTTAATTACAAAATACAATAACTGCACGCGAAAATGCACGCAGTCGCCTACATTTTCACCGTTCTCTGCAAAAACACAACGTGAAAACCCCAAATTGTACGTTTGAAAGACAACGCGAACGTAAGAAAGTAAATCAAATAATTTTTCGTTCGGCGTGAGCGGAACACTATAGTCATTATATTTTTCGAAAATCTGGTTTTGAAAAACAATCCAAGGCGAACAAGGGAAATAGTAAACACCAAATTTCGGCAGAACACTTTTTCTACGTCCCGTCGTCACTGCCGTCGCCGTCCTGGTTGCTTAAGGTCCCTATAATGTTTGTTCTTACACGGGGTTTATAAAAGTTCATGTTGGATGCATATATTGTGTTGTATGCGGAATGGACATCACTGGCATACTAGAAATAATTATCAAATAAATTTGGTAGCTGTCTTTTATGCCATTGGTTAGAAAATTTGAGGGCTTGTAATTGGAAGATATTTTTGACATTAAGAATATTTAACAGATTTATCAAGGGAAGAGCACTTTCTGTATTTTTACCGTAGCTAATTGCACAGAAAATTATTCTGATTGCTGTGTTTTGCTTGATTTGAATCCTATTAATATGAAATTTATAAGCACTACCCCACGCAAGAATAGCATAGGACATATATGGATAAATGATGTTATAATAAAGTTGCTTTAGTTGTTGCAAAGCCATATAGTGTCTTAGTTTGGTGAGAATGCCAATATTTCTAGAAATACGTGAACATACATATAAAATGTGATATTTCCATGAGACCTTGTCATCAGTCATTACTTATAATAAGAAATAAAACAGATCTTCCGTGTTTGCACAGGCTAATGCAAACCGAGGTATGGTTGGGAGAATTCGAGAGCAGATAGTACAAACATACCAGTAGCTGTTCAAGCTGATTTTCGTTTAAATTAGCGAAACGCTTGTTTGCTTTCTTCTCTGGCGGCTCTTCTACACTCTCGTCTCCAAAAAAATCAAGTCGAAAATTAGGATAATCTTCTTGCTCAGACATTTTAGTATTTTGTTATGGAAAAACGGGAGGGGAAAACAAATTTTGCCGGGATCACTCACTGTATGACGTCATTTCCATGTTTGCACAGGCAAATGAAAACACGGCTATCATCCAATCAGAATGCGCGTACTATCTAAATTATTTTATAATCCTAGGTATTTGATATTGTCCTTTTTTTCTAGGAAATGATATGTTCCATCTTTATTAGTCAGTTCGATATTAACATTTTCACTCCTTTCAGTTTCTTGCAGACTTTATAAGCATGTAGTTAGTTTTCTTCAGATTTATTAATAGTTTATTTATGTCACACCATTCTTAACTTTTGCTAATTCATCATTAACCATGGTTTCTAGATCATTAATAGATTTTGATGAAGCAAAAATATTAATGTCATCTGCAAATATTCTAAATGAAAGTTTATCTGAGCAGTTTGGTATGTCATTTATGTAAATAAGAAATAAAAGTGGTTCAAGAGTGTTTCTCTGGGGAATTCCACATATCATTTTTTGTTTAGGACTCAAGATTTCCGAAGGTCACGTACGTATTGTTGTCGATTTGTTAAGTAATTGGTGAACCATTGAAGGAGAATACCTCTTATACCATATGATTCCATTTTTAAAAGTAGAATTTCATGATTCACTGTATCGAATGCCTTAGAAAAATCAAGAAATACTCCACAAGTGTAGAGATTGTCATCTATTGCATTTTTAAAGTTGTCTGTAATTTCCACAATGGCCTGTTCTGTTGACATACCCTTTCTAAATCCAAATTGAAATTTATTAAGAATATCATACTTCTCTATGTAGGAGATGAGTTGCTTATAAACAAGTTTTTCAAAAAATTGAGTGAACAAGGATAAAGTAGCAATAGGGCGGAAATTAGATGAATCAGTGATTTCACCACCTTTGTCAATTGGTGTGACTGGAAATTTTCAGGATGTCAGGTATTATGCCTTGGAGCAAGGAATAGTTATATACTGCTGTCAGAGCCTCACTTCTGTGACCACATGCCAATTTAATGCACTTTGGTGGAATACCTATTGCAGCTTTATTTATTTTTATCCACATTATGCAGTCATATACTTCATGAGCATATATACCACGGAACATAAAGCTATCTTTAAAAGTTCTCTTTATATAATTAGTTGGATTAGAGTTTTCATGGGTTGGTATCTGAGCAGCTAAATTAGGGCCGACAGCATAATATTTGTTGTTAGAAAATAGTTTCGATATGGGTGTTTATGATTTCCCCCCCGGTTGTTTAGCATAATGATCAAGTGCCATGTTGTTTTAATGTTGTCTTTATTTAGGTTAAATTGAGAAGCGAAGTAGTTTTTTTTTGCTGCGGTCTTAATTCTATTTAATTTGTCATTGTATATACTCTTTTACTTTAATGGGATTTCCACTGAGGTAAATATAGTGCGATTTGAATACTTTCTGTCTTTTTTTATTGAAATAAGTATACACTTGGTTATCCATGTTATTTTTTCATTAATGTTTGTCGTGAGTTTGAAGTTTTTCTGATAGGAGCATGTTTGTCAGTGATTTGTTTTGAAGAATCAACGATGTTGTTCATGCTCAGTGCCGGTTTACATCTGGGTCCACAAGGTTTAAGAAGTTAATGTTATTTAGGTGTTTAATAAATAATTCATTTTTAAAATTCGAAAAATCTCTGAAGAAATTATTTTCCTTCACCTCTGGGAGCTTATTTGCTATAGTGCAAAATATGGGAAGGTGATCTGATATACTATAAAATCGAGGTCGTGACCGTGTTGTGTTGAGAGCCAATACACAACAATGTTTTATTTATTTTAGCGTAGAAGGCGGCTCTAATAGCTTAAAATAGAGGAAAAGAATAAAAATAAAACTGAGAAAGGAGAAAAAGAAGTAAAACAAAAAATTGTGCCTGGTGTAGACTCGAACTCCGGTCGTTGGATCAAAAGTGCACGATGTAAACCACTTTACCATAGAACCGGTTGCTGAAATACCGCTTTCAAAATAAGGTATATATGTATCAGGTCTGAGCCCGTGAACTTTGGGTAACAAGCCGATTTTACATCGATTCCGATTGGTAGATGAAACAATGGCACAGCGGAGTGTCAAATTCACTGGGTAGGGGATGGTCTACTGTTTGTCGCCTCGTTGCAGGCGAGATCGAATTGAACATCCGCGAAACTCGAAAACTGCAAACTACGTGGCATTTTTCTCCCGTTAAAGTAAACCAGTGAAAGGAAAGCTGAGTGTGGTGAAGGACCTGTGTTTGGGCAACCGTTATTTGAAGGGATTTTGGCGATGTACGGGATTTTTGTGGGAATTCGAGGCGATTTTCTGCAGCTGATCGGCGGCTGATCGGCGTAGAGTTTGCTACCTTCCCAATAATTATACTAAGGGAAGAAAAATTCCTGTAACTCCCTCAAAATTGAACGGAATGGCTTAAGGTTACTGGATACCTTCAAAAGTGATTTCCGCGAAAATGCGTTTACGCGGGCGCTCGGCGAACAAAATATGGGAACCTATATATCAATGGAAAGGTTGATAACTGAAGAATACCAGTAAAAGGTTATTTTATACGGAATTACTCTAGATTTAAAACTACAGTTACTTTAACCCGATATCGAAGACGTTTATAAACGCGAATTACCAGCGCCGGGTTTTTATACTTACGAAGTAATTACACTTGTGTCAAGTTAAGCGGTCATTGATCTCCAAAAGCGTGTGTGCGATTTTTGATATCTATTTTCTATGCGAAATTATTGCAGTTTAAAGTCGAGTCATTGATTATTTTTGCCAAGCCATCACGCTTGGACCGATATCTTTAAAACTAAAAACAAATCGGGAAAAAGCACACACGCTTTTGGAGATTAGTTATCGTGGAATCACTGGACGAAATTTCAAAAAAATCCGGTAAATTCTTATATGCAATCAATTCACTTGAAGACTGCAGAAACGTTGAAAAATTGTAGCCGAGAAATCGGCTTTAGAAGTTCAGCAACTGATTCACACCTACTTAGAGCGGCTTTCCGGACTCGACACCCATTCTCCAATCAGAAGCAACCTCCTGGAGTCTCCCAAAATTCCGCGGGAAAAACTAAAGGTAGAATATAATTACAAGCCATAGTTCTCCTTGTAGTCTCTTGTTTTAATATGTGAGTTCCAGAGGATATTGTAATCTAGGAATTAGAGAAATATATATATTTGCCGAGATGAATATTGTATGTTGATTTCCGATCAAAGGTACGCGCCGTATCTGTAGCCGGCTTGTTTGACTTGAAAAAAAAAAGACAAAAAGGTGAACCGTCAGTGAGACTTTACGTTTCCATCTTAGCTTTCTTGGAAACAAATATTCTCTCGGCTGGCTCCTATCAATTCTTCTTTATGTTCAGATGTGGATCACTCGGCACTCGGCACGCAAGTGAAAATACGAACCCTTGTCGGGTTTTGCGAGGACTTCTATTTGGCTCGAAGTCGTATGCGTTGTTTGGCCTTGTTTTGCTTTTCATTTTTCTTTGTTTTCCAAGCTAAGGGTATCCTGCTTGCTTTTTGGAAGACATAAGGCCAACAACCGATGGAATTACGGAATCGTGTGTGGAAAAACGTTTCTCAATAAACGTAAACATTGGTATATGAAATGTATTTATGCGCTAGCTTTCCCTACACTTTCGATACGGGCGAGTGAGTACTTGTCATGTGTTAATTGATCTGCTGTCAATCAAACAGAACCTTTTACTTCCGGTTAAAAACTTCCTTTTGGTATTTCTCCGTCAATATTAATTTTTTTTGAACGGAGTTTTTAGTATATCAAACACTGCTACTAAAACTACATTTCTGTGCGAAAAAAAAATTTCACCATCTTTTTCGTTTTGAAGGTATCCAGTAACCTTAAAACTTCACAGAAACTGAAAGGAACACACAAGAGACAGGTAAGAATATTTTGACGATTTATTGAATTTTATTTTAGAGCAAATGGCCATTCGAGCTAAAACTCCATACATTTACTGTAATTTCAAATATCCGGGAAATAACCGTTTTACGCATAATGAGCCTGGGGTACCTGTGGTTATTCTAGTCGCTTTGGTAATTTTCGTCATGAATCCTAAGTTGAGCAACATGTCCAGGTATTCTGATGTCTGTTTATCTGAGTTATATTTAAAAACAAAATCGATATTTATGTCACCAACTATATAGACTTCATGGCCTTGATTGCTAAGATTTTCTAGCTTATTCCTTAGATTGTCATGAAAAAATTCACGATTATTTGAGGGGTGCATATAAATACATCCTACAGCAAGGCTCTTTTGCTTTTTCCTTGGTATTTCAATCCAGCAATTTTCTAACCCCTCAGAAACTAGATCTAAGTCTTGTCTTCTTATAAAGTTAATGTTAAATATATTATAAAGTGTAATTCTTTGCATTGCGTTCTCAATTTCCCTTCTCCCAAATTATGCGTTTGTTCGAATGAGATTTCACTGCATGGCTATGACACCGCTGTTATTTTGAATAAATTAGTGTACGTAATTCAACCCTAGTTTGGCCCATTCGACGTTGCGTTACGCCGATGAATGACAAATATGTACTTGTCCTAAGGCCCTGAGAAAAGTTCAACATTCCTTTGAAACTCCATAGCGACAAAGCTTCTTGTTTTGTTCAGAGGAAGAAAGCGCGTTTATGGAATAAGCGAAATCACTGCTTTGCTTGAACTCAAGTTTCATTATTTTGCTTTGCTACTTTGACCTTGATTTAATCGGCCAACGGCTTGATATAAGTTTGAAACAAACACCATTCAATCACGTCATTCTCCAATTCATTGGGTCCACAAGACCAGAAATCTCTAGACAACATTTGCAAGATCGCAAGTGACAGTTACTAAATAGTTAGTGACAATTACTGGTGACATTTGAAATAAAGGCTTAGACGGATGCTTGGTCTGCTAATTCAAGAAACCGGCGATGGAGATCTGAGCACCAAATGAATATTTTAGGCATGTGAACTTGGGAAATATCGACTGAATAATGAGGCATGAGATAAGAAGATCGATATTATCGATTTGATAACACCTTAGTGAGTGAGTGAGCAAGTGACACAATTTTCCATTACCAATAACTTGTGGGTTCCTATGCAACATCCATGAGTTTACAATATTAAGTCCCAGAACAAGAATATAATCAAAGTTTGTCAGAACTTTAGTACTAAGTACAGTAATACCATGTTCGCCTCGGATTTCTTTGTTCTGCAAGGCGCATTTAAACTCTAATCTCCATCATTAAAAATGCACGAGGGGAGATTAGTTCTAATCTTCCCGCTTTAACACTTGATGGAAAACTAGAGGACAATGTGTTGGCTGAACAAGGGAGGTAAAGGCATCAACCCTCCCCTTACTCCCCCTTGCAGGTTATAGAAGGCATTACACCTCTTTATCTAACCATGTGCCGACTAAGCCAAAATGAAACCTGTCTTATGCTGACCATTCGCCACGAACCATGTGGAATCAATTATTTCACTGTGTGCATGCTCAGTATGGACCCATATTTATAACGTCATATTCATTTGTCATTTATATTTTTGTTTATTATAATTATTACACCATTGCAAAATACATATTTTCCAAGCCTGTCTCTCTAGAGTACTGAATAGCACAGGTGTTTGCATTTGGTATGTCAATGCCGGCCTATACGTGTCACCAGTAATTTATACGAAGAAACTAAACTTCCTCGGCAATCATAGTATTACAAAGTGATCGCATGGCAATTCGTGAAATGACTTCCACAAATCATCTCTCGTTTTGCTGGGCAATTTACTGACTAATTTCCCTCATGCCATGTGATTACCTATAATTATTGCCGGTGTCTGTAATAATGTACAATGTCTGTAATAATGGTCAGGTTGCATGTAGGACGGTCTTACTAAGCGACTTGTAACATCTGGAAAAAGGGTTAAGTTACAGCCCTGTTTAAGAGTGGAAGTCGCGCTGACTCAAACAACTATCGCCCTATTACAGTCTTGCCAACACTCAGCAAAACCCTAGAGAAAGCAGTCACAGTCAAATCTACGAGTTTTTGAATAAACATAAACTTCTGACATCTAAGCAGTTTGGATTCAGGGAAAAGCTGTCAACATCAGTTGCGCTTGCGCACATCACGGACGGTATACTGGAAAGTATGGACAATGGTCTAATAACAGGCGTAGCCTTTCTAGATCTATCCAAAGTGTTCGACACCGTCAATCACGAACTTCTTTTGGCCAAATTGAAATCTATTAGCCTTTCAAGCCATGGCATTGGTTGGTTCAACTCCTTTCTGTCAAACAGATGTCAAGTTACTGTAGTCGACAACAATCACTCATCTTCGAAACACGTTCCAGTTGGAGTACCTCACGGCAGTATTTGTGGTCCTTTGCTTTTCCTGGTTTACATTAACAATGTACCAAACTGCCTTAAATCATGTGTAGAATCTATGTACGCTGACGATACTGTCATCTACTTCTCCTCGTCATCCACAAACGTTGTTGAACAGAAGCTTAATAATGATTTGGCAAATGTTGCCAAGCGGTTTAACGGCAATCTTCTAACTTTGAATGTCAAAAAGTCGAACTTTCTACTCATTGGAAGTTCTCGAAAGATGAAGTCATGTAGCAGTAATTTATTCTCCCTTATCATAGATAACGTCACGCTCGATCGCACTGACACAATTAAATATTTAGGAGTAACTATCAACCAAACGATGACTTGGTCTGACCATGTTGAAACTATCGTCTGAAGAGCCAATCAGCGAATAGGGCTACTAAAGCGCATTAGACATCTTCTATCCCAGCATGTCCGTCTAACACTGTACAATGCATTGATTCTGCCAATCGTAGATTATGCTGACATCGTGTGGGGCGATAAAGATAACATTACACTTATGAACTCACTACAAATAATCCAAAACAAAGCTGCAAAGGTAATACTAGATGTTCCCATTTTCTCCTCTGCAACAGAAGCCCTCGCGAAGCTAGAATGGAGAACATTGGAACAAAGGAGAAAATTACACCGATGCACTACAGTGTATAAACTATCAAATGGCTCATCGACTTGATTTCAATATAATCCTAAATAAAGAAATCCATAGGTATAATACCAGGCAAAGAAACAATATAAATTTAGATAAGGCTCAAAGGAACTGGGGAAAACAACGATTTAAATACCATGCACTAAATGACTGGAATAGTTTGTCTTTAGAGCTGCGAAATTGAAATTCGTTTAGTTTATAGTTAAAAAGATTTTATGAATGACATACGTCCATTTTTTTGTGTACACATTGCCTTAATTGTATAATAGTAGTATTATTCTGATTATAGTCTTCATCGCCGATCGATTTTAACTTTCTATAATCTATTATGATCGAATATTTGCTTATTTTATTCCAATTTTAGACTTTCATATATATTGTAAAATATTTTGTTTCAGGGCCCCATTGAAAAACTCTTCGGAGACATGGGCTCCCTGGTAAAATATTACTGCGTTCGACGAATTGAAGGAGAACGCCATCCTAATCTGGTGTCCGTTTGGTTCCCTGTGTCTCACAGGCAAGAGAAATCGAGAAATTTTGTTGTGGTCGTGTATCTTTTTTTCGCCATTTTGAATAAATTAACCTCGTTCTGGCTGGTGAAAATGCGCACGCCGTCGTTTGGAGTCGTTTTCGTTCGTCACTCGGTAACTAATATAATATTTCTTCAATCAAATGCAATGTTGTCTAAAAAGTACGCAGGTACGATTTATCAAAGCCTGAGAAAAGTGTGTACTACTTCTGGGCCACTTCCAAAACCCCATTCTCGAGCTACAACAAGCATACACAGTCCGTGTTAGTACAGACCAAAATGTTTTCCTTTATCAGCTTCCTTTATCAATTTGATGAGCTGCATCCCTTTTTATACAAGTTGTATAACTTATTAGTGAAAACATTCAAAACTTTACACCCACAATAGAGTCAGTATGTTAATATCAACAGTGTATTCCCGAACACTGAAGCAATCTTTCAGTCTCCAAACAGACCAAAGGGTTATGTTTGTTTTACTACAGGTAGCCAAAAACATTATGTCGAACGCACTTTAATAATCTATGACTACTTCTAGTTATTATTATTATTATTATTACCGAAAGTCACGATACATAACGAAGTGTGCGGGCCATAAAAAGATCCATAACATATGGTACGGATCGAGCAAACGAGGTTAATAAGAAGTTTATTATATGGCTTCTTAGTTTTCTTTGCGTGAAGTTACAATGCATGTGCCGCAAATTTATATAGCAATCATAGTTCGCGGAATTGTTCAACTATATTATACAATAATTTATATACTTCCTTTACAGCACGTTAATTTCTATACAACGGTAGGTTTAGATACGTACTGTCGGTAATTGAATGCAATATCAGCAATTTCTTTTCTTCTGGCTCTGTAAACGGTATCTGTAAATCCCTAAGATAACAACAATGAGTTTTTGACATTCGTTACAAGAGAAGATACATTATAATAAACGAACCCACCATTATTGAATTATTTATTACGAACCCGTTCTAATTAATAAACTCCCTGAATATTCTACTTTGATTCCCTCTTCAATTTTCAGTCTACAGTGTAATAAGTACTACATTACATTTTAGGGTCGATAACAGTGTGATAAAGCCGTGAATAAAATCTGGATCAACAGTGTATGATATTTCAATCTCTCTTGGAACAACCATGTAGATAAGATAAGTAAAAAAGCCAGTCGCCCGATCTCTCGGTTGCATGATCAAGTGCAATTGTGGTGTCCGAACTAATACCCCGGCAAAAATTGTAGCTTCTCTATTCTTCGCTTGTCCGCAGTAGATTGGAAACGGGACTGCCAGTCTGGTAGTGCCGCCTCCAAGCGCAACTTGGCGAAACTCGAGAGAATCCCAGCGGCGCGCTCCAGGTTTATAACTTCCTCTGATGCTGACTACAAATCCATACTCGTCTCCTGTAACTTAATTCTACTTTCTCTCCGCCATGAAATTATTGACCTCATATTTGTATTCAAGTGTAATACCGGTCTCCTTTGTACTGACTTATCTAGGTTCATGCATCCGTATGCTCCTGTTAGAACTACTAGGAAATCAGCCAGAGGCCCACTGTACACCGCCAAAAGGGTTAATACGGTAACCTTTTCTAATTCTTTTTTCAACCGTACTATTCCTCTCTGGAATGCACCATCCTCCCAAGCCAGGACATCAACAAACTTACCTAACTTTAAACGCTCCCAAGCTCAGATCACACTACTGGGACCTGTTTCATCGTAATTTTGATAGTTCAAATTCTTGTATTTGGGTCACTAGTTGCCGCTGTCCCCCAATATATTTTCTATAATTTTCTAAAATGTTTTTTTTGCAGTTGTTTCTTGATCAAATTCTTAGCGTTTTAAAGTTACGTTTTGTTTCTTGCTTGCATTTAGTCTTATCTGGAGGACTTATATTATATTATATTATAACCTGTTTAGCCCCTCCTTGACAGTAGCTCTTGTTTGTTATATTGTTATTTTTCCTTCTATATATCCACTGTCAGAAGCATAATATATAAATAAATTTCAAAAATATATCACTTCACGATGAAGTACGTCATACGATATCACTTCACGATGAAGTACGTCATACGATATCACTTCACGGTGAAGGGCGTCATACGATATCACTTCACGGTGAAGTACGTCATACGATATCACTTCACGGTGAAGGGCGTCATACGATATCACTTCACGGTGAAGGGCGTCATACGATATCACATCACGGTGAAGGGCGTCATACGATATCACTTCACGGTGAAGGGCGTCATACGATATCACCTCACGGTGAAGTGTGTCATACGATATCACCTCACGGTGAAGGGCGTCATACGATATCACCTCACGGTGAAGGGCGTCATACGATATCACTTCACGGTGAAGTGCGTCATACGATATCACCTCGCGGTGAAGTGCGTCATACGATATCACCTCACGGTGAAGTGCGTCATACGATATCACCTCACGGTGAAGTGCGTCATACGATATCACTTCACGGTGAAGTGCGTCATACGATATCACCTCACGGTGAAGTACGTCATACGATATCACCTCACGGTGAAGTACGTCGTACGATATCACCTCACGGTGAAGTACGTCATACGATATCACCTCACGGTGAAGTGCGTCATACGACATCACTTCACAGGTTGTATTGCCCAATCAAATTTCCCGTAATAAATTACTTAGACCAATCAAATTCCTTTTATTATTTATTGCTGAAACATTAATGTATAAACAAATTATAATTATATTACACTCGCTGAGATGAAGACTTGCTCATTCGCAATATGGCATTAAAAACTTGTGAATAAAAATAATATCAATTAGCTCTTAACATGTAATAATCTATGATCGCTATTATTAACCAACTTAGTTTGTTTAACTAGGAAAGTACTAACATTGCCCAATAGGGCTTAGTTTGAGTATTCAGATGAGAACTAGTGTTTCTGCTAGTGACGATATAGGCTGAATCTATCCAAGTTAAAATTACACATGTTGTATAAAACGCATTCTAAACTATTTTGTAATTTTCTAAACTATATTTTCTCTGCAAAATCTATTAAAAATGAACTTACTTGAGGGGACTTTCAACTGTTCTGCAATATACATTGTTTTGAGTCCTTAAAGAGATAAATCAATGCTATACAACGCGAAGGAAAAAATACAACCGTTTAGACCCAACTTGCATGCTCTGAAATTCAGAGTAGCCAACTTGCCTGCTCTGAAATTCAGAGTAGCCAACTTGCCTGCTCTGAAATTCAGAGTATTCAACTTGCCTGCTCTGAAATTAAGAGTAGCTAACTTGCCTGCTCTGAAATTCAGAGTAGCCAACTTGCCTGCTCTGAAATTCAATATAAACTTTTATCAATATAAATTATCAATATAAACTTTTTTTGGCATCCATGTTTAAGCCGCAATACGAACCAAATGGCTTGTTTTAAAAATACTTGCAACAAGGTTTCATTTGTCTCGCTGGAAAAGTGGACTGGTTAATCGGTTTATGTACCTTTGTGCAGTTTCACGAAAACAACACTTTCTTAGATTCGTGAAATTCTACCTATACAAATTCAGCTCCTTCTACATTTAAAAAGTTCTGTTACCTTATGGAAAGTGTACGCAGTATAACAAAATGATCGTTTCAGCTATGCCGTGAACTTTAAGTCTCAATTGTTTTGAGATTCGGTTGACTCAATCTGTTACAAATTGACATTTCAAGCTATATCGTTGATGTTTGATATTCTCAAGCTGATCGATTAACCTACAAAAATTGACCCTGTTCTGCGTAAGACGGTCATTATTTATATGGACTGACGCTTCCAAAACTTTGTATGTACATATATGTCAGCTTGCTTTTGCATTCTCCTCCTCCTCCTCTGTTTACAGGAACAGCTCAAGCTTTCTGAAACTGAGAGAATGTTCACTTCTATGCACTTTGTAAATATAAGAGTAAAAAAATCAAGTTTCAAGTTAGTTTCACGGTTATGCTTATAACATACCAAAGGACAAATTAGGAACTTCCTAATTTTATCTTGAACTTTCACGCGTAATTTAATTTCACACTTAAAAAAAAATTTTCTGCATCATAATTTGCCCTCCATCATATTAATGTGTGACTCGTGAAATTAGACTAAAGGTGCGTTCGATTGACCGTATTCCGGAATAGGAATAGATAGCCGGAATAGTCTCTGGAAATCACTGGTTCGGGCATATTTTGCACTACAAAATATTATGGTTGCTGACATATGATATTCAGGATACATTTAGTATTCCAGTGGCTAAAAAAATCCCAGTACAAGCGATTTGTAGTGATCAATTCCGGAATACGGTCAATCGAACGCACCCTTATTATGGATAAATTTCACTTGTGTTTGTCAAAAATCTACGTAATTTCCCTCGCCGAAGCGGCTCAGAACACGCGTGATTTTTTTCTCTGCTAGCGACCGTGGTGGCAGTTAGTTTCACGGTTTAATTGGAGTATTTGTCGTTTCTCAGATTAAACGAATGCTTTCTTTAACCAATCACTGCGGATTTTTGCAGGAATAAAGTCAGTAAATGTGGCTTATGAGCGATATCGACATTTTTAACTTCTTCAGTTGATATCGGAGACCAGACGAAACAGTTCTAGTCAGCAACGCCATTTGGAGACTGCTCAGGGTCCTCGTTCGGAGCCCCTCGTTCATCTCCCGATTGACTGTTATTTTGAAAGCCATAACACAACGTGCGTACTTTTAGAATCGGTGCTTGAAGCATGTCGTGACTCGGTTTGTTTCTCAGATAAAACAGGACCAGATACGAATACAAAGCAACTCACAAGCCGCTGTGGAAGTAGTATAATCTTTATCTAAATTATATACGCATTCTCATAATTACAAGTAATTTGCAATCTGATTTATATGTTATGTTTACACTGCTACGAATACTTACCTCTCGAATGAGCGTGGAATACTGAAGATTCCTACGATGAACAAGGCTTGTGTGGATATCAAGTAAAACGAAGCAGTAGGACTCCAAACGACGCCGTTGGTGAACCGACACTTCTAAAATTATTATTCAGTTTTGCGCCAATATTCAAATTTCGTGCCTTTTAGTTTGTGATTGGTTAAAATTGACACTTCGCGCGTAGTCGGATATATTACATGTACGTGTTAGGCGACAGAAAGTCTTACAAGCCGAGTAATAATTACTTACTTACTTGCCGTTTCAACACCATTTGCATGTGAAAACATCTTACAATTGAATTGAATATCCCGCTAAGCGCGAAGTGTCAAATTTAACCAATCGGATCACAAACTAGGAGGCACACGAAATTTGACGCAAAACTGAATAATAATTTTAGAAGTGTCGTTTGCAACGGCGTCGTTTGGAGTCCTACTGCTTTATTTTAGCGCCCATCCACACAAGCCTTGTTCGTCGTAGGAATATTCAGAATTACATGCTCGTTGAAGGTATGACAGTGATATACACATCATTTGTATATTTCAAATTACTTATAAGAATGCAAGATTACAAGATTACTTCCACTGTACTGCGGCACGTGAGCCATCCTATTACAGGAGGCTAGCTATAGCTAATCTTGACCTGTTTTATATAGTTATCTCAAAAACTAAACCAAAGCAAAACCAAAAGTCTCGACATATTTCGAGTACCCGATTCTAAGTACGTATAGGTACGTATCTCAAAATAGCAGTTACTTCAATCGGGATGTGAACATAATAAATTCAAATGTAATTCTATGACTATGAGTCTCGTGCAATGTCAAAATTATTAACCACGGCTAGAGTATAGAATACCCCGCCATGCTAGGGTGTAGAAGACACTGCTACCGCGATCCGCAGTCAGCTATAATAATATAGCATCGAGAGAATTTGTAGAAAACACTGAAATACCTCGCGATTCCAGCTAGGTTGAAGAAGACTTCTACCGCGGTCAAGGGCGTTCAAAAATGTTTGAATTTAGAGTGATTCTCAATAGAGACACTTCGGGACGTTTATTTTCGTGTGTTATCTCTGGGACACGTTTAACTCGGTAGTGAAATAGAGTAAAAGTAAATGTGTTCTCATTTATATTTATGTTCATAAACATAAACCGAAAATGCGGTTTATTGTCCAGGCAAATCACATAATTGCATAGGCCTGTGTGGGTAATTATTTTATCGAGCATTTTGCAAATACTTTTAAAGTTTACAGTTAAATTCCTTCGGGTAGGGAGGTGTTTCACGTCAATGCTGTCGTTAAAGCCGTGTGATAAAGCCGTGAATAAAATCTGGATCAACAGTGTATGATATTTCAATCTCTCTTGGAACAACCATGTAGATAAGATAAGTAAAAAAGCCAGTCGCCCGATCTCTCGGTTGCATGATCAAGTGCAATTGTGGTGTCCGAACTAATACCCCGGCAAAAATTGTAGCTTCTCTATTCTTCGCTTGTCCGCAGTAGATTGGAAACGGGACTGCCAGTCTGGTAGTGCCGCCTCCAAGCGCAACTTGGCGAAACTCGAGAGAATCCCAGCGGCGCGCTCCAGGTTTATAACTTCCTCTGATGCTGACTACAAATCCATACTCGTCTCCTGTAACTTAATTCTACTTTCTCTCCGCCATGAAATTATTGACCTCATATTTGTATTCAAGTGTAATACCGGTCTCCTTTGTACTGACTTATCTAGGTTCATGCATCCGTATGCTCCTGTTAGAACTACTAGGAAATCAGCCAGAGGCCCACTGTACACCGCCAAAAGGGTTAATACGGTAACCTTTTCTAATTCTTTTTTCAACCGTACTATTCCTCTCTGGAATGCACCATCCTCCCAAGCCAGGACATCAACAAACTTACCTAACTTTAAACGCTCCCAAGCTCAGATCACACTACTGGGACCTGTTTCATCGTAATTTTGATAGTTCAAATTCTTGTATTTGGGTCACTAGTTGCCGCTGTCCCCCAATATATTTTCTATAATTTTCTAAAATGTTTTTTTTGCAGTTGTTTCTTGATCAAATTCTTAGCGTTTTAAAGTTACGTTTTGTTTCTTGCTTGCATTTAGTCTTATCTGGAGGACTTATATTATATTATATTATAACCTGTTTAGCCCCTCCTTGACAGTAGCTCTTGTTTGTTATATTGTTATTTTTCCTTCTATATATCCACTGTCAGAAGCATAATATATAAATAAATTTCAAAAATATATCACTTCACGATGAAGTACGTCATACGATATCACTTCACGATGAAGTACGTCATACGATATCACTTCACGGTGAAGGGCGTCATACGATATCACTTCACGGTGAAGTACGTCATACGATATCACTTCACGGTGAAGGGCGTCATACGATATCACTTCACGGTGAAGGGCGTCATACGATATCACATCACGGTGAAGGGCGTCATACGATATCACTTCACGGTGAAGGGCGTCATACGATATCACCTCACGGTGAAGTGTGTCATACGATATCACCTCACGGTGAAGGGCGTCATACGATATCACCTCACGGTGAAGGGCGTCATACGATATCACTTCACGGTGAAGTGCGTCATACGATATCACCTCGCGGTGAAGTGCGTCATACGATATCACCTCACGGTGAAGTGCGTCATACGATATCACCTCACGGTGAAGTGCGTCATACGATATCACTTCACGGTGAAGTGCGTCATACGATATCACCTCACGGTGAAGTACGTCATACGATATCACCTCACGGTGAAGTACGTCGTACGATATCACCTCACGGTGAAGTACGTCATACGATATCACCTCACGGTGAAGTGCGTCATACGACATCACTTCACAGGTTGTATTGCCCAATCAAATTTCCCGTAATAAATTACTTAGACCAATCAAATTCCTTTTATTATTTATTGCTGAAACATTAATGTATAAACAAATTATAATTATATTACACTCGCTGAGATGAAGACTTGCTCATTCGCAATATGGCATTAAAAACTTGTGAATAAAAATAATATCAATTAGCTCTTAACATGTAATAATCTATGATCGCTATTATTAACCAACTTAGTTTGTTTAACTAGGAAAGTACTAACATTGCCCAATAGGGCTTAGTTTGAGTATTCAGATGAGAACTAGTGTTTCTGCTAGTGACGATATAGGCTGAATCTATCCAAGTTAAAATTACACATGTTGTATAAAACGCATTCTAAACTATTTTGTAATTTTCTAAACTATATTTTCTCTGCAAAATCTATTAAAAATGAACTTACTTGAGGGGACTTTCAACTGTTCTGCAATATACATTGTTTTGAGTCCTTAAAGAGATAAATCAATGCTATACAACGCGAAGGAAAAAATACAACCGTTTAGACCCAACTTGCCTGCTCTGAAATTCAGAGTAGCCAACTTGCCTGCTCTGAAATTCAGAGTAGCCAACTTGCCTGCTCTGAAATTCAGAGTATTCAACTTGCCTGCTCTGAAATTAAGAGTAGCTAACTTGCCTGCTCTGAAATTCAGAGTAGCCAACTTGCCTGCTCTGAAATTCAATATAAACTTTTATCAATATAAATTATCAATATAAACTTTTTTTGGCATCCATGTTTAAGCCGCAATACGAACCAAATGGCTTGTTTTAAAAATACTTGCAACAAGGTTTCATTTGTCTCGCTGGAAAAGTGGACTGGTTAATCGGTTTATGTACCTTTGTGCAGTTTCACGAAAACAACACTTTCTTAGATTCGTGAAATTCTACCTATACAAATTCAGCTCCTTCTACATTTAAAAAGTTCTGTTACCTTATGGAAAGTGTACGCAGTATAACAAAATGATCGTTTCAGCTATGCCGTGAACTTTAAGTCTCAATTGTTTTGAGATTCGGTTGACTCAATCTGTTACAAATTGACATTTCAAGCTATATCGTTGATGTTTGATATTCTCAAGCTGATCGATTAACCTACAAAAATTGACCCTGTTCTGCGTAAGACGGTCATTATTTATATGGACTGACGCTTCCAAAACTTTGTATGTACATATATGTCAGCTTGCTTTTGCATTCTCCTCCTCCTCCTCTGTTTACAGGAACAGCTCAAGCTTTCTGAAACTGAGAGAATGTTCACTTCTATGCACTTTGTAAATATAAGAGTAAAAAAATCAAGTTTCAAGTTAGTTTCACGGTTATGCTTATAACATACCAAAGGACAAATTAGGAACTTCCTAATTTTATCTTGAACTTTCACGCGTAATTTAATTTCACACTTAAAAAAAAATTTTCTGCATCATAATTTGCCCTCCATCATATTAATGTGTGACTCGTGAAATTAGACTAAAGGTGCGTTCGATTGACCGTATTCCGGAATAGGAATAGATAGCCGGAATAGTCTCTGGAAATCACTGGTTCGGGCATATTTTGCACTACAAAATATTATGGTTGCTGACATATGATATTCAGGATACATTTAGTATTCCAGTGGCTAAAAAAATCCCAGTACAAGCGATTTGTAGTGATCAATTCCGGAATACGGTCAATCGAACGCACCCTTATTATGGATAAATTTCACTTGTGTTTGTCAAAAATCTACGTAATTTCCCTCGCCGAAGCGGCTCAGAACACGCGTGATTTTTTTCTCTGCTAGCGACCGTGGTGGCAGTTAGTTTCACGGTTTAATTGGAGTATTTGTCGTTTCTCAGATTAAACGAATGCTTTCTTTAACCAATCACTGCGGATTTTTGCAGGAATAAAGTCAGTAAATGTGGCTTATGAGCGATATCGACATTTTTAACTTCTTCAGTTGATATCGGAGACCAGACGAAACAGTTCTAGTCAGCAACGCCATTTGGAGACTGCTCAGGGTCCTCGTTCGGAGCCCCTCGTTCATCTCCCGATTGACTGTTATTTTGAAAGCCATAACACAACGTGCGTACTTTTAGAATCGGTGCTTGAAGCATGTCGTGACTCGGTTTGTTTCTCAGATAAAACAGGACCAGATACGAATACAAAGCAACTCACAAGCCGCTGTGGAAGTAGTATAATCTTTATCTAAATTATATACGCATTCTCATAATTACAAGTAATTTGCAATCTGATTTATATGTTATGTTTACACTGCTACGAATACTTACCTCTCGAATGAGCGTGGAATACTGAAGATTCCTACGATGAACAAGGCTTGTGTGGATATCAAGTAAAACGAAGCAGTAGGACTCCAAACGACGCCGTTGGTGAACCGACACTTCTAAAATTATTATTCAGTTTTGCGCCAATATTCAAATTTCGTGCCTTTTAGTTTGTGATTGGTTAAAATTGACACTTCGCGCGTAGTCGGATATATTACATGTACGTGTTAGGCGACAGAAAGTCTTACAAGCCGAGTAATAATTACTTACTTACTTGCCGTTTCAACACCATTTGCATGTGAAAACATCTTACAATTGAATTGAATATCCCGCTAAGCGCGAAGTGTCAAATTTAACCAATCGGATCACAAACTAGGAGGCACACGAAATTTGACGCAAAACTGAATAATAATTTTAGAAGTGTCGTTTGCAACGGCGTCGTTTGGAGTCCTACTGCTTTATTTTAGCGCCCATCCACACAAGCCTTGTTCGTCGTAGGAATATTCAGAATTACATGCTCGTTGAAGGTATGACAGTGATATACACATCATTTGTATATTTCAAATTACTTATAAGAATGCAAGATTACAAGATTACTTCCACTGTACTGCGGCACGTGAGCCATCCTATTACAGGAGGCTAGCTATAGCTAATCTTGACCTGTTTTATATAGTTATCTCAAAAACTAAACCAAAGCAAAACCAAAAGTCTCGACATATTTCGAGTACCCGATTCTAAGTACGTATAGGTACGTATCTCAAAATAGCAGTTACTTCAATCGGGATGTGAACATAATAAATTCAAATGTAATTCTATGACTATGAGTCTCGTGCAATGTCAAAATTATTAACCACGGCTAGAGTATAGAATACCCCGCCATGCTAGGGTGTAGAAGACACTGCTACCGCGATCCGCAGTCAGCTATAATAATATAGCATCGAGAGAATTTGTAGAAAACACTGAAATACCTCGCGATTCCAGCTAGGTTGAAGAAGACTTCTACCGCGGTCAAGGGCGTTCAAAAATGTTTGAATTTAGAGTGATTCTCAATAGAGACACTTCGGGACGTTTATTTTCGTGTGTTATCTCTGGGACACGTTTAACTCGGTAGTGAAATAGAGTAAAAGTAAATGTGTTCTCATTTATATTTATGTTCATAAACATAAACCGAAAATGCGGTTTATTGTCCAGGCAAATCACATAATTGCATAGGCCTGTGTGGGTAATTATTTTATCGAGCATTTTGCAAATACTTTTAAAGTTTACAGTTAAATTCCTTCGGGTAGGGAGGTGTTTCACGTCAATGCTGTCGTTAAAGCCGTGTGATAAAGCCGTGAATAAAATCTGGATCAACAGTGTATGATATTTCAATCTCTCTTGGAACAACCATGTAGATAAGATAAGTAAAAAAGCCAGTCGCCCGATCTCTCGGTTGCATGATCAAGTGCAATTGTGGTGTCCGAACTAATACCCCGGCAAAAATTGTAGCTTCTCTATTCTTCGCTTGTCCGCAGTAGATTGGAAACGGGACTGCCAGTCTGGTAGTGCCGCCTCCAAGCGCAACTTGGCGAAACTCGAGAGAATCCCAGCGGCGCGCTCCAGGTTTATAACTTCCTCTGATGCTGACTACAAATCCATACTCGTCTCCTGTAACTTAATTCTACTTTCTCTCCGCCATGAAATTATTGACCTCATATTTGTATTCAAGTGTAATACCGGTCTCCTTTGTACTGACTTATCTAGGTTCATGCATCCGTATGCTCCTGTTAGAACTACTAGGAAATCAGCCAGAGGCCCACTGTACACCGCCAAAAGGGTTAATACGGTAACCTTTTCTAATTCTTTTTTCAACCGTACTATTCCTCTCTGGAATGCACCATCCTCCCAAGCCAGGACATCAACAAACTTACCTAACTTTAAACGCTCCCAAGCTCAGATCACACTACTGGGACCTGTTTCATCGTAATTTTGATAGTTCAAATTCTTGTATTTGGGTCACTAGTTGCCGCTGTCCCCCAATATATTTTCTATAATTTTCTAAAATGTTTTTTTTGCAGTTGTTTCTTGATCAAATTCTTAGCGTTTTAAAGTTACGTTTTGTTTCTTGCTTGCATTTAGTCTTATCTGGAGGACTTATATTATATTATATTATAACCTGTTTAGCCCCTCCTTGACAGTAGCTCTTGTTTGTTATATTGTTATTTTTCCTTCTATATATCCACTGTCAGAAGCATAATATATAAATAAATTTCAAAAATATATCACTTCACGATGAAGTACGTCATACGATATCACTTCACGATGAAGTACGTCATACGATATCACTTCACGGTGAAGGGCGTCATACGATATCACTTCACGGTGAAGTACGTCATACGATATCACTTCACGGTGAAGGGCGTCATACGATATCACTTCACGGTGAAGGGCGTCATACGATATCACATCACGGTGAAGGGCGTCATACGATATCACTTCACGGTGAAGGGCGTCATACGATATCACCTCACGGTGAAGTGTGTCATACGATATCACCTCACGGTGAAGGGCGTCATACGATATCACCTCACGGTGAAGGGCGTCATACGATATCACTTCACGGTGAAGTGCGTCATACGATATCACCTCGCGGTGAAGTGCGTCATACGATATCACCTCACGGTGAAGTGCGTCATACGATATCACCTCACGGTGAAGTGCGTCATACGATATCACTTCACGGTGAAGTGCGTCATACGATATCACCTCACGGTGAAGTACGTCATACGATATCACCTCACGGTGAAGTACGTCGTACGATATCACCTCACGGTGAAGTACGTCATACGATATCACCTCACGGTGAAGTGCGTCATACGACATCACTTCACAGGTTGTATTGCCCAATCAAATTTCCCGTAATAAATTACTTAGACCAATCAAATTCCTTTTATTATTTATTGCTGAAACATTAATGTATAAACAAATTATAATTATATTACACTCGCTGAGATGAAGACTTGCTCATTCGCAATATGGCATTAAAAACTTGTGAATAAAAATAATATCAATTAGCTCTTAACATGTAATAATCTATGATCGCTATTATTAACCAACTTAGTTTGTTTAACTAGGAAAGTACTAACATTGCCCAATAGGGCTTAGTTTGAGTATTCAGATGAGAACTAGTGTTTCTGCTAGTGACGATATAGGCTGAATCTATCCAAGTTAAAATTACACATGTTGTATAAAACGCATTCTAAACTATTTTGTAATTTTCTAAACTATATTTTCTCTGCAAAATCTATTAAAAATGAACTTACTTGAGGGGACTTTCAACTGTTCTGCAATATACATTGTTTTGAGTCCTTAAAGAGATAAATCAATGCTATACAACGCGAAGGAAAAAATACAACCGTTTAGACCCAACTTGCCTGCTCTGAAATTCAGAGTAGCCAACTTGCCTGCTCTGAAATTCAGAGTAGCCAACTTGCCTGCTCTGAAATTCAGAGTATTCAACTTGCCTGCTCTGAAATTAAGAGTAGCTAACTTGCCTGCTCTGAAATTCAGAGTAGCCAACTTGCCTGCTCTGAAATTCAGAGTAGCCAACTTGCCTGCTCTGAAATTCAGAGTAGCCAACTTGCCTGTTCTGAAATTCAGAGTACCCAACTTGCCTGCTCTGAAATTCAGAGTACCCAACTTGTCCAATTCCAACCTATTCCAAATTATTTCCCGGTCTTTCCAAAGTAACAATTATCAATATAAACTTTTTTTGGCATCCATGTTTAAGCCGCAATACGAACCAAATGGCTTGTTTTAAAAATACTTGCAACAAGGTTTCATTTGTCTCGCTGGAAAAGTGGACTGGTTAATCGGTTTATGTACCTTTGTGCAGTTTCACGAAAACAACACTTTCTTAGATTCGTGAAATTCTACCTATACAAATTCAGCTCCTTCTACATTTAAAAAGTTCTGTTACCTTATGGAAAGTGTACGCAGTATAACAAAATGATCGTTTCAGCTATGCCGTGAACTTTAAGTCTCAATTGTTTTGAGATTCGGTTGACTCAATCTGTTACAAATTGACATTTCAAGCTATATCGTTGATGTTTGATATTCTCAAGCTGATCGATTAACCTACAAAAATTGACCCTGTTCTGCGTAAGACGGTCATTATTTATATGGACTGACGCTTCCAAAACTTTGTATGTACATATATGTCAGCTTGCTTTTGCATTCTCCTCCTCCTCCTCTGTTTACAGGAACAGCTCAAGCTTTCTGAAACTGAGAGAATGTTCACTTCTATGCACTTTGTAAATATAAGAGTAAAAAAATCAAGTTTCAAGTTAGTTTCACGGTTATGCTTATAACATACCAAAGGACAAATTAGGAACTTCCTAATTTTATCTTGAACTTTCACGCGTAATTTAATTTCACACTTAAAAAAAAATTTTCTGCATCATAATTTGCCCTCCATCATATTAATGTGTGACTCGTGAAATTAGACTAAAGGTGCGTTCGATTGACCGTATTCCGGAATAGGAATAGATAGCCGGAATAGTCTCTGGAAATCACTGGTTCGGGCATATTTTGCACTACAAAATATTATGGTTGCTGACATATGATATTCAGGATACATTTAGTATTCCAGTGGCTAAAAAAATCCCAGTACAAGCGATTTGTAGTGATCAATTCCGGAATACGGTCAATCGAACGCACCCTTATTATGGATAAATTTCACTTGTGTTTGTCAAAAATCTACGTAATTTCCCTCGCCGAAGCGGCTCAGAACACGCGTGATTTTTTTCTCTGCTAGCGACCGTGGTGGCAGTTAGTTTCACGGTTTAATTGGAGTATTTGTCGTTTCTCAGATTAAACGAATGCTTTCTTTAACCAATCACTGCGGATTTTTGCAGGAATAAAGTCAGTAAATGTGGCTTATGAGCGATATCGACATTTTTAACTTCTTCAGTTGATATCGGAGACCAGACGAAACAGTTCTAGTCAGCAACGCCATTTGGAGACTGCTCAGGGTCCTCGTTCGGAGCCCCTCGTTCATCTCCCGATTGACTGTTATTTTGAAAGCCATAACACAACGTGCGTACTTTTAGAATCGGTGCTTGAAGCATGTCGTGACTCGGTTTGTTTCTCAGATAAAACAGGACCAGATACGAATACAAAGCAACTCACAAGCCGCTGTGGAAGTAGTATAATCTTTATCTAAATTATATACGCATTCTCATAATTACAAGTAATTTGCAATCTGATTTATATGTTATGTTTACACTGCTACGAATACTTACCTCTCGAATGAGCGTGGAATACTGAAGATTCCTACGATGAACAAGGCTTGTGTGGATATCAAGTAAAACGAAGCAGTAGGACTCCAAACGACGCCGTTGGTGAACCGACACTTCTAAAATTATTATTCAGTTTTGCGCCAATATTCAAATTTCGTGCCTTTTAGTTTGTGATTGGTTAAAATTGACACTTCGCGCGTAGTCGGATATATTACATGTACGTGTTAGGCGACAGAAAGTCTTACAAGCCGAGTAATAATTACTTACTTACTTGCCGTTTCAACACCATTTGCATGTGAAAACATCTTACAATTGAATTGAATATCCCGCTAAGCGCGAAGTGTCAAATTTAACCAATCGGATCACAAACTAGGAGGCACACGAAATTTGACGCAAAACTGAATAATAATTTTAGAAGTGTCGTTTGCAACGGCGTCGTTTGGAGTCCTACTGCTTTATTTTAGCGCCCATCCACACAAGCCTTGTTCGTCGTAGGAATATTCAGAATTACATGCTCGTTGAAGGTATGACAGTGATATACACATCATTTGTATATTTCAAATTACTTATAAGAATGCAAGATTACAAGATTACTTCCACTGTACTGCGGCACGTGAGCCATCCTATTACAGGAGGCTAGCTATAGCTAATCTTGACCTGTTTTATATAGTTATCTCAAAAACTAAACCAAAGCAAAACCAAAAGTCTCGACATATTTCGAGTACCCGATTCTAAGTACGTATAGGTACGTATCTCAAAATAGCAGTTACTTCAATCGGGATGTGAACATAATAAATTCAAATGTAATTCTATGACTATGAGTCTCGTGCAATGTCAAAATTATTAACCACGGCTAGAGTATAGAATACCCCGCCATGCTAGGGTGTAGAAGACACTGCTACCGCGATCCGCAGTCAGCTATAATAATATAGCATCGAGAGAATTTGTAGAAAACACTGAAATACCTCGCGATTCCAGCTAGGTTGAAGAAGACTTCTACCGCGGTCAAGGGCGTTCAAAAATGTTTGAATTTAGAGTGATTCTCAATAGAGACACTTCGGGACGTTTATTTTCGTGTGTTATCTCTGGGACACGTTTAACTCGGTAGTGAAATAGAGTAAAAGTAAATGTGTTCTCATTTATATTTATGTTCATAAACATAAACCGAAAATGCGGTTTATTGTCCAGGCAAATCACATAATTGCATAGGCCTGTGTGGGTAATTATTTTATCGAGCATTTTGCAAATACTTTTAAAGTTTACAGTTAAATTCCTTCGGGTAGGGAGGTGTTTCACGTCAATGCTGTCGTTAGTTTCCTGTAGTTACCTGTGGTTATGCTACATAATTGAAATTCTTAATTGAATACAGTTGAGGTGTATACTGCAGTTTCTGTCGTCTTTCTGGCTCGATTAAATGCCTGTTATTAATGTATAAAGTGTATAAACGTATATATTATCTTTTCAGAAAGCATGAATTGTTGCTGTATCATGTAAAGCAGAGAAGTAGGAGAATACGAGAGCAAGCTGACATGCAAATTTAAGCTTTCGAAGAGTTCACGCTGCAGTCCATGTCAAATAATCAGCGTCTTATATTACACAGAAAAAAAACGGTCATTTTTAGCTTAAGAATCTCAAAAATGTTGAGCGGATTTCAAGTAAACGGACAGCTGGAATGATCACTTTCTAGGTATAGTCACCTGAATGTAAAAAAGCTTCGAGATCAGCCTAGATAAAACATGTTTAGGAAAACATTGGATACTCTGAATTTCAGAGCAGGCAAGTTGGGTACTCTGAATTTCAGAGCATGCAGGTTGAGTACTCTGAATTTCAGAGCAGGCAAGTTGGGTACTCTGAATTTCAGAGCAGGCAAGTTGGTTACTCTGAATTTCAGAACAGGCAAGTTGGCTACTCTGAATTTCAGAGCAGGCAAGTTGGCTACTCTGAATTTCAGAGCAGGCAAGTTGGGTACTCTGAATTTCAGAGCATGCAAGTTGGGTACTCTGAATTTCAGAGCAGGCAAGTTGGATACTCTGAATTTCAGAGCAGGCAAGTTGGATAATCTGAATTTCAGAGCAGGCAAGTTGGATACTCTGAATTTCAGAGCAGTCAAGTTGGGTACTCTGAATTTCAGAGCAGGCAAGATTAATTGTCATAGCCTTTTAAAAAAAGTCTCCTAAAAGACATGATAATTATCGACGTTTAGCAGAAAAATATAGTTTGGAAAATGACAAAATAGTTTAGAATGCGTTATAATAATATTTGGAGCAAACTGCACTAAATCAATTATAATTAGGTGTCGTCATTTAGAAGAGTATACTCACAGGATGATCAGAGTGCAGTTCAGCACCATAGCTGAGAACTCTGTTGGCAAACTTGTCAATATCAGAGATCTTTCGTGGGAACCACGGAACTAGAAAGATTCATAGCAAAAAAATATTTACTTAAACTAAAATAATTAATAATTACATGTATGTGTATGATACTGGATGGCCATTCCATGCACACAGGGTATGTAATACATGTTCTTTTAAAGGATCCTCACAGGAGTTTCATTAGAAGTTGGGACCAGGTGCTGGGATCCGTGTACTTTAGAGGCAGTACTCATCCTCAAGCAAAACATTTCCTTGTTAAGTATCACGTTTTCGCCTCAGACATACTCATGCAGCCTATCCAACATTCAGCACTCTTCTATCTCCAGAATTAATGAAACCCCTGTCATGTAAGAACACCACACAATGTAAGAGCATAACTTAAAGGTGCAGTGTCATGGTTTTGCGCATGTCTGGAATCAATGTTCGATTGGTGACGTCAAACAGTTAAAAGTCCCATCCCTTAATGCTTGATGGAAAGGATACTTGTATGCAATATTTTCTTTGAAGACTAGATATATGCACAGTTTGTTACTCAATGTTGTACATTTACTTTGATTTCATCCACCCCACACGTGAGCTAGGGTCGTCAGTTTATGTGAAAATCACTGAAAATAATTTTGTTCCGACCCGGAACATAAAGACCTGCCTTCACCATGACACAGCCCCTTTAAGTGACTTTATATACACTGATCACATTGAATTTCTAAATTTTTCTTTATACTCTTTGTTTTATAAAGGAGAATCATTTGGCACTTGATCACAAGTTGCTTAATTATACTGTTATTACTATAGCCTGATTTTCAGACGGTACGAGGTCCTCAGCTCACTTCCTCCCCTCCCCGTCTGATGGACTTTGGCAGAAAACGTATTCTGGCCATTGTTTCATTTCGACCAATCAGAGCGTAGGAATCTTTCGACCGTATTTAAAAATCCTTCATCTTTCTGTCTGTCAAATTACACAATTAACACAGCTTTTTCAAAATAGTTCTGCAAATGGCCAGTCTCGCGGGATGACCCGCGGGACGCAAGATGCGCAGAACGGCGTGCGCGCTGACAATAGTAGGCACCATCCTAAGAAGACTAAATCTTTCATGGAATGGCATGAAATTTCTACAGGAGTGAAGACATATAGTGAATATGTCATGGTAAAAGTTGGATTTCATTTGCCTAAATATTTATGTTTTCACATTTGAATTTGATTTTGACGAATTGTAAAGTACAACGAATCCGGTAGTTATATCAGTGTTGTGACCATGCGCTTGAAATAGTGTACGAAAAATCCAGTTTAAAAAGTTCCTGCTGCCCGAAAAACCAGAGCAGCTCAAACAGGATATGGTTATAGGATTAGTTCTGATAGATCGACACAAGTTTGAAGCTGTAAAACATAAGAATTCTGCAGTGCAGGAAAGTGCGTGATTCTGGCGAGCTGTAGAAGGCTACATCATTTCTACTCTCTCGACTCTCTACCTGGTCATCGCCTATAGATGCAGCTGTGATGGCCAAGGTCCTTCCGGGAAACGAGGGGTAATATTGCCTTTCCCTGTTCTGGAAATAATTCAGAAATGTCGAAAGTTTCGCACGCTTTCTCCAAAGCCATGTCAAGTCCGTTTGTATCGTCCGCCATTTGGCTTCTCCTTCATGCAGGCTCCACTAGACATTCCACGCATACCTCAGTTTTCCAAAAATGAAACCTTCGCTCTGATTGGTCGAAATGAAATGACGTCATGAACACGGTTTTTGCCAAAGTCCATCAGACGGTGAGGGGAGGAAGTGAGCGGAGGACCTACCGTCTGAAAATCAGGCTATTATTACTACTGATCACATTCTAAATTATCCCTTATATTCTTTGTTTTCTAAGGGAGAATTTGGCACTAATGATCACAATTCAAGTCACTTGTGCTGTTCTTCTATGACTGTCTGATAAGAGCATTAGTTACATGAATTGTACAAATTGTAATCATAGTATCAAGTGCCATTTGCAACAACACATCACATATTATATTATTAAAGTAACTAGGCCATCTCAGGTAAAGCAGATCAGCCAAATCACTGCATGCAAACAACACTGACTTAAATTGGAAGGATTCTTTGCCTGGCTTGTAAACATTTTAACAGGAGGCTTAGCTTTGGCAGGGATGTTTTGGGGTTTTTAAATGATCCTGACAAAAATACATGTATGATTGTGAATAATTATTTTGGTTTCATTAACAAACAATGTTTTTTGTTAGGGCTGCTTTCAAAAGAAAGTACACTACTTTTACTGGGATAAAAATAGATTTCCATTGAAGAGAACAATTAAAACAAATCAAGTAATAATACTGTATATTAATCCCTGAGTTCTTCAACTGAAGATGATTTTTCAGTTGATTTTCCAAACAATGTCTCAGCTAGTCTTTAAATGCCAATTCTATCAATAATATTACATGTATGATTGCATGTTATTTCATCTAAGATTTAGCTGATGTAGCCCTCCTACATTTGGCCTAGCTGAATTAGGAGGACAGTACATTAATTTTGTTGAATATGTATCTAGTGAATTATAATTATATAAATTAATTATCATTATCAATTTATCAGGATTTCATTATAAGTTTAACTTGACAGATGTTAATTATAAATTATCTATTCCATACAAAGTACATCATCTTTCACTTAGAAATGGTGCAACTGCTTATATCAACTTCTTTTTACCATATAGTAGTATGTGCAGGTTCGTTACAGTGCTTTTAAAGCTGAGGTGCAATTGTACAGCCAAGTGTAGCAAAGGTAGTCTGGTAGTTCAAATCTGATGCACTGGTAACTTACCTTCAGATAGCTTTGACTCTGGAAGCAGAGTTGTTTATTAACGCAACACCATTCGATTTTTTAAAAAATTCTTTTTTTTTAAAAAGTCACAAATAATTCATAATAGAAGCATTAATAACAAACAAGATAACATGACATTAGTATAAAAGTTAGTTGCCTAGAAGTATACAATTCTGTCATTCAAATACATGTAGATGTCAAGAGGTCTTATTTAGCATTACACAATAGGCTATATAATGTATCTAGTTTATTCAATATTAATTTGTATTTAAATTATAAGTATAAAATATATATTTACAGTACATATTGTATAGTGCTTTTCACGAACTCTAATTGTCTATACTCCAACTTGTAATATCCTGCACTATATTCACTGTTTTCACATGTTATCACACATGTTTTCACAAAAGGGAGTATATGTTCTAAGGGTCCTTTTGTGAAAACATGGCAGATCTTGTGTGCCTTTAGCTTTAAAAGCCAGTAACTCGTGTTTTTGCCGTTTTCTTGAAAGGCAAATGACAGTTTAAGACTTTTCTGGCCTTTCTTTCCTTAATTTTACTGGGTGGCAAACAAAACTTCAAAACAGGAAGATAGACAATCAATTGAAGGTGGAAAATAGCATGTACATGTACAAACAGGTTTTGCTAATAACCGACTATACCGATCTCGTACAAATAAATAAATGAAGTAAAAAAATTTTCTGTCCAGTACACATACAATCTAATATAACTGCAAAAGGTCCATTAAAGCGATACCCAATTTGCAAGTACAAAACACTTATGATATGACCTCAAAATGATATTTAGATGTCATGAAAACTTAAATCGCTGTAAAAACGATATATTTTGCAATGCAAACATATAGGATTTTTTGAAAGTGTATTATACAATAGTTCTGATGACATCATGACTTGTTCTCAAAGTAAACCTAATTTAAGCTACTCATTCTTCTGGAAAAACGGAAGAAAAAAAGATTTTTTTTAAGATTTCAGTTTCTTACTGTTCGCTTTCATTGCGGCACGTTGTTAACACAAGATTTCTTTTGGTTGGTCAACCAACAAATTATTGGCTGCAATGCAAACATTAATCCTTTGAATTAAGATTACGCAAAAATGTTTGTGATTATAGCTAGTGAAAACAGAACTTCGGGAAAAACCTGGTCTGTTGAAATGGTGCATTATACATGTATTAACATTAAGTGTATGGGAGACTGGGTAATGGAGTGGCTCCTGGTGTAAATAATTTTAATGAATACCTTAAAGTCCATTTTTCCGTGAAATTGCAAAAATGCACCATTCCCTGGAATTTGTGAAATTAAGTACACATTAAAGTGATAGTTAAATGTACCTGCACCCGAATGGTCCGAAATAACAGTAAGGCTCACAGCTTTCTCTTTCAAGGCTTCCACAAATCGGTTCAGCTTTGGTCCACTCAGATCTTCGCAGTCGACAAAGAAATCATACCTTGTTTTGGATGACTTGGAAGGGCGTGACTCTATGTGGGTCATGTTGACCTAATGAACCTGTATATTGGAAAACAAACCCTTCATTTTGTAAGATGATTGACGGTTGAATTTTAGTATATAATGACTACCAGGGCTCAAAATTAAACAAAAGTTACGAAAATTTGGTTGCAAGTTTGCAATTTTTAGTCCCCAAAAAACAGAATCCAGCAGCCTTACGACAAACAGCTTTTCCCGCGACATAATTATTTAAAAAAGAGACCACTTAAAATGGCATCAGAGCAAAGGTTTGTGCCACTTGGTTTGTGTCAAATTTTTAAGCAACAATCATGCACCATTTACCGTATTTCCTCACGTATAAGCCACACCTTTTTAACCTTTCAGATTTGGAAAGAAACAAAAAATTCCTCTAAGTTGGCAAAACAACACTGTAAACAAAGCCATGTGCAGGTGTGGCTTATACGTTAGGAAATACTGTAGCACGATTGTAGTTGCTAAAATTGTAAAATCCCAATTAAGCATAATTAACACACATGCTGTGATGGGTGAACTATTGCTAGACCCTTAGAGTCATACTCAATAGTGCTTTATAATCAATAACTCGGTTAATATTAGGGATATTAATAATAATAATATCTTTATTTCTCAACCGGTAAAATACATACCGAGTCTTACAGTCATAATAATACAAGAAATATCAGTAATACAATATATCATAATAAGAGTAACAATTGTCTATAATTAAAGAGCCAAGTTATATCTAAAGAGTAACTATCTGATACCACCATGTGACTGTACCCTTAACTGGAACTTGGAATCTGGAATGGAATTTGGAATGGATCCGATGGATGTTGAACTGAAGTTTTTCGAACATTTATAACTCCAAAAGCCATTCCAGATTCTGTTCCACATTCCAAGTTTTCCAGTTTGAGGTAGTATCAAATAGTTAATATCCTTAATATTAGGGGAGTTGCCATTAAATTCTCTAACTCTGGTCGGACCACGTGCCATAACCAGCCTTTTACATTAGTATAGGCCAGTCTCACGATCATGTGCAATGTTAAAGTCTTTGTTTCAACTGGCGGGCCACCCACTATTTAATATCTACCTTCCCGCCGAATAAACAAAGGATTTGTACAACTGCGCATGATTGTAAAACTGGTCTATTGGAAACACGAACATCTCCCACATGGATATGTTGTGGTACAATTTAACCCCTGGTGCAATTTGTTTTTGCTCCAGTGCAATTATCAAGACTCTAAAAAGGGATTTTATTATTTTGGGATTCGTAAAAAAGAAGGAGTTAAGTATTTTTGTTTTTTTGGGGGGGGGGGGATGAAAAAAATAAATAAAAAATTCACCCACCCACCCCTCCCCTGCAAAATATTTTTGACCACTCTCTCTCCACCTTATAAACTCTTTTCCCTTGCCTATTCCCCCACAACCAACTTTGTAACTCATTCATTAATGACACATCATTACTACTTACTTTCACTTCACTTTCTCGTTCACCAGTAGTGGGACTCGAACCTGCAA
This sequence comes from Actinernus sp. WN-2022, assembly GCA_030867875.1. NCBI lineage: Eukaryota > Metazoa > Cnidaria > Anthozoa > Actiniaria > Actinernidae > Actinernus > Actinernus sp. WN-2022. Next base: position 62,046,256 of record JAOWCC010000577.1, on the reverse strand, counting down.
CCCTAATTCGCTTGGAATAATGCCTTCGAAGACCAGAGCTTTACCAACTGCACCAAAAAGACTTGCATTGGAAGCCCAGTCACATTTTTGGAATAATATAGCTTTTCTTATGGATATTTAACAATTAGACCCGCAGCCCGAATGGGCTACGAGTCAATAGCCCATGAGGCGCAGCCGAATGGGCTATTTAACTCGTAGCCCATGAGGGCGAGAGGTTTAATTGTTTTAGTATAAACTAACTAGTCGGACAGTAGAAAAGAATAGAAAGAAACAAATTTAAGTTGAAAAATGTTGTTATTTCGTGAAAATGCGTGCGGTTTTTCTCTACCATGGGCTATTACAAATAGACCTATAGTAGGGTAGCCAATCAGAATGCAGGATTTGTAATAGTCCACTAGTTGGTTTATACTAATAGTTATTAGTTCCCTCTCTGCTACTTAATTTTATTCAACGCATGTGCACTATTATAGCCTCCGATGCAGACGTCTTGTGTGGTTCCAGTCTCGTACCCAGAGCTCATCTCACAGAGAGAGCTCTGGTAACAGCCATTTTTTGGTCCTTGCTGATTGGCTAAAACAAAACGCATGCGTAGGAATCATTTTTCGAAAACGAGGAACTGAAGTCGATTTCCGGTCAAAATAAATCCACTCGTACAAAAAGGAAGCCATGAAAAATCGATAGTCCCAGGATGGCAAAAGATATAAGGAGCGTTTGGAACAGTCGAAACCCAAGTTCTCCTTCCACCAGTCTACTCAGTACAAGGAAAAAGATGGGAACTCCGGCACAAAGCCATAAAATAGCCAACGATGCAGTCGGGACCAAGGCAGAAATACGTATATACTGCAAAGGTTAGCAGAACTGATTTTCACTATAAATGTTTTTTTTGGGGGGAAAAGCAAAGCAAACTTAGGAAAATAAGCTGGAACTTCTTGCGCAAGCTGCATATTATTTAAGCTTACTGATTTATATAACTATGAGCAAGCTCGATTGCCTTCGAATCTAAAGAAAATCACAGCTTAATTTATATGGAGTCAATGACCTATAAATCATGCTAAAAACAACACCCAAACGTAGAAGTGCATGTCTATATATGGCTGCATTGCACGTGTATTTCAGTAGGATTTCTAAAAATAAATATGCAGCCACCAAAACATGTATTGACATATGAAATTCCCCTGAATGAACACTGCACTGGCAATTAACACAAGTCATTTTTGGGAAAGTGGATAAGTTAAATTTATTTAGGAATAACCACTACAAACCTGACTCTCCCAAGATTGAAAAGAAAACATGTTTCTAAATACTATTATTATAACTGTAATACAAGTTTCTGAATAACTACCTGTCTGGCTAATACTGTACCAATCAAATTATTGAAACAACACTACAGCGATACTTCGTGTTGATAAACATTACAATTATTATGCTAATGTACCAACCATGGTTTCAAAAGGCCACTTTGTGTCAGGAACCAATGGATCTCTGGTTGGCACATTAATGACAATGGATGATGTGGCAGTAAGTATCACTATATTTATTAAGATTGTGAAGTACAGTGAATGTAATATATTGTTTACCTTTTTGTTCTGCTGTTTTCTTTGAGAATTTGATTATTTAAATCTGAAAGGATTAATACAACTGGAACCTACAAACATTAAGAAATTATTGACCTGTCAATGTTAATAAGTAACTGCAGTTGTAATCACATGGTTTGGACATTGAACGAGGGGTTTCTATTCAATTAGTTGATAGCCCTGTAAAGGGCAGATCGTGTCAATGCCATGTGCTTTTTCTGATCTAGCATTATGCCGTCATTATTTTTCTACCAGCCATCTGTTCCCAATAATGATTTTGTACTTTAAAACTGGTGGTGACAGCACAAAGTTGGTCATGTAGTTAACTGTTATAATAATGCGGACTACATGTATATGTAATATTATAATACATTTTAAATCTTATTTTGCAGACAACGAGATTGAATGTCCTGTAAATATATTTCTCAGACTCATGAATAATTATCGAGGGAAGCAGCAAATACCAGCGATGCATTTCATGTGCATGAGGTTTCATACCTGGTAAAGGCTGTATGGCACCATAGTTAATAGAGTGGAATGGTTATGAAACCCGGCAAACTTCAAAGTGGCTAACAAATGTGCTGAGATTTATGTTGGAAGGGGGCAAGACAAAAGATTGTGCAGGGTCATAGTTCATTAGCGTCCCCTGAACGACTGAACTCACATTTCTATTGGCTGATTGATTAACACATTGGAATTTCTATTGTGTTTTGTGCAGGGTCACAGTTGAAAAAAGCTAAGACAGACAAATAACAAAGAAGGTCGCTGGGTTTCATAACCATTCCACTCTATTAACTATGATGGCACTGACTTGTCACATGCATCAATTGTTGAATCTTGATATCCAATCCAAAATGACAGTCTGATCAAGATCACTAGTGCTAGTGATTCTTGATATCCAATGAAATGCCAGATCAAGGTTCAAACACTAATTAGGACACTTGAATTTTGACTTCCAGTAAGCTATAATATTACAATGTAAGTATGACGTTACATGAAGGGAAGTAAAGAACAAGATGGAAATAAAAATCAGCATCTAGAGTGTGGCTCAAACCATCGTCATTGCTTCTGCCGTGCCTACTACACTATCAGACCATTATTTTGTTGAAATGACCATGAGAAAATATAATTGAAGGGGTTTGTAAGAACAGCATAAGAGACTTTTGATCAAGTTCTAAATTATCTCGGAAAACAAAGAACATCAAAAATAATTTTGAATTTTATCAGAAGTCACTTATGTTATTCTTGCATGGACCCCTTCAATTGTCAATAATATTGTATGCAACAAGGCAAATACTTCCTAATGATTTATGAATACAGCCTGGAGACAAATCACAAAACGAATAAAATCTCGGCAAATAGTGGGTAAAAACAATTGAAACTTTGCACATATGTAGTACTAAAGAAAATACACATCACTGTGGAACTTATGTTGCCATGGAAACACTTGGCCCCAGGCTCCTTTCACCTTGAAGATAAAATTACAATTTTGTTACTGTTCAGAAAATAATTAAGTGCTTAAACCACTCGCATACAATGCCTACAATGTTCCAAGTATTCTGATGTGGCCACAGCAGAAAATTGTGTTTAACAAAGGAGAAATTTTAATTATTGGGATCAATAACAGTTAAACAGCAAAATACTGGTAAACAATACTTCCTAATGACCCAAGAATACAGGTATTGTCATTCGACGTATGAAAATTGATTGCATCAGTTTGATCAGGGGTTCCAAACCTCGGAAACAACAAATCCATCAGGGCTACAGCCCTTGGGATTAATTGTTTCTTGGTAACTATTTGGAACCCTTGATCTAACACTGAAATGAGTGTTCGAAATAGTATCTCAAAGTAATCAAAATTGGCTCAGATCTATGGATGATAACATTGGTTCTCATCTTGTTGACAGTATTCAGATGGCTAAAGGCCTAAAAGCCAAGCCTGATCTACCTGTATGACAAAGGGTAATTCACTAACTTGGATAGACACTAGATTTTTTAGTTTGTAATAGATACTGAGCGAGTGGCCATATTTTATCAGATTTACAAACTTGAGCCAGAGTATATGGTTTATAATTATTAAAATCGCAGCAAGTTTATGTAAATCAAGATGAATCTGTATTAGATTTACAACTACTCAGTAAACAAGTGTTGAAGTCCAAGTGCCAAAACAACTCGAAACATTAATTTTCTTTGTTTTCCTTCATTAATTATTAACAAGTTTTATAATAATAATTTACGGTATTACTTTTGCAACTTACTCCATGATATTCGGATACTGGATGCTTATTCTTGTTGTAAGGCTTGGCAGGTACTGGTAATCATTCATCATACAGTTCTTTTCATCTTGTATTATTAAGAGTCATAGACAAATTTTAAAAATCTTACTGTCATTTGGATGTTAAGCCCTGCTCCCCCCTTAACATACACTTCATATAAAATTGTGTAATAAAGTTATTCCTAAAGTTCCAAAAAAATATTTTCTTAATGCCCAGGCCAATACCCTTCCTCCCCAGATGGTAAGATTTTTGTTTATTTGTTGATGACCCCTAAGTACTAGAGAAACTCAGTTTTCAAGTGATATTTTGAGTAGAGGGGGTTATTCTGCAACTAAGCCATTGATTCAAGGCCCAGGTTTAACGGTAGACAAAAATCCAGCAAGACACTGCAAAATATTCATGTTGATAATAAAAATAAGTCACCACCAGAACTGTGAAATACACAATGCTTGAAATTCAAAGGTTTGTTTCTTTTTCTACCCACATCCAATAGTGTACAGTACCAATCAGTCAACAAGAAAAACAAATTCTAATCTAAATATGAATGCTGTGTATAAATTTAAATATAAAGTATTAAGCCTCAGCCTGAAATCTGCTGAAATACAGCAGAGTGGACCCTTGGAACGAGCTGAGAAGGCAGCTGTACATGCATAATTTTCAGGCTAAGACTACTGATAAGCTGATCTGTGATCATGACCGTCCAAGAATTGGCCTCGTCGATAAAATTCCTTATTGCCTTTGATTGTTGATTGATCATCACTGCATGGTAATCAGGAGTTCACTGATATATATCTGGTCCTCCGTTGTATAGCATCCAAAGACAAAGCTGTTCAAAGCTGTATAAAAGCTGCACTGCACTGCACTCTGCAGTCGAACTCGGAGACAATTGCAGACGCCAGAAGCTGGTCAACAAGTGGTTTCTGTATCCCGTAGCGGTAGGGAAAACGCAAAGACAGTCCTGACGCTCCTGTGCAACCACATAAATAGCTTGAACTTATTCAAAACAGAGTTCTACGTTGATATTTCTCTTTTCTTTACATTCGGTGGCTTCCCAAATCTCAATCCGCCATTTTCGATGAGCCTCTCTGTACTTCGGCCAGCATGCCCTATGCGCGAAGTTTATTATTTACATGACAAGTAACAATTATCCAATCACGGTTAAGTATTTCGATTGATTCTTACGCATGCGTTATCATTTTAGCCAATCAGCAAGGACCAAAAAATGGCTGTTACCAGAGCTCTCTCTGTGAGATGAGCTCTGGGTACGAGACTGGTGTGGTTCCTCCCACACCAACGTCTGCGAACTCGAGCCACATTTTGTGTTCCGTGACTTACGGATTGTTTATTTTGACCAATCAAATTGCTTGTTAGGTTTTCCCCTTAGCCCAAACATTAATTAATTACTTCGTAGACCGTGGGAACACAAACACTTGATTGGCTGATTTTATTTACTTCCATTCTGCACGTGCAGCACGTGTCAGTCTCCTCTCAGTCGCCTAGACAACAGAAAATAACTTCAAAACGCTCAGAGGTTGCCAAGTGGTGAAACAAAACGATATTTCAGTGCATCAAATCTGGACTTTTGACAATGGATTTCGAATATCTCCAAAAGAAAGATCACGTCTTTCCTGTCGCCATAAAAAAACTTGCTTTGGTGGCAAGAATACTCAGTTCAGAGACTGTGAAGGTTTGTAGGTAATTCTATTCATATCGAAGTTCTGTGCATTTTAATGAGCTCCCGGAAAATAGGAGCTCCTCTCTGATTGGCTGAACAAAAAACCCGGCTTGAGTTCGCAGACGTTGGTGTGGGAGGAAGGGATACGAACCACACAAGACGTCTGCATCGGAGGCTATGTGCACTACTCATAAAGTCGGACTTCAAAAACGTCGCCAAGTTTCATGATTAAACTAGAAGCGGGAAACTGTGAACTTTAAGTGGCTTTTATAACGAAACTAAAAGAAAGCCAGAGAATAGGATTTCACCTCTCACTTCATATTTAGAAAAACAATTATGGAGTGATGTCTGTAAAAAGCGACGAAAGAAGAGGATCTCTGATGTCGTCTCTCGAGTCGGATCAAAATACTTTGACAAGAAAATTACGGAAGTATAAGTACCTAATCATGACTGTCAACAAAGAAGTTGTGCCAGCAAGCACAATTAGCCCTAACATTCATTGATAAAAGTGGATGTTAAGGATTTTCGCAATTGTCTATACATAATTACGTGAACAGAAAACATGAGTAAACTGTACACCTTTATTAAGTACAATAAAGTATAAGAGTAACAACAATCACTGTGTATGTTTCTTCAATGGTCCTGTGAACTAATCGAAATACTAACCCAACATTTAAAAACTGCTCACTAATTTAGGGTATTTCTATATAGCGAGTTAGTTAGTAATCCTTCTTCAATGGTCCTGTGAACTAATTAATCCAAATCCTAACCCTACATTAAAAAAACCCTAACCGTCAACAACGGGTGCTCACTAATTTAGGGTGTTTAGAGCTATAGTCACTAAACAACACACAAATAGAATGCTTCTTCAATGGTCCTGTGTCAACTAATCCAAATCCTAACCTATACATTTTAAAACACTATAACCGTCAACAACGGGTGCTTACTAGTTTAGGGTGTTTAGAGCTAGTCACTTGCAACATACTGTAATCCTTCTTCAATAATAGTCATGTGAACCTATAATTAAACATGCCCTAACCATCGATATCAGTGAGCATATATAAGTGCTTACTTTCTTAAAAAAACACAGTTAATATAAATAAATTATTGTAAAATGTTTAGAATTTTGAAAATCTTCACTGGTGCAAAAAGTCTTGCACCTTAGTGCAAATAAAATTTGCACCAGAATTAAAATTGAACCACAACAGATATAAACGACTGCATTTCACATATATATACGCTACAGGGGTAGAAATTAGTAGATTTTATTTAGAGTGCAGAATATAATGTAGCGAATCAGAAACAGTCAACCCAAGTCATGCAACATTTCCAAACGTACAAACAGTGTAAACAAACTGTCAAAAAAACATTTCGTCTTAAGAAATAAATATAAACAGAACTTACTCACTGGGAAGTCTCCAATACATATCAATTTATTTCTACTTTAAAAACAATGAAAACGTGCTCACTTTACAAATTTGCTTTGTTCACCTGTTAAGCACTAACCATGCACTACATGTAGCTTGCATTAGTAAAAGACACAAAAACGTATTTAGACATTTTACTTTTTGCTAGTTGTTTTCTTAGCTTGCTAGCTTAAAAGAAAGAACTTCCAAATTACTGCTAGTGGCAAAAAAAGTTAATTTTTACTCCTGCGCTAAAGGTATAACCGTACAGACAGTAACGAGGAAGGAAGTGGGGATGAAGACCTGGAAGCGAACAAGTCAATTAAAACAGCAATACATCGATGCTAACAGCTTAGTGAGTGAGTGAGCGAGTGACATGATTTCCCACCATCCCGATAACTCGTTTCTGCGCTTGCGCACATCCACGACTTAAAATTGGCAATTAGTTCTGCATTACTGCTTTCGTGTCAACGTTTAACATTAAACAGTAAATTATAACACCATTCAGATCAACCTCGAGACTCATCTCATCTCATAGTTATTAATCCTTTTAGTCATAAAGACTGTACAGGATGTTACAAAAAGGTCAAACGGCCATAGTGGCGGGAAAAAGAAACATAAATTTGATAATAAATATAACGTATCTAAGTAGATACGATGATCAATAATAATAATAAACAGAAACGAAAACCTAATTGGATGCACACTTCACAGCATTGTGATATTTAACTGGCTAGTGGGGAAAATATATTAGTACTATAGCAGGGAGTGCCTCTCTGGAATATATCTACTGAACCTGCCATAACTGCGCTTAATGGGCGATTATTCCACATTGGAATAAATCTTACTTATACGCATTTATGTTAGCTGGAATATGCCGAAATTTATAAGGATGGTTCGAGAGTATTCTATTATCAGCAACTTGAACAGTGTCAGGAAGGCCTACGAAACATACGTTGTGGACAGTTTTATACATCATAGTTGCAGTATTTATGTATCTACGGCATTCTAAAGTGCTCCAACCGACAGATTGGCGCATTGCAGTAACACTTGAATATCTAGAGTAATCATCGCAAACAAAGTGTAAGGCATTTCGCTGTACTGCTTCTAAAGACATTACATGCTGTTTCTCGTAAGGATTCCACGCTGTTGTTGCGTACTCGACTTGGAGTCTTACTAGAGAGTAATAGGCCTGTTGTTTAACCTGCGTGCTACATTGTGAGAAGTTTCTACGAAAGAGGCCTAGTATTTTCATGATAGGCAACTAGTTCCTTTAAAAACTAGTGTTGGTCTGCGTCGGCGGAGAAGATTAGCATACGATTAGCATACCTCAATCGACTTTAGTTGATTACATACTAGTATTTTCATGGCCTTGCCCTTAACATATTTAACATGGGTGTCCCATTGCATATCATCTTGTATCAAGACGCCAATATATTTATGGCAGTTTACTGGTTTCAGCTTGGTACCACACATGTAGTATTCATTTGGTAATTTTAGGGGCGTTCTGCTGATTGACATAATGTTACATTTGCTGGCATTAAAATTAATTTGCCAAGTGTCTGACCAACGGACTAGGGTGTTAATATCTCGTTGAATTAAGTTCATGTCATCAGAAGTTTCAACTTCACGATAAAGAACTGCATCGTCTGCAAACAGTTTAATAGAGGAATGTAGTCCACGTGATAGGTCATTTATGTACACCAAGAAGAGAATAGGGCCAAGCACCGTGTTTGAGGGACTCCTGAAGGGACGTGTGGGTCCAGTCAGACTTGGCGCCATTCACTTGTACAGCTTGGCTACAGTTTGAAAGAAAACTGTTTATCCAAGTCAGTGATTTTCCGTTAACGCCATAGTAGAGTAGTTTATTTACTAGTCTGTGGTGGGGAACAGAGTCAAAAGCCTTTGAGAAATCTAAGATAGCTGTATCAGTTCTCTTATGTTGGTTTAGGGATGTAATCCAGTCATTCAGTACTGTAATCAGTTGGGTTTCTGTAGGGTAACCATGGCGGAAGCCGTGTTGGTTAGAGGTGATAATTGAATTCTTTTCAAGGTGCTGTGCCAAAGAACTACACAGGATGTGTTTCATGAGTTTGCATGAAATGCAAGTCAAGGATATTGGTCTGTAATTCTGAGGAGATGATCTATCACCTTTCTTGTGTACTGGAGCAACAATTAACTGCTAATTTCCATTCTTCAGGTAAGATGCCTGAGTTATAAGATTTACTGAAGATAACTTGTAACATCTTGGCACATTGGGGGGCGCCGGAAAGTTTTTAGTATCCATAGAGGCATTAAGTCTGGACCTGCAGCCTTATTTGGCTTTAGCTTCTTTAAGTATTTTTCTATCCCAGTAACACTAAATGTGACTGGTACGCGTTATGTTATCATTGGAGAATAAATCTACGGTTTTCATTATTTAGGACTTCTACAGGAGTTCATAGACTTCTTTAGGATAATTAACAGACAACAACAGAAACTGTGTTCATCTTTAACTTCAACAACATAGCCTCCTAAAGCAGACCCCCGCAGCGACTTCCGTTTCACTTCTCCGCCACATGCATCTGCTCAGTGGAGCAATACATTCCTTTCTCAGCGATTAGCCAATCAGAGTGAGCTTCTGATATCTATGGTTGTGAGAACTTTGACCTTTTGACGGTTCCCGCCAAATATCACGTGAATCATAAGAAAAAGTTTGTCTTTTGATCGACTTTTTCGAGGCAGTTTGCGACAGATTCAAGATCCCTAACTTGAGTGAACATCAAAAGCAATCAATTAAGGTGATCATTTCCGATAAGAAGGATGTTTTCATAAACTTACGGCCGACCGGTTATGGTAAATCTCTTATTTGCCAATCTTCCTGCTGCAATTGCAGAAAGAGAAAATAGTGTAGGATGAATCGGTGTACTCTGATAAACATTCATCGAAGGAGGATTTTCCTGAATAGAATCCTCTGAGCAGCCCAGTTTACTCATTTTCAGGTTTTCGTCACCAGGCTCGTGTTGTCTTGTTGGACGAATAACATGTTTCCTTGAGCTCTGTTGATATTGTAACGTTTCCCAACTCGATGGCCAATATTACCGCAGGTATTCAATCATAATATATATATCTTTTTAATCACTCAGTTTCTCCACTCACAGAGTAACCGACAAACGCCACCAGATTCTAATCACGTGCTGTTTCCTTAATAACTGATTACACAAGGTCTAAAGTCACGTGTACAACTGGTCACGCTTCTTATCAGGATACTTAGCATCCCTTCCTTTCCAGTATAATAAATTCTTATTACCATCCGTACATAAAAAACAAAACAAGCGAAATAGCATATAACAGAGTAAGCTAAACACAGCTTAAATGTCTCTAATATTCTACAATGATCAGTTCACCAAAGTTCACTTTTGTTTAACCACAACAAAGTCTTTAAACCTCTCAGGCAGCCTAGTTGTTCGATTATAGGTCTTTCATAAGTAAGTGTCTCTGTTTCATTCAGGGTTTGACGAGCGTCATCCTCCATAACTGCTTCTGTTGGGGGGTTATAGGCCTTCACGAATGAACTGTCCCTCTTATAAGTAATCCCGTCTTCAAATTCCACCATCACCTCATTCCCTTACTTTGTGATCACCGTGTACGGCTCATTCTCAAAATTTGCTGACAGTTTCCCCGATTTCTTGGTATTCTTTAACAACACTTGGTCTCTTCGCACAATAGGACTGGTGGTCGCACCAGGCTAATTATCTGCATAACTCTTCTGTGCCAACTTGTTCTTCAAATCGCTATCCCTCATACTCTCATTTCTCAGTTCTGGGAGTTTTGTTTTCAACTCCCTCCCCAACATTAAAAATGCTGGGGTTGCTCCAGTTGTTGCTTGCGGGGTAGACCGATAAGCTAGGAGAAACTTCGGCAACTCATTCCTCCAGTTCTTACCTTCAACTTCAGCCACCTTAAGAGCCTTTAACAATGTCCGATTCTGACGTTCCACTTCGCCATTAGCCTGCGGCCAAAGTGGTGACGATCTCCTGTGCTCAATTCCGCTGTCTTGTAAAAATCTTTGAAATTCCTCACTAACAAACTGTGGTCCATTGTCTGATTTCAAGGAATGCGGAAATCCAAATCTTGCAAATATCTCAGTTAATGCACTAACTATTTTCTGTGTGGTGGTTGAGTGCATCACAACAACTTCGTTGTAGCGACTGTAATAATCGACTACAACTGACAAACTCTCTCCTGTCGGCATTGGTCCCATAAGGTCCACTGCAATGTCTTGCCACGGCCCAGAAGGTAGCTCAGTCCTTTTCATAGGTTCTGGGACATTGAACTGCCCAACCACTTGACATCCATGTCAAGATTTACACACCCGCTCCGCATCACTGTCCATCCTGGGCCACCATACTTTCGTTCTTAGTCTGCTCTTTGTTTTAACTATGCCCTGATGTCCCTCATGTGCAACCTCCAAAACTCTGTTTCTTAAAGTCTGAAGAATGACAATCCTGTCCCCTCGCACTACAAGCTTTCCAACCGTACAAAGCTGATTCTTTACACACGTGTCCCCGGTTAACTTGCACTTGGACCAATCTCCGGAATTAATATAGTGCCGCACACTTTGTAATTCTGGGTCACTCTCGGACTCACGCTCGATTTCCTTTGAAGTTAAGGCTACAGGTGTTGCCTCCATAGCAACCAATCTTACTATGTCCTCGGTCTCACTACTAACGTCCTTTGGATTCTCCTGATTCAGTCTAGACAAAGCATCAGCAATGTTTGTCTTCCCGGGGCGGTAAACAACCTTGTAATTGTGACACTGAAGTCGCAATACCCATCTTTCGATCCTCGCAGATGGCTTCGATGTCTTGCCGAAAATGCACTCCAGGGGTTTATGGTCGGTCTCCAATTCAAACTCGCGACCATACATGTAGATGTTGAATCTCTCACACCCCCATACAAGAGCCAGCGCCTTCTTTTCCGTTTGTGCGTAGCGCCTTTCCACATCCGAAAGATTCCTCGAGGCATACGAAACAGCCCTCTACTGGTCTCCTTGTAGTTGTAGCAAAACTACAGTTCGATGACTGCGATCGATGGTTTCACTCCAAATGCCTAAACATGCCATTGAATGAATACTCAGAACTTAATTCTTCCGCTTCTTGGTTTTGTGCTTCTTGCCGTCCACCACCTGAAGACACAGCCAATTCTACTGCTGGTAATTTTCCTTTCCCCGATGTGAAACTGACCCGTGGTCTAAAAATCGCCCATATCAACATCAATCGCCTCTACAATAAATTGGACAGCATTCGTGCTCTACTTCTACACTACCACTTCGATATATTAGCTATATCTGAAACTTGGTTGACGAATGATAATAATAATAATAATAATATATAGAGCATTACACTAAGTCTCAATGCTTTACAATATATTAAAAAGCTAACCAATATACAATATATTATAAAGTAAGAAAATATTCACGAAAAAGGTGTGTCTTGAGAGAGGACTTAAATAAACTAAGAGTATCTGCACATCTAATGTGTGATGGCAGGGAGTTCCAGAGTTTGGAAGCAGCAACTGAAAAAGATCTATCACCGTAGGACTTAGTGTTCGATGTTGGTACTGTGAGAAGGTTTTGTGAAGCAGATCTCAGAGAACGTCGAGGTTGGTATACGATTAAGAGTTCTGATATATATGCAGGAGCTTGATTGTGAAGAGCCTTATATGTGAGTAGTAAAGTCTTAAAGTCAATCCTAGCTCGTACAGGTAGCCAATGAAGGCTCTGCAGAACAGGAGTTATGTGATCATTCCTCTTTACACCCAAGATTAGCCTTGCAGCAGCATTTTGAACTCGTTGAAGCTTGTCAATTTGCGTGTCTGGTAGTCCAAAGAGAAGGCTATTACAGGAGTCTAGCTTGGATGTGATGAATGCGTGCACAAGCCTTTCACAGTTTTCTTGGTTGAGATGTTTTCGTATTCTGCCAATGTTCCTAATAGAGAAGAAGGCTGACTTACAAATGTTATTTACGTGATTCGTCATCTGTAGATGACAATCCACCGCAACGCCAAGGTTGCGTGCAACTGGCTTCGGAAGGATGATTGATCCATCAACATTGATTCCAGGCATAGGATCACGATGAGAGAACCGTGATGAAACATGAATGACTTCGGTCTTGTCTGGATTACACGAAAGTCCGTTGGTAGTACACCAAATAAGCATGTCCTTGACACACAACTCTAGCTTCGTCAGCACGGAGGAACGATCTTGATGGGAACCGATGGATATGTAAAGCTGCGTGTCGTCTGCATACATCATGCAATCTAGGTGATGGGCTAAAATCACATCTTCCAGAGGAGCAAAGAATAACGAAAAAAGAAGAGGGCCTAAGACGGACCCTTGGGGGACACCATACTGTAGTTCCCTATCAGACGAAGCAACATCCCTAACTCGGACTGAGTGAGAACGATTCAGGAGATAGGAGTGAAACCATTTCAGGGCTGTGCCACATATTCCATACCGATGGTGAAGTCTTTCCAGTAACAGTATATGGTCAATAGTGTCAAATGCAGATGACAGGTCCAACAGGACCAGTACTACTTCCTGATGGTTGTCAACTGCACGTAGCATGTCATTAAATACCCGCAAAAGCGCAGTCTCAGTACTGTAGAAGCATCTGTAAGCTGATTGTAGCTTGGCTAGTAGACGATTAGTGATAAGATAGTTCAGCGTTTGAGTGGCAGCTACGCGCTCGAGAGTCTTTGAAAGGAAAGCGACATTCGTGATAGGGCGATAACTTAGAAATAGCTGATGATCAGAGGCATTCTTCTTGATAGATGGATATACAACACCCTTCTTAAGGGTGGATGGAAATAGACCAGACGACAGTGATGCGTTAACAAGACTAGTAATCGGTCCAGCGAGTACATCAACGGATTCTTTCAGGATAGACGTAGGTATAGGATCGAGTACGCATGATTTAGGCTTAGAATGCTTCACAACATCGGTGACGTAGTTTTCAGATACGGTAGCAAAGTCATTAAGTGTGTATTGGCACGAAGGTGAATCGATTTCCACAGACATCTGCATTGATGATAGGCTTGAACTCTGAAGGTTATCCCTGAGGGTCTGTATCTTCATGGAGAAGTATTCGCTAAAGTCCTCAACCAAAGACTGCAATGACTCGTGTGCAGGTAGTGGCGGTACTGGTTTGACTTTGAAAAGTCCATCAATTACACTGAATAGCTGCTTCTGATCGGAATCCGCTATCTTATCCTTGTAATATTCAGATTTGGCATTGTTAATTGCAGTCGTATATTGTCGACATTTGTCTACATATATCTGACGGTGTACCTCAAGGCGCGAAGATAACCATTTACGCTCACGCTGGCGTCTCTGCCTCTTTAACTCTCTCAAAGAATCATTGAACCAAGGCGCATATGGTCGCAATGTGATCGTACGGTTACGTTCAGGTGCATGTTTGTCAATGAGTTCTTTAAGGACGTAGTTGTATTGATCGGTCAACTTGTTGGCGTCTATTGAGACAACGTCAGGAATAGATGAATGCAGCGCCGAGTCGAGGATGTCATCTCGCCACATTTGCATGTCAATACGTCGTAAATCGCGGTGACAAATAATCTTCTTTGTCGAGCGAGGCTTGGGCAGATCAGCAGTACAGATGACTGCGTTGTGGTCAGAAGGTAGGTCGCACTGGATCTCCACAGGGCCACAAAACAATGGGTCTTCCTGTCGATGAATAACAAGATCGAGTGTGTGACCACGCCTATGGGTGGGTCCAGCAACTATTTGTCGAAGACCAGCTGAATCCAGGAGATCGACAAACCTCGTTGTTTCATTGTTGCTAGTGTCATCCATATGGAAATTAAAGTCACCCGTTATTATTAGATGTCCGTTGGTTGCAGCAATGACCTCAAGTAGTCTAGAGAATTCTTGAAAAAACTGTTGAGCTGAGAGATTATTTTTTTTGGATGGTGGAGGTCTATAGACCGTAATGAGGCGAATCGATGAGTTACATGCAGTTATCGAGAGATCAATGTACTCCATAGATGTAAACGAGACAACATCATGTTGTTTCACATTAAAACCCTTCCTGAGTAGAACTCCAACACCTCCGCCTTTTCCTGTAGATCTTGGAAGATGGATAAATTCAAAATCCTGTAGAGTGTTCAGTATTTCAGCGACGGTAGAATCAGAAGAGCTGTTACTAGAAAGCCAAGTCTCAGTTAGCGCTAGGACATCGATGCGCTTTGAGATAATTAGGTCGCAAATTGAAGCAGATTTCTTGTTAAGCGAATGAGCGTTCCAAGTCGCTAAGCGTAACCGCGGCAGGCTGTTTGAAGCGGCCGATTTAACAGTGTTTATATTGATAAGGTTGAGTAGGTTCCTAGTATTACAGCCAGTAGTAGTACAATTATTCTTGTGGCGTGAAGTCAATTGATTCGCACGTGAGGTAATTCTCACGGGGATAGGAGACTGTGTTGGATTCGAAAACTCATGCAAATCCGCCGAGTTCAAGGGAGAATAATTAAACATGCCCGGTCTTATGGCAGGATTCCCAATAATAAATCTATTACACTCCCAGGCCTCTTGGTGATTTAGAATGCCATAGAACTTGAGCGAAACCAGGGTAGAGTGGGAAAGCGCAGGTTTACAGGACCACTGTAGAGCCTTAAGTTGATGTGATGAGTACGAGATAAGCTCGCTTCGAGTTGATTGACTCGAGTCCTGTCGGTTAATCCTTGCACAGTAATCAGCACGATCGACTGCCGTTGGGCCGGGATTTGAAGAAATGTCCATAGATATGGTTATATCCATGACTGGAGCCAGATATGACAGAAGGCAAGTAGATCCATGCTTCGTCAGCTTGGTAAGTGGAAAGCGAAGCTTATCAGTTGAGTGAACACGGCGCTTGACAGCGACGAGCGAATGCCAAGGCAAATAAATGTCGCTAGCATCAGCACATTCGGTGATATAAGATCCATAGGATAACGAAAACGACAGTAGCTGCTCTTGGTGAGCAAATGTGGAGTCAAACGTGACTCTAAAAATGAGAAATAATAAAAATGTTCCGAGAGAACTCAAATGCATGACCGCCGTTATGGGAGTAATGATGTCATGGACTGTGAAATTTCCATCGACGGATATTCAATTTGCAGGAAAGATCGAGTTAGCACAACCAAAAAATGCGGCGGTGGTACCCTTATATATGTTCGTAATGGCTTACGATATTCTTGATAACTTCGCTCCAACCGGTTCCGAATGTCTTTGGATAAAAATCAAAAGAAAAAAATGCAAATGTTTATATGTTTGCTGTGTCTACAGACAAGAGGAACATGAAGTTAATTCTTTTATTGCTGGTCTAGAAACTGCTTTTCCAAATTGGAAAACTTGGACCGTTGTGACATTTGTATTCTTGGAGACTTTAATATTGATTACGCCAAACACCGAAATCCACATCGTCGTTCTATTGAAAGATTTACAAGTCAATTTGGTCTCACTCAAATAATTAAAGATTCCACACGCATTACTGAAAATTCCCGTACATTGATTGACCTATTATTAGTGAACAATACACATCGCATTCCTCAGTCTAGAGTTATACACCTGAGCCTTAGTGATCATTCTCTCGTCTATTGCATCATCAAATCCGGTATTCCCAAAGCACCACCAAGACTCATTGATTACCGTTCTTATAAATCTTTCAACCAAAAAGATTTCATTTCGGACCTTGAAAAAATTCCTTGGTCAGTAATTGAAACCTTTGATGACATCGATGATGCAATCTTCACTTGGAACCAGCTTTTTACTCAAGTTGCCAATGAACATGCTCCAATTAAAAGTCCTAAAATTAAAGGCAATCCTTGTCCCTGGATGAATAAAGATCTCTTGTCCTCCATGGAGAAACTTGATTTACACCATCGTAAAGCCGTTAAATCCAATTCATCGCACCACTGGCAAAATTTTAGAGAATTGAGAAGGAAGGTTAACCGTGACACACAGGAAGCGAAATCAACGTATTTCACCCAGTTCATCGAAAAAGCTAAAGGAAATTCAAAGGAAATGTGGAATCACTTAAAGCAAATATTTCCTCTTAAGTCATCCAGGAAAAGCTCTGGCCCCAATGTCTTGATTAAAGACGGAGTCACAACTACAGAACCCAAGGCCTTAGCAAGCAGCTGTTTAAATGATTTCTTTACAAGTATTGGATGCTCTCTGGCCGCTCGTTTCAACATCATTACCACCTCGAATACTAAGGATCAAGTATCTTCAACAACTTTCCACCTGAAAGAAATAGAAACCGATTTTGTGTTAAAACAGTTGTCTCAACTAAAGACAAACAAAGCCATCGGCCTTGACAACATAAGCGCAAGACTACTGAAAAGTGGTGCCACAATCATTGCTCCTGTATTAACAAGTTTATTTAATATGCCAATAACTACATCAAAATTCCCATCTCTATGGAAATGCGCAAAAGTCGCGGCCTTGTTTAAATCTGGTAACAGAACAGATCCTAGTAACTACCGTCCAATTTCCGTCCTACCGACCATCAGCAAAATATTTGAACGTGCAGTTTTTGAACAGTTCGTTATACTCATATTTATCATCAAACAACCTGCTCTCACCCAATCAATTTGGTTTTCGTCCTAGTTTATCCACCAGCATAGCTCTTTCAGAATTCTTTGATAACATACTCATGCATGGGTATGGAAAATGGAAAAGTCACCGGGGCTGCCTTTCTAGATCTCTCGAAGGCGTTTGATACCGTGGATCACGTCATTCTTCGCACGAAATTAATGTCCTTTGGAGTTATAGAAGCTGATCTCAACTGGTTAACTTCATACCTAACCCAAAGATCTCAAGTCACAAAAGTTGGTAATATCATGTCTGAGGCACTTCCAGTGACAATGAGAGTACCGCAGTTCCATACTAGGCCCGCTCCTGTTCATCATTTACGTAAATGATTTACCACATTCACTAAAACACTGCAAAGTAACACTATATGCCGATGACTCAGTTATTTATTGTTCTGAGAGTACACCCCAGGATATGCAAACGAAAATGAATAATGACCTACGTAATCTGGCTCTCTGGTTTGACAGGAACAAATTAACATTTAATGCATCTAAGTCTAAACTTATGCTTTTTGGACACTGTAAGAACTGGTCCCTTTTCCATTATGTCCCTATCATTCAGTGGAGAGAATCTTGAGCGTGCCGATAGTTTCGAATATCTGGGTATGACTCTTAACGAACGTTTATCATGGGACGATCACATTTTCAGCATTGCGTCCAAAATACGTAAACGAATTGCTATTTTGAATCGAATCAAGTTTCTACTCCCTCTATCTGCCAGAATAACCTACTACAACACTATGATCAAGCCTATCTTTGAATACAACAGCATTGTCTGGGGAGATAAGAGGAACTCTGTACAGATGGATCTTCTTCAAATACTCCAAAACAGGGCGGGCAGCAAAGACGATCCTTGGAAGAGAATTGCACTCATCTGCGACTCAAGCCTTGAAAGAGTTGAACTGGATACCACTGGCCAAGGTATCACCTCGATAATTCCTTTCTATAACAAATCGTCCAGTTTATCGTCAACTTTATCCCTCAATCCAAACGGTAGCCTCCGAACAGGCTGTGCAACGGCTTTCCTACTCCAGTAAAAATATCAGAATGTTCGCGAATGTCTAAATCACTGCCTTCTTCCGTGACAGTATACACAGTTCCTTTCTTCTCCGGTCCGACTCTTAGCACTTTAAGTTGTTCGGCTGTCTTCTTTCCCAGTAAAGGTTTTCCATTTCCCTTTATAACTGTACATTCGTCGAGGCATTTCTCCCCACTAGCCTCGTACACGATCTTCGTGATGAAAGTTCCCGCGACATTAATTGGTTCCTTTCGTCCATATGCGAACAATTTCTTGTCGGATTGTTTAGATTCACATTCAACGCGATTTTGCTTAAGATAACTCCACGTATTGTAATCGATCAAATTACATGTAGCTCCAGAGTCTATTAGAACGCCTTCTAATTCTACTCCTCCAATTGTTAGATTTACTTCTCCTGCATTTCCTTGTTGATGTTGTTCGACATTGCCAGAAATATGGGACAAGATGGCGGCGCACATGCGCATCAGTGTCTAAAATGGCTGTCGATTCGTATAAGAGAATGAATGAAAAACATAAAACTTTTCAAATTTGAAGACCTTCTAAGTTTAATTTCATATTAGTGCGCCTCGAGACCAATAACTTACCGATTACGCTGTGTAATAATGTCACAAACAATCCCTCAGATCGTCGGCAAAGTACTTCCCTGAGAAGTCCATTTCGCCCTTCAAATTCTCCTCGTTCTCCCTGTTGTTGTCTGTAATCTGGCTGAACCCATGCACAGTTTGAGGTACAACAGTACGACAAGTCTTTGGTGAGGCAAAAAGGTGCGCCTCCATGTCAATAAAGCAGTGTTCAATGTATCCAAATCGCCAATAAAACGTACAATAACACTCCTCCAAAGTACTACCAAAGACGTCTGAGTTTCGTCGAAATAATGTTAGTGCCAGGACGCCATGTAGGATTACATTTTCGAAGAAAACTTGACGAGAAAGGAGAGAAACGTCACCATTTGTCACCATATTGCTTTCTGTCCGCCATCTTGTTGTGTTAACCTAAATCCTGCAATGTTTGCTGGGATATAAACTGGGTTTCAGGCCTTTCTCCTCTAAATAATTGCCGCCAAGCAGCTGGACTTGGACAGACAGACGCCGGAGAGAGTACAAATCCAAAAATGGCTTTTTAATCACAATGGCTACGTTTAAGCTAATATAACTCTCGTTCCGCTTCTATATTCTTATTTCATCACATAAAGTTTCGGTTTTCTTTGCGTTAAAAGGTCTATAAACAGTATAAAGAACCTACTGAGTCTCACTCACTATAAGCCGCCATTTTGAATCGGCTAAAAGGGCGCCCGCAGTACCTTTCCGCTGATGTCCATAATTTCTGGCAATGGACAACAAATGAGTAACCGTCGCTTTCCGGGCTTTCATTATCCTCTGATATTTGGTATGCATTTCCTTCCTCTTGCCCTTGCTAGGCCATTGGAGCTTGGCTCATCTGTCGAAACTGGTGTCTTTCAAAAGGCAAATTAACTTTTGGAACAAAGTAATCGTCTAAGAGATCTTCACACAGCCCGCGAACGTCTTCTCCTCGTCCTCAGACACTAGTGTGAAATACAGCTCTTGTGTTCCCAGCCCGCTGTATGAAGAAGCAAAGCGACTTTCTGCTTATCGCTTGTAACTCCCTTAGCCATCAAATATAGGTTAAACGACCGCTTCCAACGTAACGCTTCCATCGTACCGCTAAATTTGTCGGGTCTTCCCTGGGGTTGAAGCAAGGAATCCCTTTTACATCTCTTGTCAGCAAACTCGCTTGATCGCCGCTTTCTTCGTCGCCCATGATGCTTACAATCTGTCTCAAAAATTTCACTTCGTAGCCGAGAAATAAACAAAATGACCAGCTCTGTCGTTAAAACGATATTTTCCTCGTCGCAAATGTAACGTTTCCAAACTCGATGGCCAATATTTCCGCAGGTATTCAATCATAATATATATATCTTTTTAATCACTCAGTTTCTCCACTCACAGAGTAACCGACATAAGCCACCCGATTCTAATCACGTGCTGTTTTCTTAATAACTGATTACATAAGGTCACAACTGGTCACGCTTCTTATCAGGATACTACAGGTATCTCAGCCGAAGAGCGATTCAACCTGTTAAAACAGTTTCTACATACAAATAACGAAGCACCGTATGAAGAGTACTCTTCAGTATTTACATTCACTGTGCGGCACAAAAGTGCTGTAAGTGATACTTACTGTTTGTAAATACTGACATCATTTATAATGTTCTTGGCAAAAAACCCGCGTGTTTGTATGACCACAGGCAGCCCAAGCTAATGATTTTTACAAGGAATGTATGGGCATTTTTAGAAAAAATCTAAAACTGTACTAAAATGATCACTAAAGTAATGAAATCTTACCTGTATGTTGTGAAGTTGCTCCTCTTCATCACTGATGTGTTTATTTCTGGTTTGAGGCACTTCTGTGCTTTTTTCCTCTCCCCTATATAAATATTGAGAAGGCGGGAAATACAAGACGCCGTTAGTCCATGTGGCGAATCTTCGTGGCCTCGTAATTCTTCCAAAATCCACAACTTTCAGCCTTTTACATCCAGAAACCCCTTCTTACATTCCTCTAGCACTCATTTAATCGATCCATCGCTTATTTCCTCGCTTTGTAAGTACTCAAATTCGACTGTTTCTGCAGCCAACCTAGCATGTAACGATCCGGGGTACCGTCAGCTTGACCTTTTTTCATGGGCTGCCTGTGCTAGGTGAACCACAGGCAGCCTGTGGTTGAACGTGGCTTTTCTTCGGAAGCAGTGACGAACGAGTGCCGTAGGAATCCAACACTTCCGTGTTTTTTTCGAGGAGATTCGGAGAACGAAGTCATTGTGCTCAATCGACCAATCGCTGAACGGTGAAATCTGCAGGACAGACCCACGAACTTACAAGGCATATCAGCCATTAGTAGAGCGTAATGGGAATGGACAGTTTTACTTTTCATTGAATCGTCAAAAACAGTAGCGGAAATGCCACTAGAACACACCACTACAACATTTTCAGACGCGTTACGGTTTCGTTTACTCAACAGGATATACACGTGAAAATGCACGCAGTCGCCTACATTTCCACCGTTCTCTGCAAAAACACAACGTGAAAACCCCAAATTGTACGTTTTAAAGAGGACGCGAACGTATATAAGAAAGTAAATCAATCCGTTTTTCGTTCGGCGTCAACGGAACTCTATACTCGGTCATATTTTTCGAAAATCTGGTTGTGAAAAACAATTCAAGGCGAACAAGGGAAATAGTAGACACCAAATTTCGGGAGAAAGGCACCTTTCTACGTCCCGTCGTCATTGCCGTCACCGTCCTGGTTGCTTAAAGTCCCTAATATGTCCTGGAGTGCTTCGGCAGTTCTAACTGCTCTTTGCTCATCTGTTAGGCTCCAGGAAATATAAGGGTTAATACGAGCTCTCACTGACCTATTCTAGACGCTAAAAAGGCACGGACGTATTTTTTCACTCTCATATTGCAGTCAGTTCAACAAAATCGTCTATAACAAATTATTGTCCAACTTACCTTGGTTCGATTTTGGTTATTTTACAACAGCTTTTGAAGAGAACTAAATCAAGAAATCGACTATATTTCTATTTGACATTTACTTCACCTATTGTTTGCTGAAAAGTTCGTGGGTCTGCCGTGCAGATTTCACCGTTCAGCGATTGGTCGATTGAGCACAATGAACTGATCTCCTCGAAAACACAGAGGTGTTGGACTCCTTCGGCACTCGTTCGTCACTGCTTCTGAAGAAAAGCCACGTTCAACCACAGGCTGCCTGTGGTCCAACTAGCACAGGCAGCCCATGAAAAAAGGTCAAGGTGACGGTACCCCGGCTTGTTACAAGCTAGGTTGGCTGCAGAAACCGTCGAATTTGAGTACTTACAAAGCGAGGAAATAAGCGATGGATCGAATAAATGAGTGCTAGAGGAATGCAAGAAAGGGTTTATGGAGGTAAAAGGCTGAAAGTTTGGATTTTGGAAGAATTACGAGGCCTCGAAGAGTCGCCACATGGACTAATGGCGTCTTGTGTTTCCTGCCTTCTCAATATTTATATAGGGGAGGGGAAAAAAAGCCCAGAAGTGCCTCAAACAGGAATAAACACATCATTGATGAAGAGGAACAACTTCACAACACACAGGTAAGATTTCATGACTTTAGTGATCATTTTAGTACAGTTTTAGATTTTTTCTAAAAATTTCCATACATTCCTTGTAAAAATCATTAGCTTGGGCTGCCTGTGGCATGACTAGTATGGCACCTAGCGATGGCCCGGGCGATTTGGGCCTCACAAAATACATCTAAAATCTGAATTCTGCTTCCAAATCTTAATTGTTTTATAAGACTTATAAGTTGAGAGCATATGGGCTTCGATGAAAGGACTTGCTTGCATCTTGGAAGAACAAGAAGAGTAATTTGGCGATGAATAAGCACCGACCTGTGATATTATATAAGCAACTGACTGCGTTCACGCTTCGTTTATGTAACAAATGTGGCGTGACTGGCCTGTGTGACGTCACAATAAGTATCGCTATATCTAGTTTGGCCCATTTTGACTCAGCTTTGGAACAAATAAAACAGACTTGTTCGTTGACTTTCTTTGGAGTGTTTTCTTGAAGAGCCGAGTTAGAGAGCATTCATTGAGAAATAATCGTAGTATGATGAGAGTTTAATTTGGGTCAACGAGGGTTATAAGCGAGGATCTCAAATAAAGCGACCAAAGTTGACGGGTGTAAAATTTACATCAAGCTGTGTGTTTACATTACGAAAGATTTGATTGGTTAGCCGTTACAATGGAGACTGCTGAGACCGAGACCTACCGCAAACGTAGCCTGCTTGCCGGCTCTCCTGTATTTTTTTTCGGTCGTTTCTTTTCGGATTGCCGGCTGTGCACGCGCCCCCTTCCCCTCCCCCTCCCTTCATTTTTGTCCTCGCCCCATTTTGACCGCGTGCCACAGGTGACCCAATCCGAAAAGAAACGACCGAAAAAAATTACAGGAGAGCCGGCAAGCAGGCTACGGCAAACGTCGAACTAGCCATGAACTTAATTCAGTCGAACCTATTAATTTTGAAATAGGCTCATGGATAGTACGACGTTTGCCGCAATAGAGATCAACCTATTCAATAGGTACGAGTCCATCATGAGGTTCGAGTAGCCAAGTCGGGAATTACGACTCTGGTGCGACTTTACGGCAAACGTCGTTCTTAACACGCGCCGAACTAAATTCATAAATTATGTAAAATAATAAATAAATCATGCAAATAGTATGGATTGTGCCAAAACAGTGAAAACAACATCTCCCCCATCTCCCAGACACTGATCCCCCCATGGTGAGTATGCGCTGTACAAAGGCGAAGGCGAAATAGCGGCCTATCGGAAGTGATTGCCGCATGATGCTCTGCCGGAAATGTGTTGTTCGTGCTTTAACGTCACAAAATACATTTGCCTTAAATGCGAAATGCCCTTTTGTAATAAATGCTCAGTATTCGAAAGTAATGAAGACGTGTCTGGCTGGAATGTCGGCGGCAGAAGCATCAGGTGGCTATTGCGAATGTTGCGATATAGCTCGCTTTGAAACGCTTCTACCATATGAAGTCAAACCATCCAGAATATCGTTGAAAACTGCGGCATGATCCACTATTAACAGGGGTTTCAATGTGTAAATCGCAACCGCTAGAAACATGGCCAATAACGCCACTTGCAGTGACAACCATCGTCTCATATATACGGCACCGAGTGCTGTGTAGAACGCCATTCTTCTGTTTCTGTTTTGGACAATCATTTTACACAGAAAGGCCTTTCTTTAATATATTCGACCGAGCGCTGTATTTCGCCATATCACTAACCGCGGGCGAAAAGTGAAATGCGCCAGGACACGTGTTAGTTCCCGTGATTTTATTAGGCGCAAGTGAATTAAGATCGACATAACGGTTCGACGTTTGCTGCCATGTCGGCCCTAAGTCAATCTTCTACCTAACCTATTTTTTAATAGGATCGGCGCGACTTAAGTTCGACGTTTGCCGTAGGCCTTACTGATTTCTTGGTTTAAGAGCAACTATCTCAGAGTCAATGACACCAAAACCAAAGTCTTGCATCTGGGACGGGAACTAATACCTTACCAGTTGTTCACAGAAATAAATGGTCCACCTCTAAACATTGTTAATAACATCAAACTTCTCGGGCTAACTATCGACAGTAACCTTACTTGTAAACACCAAGTGAAGTTGATTTCAAATAAGGTTAATGCTAATTAAAGTAGCCACGTTGAGGAGGGTCAGGAACTTTATTCCAACTGAAGTTATGGTAGGAATATATTTATAAGGTTTTTATTCTACCACACTTAGAGTATTGTTCCGCAGTTCTAGTTGGCATAACTCCTGGCCTATCCAATAAACTCGAGCTGACTAACCAGTACGCTATCAGGACATTGCTGAAACTAGCAAAAACTACCTCATACGGATAGCTTATTGAACATAGTTGAGGTTATCACCACCGGTACGTTCAGTCTCTGCTATTGTTACACAAGTGTGTCCACAACATCGCACCAAAATATATCAAACAATTCTTTTCAGGGCTAGCACATACAATCTTAGGGGATATATGATTCTTCAGTTGCCAAACTATAAGTCTAAGTATTTTCATAATTCTTTTACTTACATAATAACTAGACTCTGGAATAGCCTACCTAACGAATTTCGTATTATTTCTTCCCCGGTTATTTTCAAGTCTAAAATAGATAAACTTGCGTTATCATCAATGGCACATGGTGCTATAGACCAGTTGGCGGTAATTTCCGACATTTTGAAAGGGGTGCAAACATGGCGCGAAATACAGTGTTTGTATGGGAATCGATGAGAATCCGACGCCAAATAAAATCCGTAAAATCGAATTTCTGAAATATTCTTAGTACGAACTTAAGATACCAGGTAAAACATTAACATATCGAGATTTGAGGGATGTAGCTGTGCTGGGAAGCGTGTAATCGTGTTTCCAGTTTTCTATACATTGTCTGTAAAAAGACGAGTCAAATTCCGCGTGAAAATTTACAGACAATGTATGGAAAACTGAAAACACGATTGCACGCTTTCCAGCACAGCTACATCCCTCAAATTTCGATATGTTAATCTTTTACCTGGTATCTTAAGTTTGTATCTGAAGAATATTTCAGAAATTCGATTTTACGGATTTTATTTGGCATCGAATTCCCATCGATTCCCATACAAACATTGTATTTCGCGCCATGTTTGCACCCGCTTCAAAATGTCGGAATTTACCGCGAATGGTCTATTAGCATGCGTGTCACCTAGATATATTAATTGTAAATAAGCAAACATTGATTGTATTCTTAGAATTTAATATAAAATTTTCATCCTCTATTTATCTATCTTAATTAGTTGACTGCACGTACACATTGTAAACGAGCTTATGCTCATTAGTACCCTGCGAGCAGAGGTTTCTCATCTCTCTGTCTCTGTCACCGAGGTAAACCACGCGATAAACCAGTTACCAAACCGGTTTTACCTGTTTGATATCACTCGGACATGACGTTTTGGTGATCTTCGCTGGTTTTGCAAGAGCCCACAGTATCCTTCGCAGCCGTTATTTATGTCGTCACGGGCTTCAAACTCCGGCTTTGTCTTCGTCTTACTTTACTGCACAGAAGACCTTGAAATAACCGTTCAATAAATCTACCTTAATTTATCCTAAAGAAAGCTTTGATTTATACCTTCGAAGAAGGACATTAATTTAATGTTTTCCACTGCCGTTTATAACAATAGGAAATGGACAATTTGAAATCTACATACAATGAATCTACAATGTTTACCGTCTCGTTTTTTTTCCGGCCAATGGCAATCCAGATACCGTGGCGCATGCTCAACGCGAAAAGCAATCGTTTCGTGGCAGAGGTTTCTCTCGGCGACAAGAAAGGCAGAGAGATGAGAAACCTCTGCTCGCAGGGTAGCTCATTAGTGACTAAGTAGTTAAATAAATTACTACTACTTCCTACTACTACTAGAATAACAGGACCTGATCTCGTTTACCTCAAATAACTTCAACGCCCTAGCCAAGGCTCCAACTGCCTCGTCCAAAGAGAACACGATAGTCGTTGGCTTGTTCGAACCATTTTCCCCCTCGTGTTTCTGCAGGAATAACCGTGAAACGAACAGAAATTCTATATAGCTATAATTATGTTTTCAAAGAAGTCGTGCGCAATATACGTTGTCACACCAAAAGGCAAAAGCTTCAGAAAATCAGAACTCATTCGAAAATGCCTGAAAATCGTTCACAATTCCCAGAAGAGTAGAAATATGAGTTAATCTAAGCCATGGAGATATATTTACCTTAGAATTGCCGTATTCATCGTTAATTTCGAAGGCTCGTTTCCTAGTCGTTGTATGCATTCTGCTCACCGTACTCAATAACAACACGTCGTCACGTAGGCTCGGTTTCAGCCGTTAGGGTGTCGTTTCTCCAAAGCCTCACTGCACTAACGGCTGGGCGCGCGGTCAACACACCGTGTCTGTGACGTCAGCTGATTAAAATTCAATATTGTGTGTGTTGACAAGGCACAACTGTAGCTTTCTAAACTTTCAAAACAGATTGGAACTCTAAAACTAAAACTCCAAGTGTGAAATGAATCCCATTTAAAACCATCGAGAAACTAGGCTGCATTATTTGTTACTCTTTAATATTTATAGTGCTGCTCAAGACACCTCACTGACATAAATTTAAATAAAAGCCGAAATTACGGGGATAAAGTTCAGATATTATTTCGAAACTAGAGTTATGTATCAGTCAATTCCAAACCCGTGCATAACCCCCCCCCCCCCCCCCCCCCCCGGGCCACCCCCGGGCATTTGAACATTTTGAAAAAAATTCGATCAAATGCCCCACTACCAAGGGAGAAAAACTGTTCAAATGCCCCACCAGTTTTTCATCCTGGCTGTTCTAATGCTCCACCATCGGGGACCGGATCAGAAAATTTTCAAAAAATTTTCGACAAAGACAAGGCAAAGACTATTGACAAATAAATGAAATCATTGTTTTATTGACAAACTCTGACTCAAGCAATTCACAGGAAACACCGACGGTGAAAACCACCTTCAACCGGTCAGGGATAAGAACAGTCATTTCTTGGTTTCCGTTATGTTCAAGTTCAAGTTCAAGTTCAAGTTCAAGTTCAATTTATTCACACTTGTTCATGTTACAATTATTGGTTGAATATAACAAGTCATGAGAAAAATAAAATAAATAGGAGATAGTAATTACAATCTTTAGATAATAGTGTGTAGTGGTCAAAGGAGCGAAAGCTTTCGAGTTAACCACTACCATTTTGAAAGTTAATGAGGGGAGGAATAAACAAACGAATAGGCTTGATTGTATCTTATAGGCTTGATTGTATCTTAATAAACGTAATGCTTTGAAATTGAATATGTTGGCTTATGTTGTTGGTATATAAAGTATGTAACAGCGTTCGACCAACTCATCAGCTGGGTCGGCCTGTTATTCCAATCGGCCCGTCGTTTCCAACTATTAATAATATCACGCAGTCGGTCAAAGTTCACGTAGCAAAGCAAAACAACATAGTTTATAGGTTTAAACATAAACAATTTACCTCTGAAAGTTATGGTGGCCCATAGGCCCATAGGGACAAAACGATAAACACGGTTGCACACACTTAGATAAACACGGTTGCACACACTTAGATAAACACGGTTGCACACACTTAGATAAACACGATTGCACACACTTAGATAAACACGGTTGCACACACTTAGATAAACACGGTTGCACACACTTAGATAAACACCGTTGCACACACTTAGATAAACACCATAGAAAGTGGCCTTCAAATTTGGCAGGTTCACTCTTTCAAGCCAGGCCTCTACAAATGCACAATCCTTATCCTGTAAGTCCTCGAAGACACGTACG
Organism: Actinernus sp. WN-2022; assembly: GCA_030867875.1. Taxonomy (NCBI): domain Eukaryota; kingdom Metazoa; phylum Cnidaria; class Anthozoa; order Actiniaria; family Actinernidae; genus Actinernus; species Actinernus sp. WN-2022. Next base: position 62,017,719 of record JAOWCC010000577.1, on the reverse strand, counting down.
TTCGCCATTTCGACGCGAGCGATGCGAATTTGTAGACAGAGATAATGTATTTTTGAAACACCGATCAAATGCCCCACCCCCACTATTTGTCAAATGCCCGCCCCTGAGGGCCTAGATACTCATCAAATTCCCCACCCTCGGGAGCAAGCCTCTGATCAAATGCCCGGGGGGGGAGGGGGGGGGGTCATGCACGGGTTTGGAATTGACTGATACATTAGAGTCGAGTATTCCCGCTCAGTACTTGTGTAGCTTATGTCTTGGAGACCTTAAAAAATTGCACAAACTTGAAGAATTGTAAAACTCGTTTGGCTGACGCAGCGATTTTCAAGTGAATTGTGATCGCAGAGTTAAACGCGTAAGCGTGGCCTGAGTCAGACGGATTTCCTGTCTTATATCTTTTAATATGGAGTCGTCCGCCGGGGTCGTCCGTCTTTTCTTCTCCGATAAAGGCAGCACTAATTTTCTTTGAAGTAAGAATGGCTACCTAGTCTTGCATAGGCAAAGTTAAATGAGAAATGACTGAACATAGATTCCGGGCTTAGCTTCGCGACCTTGTAGTTGTTGCAAGTGACGGTTTCCCAAGTGACTTTCCAAAGCCGGTGTGTTTACTGACAAAGTGTCTTCACCCAAAACTAACTCTCTTACTGCTTCTTTGTGTGAATCCTTGAATTATTCGAAACCAAACTTTTCCAGAGCAAATTTAAACGCATTTTGGAACAGCAATCCAAAGCCTCTGGTCCGGCTTTGAAAAGTTTACAATGTAAATTATGCAAATACCTTCAGCGACAGAATTTTTATGGCACGTTTTTGATAGGCTAAAAACCAAGAATGTCTCAGCTCGCGCGCCCAGCCGTGAGTGGGGAGAGGATCGCGGGCTCACCGAAACCCCCACGGCTGGAAACCGAGCCTAGTGATCACGTGGCGAGTTTTAATGGGCCGGGGGCGTGAAAGGGGTGGGTGCATCGTTCATATACCCATACTACTAGGGTAACTGACAGTTAAGAAGTGCATTCGATCGTGTGGGAAAGTTGTTGCTTCATGTGATGAAATATTAATTTTTTACTAATTGTTTTTCAATTACTTGGATGTTTTTGGTCTGTCTTTGTCTAGAGGATCCGAGGGGATGCCTATATAAATTGTTTAATGTACCAGAGAAACACAAACAATTGAAGTTAAAAATAACATTACATTTATTCCATGTTTAACTTGTTTAAACGGTAACAATAACGTTGATTAATATTGGTAGTATTGCCTTAAAGCTCTTGTATAAAACAGTTTCTTGCATACGTTTTCATAAGAATGTAATATATGTATATAAACCTACTTATGTATTTTTTTGTAAGAGTATAAATAAAGTGGTGTTGATTATTGTTTTTATTCCGTTTTCCTGCTTCGATCAATGCTCTTCAGTCGGCGACTATATATTTGTTTTCGTCACACGAATCCATAAGTCATGACTCGAGCTGCCTGCATGTGACCGTCAGTTTTGGCACTTTTTCGACATTAAGTATAATCGTGTTCATCGGTTTGAGAAATTAACTGAGATCCGTAAGATATTACTGCCTTTTTAATATCAAAATACAACTTTCTGAAAAACCTCCAGTATACACAATCTGGCGCTATTGCATTGTGTCAGGAGCCGGTCAGCTATGTCACTACAGTATATCATATTTGTTGATTTCATGTAATTTCCGCGGGTCCCTGCTAGTATATAACTCTTTGTTTGCCAGCAAATCGGCTGAATTCGTTTGGTAGAGCTCTTCTAACACGTCGCTTTGCACAGGAGGATCGGTCGCCATGTTTTCACTTGGATTTGTTTGGTGACTCGATTTTAGCTTTAAAAACTTACGGTACAAAAGTAGTACGATATTGTCTCTGGCTTTGATGAATAACACTTACTGTATGAATACCTTCAGCATATTGTTGAAATAAATTGACTACTCCGGCTGTAAAAGAGATGATGGTGGTTGAATTGCGAAGCACGAGGTGAAAGAGAGTGTGCCCACAAGTCTGATCGCGCCTAGTGCCCACGAGTTAATTTATGCATAAAGGAGACCAGAAACATTTGAATCCGTGTTCGCAGCACGGCTTCCATCATTCGACCACAGGTAGCCCCACTTGCCAGATTAGTATGCGTTCTGGCCCTTAAGGGTCCATTGACATATTTAAATCGACCGTTGCTAGGGATACAATACAATACAATACAATACTTTATTTAACCACGTGTCACCTAGGAGCTTATACAACTCGTTTAAACGTGAACGTGAATAAAAGATAGGCAAATGAAAAATAATTTAAAAAAGTTTTGATACACTTGATGTTTAAGAGTATTAAACAGTCTTAATATATTACGAAGTCTTGAAATATTACAATATTAAAAATGTATATTAAACTATGCATTTATACTCATTATAATAAAATTATATTAGAAATTTCCAGGTAATTATTTATGACGATAACATATGTGATCGCGATAGTTTGCATCCTCGTAAAACCCGAAAAATTAAAGAGTGGGCAATGATTATTGTTAAGGTGACTTCTCGGGTAAAGTCTTGTAGTCTGATGACGTCATTAAGTGACGTCATGATGACGTCATCAAAATCAGAAAATTTCTAAACTCTCCAAGGATTTTTAATCTACTAGTAATTTATGAATATTTTCCAAGCCTACGAATTAAGGCGCATAAAACCGAGCATGCGTTTGCCATTACGAGAAAAATAAAGATTTTACAACACTTTTCAGTCCAATTTTAAGCTTTTTTGGCGAATGAAAAGCCATAACTTTGGCATTTATTGTCGGTTTCCAAAATCCATGCTCGCATTTGTGGAGAACGTGGTCAACAACATTTTAACGGGGAAAAGTTTGGTGTTTAGTGAAAGCGCGCTTAATGTTTAGGATTTTTAGAAACCGGAAGTGAAGAAATTAACGCATGCGCAAAATTGCCTGTTTTGTGGTCGTGAAATAGTCGCAGAACTATTAATATTGTTGTAGTAAAGTCTACAATAATTGGACGAACAGGATGTGCATTTTCTCATATTTCCTCCGACAATGGCCAGTTTTGGGACTTGGCTGAATACTCCAGTCTACGGGGTTCGGCGTTTCATCTGCTTTACTTGTTAAAGTTGTAGAGACCCACGCAAATATAGAATCAGATCTTGAGATTGAAACACTTAAACATTACATAAAAATTCGTGATAAATCTGGTAACAGTAGAAATTATGGTGGCATCGCCCTATATATTAATTACAGAATTAAGGAAGGCGTACAATACATACCAACACAAAATAAGAATATTATTTGGTGCAAATTAGACAGGAATTATTTTCATATCGCAAAGGATATCTATCTGGGAACTGTATACCTCAGTCCCAGTAATTACGAAAGAACTCAAAATCAAGATTATATATCGGATTTAGAAGACGAAATATCATGTTTCTCTGCGAAAGGAGAAGTAGTACTTCAGGGTGATTTTAACGCCCGTACAGGTAATTTACAAGAGTATGTACTATTTGATGATAACACTGAATTTATTGAAGTCCCGGAAGACTATGAATTCGATCAACCTAGTAAGAGAAATTCCCAAGATGAAAGTAACATAAATTCAAGAGGAAAAGCCCTTATAGACGTATGTACAGAAAACAGCCTTAGAATACTAAATGGTAGAGTAATAGGGGATTCAACAGGCAAAAAAACATGTTTCCAATACAACGGAAGTAGCCTAGTATATTATGTAATTGCCAGCACGAACATTATTCCTTTCATTCGATATCTAGCAGTTAATCCATTGCAGCCTGAAATATCAGTAGTATATATACTAGCGGTTCTAATTCACGTCCTTATTTAAACCTTTTTTTCCCCCACCGTATTCCCCTAAGCCCACAAAAAATCGTTGAAATTTCTCCTTATATAAGCCACCCATAATCAACACACATGTGGCTTATATAAGCCCATATCCAACACACGGTTCTAATTCACATCCTTATTTAAGCCCTTTTTCTCCCATCGTATATCCCTACTCCCACGAAAAAATCGTTGAAAATGTGTTCCTTATATAAGCCCCTTTTATCCCCAAATTAAGAACTACCACCAATCACATTAATGTAACCAATAATAAACCCCTATTAGAGATACGATATCGCTATATTATGAGTCATATCACAGTTACTATATCAAAACATCCCGTATACTATGGCTAATATATTGTACCTTCCTATAGAAATCTTGACTAAGATCATAGAGTATGCCGGTCCCACATCATTTGCCGCTATTTCTTTGACTTCAAAACAGCTAAATGATGCCGCATCTATGGCACGTTATAAAAACGTAGATCAAAAGTTTCGTAGACGAGTAGTCATATTCGGGCTTATGTCTTCTCATAACGATGATGAGAGAGATAATTTGGCTAAGAAATTCAGTATTTCCAAGAATGACGTATACGATGCCATTACGGCTAATCATAACGATGATGAGCTAGATCGGTTGGCTAGTTTCTTCAATATCCCCAGGAATGCCACTACGGCTAATGTTTGTTCTGCTGGTCCAAAACATTGGATGTATACTATGGCTAATATATTATACCTTCCTATAGAAATCTTGACTAAGATCGTAGAGTATGCAGCTTCGAAGATCATCATGTGGCTCGTTTAGCGCTTCCAGTTCACCATAGAGTACGACTGTATTTTGTTATACATTATTCGATGTCTACGAAATCACCACATAGTATGACTTGGTAAAATAGCAATCCTGTTCACCGTAAAAAGCACTTCTTTCCTGGAACTTCGTCTCCAGAACCTCTCTTGGAACCACTTCCACCTTTTCCTTCCTTCGCCATATTTTCGTTCCTAGAGAGGTTTTTGCTTATTACCGGGCCCGGCTTACTGTATTTGGTCTACTGTATTTGGTCTACTGTATTTGGTCTACTGTATTTGGTCCTAACTGGTTGAGGCACAACCGGCACCCGTGGTCCCTTTTAATCCCTTGAGCTTCACCCAAGCACCCGACCCAGGATTGACACTGTTTGTACTGTATTCGTTCGGCTTCTGCCACATCGACAGACGCGCTACGATTTGTGAGGGGCTGGAGGCTGTTTACCCCCCACAAACCGATCTACCATATATAGTCCCGGATTCGAACTCTGAACTGAAAGGGCCTCCATTTTCCTTCCAGTCCAGCGTTGAACCGCGAGGGCTATATATGCTAGACAGTGACGTAGACGAAAAATATCCTACTTATGTCTTAAACATCTGTCGTATGTTAATTAGCGTCGCCTACGCTATGTCTCGAAATTTGCATACGAACTCGACATACAAGTTAATTTATACGAACCGCTTAGAAAAGCGTAAATATCGCCCACGCTCACTTTTCTCATATGAGATGTCAATTTTTATTCCAATTTTGCTCTCATTTCTTCTAGCATTTTTTGCTTGACTTCGCCTCGAATTTGTTCCACTCTTTTTTAACTCATTCGGCTTAAATTAGCCGAAGTTTTGTGACGAATTTCAATCTTCATAGTTTCGTATTTATCTGCCTCAGCGAGGATTAGATTGTATTCGACGTCAGATATATTTTCATCGCGAAGGGCTTTCGATACTAGATCGCGAATCGTATTAATTTTCGCTTTAGCTAACATAGCGGTTTTCTCATGTTTAGAAACTTTTTTTTCCGATCTTTTTAGCCCCAATGGTTGTAGCTGCTGAAATCATCCCACACACCCCACCAATAACACCGAATGGTAGGCCGATTATTATACCAAAACCAGTTAGAGCTACCGCTAATCCTGAACCCGATAATAATACAGATAGACCTCCTGTTACCACAGCGATACCATGGACAATTCCTTGTGCGCGGGCGTATTTCTTACGCACACCTTCATAGTGTTTTTCTTGAGTTTCGATATCTGAAAGAGTATCTCGGACTGTTTGCAACCGAAAATTATCTCCATTGATCGGCGGATAAAGCTTTGGTGCCGGTGGAGGTGGTTGAATCGAATCGCTTGCCATTATGTTATATCTTCGCTATATGTGGTTATATTATAACTTACTCAATCTTCAATACGTATCGTATAGGTCGACCACGGAAGTCTATAATGTTTCCTTTTTCGTCTTTAATTGTCAGGCGAAGGCTGTTTCGTCTTGTCCCTAGAGCTTTAACGACTAGGGGGCTTGATATAGAGTAAGTCGTTGCACCAAAGCCATGGGTTTCCATATTAAATATACTTAGGACGTCTGAGGGCTTTCCCCCAAGAAGTGAGAAGAGGGAATCCACCACGTCACAGTAGATATACATATAGTGAATATCTTGTGGCACCAGTGTGTATTTCCCTACTTTCAGTGGCACACCATTCCCCTCTAGAGTACCCTTGATATTCAACAAATCGCAGAGATTCTTACTGAATACGATTGGTTTCTTGATCTCTAGAATCCAATATTTCCTAAATGTGTGGTCTATGAATTTCAAGAATCCAGCATCGACTGCGGGATCGAAGTAGGTTATCAAGGTTTCTATACTATAATGCCCCGCCTTAATTTTATATGGAAACACCACACTATTATCATCCCACCAAAAGCTACTTTCCTTTTCTAGGTTCCACCAATTATGATCAAGAACGACCTCGATTAGAGAAATATTATGGATGTAAATAGGTTCTTGAAAATAGACCGTATGGTCAGCCGAGGTAGTGGTGACATTTAAGATTACCATATTAAAGCCTTAAGTTTACTTCGATATCAGAAGTTTACTTCAATGATACTAACGTATGTTCTTTACTTCACGATATTAACATATGTCGTAACTTTAATACGTATCAATATCAAACAGATTAGTCAAGTGGATGGATCGAACGGATTGATTGGCCCGGCGCCAAGGATAAGAAACCATGCCTAGTATCCAAGTGAGAGTTCATTTCGAAGGAGATTGGGGCGACTATATCGCACCTCGCAATGCAAAGGCTTTCGCGTCCTTTAAGAAAAATTATCCTCACGCGGACTTCGATAAGTTCTCAGCTAGGACAACGGCATCCGACATACATGATGAGTCTACATACGAGACCAGAATCATGTTTTACGATGGTGGGCAGCATTGGAATATAAGTGGTCTCATACCAGTAGATGTACGAAATCATCTACACGAAGCGTTACGCGTGACAACGCAAAAACATGTGACAGTTGTGGGTTTTCCACTTCCATTCAGAAGGACTGATTTTAAGTATCCAGTTCCAGCAGTTCCCTGGGCACACGTCGCTAAAGACATATACCCAATCATACAAACTCTAAGGATCTACGTAGCAAAAGATCGACTATTTACGTATGAGCCGCGACATATTTTTCAAGATCTGGGGCTCGATCTTAGTGATAAAATAAAAAATAAAGATCCGAGCTATGCCCTGCGAGACAGTATTGCTAATGCTAACGATAGAATAGGAAAAACGAATAAGTGGGGCGATGCTGAACCAATGAAACTTTGGCAGCAACAATTCTGCTTTGCCGTTTGGTGTGCTACGGCAGGCTGTGGCGTATCATTCGATGACCATCTTTCCAATGAGGCGCCAATCATCGACAATATTCGGAGTTTTTATCGATTTCATGTATACTATACGATCAGGCGAATACTGTTTGAATTAGGAGTTCCACTCCCCAGAGAAAGCATATTCAATAAGTTCAACAACGTTCCATGGAATTACGTCATGTATGACAAGATCAGAAGAGAGTTCGGTGCTTATGAAATCAACTTTGCCACACATCGAAATGATATGAACGAGAAGCACTACAATTTGTTCGTTCCACAGAATGGGAAAGGATTGACAAAGGCCGGGATAGTCCGAATTAATGCATCAATAATGGTATATTTGTTTTGTGTCCTATCATCCCAGGCTTCAACCGGCTCACCAATCGTAGGATCGAAGTCCCCAACCGCCCAAAATAAATTTGATACGATGTTTGAAAATGCCATCATAGAATCGGCTTCAGACACTCTAGCCCAATACCGAGAATCTATTAAGGATATTAGTTCTCGTCTAGATCTAGCAGTTGCGAAGGATTGTCTGTTAATGCCTAGCTATATGATTATCTTTAAGGGCGTTACGTATGTAAACAACCTACGAACGGCAAATAAACCTCGTATCAGTTTAGGAATAAACGATGACATCAATCTTAACGAAAAATCTCCACCACCAGCCCCTATGGAAGGCTCGAAACCAAAGACACATAAACCTGCTACAGGCAGCGGAGCCACGACTGCTACGACTGATACGATTGATACGATGCCACACGGGCGACAAAGTCGCGGCGCATCGCCAACGAGTCACGAAACCAATTTGGCAATCGTGGGTATCGTGGCCGGCGTAGCCTCATGGATGATATTTCGTTAGCGTCGCTTCGACGATTTATATTGCTCTACTAGGAATATGACCACAGCTACAATAAGTAGCCAGGCATTCTTGGCAAGGAAGCCGAAAACTTCTCCAGCGGTACGGAATATGAAACTCGCAATAGCGCCTATCGCCGCAGGTAGCGCGTTAGCCAACTTTTTTCCAAGATCCTTCAAAGCACCACCAACTCCCTTAGTAATGGAAGTCAAGCCTTTTGTCAATATACTAACGACAGTACCAATTACGGCACCAGCGACAGCTAACACTCCAATCACCGTAAATCCATGTTTCTTGAAGATGGCTTTTATGCGGTCTCGTAACGACATACGATCTTTGATGGCTTCTATTTCTTCCTCGATCTCCTGTTTCTGATCCTCTAGTGCTGCTACTTTATTCTTTGCCACTTCATATTCTGGAGTTCCCTTAGTTAATGAATCCATCTTTTTTATTTCCTCGGCCTTTTGTTTATCTTTTTCAGTGGCCATATCCTCTTTCATACTAATCTCCTTTTCCGCAGTAGGTCCAAGAGCGTTTTTAAGCGTTTTCGGTAATACATTGGGAGTGTCTACGGCGTCCGACAGTAAGTATGATCCAGCATTTTTACGATTGAGTTTTATCACGACCCTATCATAGTCATCCAAACTAGCGGTGAACTTCGTTAGATCTGCTTTTGGAAACTTTATAGTGGTTTGGTCCTGTGCATTTTCAGTCCGTCTTTCCAGTCTTTCAAATGGCGTTTCCGCAGTACTACTGCCTGCCGTAAACGGCGTTTCCACATCATCACCTTGATTGACTAATTCTATATACTCAGCTGAACTGGTTCCCCAGTTACTCCGATTTCTCCACAACTTATCACGTATGTATTTCGTTGTATTTTTGAATCTATACTTAGCTCTATTCCACCAATCCATTTCTGCCTCACCATCATCAGGTCTAATCTCAGCCCATTCTTCAGCAGTAAGATTATTCACATCAGCGCTACCTTCTTCGGTTGTAGGATCGAAATCTATATGTCCTTCCATATTGAACACTGGATATGTGATATACTATTAGTATTGACAATATATTCAATAGTGGAACAAACATGATATCAACAAAGCTCCATCCTGACTATTCTCCTAGTCGTGTGTTCCATCGTGTAACTTTCACTCCTTCATCGGCCAATCCAGGGGAAACTTTAATTGTTAATGTTCCTACGTTAGGCGAAAATAGACTTCTAGTACCTGGTAGTCTAGCCCTTAGTGCTAATATTATTCTATCCGGGGTTCTATCCGGGGGTAATGCCGACAACTATTTGGTGGCCAATGTTGGACGTTGCATAGTCTCAAAGCGAGTCGTATGGATGGGAACTACTAGATTAGAAGATTTAAGTCGACCCGATCTACTACAGGTATATAGCGATCTATACCTATCTGATGTAGAACGAGAGAATAGCGTAGAGCGGGGCATTCAATCTGCTAATGTGAACAAACTTCGTTCAAAGGCTAGCAACGCAGTTAAGTCTAATGCGGCTGATAATGCGACACTAGCGGCATATGGTAGCGTATATAAGATACCTATTGATCATGAAGTTATCACAACCCATGGCGTCTTTTATCCACATGCGATTCGAGATAAGATGTCATTTCATTTGACACTGGCACCGGCCATAGACGTCATAGTCGGATCCGACAGTACGAAAGTAGGAACGTACAAACTATCGAACATTGAACTAGAATACGAAGTCATCGAAAGTCTCGATCTTGCGTCGCAGGCCAATAGTACCTACGCCAGCGGTAAAGCCTTTCTGTATAACCATTATGAGTACTTCAAAACCGTCTCAATCAATCTAGCCACCGATACACTCGTATCTGAAAGCATAAACGTACTTCGTCTCTCTCTCAATGGCATTCTTCTTCTATTTGTGGATCCTCATGTGGCAGGCACTAGAGATAGTGAGAAATTCGTAAATCCAGGAATCACCATGCAAGGTCGAGGTACACGTTAATGGCATTCCCAATGCTCTATATTCTTTTGGGATGCTACCAAAGGATTTATGGAAGTCAGCAAAGAATTGGTTTGTGCGATTGGAATCAGGCAGCCCCGCTGCCACATCTATGACACATAAGAAGTTCTTTGAGAACAAGTTCGCCGTACTCATCGATTGTCGCACCTCGCAAACCAGTATAGTTCATGGAGATGGTCTGGCCCAACAAGATGCTGGAGCGACCATTCGCCTGAGGATTCATCGCGCGGGAGGCTCAGGTAAGGTGAACATGCACATATTCGTGCTTTCTGATGCACAAGCAACTATTGAACAGGGAATGCTACAAAATGTTTATCACTAACGTATTCGTTGACGTATTCGTTACCATGGACACATTGACAGAACAAATTCCCTTTAACGCACTCATAATTGGCCCCACAAACTGCGGAAAGACTCAGTTCATAGTTGATCAATTGAGAGGTCCATTTCGTTTTAAGTTTGAATATATCGTATTAATTTGTCCCACCTATGCTAACAATAAAACCTATAAAGGCGTTGGTAAGGGAGATCCTCGCTTCATTGTCCTAGCGCCTTCTCAGAACGATATTGATGCAACCCTAGGCGACTGTGCATGTTTTTTCGAAGGAACAAATACGCTTATTATCCTTGATGATTGTGCGGCAAGCAAGGATGTTTAGGGAAGGACCAATAAGATATCCGATTTAGCCTTTTCTGCACGCCACATTGGTATTTCGATTTGGGCCTCATCACAAACACAAAAGAGTATATGTAAAAACTTTCGCGAGAATTGCGCAATCGTTGTGGCATTTCGCATCGCAAGCGCACCGGGATTAAAGGATCTATTCGATGACTACGGCGCTAGGATATCCTTAGATGACAAGAAGCTATTCATTTCAGAACTTGAGACTAAGTTCGCACATATATGTTTCTGTTTGCGACATCCATTTTCAACCGTATTGGAGATACCTTCACCTATGGTATGTCACAATACGTTGAAGTAAGATGGATAAAGATTTGGATGACGAATTAGTGAACATATAATTACTAACTGAATCCGGCAAAATAGATGTGACAGGTCCTCCACCAAGGGCCGAATGCGGCTACCGCAGTAGAGACATGAAAAGATTGCCCTGCAAAAATTGCCATGCAGTACACTGCGCTACCACCGATGAAGATCGTAGCATAAAAATCAGCGAACATAGGGAAGCTCTTTCTATTCTAGCCGTGACTGGTACGACAAAAGAATATCTAGGGAAGGATTTTTCTCTTGGGGACATTTCTAAGTTACCTGATAAAGACGTAGAACGCCTATATCGTAGATACCAAGCCGTCTTAGCAAAGCAAATAAATGACTGCTTAGTGGATAGAGCACTAAGTCTAGCAACTTGTGTAGTCGCATATGTGAGGCCTCTAGATTCTCTACAACGACGAAGGCTGTTGAAATATCTACGGAAAGACCGCTTAGTCCGAAACGAGATATCTGCCCTGGCTGGCCGATTGGCCTACAAAGCAGGTCCACTCGTAGCACTAACTAGTGCCCTTTGTCACGTTGTTAACCATTCTATGCCCGCTAAACAGGACTCCGAGGCGCAAGTATTGCCGAGCGAAAATGAAGTTGATGAAGTACTTGAGGTATATTCAAATTTAAAAGAATCTTAAACGTAATTAACGTATTGAAGTTACCTCAACTACTAAGTAATTACTCTTAACAAGATGGAAGTTGATAACCATTCCGAAGATCGAAATGATCCCATCACGAAAGAACCAGTAAAACCCCCACCAAATCCAAAACGAGTTGCTGCAGGCAAACTCATAGCACAAAGAAGGAAAGAAAATATCGCCAATGTGGCGGCAACGCAGGCGCAGGTAGACAGTCATAACGATAAGCCAAGTTTGATATCGACTAATACCACACTTGCCGTAATTGGGGTAAGCATAGCACTTGTGGGTTTGTACTATCAGTATGAGCAATACAAACAAACGCAACGAGTTAACCCTCCATCCACAGACAGCTCAGCTGCCGCTACCAAAGAAACCCCAAAAGGTCGTAACCTAAAAACTCAAGGCATGATATAGCATTTGAAGCCACGCCGTAGACACATATTATCGGCGATGTAAACGTTGTTCCAACAAGATGGTTAACGAACTTATGAATACAATACAGGAAGCTACTATATTGACTGGACTTGCGGCAGGTATCGGTTGGATCGGAAAAAAAGCAATCAAAGAGCCTTTGACTAAACGTTCCTTCATCTAGTATTTTGAACTTCGTGAAGTGGATAGCGGTTCTATCTGGTGGCCTTGCAGCTAAGAAATACCTAAAGGACAAAGGGTATTGGAAGTCTGTTGAGTAACGGGGCTCGTTTCGAAGCCATGGCATCAATAATATTTGCGGGATTTATCTTCGCCATAACGAGTGCTGCTGCTAGTATTGCCGCACACGAAATAGAAAAAGCAACTAGCGGGCCGAATGCGGCTGCCGCAGAGATGGTAAGACATGATAAGGCCCAGGAGAAGTTAAATGCCGCTATGGCCACCTATGAAAAAAATCGAGAGAAACGACTAGAAGCACTAGCCATCTGGACCCACTGGAAAGAAAACAATGCACACGTTGGACTTAAAGATAGAATCGATGCAATGCGAAAACTACATATAGATCACATATTGCAAATGAAACTAGAAAAGCCTAAACTCTCAGATTATTATCGACCATCTAATTCGAGGAAAACTGCCGAATTGGTGGCCTTAGGTGGTAGTGTATTCGCTACTGGATACGTTGCCACTCGATTCTTATAAGAATTACTAGGTCATTGGTTATAGCTATGCTTTTAAAAAACGAGCTTTTTTTACGTTTAACGTAATTACTAGATCACTTACTAGATTGCTAGAGTATTACTAGAGTATTACTTGAGTATTACTAGAGTATTACTTGAGTATTACTAGAGTATTACTAGGTAATTACTCCGCATAAAATGCGACTAATAGGTAGTAACTTTTCTGCTTATTGAAGCTTAGAATGCACATATATGTATGTACATATTAATGGACACTAAACTAAGTTTACGATACTATAGTCCGGAGGGTTATTGGAAAGGACTAGCAGCTATTAAACATCTTGCCAATTCGACAAACATATCTGAAGATGCGACTCGGATGTGGCTAGAAAAACAAGCTATATGGCAGATCTATTTACCATCCCCCGAATACGTTCCACGACCTAAATTCGATGTATCTACACCAAATGAGGTCCATCAAGCCGATTTGATATTTCTACCTCATGATCGACCTGGACGTGGAAGAAAGCTATATAAGTATGCGCTGACGATCGTGGATGTAGCATCCAGATACAAAGAAGCCGAACCATTAGCCACTAAAGAATCTAAAGAAGTTGCTGCGGCATTCGAACGAATATATAAGCGAAGTCCACTAACATGGCCAAAACTTTTACAAGTCGATCCAGGACGTGAATTTATGGGTGCAATGTCTTCGCTACTAGATAAACATGAAGTTTCTGTACGTCGTGGTCGTGTGGATATTCACCGGGATCAAGCAATCGTTGAACGATTCAACCGAACCCTATCGGAAAGGCTATTTGGATACCAATATGCTCAAGAAATGGTGCTTGCTTCACAGGGAAAGGATGATAGATCTGTCGAATGGGTGTCTCGTCTACCTGCGGTCGTAAAAGCTTTAAACAATGAAGCTACGCGTTTGACAGGAAAACAACCATCCATAGCAATTACCAAAGATGAGATCGAATCGAACCCATCAGAACCAGCACGGATTCGACGCCTAGTTGGGCTCAAAGAGGAAAGACTTCCATTCGATGTCAGTGTTCGATATCTATACGCTCCTGGTGAGCTAGAAGGTGGACGAAAGCGTGCTACCGATCCTATATGGAGTTTGAAAACATATAGCATTTCGCGTAGTATGGTTTCTTCGGGTCAGCCAGTTCTATATTATTTGTACGCCCCACAAGTTTCGAAGAAAACACCAACGCGTGGATTTGTGCGTGAAGAGATACAAGTCGTACCACTCGATACCGAACTACCTCCAAATGGGATCGTAAGCTAATAACTCCTCAAAGTTCGTTTTGGAACAAACGTATATCTTTATGCCCATGGGCTAATGTATCGATTCCATTTTCAGAAATCCAACGTTTTGTGTCCAGTGGTGAAAGGGAGATTTTATTAACGCGCAGACCATAGATCTGGTGCCCAATGCTTCGCAGCATATTCATTCCATGTCTGAAGGTCTTCCTATCGAAAAGAGACTCCTTATACTGCTCGTGTCGCATGTGCTTCTTCACAACGTACTTCCGTATTCCTTTAGCCTTGCGAATCTCCTTAGTGTCTGCGCATACAATCGAATACATCTTCGGTCGAAGTCCAACGTACTCTACGATGGCAACGCCTGCACACTCATCCTTCATCTTTCCAAGAACCTTTTTATTGGTAGTGTCGTATAGCGGATGGCTTTTTGGGTAATCACTCGTATCGTATAGGTCTGCATTTTTGACCATGTCTTCGTAGACGTCTTCAGTCTGGATCTCAAGTAGCAGTGAATCTGTGTCTGTGTAGAGCAGTTCGCATTTATTACCATGTTGTAGCTTAAGTTGGTTGTAATAGAAATCATACATCAGGTGTTTAGATAGGTCTAGGATGCTCATACCAACGTAAACGGGGCGGTTAAGCATGAGCCTGCTTTTATGCATGTGTAGGGCTACGAGGTTATTATCAAAGATATTCGATCTAGCAAATGTTGGGCTTGATATCAGCCGTCTAAGCTTGTCCTCCTCTCTTGCACGCACCAGCTTAACATCCACGCGCTTACGCAGATTCTCCATTGTCTTACCAAACACTGAGTTGTTCATCAGTTTGTAGAGGTCTTTCTCGAAATTGCTTGTAGCCAGTTTACGAAGGTCTGTGTATTCATACGTATATATGGCTCCATCCAAGGGCTTTGGTTAAATGGTAGTGCTCGGTGCACCTTTTTCAATTTCATACATGTACCAAGAGAAAGATATAATTGTAGATTTCTATAGTGCATGACGTAGCGTTCTTTGTCAAATAAATTGGGCACAAGCTTTTCAACTTCGATTGGAAACGCTCTTTCACCTAGTAGTCCGCATTGGTACTCTGACATCCATTTTTTCTGTACTTTCATACGCTCTGGGGCTAGTGGATACGAGTTGTGAGCGTCGTGGAGTCCTAGAGGATACTCAAGGTCTACCTCAAGGATATAACCTTTATCCGCATCTTTCTCGATATCGAGGATACTCGAGGTTTGTAGCTTTGCTACGTCGCACCACTCAAATCCTCCTGTTGGTAGCGCTTGGCTCATAGCCCATCCGTATAGGTTGTTTGCATCCAGATACTGTATGTACGTAGTGGATCTTGATTGGGTCGTATTCTGCCGCATATGGATTGTTGGCCTTTGCATGGCGTCGACTGACCATCGAAATGCCGCCTCGCATCCCTTTCTCGATGAAAAGATGCATATCGTAGTCTGTGAGCAGCTCAAGCTCTACACCTGTCTTCTTTAATAACGCATCCCATGATAGACCAGGACTCGTATAATAGTGAGCTGGGTCCAAGCCATAATTTTGCATGCATGTCGCTCGAAAGCCTTCAAACACATCTGCGAGTAAAAGTACGTCAGTTCTAAGATATAGGTCGTGGTAGTCTCCCATAGTTTGACAATCGAATGCAGCCCAAACCTTCTGTGCGTGAGTATAGTCCTCATCTGAGATTCCTTCATCAGAAAGCTTGCTATAAAAAGCATCGCACGGCGGTAGCTCATCCTGAAACCTCTCCCAACTGTCCATGTATTCGTATGGGTAGACGCCCTTGCGCCCAAGAAGATGTGTATTAAGGGGTGTATGCGAAACGGTTATCGGAAGGCGAGACGGGTCGAGTTGCTTTATGCTCCCTTCTCCACACTGAGAGCAAGTCCCCACTAGCTCCCAATCCTCGTTAATGACAACCAGCTTGTCCTTATTACATCGTTTACATTCGCCTGCTGCCTCTATAGTACTACAAACCAATTTGTCTAGCGACCCAAAGAGAAATTGCGCGCTATCAATGAATCGGAGGTTGCCAAGTGAGAATGAAATGTATTTCTCCATGTTATTGGGTATGCAATTTATCTGCCCCTCTACTTTGGAAATAGTCTGCATCAAGAGATGGGAATCGTATCCCCGCAAATTATGAAAGACTACTGGTATTATGGTCTTCTTTGGGTCTATCCGCAGTAGTAGATTACAGGCATTGTGTGCTGCTCCACGATACTTTCCAGTGATATGGCAGTGATCGCGAACTGAATCCCCATTAAGAGTTTTCTGACAGATGTGGCAAAGGGTGGGCTATAGTGTCGTCTCGAGTCATGCGTAGGATTTTACATTTAGATAGGGCTGCCTTAACTTTCTGTTCTTCTTGTTGTATTGCCTCCAGGAACATTTCCGTAGCATTGGGCCCTCTATAGACGACTGGAGTCTCCGTATGACCATCACATCTCGCCACGATGTAGCCGAATCCGCAAGCCTCATGTAGTTGAGTTTTCTGGGTGTTGCTCTTATTTGGATCGAGCTCTGGTGCCAGCTCTGGTCCTTCGATCTTGGTTGTCAGCGCCTCGAAATCGGCGTAAATGATGTAAGGAACCTTCATCTGTTTGTGCCAGTTCTGGAAGGATAGCTTGTTCTTACCCTCTTCAGGCATCTCAACTCTCACTGCTGTTTGTCCTATACCTTTACATTCTGGGATGTGTTTTTCGAGTAGATCTTTTCGGCAGTATCCTTGTAAACACCTCTCGCAGAAGTGTTTTCGGTGCTCGTACTTACTCTGATCGAATAGGAGGCGATTCAAATCCTTGATGCAAGTATAGTGATACTTTCCAGATTTCTCTATTAGCAATAGGTTGATGCGTTGGATGTCCCCACATTGCTTGCTAATCCTATAGACAATCACACCTTTCTCCCATCCGAAGACATTGATCGCAAGGTTGTTTTGCTTCTCAACTCTGCAAATCTGTGATATGGGTGTTGGTGCATCGATTTCTGTGAAGTCTAGGCCATCGTCTATAGGATACCTAGTTGGTCTTTGGGTATTAATCTCGACTGGAAAGAGCGCTGATCGTAGTGCCCATCGTAGGCAGTTATCATCCTTATTTTGAACATTAATCACAGCCCTCTTGTTTTGGACTTCTTTAGGAAGTGGAATGTATGAGCCTCCTCGTAGTGGTTTATATCGCGCTATGTCGAGCCAAAGCAGAACTACTCGGTCTACCACCCATCCTGAGCCTCTATGTATCCATTTCTCTAGTTTTTCTTGGATCGCAGGAAAAGACTTGTCTAGCGCGGAATCGATTTCGTGGGACTGCAATAGAACCTCCTGATAATGACGAAATACTACGTCGATGAATTCTTTGCTACCATCAAGGTTGTACTTTATTAGATCTACTTTCAAGGCGAGCTGGAACTTCACGCCTTTTAGATTGACAATCTCTTCCCCTAGTTTTTCGTGGATTATATGGCGTACACCATTTAAGAAAGCCATTGGGTCTGCACCAAGTTCGTGACCCTCTGGAACATCCATCTGCCAGCCTCGTAAGAAATTACCAATGACCCATTTAGTTTGTTTGAATACTAGTGGGACAATTGTTTGGGGAATTAATGGTCGTATTAAACGTCTCTCTATCGTTTCGGGGATCGGTTCATCAAGTATGTTGCGCGCCTGTTCGTATACATCTAGTACGTCTCTCTGATAATTATCATATGCCATATTTACTATGGGTACAATATTAGTATATCTATTCTCTTATAGGGAGATTTCTAGTTACAAGTTCAGTCAATACGACGTTGAAATCCTTTCTAGCCCTCCTACCTATACGCATCAGTTCTCTGATAGGTAAATTATTCATAGCAAGTTCAGTCGATACAGCGTCGAAATCCGTTCTAGCCCTCTTACCTTTACGCAACAGGTTTATCTGTGCGGTTACGTTGCCGCACGGGCGACAAAGTCGCGTCTCTGCTTGAGTCCCAACTCCACACGCACGGCAGGGGTATGGCTCAAACGATCCTTCTCTGATCTGTTTTCGATGTTGCTTACAACACTCGAATAAGCAACTCTTACCGCAAATAGTTCTCCTGCCAACTGTTAACCATCGGCACTGATTTTGTCCACGCATTTTTATGGCTGATAACATAATGGTGTCATTTCTCTAATAGGGATCATTAATGGTTGCATAAAATTGGCCGTGTTTTTTTTGTTCAAGTACTAGTATACGTGACGCATGATGGGCTGCCAATCGCGGGGACGGCGAACGGGGTGCCTATTTTACCGGCATCAAATAGTGCATAATAAATGCAGTCATACTATATGACGAGATGCCTCATTTTCGTAGACATCGAATAATGTATAACAAATACAATCACACTCTATGGTGAAATGCCTCCAATAGAAATATTCGTTCTCTATCTTGATCGTAGGCATACATTAGTGCACGACTGACGCCCTCATCATATATGTATAGATCGACGTGCTTTATGATCCACTTAACGACGTCAAGAAAGCCATTTCTACTGGCCTTGGATAGCGTGCCAGCATAGAACATATCATCATCTTTTAAGAAGTGCTTGGAGATCGGATTGAAGTGCTTAACGAGCAACTTAACGATATCGAGATTGCCATTTTCACATGCGTAGCTTAGTGCACAGCAAATGTGTAGATATAGTATATTGCACTGGAAGCGCTCAATTAACCACTTAACGATACCAAAATCGTTATTCCTATACAGGCATTGATTAGTATGTCCCCATCGTAGTTATGCTCGGTTTCATCGTCGTCGTCTTCATCGTAGTAGTATGCCCTAAAATTACCATTATCAGTATAGCTATATCCTACTACGATACCATATTCGCCATCGTATACGTCATCATCGGAAATATCGAATTTCTTAGCCAAATTATCTCTCTCATCATCATTATGAGCAGACATAAACCCGATTAGGACTACTCGTTGACAAAACTCATAATCTATGTTTTTGTAGCTTACTATAGATGCGGCATCATTTAGCTGTTTTGAAGTCAAAGAAATAGCGGCAAATGATATAGGACCAGCATACTCTACGATCTTAGTCAAGATTTCTATAGGAAGGTACAATATATTAGCCATAGTATACGGGATGTTTTGATGTAGTAACTGTGATATACCCTCATAATATGATGAATCCATATCTCTAATAGGGGTTTATTATTGGTTACATTAATGTGATTGGTGGTAGTTCTTAATTTGGGGATAAAAGGGGCTTATATAAGGAACAAATTTTCAACGATTTTTTCGTGGGAGTAGGGATATACGATGGGAGAAAAAGGGCTTAAATAAGGATGTGAATTAGAACCGTGTGTTGGATATGGGCTTATATAAGCCACATGTGTGTTGATTATGGGTGGCTTATATAAGGAGAAATTTCAACGATTTTTTGTGGGCTTAGGGGAATACGGTGGGGGGAAAAAAGGCTTAAATAAGGATGTGAATTAGAACCGCTAGTATATATACTACTATATCTGATCACTGTCAAATTTCATTTGGGCTGAAAATAAGTAATTTTACAACACAAAGCAAAACCGACTCCACTAAATTTTGCAAACACAGAAGATTAATGATAAACGAAGAAGCAAAAGACAGAATCCCAGAGATACTGGAATCTGATGAATACAAAAACAAATTCGAAACGTTAAATAACAGCGAAATATATGATAAAAACTCTTTAAGTACTCTAACAAAAAACTTTACCGATATACTAATAGAAGTATGTGAAAAGGCAGGTATGAAATACCAAGATAGAGACAATGAACTAATAGAGACAAATACGAGTTGGTTTGACAAGGACTGTACCATGTACCTTGCTTTGCGCTCGGCTTTATGGGGGACCGATAACAAAAGATCTAACGAAAATGATCCGATAGAAATAGTGCACACTAAATATTGCAAGTCACTATTAGGAACCAGCAGAACATCAGTCAATAATGGATGCAGAGCAGAACTTGGTAGATATCCTTTAAGATATGAATCAACATTCAGAAGTATTAACTATTGGACAAAATTGTTAACCAGGGAAGAGCCAATGCTTACCAAAATTATGTATCTCGACAGTATGCAATCAAACAACCAGGTTTTTTTGGAGTTACAAAATTAAGCAAACCATACAAAGCCTAGGCTATGGGGATATATGGACACTCCAAAACAATACTCCAGATTTTAGGGAATTTCTGAAGAATATGAAGCAACGACTAAAAGACACCGAACTACAAATTTGGTTAAGTGATGTATTTAATGACCAACGACAGAATCCAAACCAGAGTAACAAACTACGAGTTTATCGAACATTCAAAACGAAGTATGAATTTGAAAACTATTTGGATCTCGTCAGAAACATGAAACATAGAACTACGTTCACAAAATTAAGAATAAGCAATCACTGCCTTCAAATTGAAAAAGGAAGACACCTTAAACCTTATTTAAAACCAGAAGAACGAATTTGCCCAACATGCAAACAAGAAATGGAAGACGAAATTCACTTTCTGCTGAGATGCAAAACCTACCAGACAATCAGGCATGATTTCTTATCCTCCTTAAAAACTCTAACGAAATTAGATAGCAGAAAAATGACAGAAAAAGAACTAATTTCGGTAATCATTGATCCCCCGAGACAAGTCACAACAGTAGCAGCAAAATATGTTTATGATTGTATGGACATGCGATCCACCATAATTTCAGCACAAATAATGTAAGCTAATTTAATGATAACTATATATATTATATTTTTAAGATTACAGAACAATCTATCCGTCATTAACCAATTTTAAATTTGTTAGCAATCATCAGATGTACCGATGTAGTGCAAAGAGCTAATGAATAAAGTATGTCTGTCTGTCTGTTAAATCTTTTATGACCCCCCTATAAATGAATTAAAACTTAGATGACCCCCCTATAACACTTCTCAAAACTTTATTGAGCCCCCCTCCCCCCAATAAAAAAATATGGATGTGCAAGAAAGAATGCAAACTGCATATAGTAGTAGGAATAGTAGGGCGTCTGGACCACTTTGACCTTGACGACCTTGGCTGCCAGGGACCCCCCTACCCCCCGGCAGCCAAGGTCGTCAAGGTCAAAAGTTATCCAGACGCCCTACTATTACTACTACTACTACTACTACTATATGATGGGAGCCACCAAGCACGTGACATCCTCCTGCCGCGAGATGGTGGAGTCCTTTCCATTATGTATAGGGGATATTTTATCTTCAAATAGACGGCAGCCAAGCGCGGGACATCCTCCCCCTTATTGTGCGGCGAGAAGATATACGTCCATTTGAAGATATAAAATTCCCTATACATACTGGGAGCCGCGCGATGATAAACGTCCATTTGAAGATATAAAATTCTCTATACATAATGGGAGCCGCGAGATGATAAACGTCCATTTGAAGATATAAAATCCCCTATATATAATGGGGAGACTGCTCGATCGACCCATTTCTCACGAAGTTCAAAGCCGATTACCAACTTCATTAATTCCGACTAAATATAAACATCCGCCAAAGATCAAGTCACGCAAATTACTAACACGAGGAACTATATTAGAAGAGTTTGAGCCCATATTTGGCAGCCCAAACACATACCCAGCAGACATATCAGAGCTGCAACTGGGATTAAGATTTGAACCAACCCTAAGTGCTATTGGAGACTATTTAAGGGCTGGCAAATGGGAATTTCAGAAGGTCACGAATTTGGATCAGATCCAGACGCATTTTTGCAGCATGTAACTGACTGATGATTTAAAACAAGTTACAAGAAGAGCTTCCCGAACTCGGCGGCATTAAATTTCAATTGACCTTGAAAGTAAGACTATCTAAAACGAATTCCGATGGGACCATGGACTTTGCTGAAGTTTATCTTAGATCGAAATCGGAAGTCTTGATGGAAGTTAGGGATTTAAGTAAATTAGATGGATGCTTTGCAAGGATGCTCGAAATCTTAGAAAGATTTACCAATCATGGATCTGGTTGGGTTGTTGAAGCAGTCGAAAGATTATTGATACCAGCCGCTGAGAGGGGGCTCTTATCTCCGTTTACCAAAATATGTAATGACAAAAAGGCAGTAATCAGCGTAAAAAAAACCAAGAACGATAATTGCCTTAGATGGGCTTTGCGCTCGGCACTATTTCCAGCAACATACCACTCAGATCGCCCCTCAAAATATCCTAAGGATGATTTAAACTTTGGAGGTATCATTGCCCTAGCCTCCTCCGCAGGCAACGTAAAACTCTCCTGTGCGGACCGGGATTCTATATTTTCTCTGCCCCACCCCCACCCGCTCCCCCTCATCTGAACCTTCCACAGGAAGCCCGCTCAGATGATCCTTACACCACAGGAATCCCGGTGATTCAAATTTCTTGTTTCTTATTATTTAGGAGTTGCCTGCGGAGGAGGCTATCATTGCCCCAACGCCAATTACGGAAGTCCATAAAGTCGAAAAGCGAAATAATTTGGCAATAAACCTATTTGGGTTGGAGGGGGAAAACGTAACTATTCTTCAGATTAGCAACCAACCCCCCACTTTAAAAAGGATCAACCTTCTATTGATACATGATGCAGCAAGAACTAAGTTCCACTACACTTGGATCAAGGTTTTAAACAGGTTGCTTTATGATCAAACGAAGTATAAGGGAAAGAAGCATTTTTGTGAAAGGTGTCTTCATGGCTATTCCCGGGAGGGTCTTTTACAGGCGCATATTCCAGATTGCAAAGGAGTTGGGCATGAAGCAGTAAGGCCAGTCATGCCAGAAGAGGGTAAGAATGTCGTTAATTTACGAATTTTAAGAATAAGATGCCAGTTCCATATATTATTTATGCTGATTTGGAATCTTTGATTAAGCCAATGGATGCAGCCAAAGGAGGTTCTACGCAAGAAACGAGCACCATAGACCCTATGCAAAAAGGCGTGGCCTAATTAGCATAAATTCTGAATTTAAACAAATACAGAAAAATTGATACAGACTCCTGAATGAGCAGTAAGAAGTTGTTGACAGTATGTAGTTTAATAGTTAATGGTTCCAAAGTTATTAGCATTTAAACCTTCCAGAAAACATGAAAACGAGGCTGGTAAGGCCATGGCTGACTTATTCCATACAAAGCTCTCTTAATTCAAACCCTAATTACTCTGTAGCAATGAAAGGTATGGCACTCAAATTTCACAGGATTACTTATTTTTGCATGCTGTTTTATCTGACAAGGTTGATTTCCTCATGTGAACATTGTTGATCAATTAAATAAAAACAGTATTATTGCATAAGGTCTATGAAGCCTGTAGTTTTGGATATATCGTTGTTAGATATGATGGCGAGGCGGCGGATCCAGTTATTTATAGGGGACCAGATGCCGCAATGCACTTTTTATGGGCTTTGAAAAAGGAGGAGGAAAAATTAATGACATATTATGTTATATATCATGCACCGGAAATGATATCCACCGGAAGTACTTTAAGTCCTGATATCGAGGCTAGGTGCATCCGGGACATTTCTAGAGCCTTGAGACCTCGTGCTTGTAAATGGCCAAAATAAAGCTTGTTTAGTATTTTATCTTGGCTTTGCTTTCCATTCATACCCAACAATTGGTGACGAGGATGGCGACTTTTGGTAAAATAGAGCCATTTACGGGTAATAAAGAGGAATGGGAGCAGTACGTCGAACGCTTGGAGCAGTATTTCGAAGCAAACGACCTAGAAGAAATTGCCCAGGCTGTTGAAGGCGCCAACGCAGCCGCTGTGACAGCTCGTGCAAAGAAACGTCGAGCTATTCTGCTCAGTGTTATCGGTGCTACAACTTACTCAGTACTTCGGAACTTGGTTTCACCGGATAAACCAGCGAATAAGACGTCTCGGGAACTGCATGGTAAGTGCTTTGCAAAAACATTATTCACCGACTCCCTCGCAAACCGTTCAAAGATTCAAATTTCATAGCCGGTCAAGAAAACAAGTACCCTGCGAGTAGAGGTTTCTCATCTCTTTGCCTTTCCTGTCGCCAAAAGAAACCTCTGCCACGAAACGATTGCTTTTCCCGTTGAACATGCGCACTTGCAACCTCCAAAATCTTGTAGGTAGGTGAACCACGTGATAAACCAGTTACCAAACCGGTTTTACCTGTTTCATATCACTCGGGCATGACTTTTTGGCGATCTTTGCTGGTTTTGCAAGAGCCCACAGTATCCTTCGCAACCGTTATTTATGTCGTCACACGTTTGTTGTTTGCCGACGATTGACACGAACGGGCTTCAAACTCCGGCTTTGTCTTCTTCTTACTTTACTGAACTGCACAGAAGCCCTTGAAATTACCGTTCAATAAATCTACCTTAATTTATCCTAAAGAAAGCTTTGATTTATACCTTCGAAGAAGGACATTAATTTTATTTTCTCCACTGCCGTTTATAACAATAGGAAATGAACAATCTGAAATCTACAATGAATTTACAATGTTTACCGTCTCGTTTTTCTCGGCCAATGGAACTCCAGATACCGTGGCGCATGCTCAACGCGAAAAGCAATCGTTTCGTGGCAGAGGATTCTTTCGGCGACAGGAAAGGCAAAGAGATGAGAAACCTCTGCTCGCAGGGTAGTAAACAAGGCATGGCCAGAAAAATCGAATGGACATGCGCAGTTCAAGCGTGATACTTAGAAAATTTTGCCCTCTGGGACGTTCTCAACATTACAGTAAATGTATGGTGCTAAAATGTTCATGTTCTGATATTTCTAAGCACAATAAAACCCCCAACTTACATTGGTTCCATATAGAACAACACACTAATAAGCTTTACTTTGAAGATAAAAACGGCAACATAGCGTTGAATATCGGGTCGTTTTTGGGAGATATCGCGCTGCACTGAGAATCAAGTCGCCATTTTAAGGAGTAGTATGACGAAAGACCTCAACAGCTCGAATTATAACTTCGTTTGCAATACTTATCGAGCGTTCCTATCCTCACCTTCGATTCCTTTTGAAAGATCGAATATTGCTTCGTGATTTTACACTAATTCCAACACTTTGTGTACTTCAATCGGTTCGGTTTTGCAAATCCAGTTTGTGTAATAATGAAGGTTCAAAGGACTTGCCAGTAGAGTCTCATAACTAGCCACAGATTGGGTAAAACTATAGCATTTCCTCCCCCTTCGCTGCTTCAACGAGTCGGCCATCTTGTAAAATTATCTAGCAGGCGTTCCTTCTTTTTTATTTTTGAATTGGGACTAGTACCGAGGGAGAAGTGATGGTTTATGGGAGTCCGCGGCAACTTTGAATTTTTCTCCGCTCCAGTCGCCATTTTTGATTATTCAGAAAATTGTATCACGTGTCCGTGTGAACCAATCAGCTACGTAATAAAATCATGAGAATGAATGGCACAGCAATAATTAGAATATTAAACCCTGCCCATTTTCATTCGACTTTTCTGGACATGGAGAGAAAATAGCTGATTATCGTGATTATGTATCGGAATTACGAAAGTTGGCCGAAAAATGTGAATTTGGTGGAACTTTGAACGATATGCTTAAAGACAGACTTGTCTGCGGGATTTTTGATGAAAGAATTCAGAGGAGGTTATTGCTAGAAACTGAGCTTACATTTGAGAAAGCCTTCAACATTGCCTTAGCCCAAGAGTTTGCTACTCGCAATGCTAGTGTGCTACAAGGGTCTGCAATCACCTCTCCCAGTGCCACTGTGGTTAATAAAAATAATCCTAGCAGTTACTCAGCAAAGCCAAAACGTGGAAACCGAGACCTGCAAACCAACTGTTATCATTGCGGAGCTAGCAACCATCCAGCTCCAAAATGTCGCTTCAAAAACACTGAGTGCAATTTCTGTCACAAGGTGGGGCATATAGAAAAGGTATGCTCATCAAAGCAGTCACATCGATAGCCTAAAGAGCAAAGTTTTCAAGCCAATGCAGTCATAGCAGAAACAAATTCAGACATAATTTGGTGCACTGTTTCACATAAATACTGTGAGTGAAACCCCTCCCTTGCATGTCGACGTGTTTGTTGATGATGTACTCATTAAATTTCAGTTGGACAACGGGGTTGGTGTATCGTTAATGAATAAGACAGACTTTGGCATTCACTTTGGAGATACACCGCTAAATCGTTCTGCAGCAAATCTTTGTTCCTACCATGACAGGGGACCAAATAACAGTTCTCGGCGAGAGACTCATGACCATTATTGGAGATCAGTGCGCTAAATTATCTTTAGTTGTGGTTGATGGAAATGGCCAACATTATTTGGTAGTTCTTGGTTACAAGAATTGAAAATTCCTTGGAAGAAAGTCTTTAGTGTTGAAGAAGTAAGTCAGCCATCAGAACTAGATGGTTCACTCTTACTGGGCAGCTCCAGTGGTACCTGTTGTGAAACTTTCTGGTGGTATAAGGCTGTGTTGAGATTACAAAGTAACCGTTAACAAGGTAGCCAAGCTGGACCGGTACCCCTTACCCCTTATAGTGGAGATATTTGCAAGCCTTGCAGGTGGAGAGAAGTTCACGAAACTTGATTTATCCCAGGCCTGCCATCAAGTGCCACTTGATGAGGCATCCCAGAACTTGACAACAATCAACACCCACATTGGATTGTTTAAATATTACCGCCTGCCCTATGGGATCAGCTCTGCTGTTGGCTTGTTTCAGCGCACTATGGAGAATGTGCTAAAGGGACTAGCTGCCAGATGTAAGCGTATACCTGGATGACATTCTTGTGACAGGTCGCAATAATGCAGAACACCTCACCAATCTTCAAGCAGTGCTGAAATGCCTACAAGATAATGGATTGAGGTTAAAGAAGTCCAAATGCAAATTTCTACAACCGGAAGTAGAATATCTCGGGTACAAGGTATCAGCTGCTGGCATCCAACCTACAGAGTCGAAAGTGCGAGCAATCAAAGAAGCTCCAGCTCCAAGAGATGTGGGTAAACTACGAACCTTCATTGGTCTAGTGAACTACTACGCCCGACTCCTGCCGAATCTCGCCCACAACATGGTCCCCCTGTACAAACTGCTGAAGAAGGAAGAGCAATGGTGCTGGAACAGTTCACAAGAGACTGCATTTCAGAAAATCAAGCAGATGATGTCTGAAGATGCAATGTTGGCACACTATGATCCTGATGCAGAACTAGTGTTGTCATGCGATGCTTCATCAGTGCTACAGCAGCGTCACCCAATGGGGAATTGAAACCAGTGGTCTTTGCATCTAGAAGCCTATATCACAAGCAGAGAAGAATTATGCCCAGATAGAGTGTGAAGCCCTAGGTATAGTTTATGGTGTACAGAAATTCCGCCAGTACTTGCTTGGCAGGAGTTTCACCTTGCTTGCAGACCACCAACCACTGGTGAAGCTCTTTGAAGAACATACCGGGATTCCTCAGCTTGCTGCTGCGAGGATATTTTAGCGTTGGGCATTGATCCTGTCTGCTTATAGGCTCGGTTTCCAGCCGTGGGGGTTTCGGTTAGCCCGCGATCCTCTCCCCACTCACGGCTGGGCGCGCGAGCTGAGACATTGTCGGGTTTTAGCCAATCACAACCTTGGCACTAAATTCCCGTCGCTGAATGTATTTGCACAATTATTTAGAATGTAAACTTTTGAAAGCTGACCGGACTAACAAAGGATTTCGATTGCTGTTCCGAAATGCGTTTAAATTTGCTCTGGAAAAGTTAGGGTTTCGAAGAATTCAAGGATTCACACAAAGAAGTAGTAAGAGAGTTAGTTTTCGGGTGAAGACATTTTGTCAGTAGTCGCACCGGTTCTGGAAAGTCACAAACAAAGGTCGCAAAGTCGTAAATATGTGATACGAGCAGTCATTTCTCATTTAACTTTACCTATGAAAGACCAGGTAGCCCGGCTATTCTTTATGTACTTCCATTATCGGAGAAGAAAAGACGGACGACTCCATATTAAAAGAGTTTATAGAAGAGAAGAAATCACGTCTGACGTAGGCCATGCATGTTTACGCGTTTAACTCTGCGATCACAATTCACTCGAAAATCGCTGCATCAAACGAGTTTTACAATTCTTCAAGTCCTATGTACTCAGTTTGTACATTTTTTTATGTCTCCAAGACATACTCTGCAGAAGTACATGTACTGAGCGGGAATATTGGACTCTAGCTCAGAATATAGTAGTTCCGAGATAACATCTGACCTTTACACCCGTAAATTTCGGCTTTTAGTGTTTTGATCGGCACTTAAATATTAAAGAGTAACAAATAAAGTAGCCTGGTTTATCTTAAATGGCGTTTGTTCTTGAGAATTAATTTCACAGGAGTTTTAGTTTAAAGAATTTCAATGTGCATATGTTTTGAAAGTTTACGCGGAATCGGAGCGGTAAACTGCTTTGCTTGTCAAAACACGCATATAAATGAATAATATTGCATTTTAATCAGATGACGTCACGGTCACGGTGTGTTGACCGCGCGCCCAGCCGTTAGTGGGGGAGGCTTTGGAGAAACGACACCCCAACGGCTGAAACCGAGCCTAGTCTGCTTACTGCTACAAGGTAAAGTACATTTAATCTAAATAAAAGAGAACGTTTGCGCAGATTACTTATCTAGAGCACATGTGCAAGAATTGTCTAGTACTGATGATTTGAAGGAGGAAGATGTAATGCTGTTAGATGTCAAGGGACTTCAGGATGTACACTTGACAGCCAAAACTGTTGCCGCAGAAACACACAATGACCCGTGTCTATCTAAGGTTTTACAGTTAACTCGAGAAGGTTGGTCAAACAGTTGCAATAATGATGATTTGAAACCTTACTTCATACGAAAGACTGAGTTAACTGTCGAGCAAGGGTGTGCGTTGTGGGGAAGCAAAGTGATCATACCCGTAACACTTAGACCTACACTTCTACTAGACCTACACACTGAACACATGGGTACCGTTAGGATGAAGACGCTTGCTAGACAGTATTTTTGGTGGGCAAAGCTAAATAGTTATGTAGAAGAGATAACCAAGAATTGCATGAATTGTCAAGAAAATGCCTCGGCATCTGCAACTCCACCAGTGGCAACATGGAACTGGCCATCTGTGTCATGGAAGAGATTACATATATAGACTATGCAGGACCATTCATGGGCCATATGTTCTTGGTAGTTGTTGACTCATACTGGAAATGGTTAGAAGTAGTTCCCATGAAGTCGAGCACAGCTATTTCTACAGTACACCAACTCAAGAGGCTATTTGCTAACTTTGGCCTCCCAGAACACATTGTTTCAGACAATGGAGCACAATTTACTAGAAGTGAATTTCAAGAATTCATAAGAGGAAACAACATCAAGCATACATTCACAGCACCGGGACACCCTACCACCAATGGCATGGCTGAGCGCTATGTTAGGTACTTCAAGACCCAAATGAAGAAAATGGTCAAGGGTGAAGGCTCGTTGGAGGACAAGATCTGTTTTTTTTTTTACTTCAACCAGCATCCGGCAACAGGAGAAACTCCTGGTTACCTACTAATGCATCGGCAGCTGAGGACAAGGTTCACAAGCCTCAGACCCTCTCTCTTTCTCTAGCCAGAAAGAGTTTGACACATACGAACAGAATGAATCTTGTTTTCCTAAATTTGCAGTTGGGGATCAGGTTTTTGTTCTTAATCTGCGCTCTGGCCCCCGCTGGTTACCAGACATAATAGTAGATGTAATGCAGCGCTCTTACTATGTGCAGGTTAATCACCAGGCATGGAAAAGACACGAGGATCAACTGCGCCCTCGGTCTACCAAGTTGAAACCTGAAGAAGCTGTTGCTAACCCAGGTCTACTGGAAGGAGTACCTACTGTGGAAAACCCAATTACTCCTCCCAACTTCAGTTCTCTTACATGCAAGCTGTCCTACAGTGGATACCAACCCCTCGGAAACTGCAGCTGAGTCAAATCAGTCAGCAGCACCCCAACAGATGTCTGCATCTGCTGAGCCTGTGGACAGAGGAAATATGTTGCCTCCACCAACGGTAGAACTGTTTGCTGAGAAGGCACAACCCGAGTTGCGACGCAACCCACTCAAGCATGTTAAGGCCTGGTTCAGGGGTCAAGTTTCGGGTAAATAATGTTTTCCTTATTTCAACACAGCCGAATATGGTAAGTACGCCAGGTTTCTCACGATAATAGGTATCGCCATTCATGGCAACCTTAAGTGGTTTGTGTGTAGTAAAACGTGTCACGTGGTCTGTCACGTGACTTAGAACACGAAATCAGTAAATCAAAAATGCGGCTCCGAGTTTAAATCAGCTAGAATGATGAATGGATATGTTTAGTTAAGGTTGAAGCCTTTTACCTAAATCAACTTAGAAAAGATGACTACAATGTTTCGTTAACGAGTAATTAAGGTGAACATATGCAAAATAGGTCACGTGACATGTTGTACCCTTGATATCTCATTATCTTTACATGATAGTCATGTTTTCTAAGTGTGATCGGAAACACTGTGGGAGGAGTAATGTTTTACCAGGGTTACTTTATATTCATATGTTATCGTCGCAGCCGCATTTCACTTAAACGATTTTATATAATTATGACGTCATCGATCACGTGATACGACAACCATCCACTTAACAAATTTAAGGAAGTTGATATTAGTATTATGGTGTAATTAGATTTTGTTTAAACTGTTATTTATGTCAGAAATTTTTTTTTAACTTACATCTATTTTCCGTTAAATGAACCAGGCCTTAACATGCTTGAGCAACACGGGAACGGAGAGCTCATGTGCGTTTCAGAGAGTGAACTGTTAGACTACTGAACTGTGCTACTGCTAAAGAGTTTTATTCTTGTTTTCCATAACAACTCATTGTCATACTAATTTAGTTTTTGCTTAGTACAGAGTTGTATTTAATTTCCATTTTTCTAGGAAGAGAGGAATTGTTTTGTATCATGCACCGGAAATGATATCTACCGGAAGTACTTTAAGTCCTGATATCGAGGCTGGCTGCATCCGGGACCTTCTTGTTGAGCTCATTGGATAGCCTCGTAAAAGCCTATAATTCAGATGATTTCCACATAACGAAAATATATGTGGAGGTTGATCTGCTTTTTAGAAAGGGCGTTTATCCATACGAATATATGGATTCTTGGGAAAGGTTCTCAGACCCATTACCACCAAAAGAAGCTTTTTTTAGTAAGTTGGTTGAATTGAGGGCATTAGCGATGAATCCTATGAACATGCACGGAAAGTTTGGGGGGACTTCGGATGCAAAGACATGGGAGATTATCATGATTTGTACTTAAAAACAGACGTGCTTCTTTTGGCTGATGTGTTTCAAATATTCCGGGAGAAACTATGAAGCAGTATGGGTTGGATCCTGCCTATTATTACGCGAGCCCTGGACTATCTTGGGATACTTTGTTAAAGGAAACAAATGTTGAGTTGGAATTATTAACTGATTATGATCAACATATTTGTTTATTGAAAAGGGATTGAGGGGCGGAATTTCTATGGCTTCGAAACGTTATGTTCGGGCAAATAATAAATACGTTAAGGAATATGATCCTGATCAACCAACGAATTATATGATGTACTTAGATGCCAATAATATATATGGATGGGCAATGAGCCAGGCGTTACCAACTTGGATATTTAAGTGGGTTGAGGAAGCAGCCATCGATCATCCGGCAGATGCACCTACGGGCTATATTTTGGAAGTGAATTTAAGTATCCAGAGCACCTACATGGGCTGCATAATGCCTATCCTTTGGCTCCAGATAAGATGAAAATTAAGGAGGAATGGCTGTCAGATTATCAAGTTGGTCTCTTGAAATCTAAATATACAGGTATTGATAAGTTGGTGCCAAATCTTTTTGATAAGCATAAGTATATCGTTCATTATCGAAATTTGCAATTGTACTTGGTGCTTGGAATGAAGTTGAAGAAGGTTCATATAGGGTGCTGCAATTTAACCAGAGCCCATGGATAGAGCCTTATATTCGAAAAAATACGGAGCTTAGAAAAAAGGCTACGAATGATTTTGAAAAGAATTTTTATTAACTGATGAATAATTCTGTATTTGGTAAGACTGGAAAATTTGCGAAAGAGAGTTGATATTCTGTTGGTCAGGGGTCACGAAACAGAAAAATTAAGGAAGCTGATTGCAACGCCGAATTTTACAGGGCAAGACGTATTTGACAATAATTTGGCGGCGATTCACATGAAAAAGACTAAGCTCGTCTTGAATCGACCGGTACGGTTTATGTGGGAATGGGCATTTTGGATTTGACGAAGCACTTGATGTATGATTTGTATTATAATATTTTGAAAGATAAATATGGGGATAAGTGTGAATTGTTCTATATGGATACTGATAGCTTGTTGCTGCAAGTGGAGACGGAATATTTCTATGAAGATATGAGTCGTTCTATGGAACTTTATGAGACGAGTGATTATCCAAAGGATCATGTGCTGCATAGTACCAAAAATAATAAGGTCTTAGGGAAAATGAAAGATGGATTCGCTGGGTCGCCAATTGCAGAATACGTAGGGCTGCGTCCAAAGATGTATTCGATTTTACGAGCTGATGAAGGTAGAATTAAAAGGGCATCCAAAAGTATGTCGTGAAGAAACACCTGAGGCACGAGCAGTTTAAGGAGGTCTATATGGGACAAAAAAATTATGAGGCATGATATGGCATCAAATTTATGGAATGCGCGTCAATAAAATTTCGTTATCACCGTTTGACTCTAAGAGGTGGATTGCATCCAATGGAGTAGATACCTTGGCATGGGCACTGTCGGATATATTAATGAGTTACTGTGTCCTTTGGCACGATTAATAGCTCTTCTCGGACGAATCCTCTCTTGGGACCATCTTGCAAATAATACAGCACAGGTTGATCCTCTTGAGTTACGGATCTGGAAATCTGGTATGTTTCCAAAGACCAGTTGGGATCTGTAGCGCGGCGGCTGCCGCCGCCTTCCAACTCACCAGGTTGGTACAAATATCGAAGTAAGACGTTGGGAGGGAGCTTTTTTTCGTTTGTTCCGACTGCTCTGCCGCTTCTGACGTAGGTTTTGTGAATTTCAAGTGTTTTTCTCTGCACGGCTTCTGCGGGTTTCATTCCCAAAACGCGAGTGACTTCGTTGTTCAAAGCTGTGACGACCGCGGGTAACCTTGCGACCCATTCTCTGTTACTCCCTTCGCCTTGCAGTTCCTTCCAATATTGGTATCCAAACAGCCTAACTGCATGCTAGGGTTTTATTAAACATTTCTACGATACTTTGACCCCTATGGTATTCAGCCTCAGCCCTCCTAACCGTGGTACCATGATCTTTCAAAGTTTTGGAAACGAAGCCCATGAATTCCGTTCCAGTTTCAGTTTAGTTTCAGTTTAGTTTATTCGCACATTTTCTAGTTAACATGGTAGTAGATAATTACAAGATAAATAAAAACATAACAATAGTAACATTTACATAACTGAGAAGAAATTATAATAAATTATTCGTGCGCAGTGATCAAAGTAGCAAGAAGCTTTCGTGTTGATCACTGCCTACGTCTACCATAGCTAGGAAAGAAAAAAAGAAGGACGGACGTGGATAAAAAGTTCAGCCTCAATAAATGAAAAGAGTTATTGTCAAACATTATTAGAGTGTCTGTGAGATAAGGAGAGATTGAGTATATTTTTCCTAAATGTAGAGGTTGAATTAGACCGGCATCTACTTGCAGCAGTTTGGGGAATTTTAAAACGCGTTTGTAAATTCGGGTGCATGAGTGCAGCTACGACTTCCCCGGAATCTTTTGAAGTCAAAGGCTCGGCTTCCTTGTAGCGACTGACAATATCAACTACAGTCAAATCATATTTGTAAATTCGCCTCTTAAGTTTATCATGAGGCAAAAAGAGGAGATCAGCTTGATGGACTTCATTCAGGGTTGGTACTGTGAAGCTTGGTCTAGGAACGTATTTGGGAACAGGTAGGTAGATTTGCCATATAGTTTTTTTTTCAGCCAGTTCTTAGCTGTTTCTTCAGAGACCTTTGCAGCCGCAGCTAGTTTTTTAATCGCAGAGGCACCTCGCCAATAACCTTTTGGTCCGTAATATATCTTGTCCATATGCTTATAAGTCTAAGATAGTTAGGGTACTAATGGTCATATAGTTATAGGGACCATTTTTCGATGCCCCAGAGGAATTCATCCTAGCCGCATCCCTATCATCGACTCTAATTTGTAACTCCACTTTGCTTATTCCCGCCAAATTTGCTCTAAATTAAAGGCGTACCAAACGGTATTTTGGGTTTCCTTTTGGTGAGTTTGTGGCTGGTGCGAGAAATGCGCTGGTTCCCTTAATCCACTCTTCTTTCTATAAGGCTGAAGAGGATGAAAAATTAAAGATTTTTCTGCTCTCCCAACGAATCTAAACCCAAAATTTCCATCGGAAGCACTCCAGGAAATTAAATAAAACCAATATTTATTCTACTCACATCGGCTTTCATTCCCACTATGTCCTGCCAAGCTGCCACAGGGTACGTTTGTTCTCCGGTGTGAGTCACGTAGATATGTTTTATGGTCGTACTGGGATAGGGGTTTTCGACAGGCATATATATTGATTTCGTAAAGGACTGAAGTTTTATAGTGCTAAAATAATCATGGTACTAACGGTCATATGGTTATGGGGACCATTTTGCGACACCACGAAGGAATTCATCTTAACCTTTAGTACAGCGCAGAAAAAGTTAGGGCTATCCCCATTTCGGCTATTTTTTTGTCTCCCAACCCATAGCGGAAAAATTCTAGCTATTTTGTTTTCCCATAGTATATGGCAGCTCAATCTATCGCCACCCATCTATTGGTAGAAAATACCTACGACAACAACCTCCTCTCCAATATTCCAAAGTACGATACTTGGATGAGATCTTGGAAGAACAGACCTAAAACCCCTCGAATGGCTTCCAATGTTCGTGGATGACATCTACGTTTTTGGATACTTGGCAAAGAAGGACGTAGCAAATACGCCCGGCAAGACTCTATGCACATCTGGCGAGAACGGATGCGCATCCCGAAAAGTATCTAGCCTTGTTTCCATAGCAAAAAATACGTTCCAAATGCATTGCCCCACAAATATTCTACACACGATACTCCTTGGAGGGGAAGGAGGTTTTGTTCGATCTACAATACGCAGCATAGGGAATTGGACAGGAGTTGCCGCCAAGACGAGATGGGAAGAAATACATGGCAAGAATCCGGCCGGAGCATTTGTGGCCAAGGTAGATGTGTCGGAAATTTCTTTGGAGGATATAGGAGAAAATTTGCCATACTTTGCTCGGCAGCTTCTTGGCTTGGGATACAGTATCTACTCCATTGACTATACACTTTTCTGGAACATTGGACCGTGAAGCATTGGTAGTACATCTAGAGGATAGAATAGACGGTACTATCCTAGAGAATACCGATAGCGTTGGAAACCATGTCTGTGCATACATCCAAACTATAGGCGGCGAGACCCATAGAACAAAACTAAACAACAAAATAGTGTCCAATTTCGAGGCTGGAGAAGTACAGGCACAACTCGGGAGGCATTTGGCGGAATATGTGGATTGTCCAAACGAACATTTGCGAAATACTTTCCATCACCCAGATATACAAGCAAGAGGATGTACTAGGATAGAAGTATCTGTGTATGGTTGCGATACCTCCATGTCGCGAAAGACGTGCCATATCTAATGAATCTTGGAATAAACACACTCCACCACTTTTTCACAGATTAAAAATCTTAACCTTGGATGATATTTTTTAAATTAATACCAGCCTTTTTATGTACGACATATACCATGAAAACTTAAGTGAAACATTCCTAAGTATGTTCACACCCCTTAGTAATATTCACCAACATCATACAAGAAAATATAAATCCCAACACTTCTTTATTAAATATTCCAGAACTGATTACAAAAAAGATTTATTAATAGAAATGGGATTATAGTCTGGTATCAAATACCAGTAAATGTCAAAACTAATAAAAGGCATATCCACTTCTGATCTTATCAGCAAGAATGAATACTTATAGTCCTGTTATTGTTATTATTTATTCTACTATATACTTTCTTCCTTAGCTTCTCAGCCCTCGTTTTGCATATTTTCTTGTTTTTGTTTTCTCATAATTTCTGTCCTTTAATAAACTTTACTTAAAATTACTATCAACACTAAAATCACTTAATGAATATATTAATAATTTATTTATTACAATCTAACTAAACATGTAAATGCCGCTGTGGTAAACCTGACTAGATAACCCCATGGTTTTTTTCAGGTTTACCAACTCTAGCAAAAGAAATGTCTAAGTTTATATACTGTATATTTTTGTCTCTAATTAGCTTGAGTGAATAAAAGTATTGTATTATATATCCATAACCAGAAGTGTCCATCTGGTATTGGGGCAGCGGCCCATCAGTTTACAGAGTAGTCTATATCTCACATTTCGCGGGAAAAAGCAATGGCGGACATTGGTTCAGATGCGAGAGTCAGGACTCCGGGGGGCACTCATGTGTACACGACGTAAATGAGATGTGCGGCGGTACCGGCGGTACCAATATGGCAAACCGAGTCTTGTTTTGGAGCAAATCAACTATCAATTCAGGTTGATTTTCATAACGTTCATGGAAATTCTGGTTGATAAAAACACCTTCACTACATTTTATTTTGCAAACTGGGTCGGGCTCTGAAGACGACACCTCACATACGTCCCCTTTATTATGCAAGCGGTGCCCCCCGATTTGAAGCTCAGTACATACAGGTCGCCAAGCGGTGCTATAAACTACAAAGCTACGGTGGCAAATGTTGGGCTTTTGACGACTAAAATTGAAGATTTAGGAATTGAAATGAAAAGAAATGCAGACTGATCATCTGTGCCTCTGCTAATGGAATCTTGGGGTGATTTGAGAAAGTTCAAAGTGATTTTCAAGTCATCAACTTCAAGTGAGCAGTTGACTAGCAGCAACTATAAAAGTTTGAATCAATGACAATGAATGAAAACGGAACCGAAAATTCACATTCATCTCGCTGAAACAACTGGCCAGGAACAACTGACATTATACAAGGACAAAATTACATCAAAGTAAGCCAAGTTTACTTTTAAATTTGTATTTAATTGTTTTGTTTTTAATCCATTGAAATCCTTGGAAAACTCGGTCGCATGTGACCCGTTGTTCCCTGCTAGCAGAGGTCTCTCTCTGTCTTGGTAAAATGGAAGGTCTTCCATTTTACCAAGACAGAGAGACAGAGAGAGACCTCTGCTAGCAGGGAACATCACACGCTGCTGTAAACACGAAGTCTTATACAAATGAAATGGGAAAATAAAAGGTTACAAAGGAA
This sequence comes from Actinernus sp. WN-2022, assembly GCA_030867875.1. Classification (NCBI taxonomy): domain Eukaryota; kingdom Metazoa; phylum Cnidaria; class Anthozoa; order Actiniaria; family Actinernidae; genus Actinernus; species Actinernus sp. WN-2022. Next base: position 61,979,995 of record JAOWCC010000577.1, on the reverse strand, counting down.
CCACATGTTCTGGTTTATATGGATTAATGGTCTTTCCTGGACATGTGCATGTGGTGCTCACTAGTTCTTGCAAGTTATAAATTAGAAATAGCTGCCTTGTTCGCCAAAATTTTGTCGCTTATATCAGTGCATAAATCAGTGCATAAATTACAAGCGCCGAGATGGCTGCCATTTTCTGTTGCTCCGTATCGTATTCGTTATTCATATGTATATTGATCTTTAACACTGGAATTCATTGCTCTAATCCAAGCCTGGACGAATCCAGTAACCAGCCCACCGCTTATGGCAACGAGTACTTCGAGTACTTCAATTTGAGAAGTCAATTTACCGCTAAAGTGATATGCACTAGTAAAATCCGAAGAGCTATCACTACATGGAACAAGTACGGTCACTTATTCCTTGCTGCCCCTGAAAACAAACTACAGATGGACATCACTGTTCATATGGACATTGAAACCAATCCCGGACCAATTTCTGAAACTTACAAGATCTATTCTGAGCTAACAACGCCGAACATAGTTAACCTGAATCAGCAGAATGCCGCCAAATTTACATGTGTCTCAGACTCAACCCTCAAATATGTTTACAGTCGCCTGGATATACTTCATCTATGTAAATACCACTGGAAACCCGCTGCTACTGTTATGAAGAGCTTAAAGGAGTTAGATATTTTACAATATAGGAGGAAGCGAGGAGGAAGAAAAAGAAGACGGATTGATCCCAAACAAACTCATAACATTCCAATCATTGAGGACTATGCTAATTACATTCCTGTTATCGTCGGTCGTCGTCTCTGTGACATGTTAACTGAACGCTGTAGTCCTAATTTGGAACCGCTAATCGACAGGCAGTTGGTTAGTGTGCCCAGGATTAACCTGCTCATACCACCCACAAAGGTTCGCCGTACCGAAATTTCTGCTGCTTAACATTTGTAGCGTTGTTAAATCTAAAAACCGAGTACGAGCCCGGCCTGTTGCCTTAGAAACTGACCTCAATGCATACGATATTGATATTTGCATAGTGTCGGAGACACATCTCAAGCCCAATATTCCCGATTCGGTTACCCATATACAGAAGTACTCTATCTATCGTAGGGACAGAAATTGGTCTGGCCTTGACTTGAGAAAAAAAGAAGGTGTTGCTGTTTATGCGAGGAATAACATTAAAGTTGTCGAAGTCTGCAGATCCAAGCTATACGAACTTATTACCCTTACGGTCCTACTCCCGTCTGGCCATCGAATGCTTGTGTGTGGAGCCTATCACCCTCCAGCGGCCAAATATCCTGAGCAGAACTTTATAGACCATTTGATAGATACTATTGACCACTACTTAGATAATAATCCTGATAGTGTTGTAATATTTGGTGGAGATCTAAATCGTCTCAATCTGGATCGCCTACAATCACTTACAGAACTAACTGCTCTTGTTGACTTCCCCACTAGAGGTGAGGCAATCTTGGACAATTGCCTTACGAATAGACCTGATCTTTTCCGCAAATGTTATCCTATACAAGCGACGATGCGCACGGATCACAAAGGAGTTGTGGTACCAGCCGGAACTAAGCTCAAACCCATACGGATTAAATATCAACCAAGAGACTGTAGAGAACATCGTAAAACTGCTTTCCAGCTTAATATCAAAAATGAAAACTGGAATGAGGTATTGTCAACCAGTAATGTTGATGATGCTGTTTCAAAACTTGAATCCAAAATACTTGGACACCTGGATGCGTGCTTGCCACGTAGAACTGTTTCCATGTCTACTCGAGACCCTGTGTGGATCACTCCACTTGTTAAATCCCTGCTTAGAGACCGGTCCAAGCTATCAATCTCGAACACTGAGCGTCTAAAAACTATTAATAAGAGAATTTCCGAAATTATCTCTGACAATCGTAGGAACCTTGGAACTCCTGGTAATTTAGGCACTCGGACCTGGTGGAAAAGGGTAGACTCACTGTCAAATAGGAAGGCTAATAAAGCACTGTCATTTGATAAAGATGTATTGAACGAACTTAACCAATACTTTGGCAGATTGTGCAACGACAATAACTATATTGAACCTGAGCTTGTTAGTACTGACAATGAGAACCATATCCCTGAGATTACTGAACTCCAGACGTTGGACATTTTGAGTAAATTAAAGAAAACTGCAACTGCATGGCCCTGATCTCATCCCCTATTGGGTTTGGAAGGACCATGCGGACCTTCTATCACATGTGGTCACAAAAGTCTGGAACATGTCCCTGCACACACAAACCTGGCCTATCTCCTGGAAGGAAGCAAATATAAACAATGTACCTAAGATTGACATACCTCTTGTAAACTCTGACTATAGAGGGATAAATGTAACCTCGGTGATTGCAAGAGCCTTTGAGAGAGTGGTCTATAGAACTTATCTGAGTGACACCCTGGAAAACAACCTCAGTCTATCACAGTTTGCTTACAGAATCGGTGGAAACTGTACTGATGCTTTGTTGTGTATACAACACAAATTGCTTGGAGACTTAGATGATCCGAAATGTAATGCGGTTAGACTGTTTGCCATGGACTTTAGCAAGGCCTTTGATTTTGTTAACCATAGTATACTTTTCTCTAAACTTAAACTTCTCCCACTGAACTCTTATATAATTAATTGGTACATAAGCTGTCTTAGTGGCAGAAAGCAGAGGGTGGTCTCTAACGGTATTTATTGTGATTGGATACATGTCAACAAGGGCACAGTTCAAGGGAGTGTAAGCGGGCCCTATCTTTTTAATATTTTCCTAAACGATCTCAATGTTAAACCCAACACCGACGCAGCAGTAGTCAAATATGCTGATGATTCCTCAATTATTGTTCCAGTATGGAAGGAAACGGCTGATGTAGCTGAAGACTGCGTTAGATATTTTAGAGACTGGTCCTATACGAATCAAATGTCATGTAACCCATCAAAATGTAATGAGCTTATTTTTCGTAAAAAAGGTAACACTGATCACTACACCGGCATTGAAGGCATTCCTCAACAAAAAGAGTTAAATATCTTAGGTATCACTTTCCAACAAGATTGCAAGTTCTCTAGTCACGTTAAAAATAAGCTTAGTGAAGCAAACAAATGCCTTTTCGTCTTAAGATCTCTTAGAAAGGAAGGTTTTAATCAGTCGGAAATTGACCTGTTCTTTAGCAGTATAATTATTTCTAAGATTACTTATGGACTATCCGTGTATGGCTCCTCTGAGGCTGACTTGTCCACTGTCCAATGTTTCCTAGACATATGCTATAAGAGACTCTACACTTCCAAGAATATCCTTATTAGAGAACTACTTGAACAATATGATAGGAATCTTTTCCACAAACTATGTAAGAACAGCAACCATCCTCTTAAGCTACTTTTGCCCAAAATCAAGCCCTCGTCTAGAACCTTAAGATGTCAGTCTTCCCAGTGGCCGAGAATTAATACTGTTCGTTTTAAAAATTCTTTTGTAAATAGATTAATCTTTAGGTATAACCTAGCTATTTAATAGTCTTTGTTCCCACATACATTACGTTTGTTATATTATGAGAGTTGTATATTTATGCTTTATTACTTATAGCTGTAACACACGATATGTATTTTATCGGTGATTCATTAAAGACATTATTATTATTATTATTATTATTATTAATTAACAAACAAAGGAAATCGCTGTCTTAGCCAATCAGGTGCTGCTGATAAAATTTTGAAGAATATGTTTGGCTGCGAGATGGCGGGAAAAGCTTTCTATAAATAGCTAGACTACTCTGTAAACTGATGGGCCAAACCCTATAGTGGGAGATGGACAATTCTGGTTATGGACTTCTGAACAAAGCCAATAATTATACAATATATAAAATGACATGAATAAAGACATAAACATTAAACTACAATGAGAACGGGACATCCTAATAGCATAGGCTAATCGAGAGGATGCCCCTGAAATTACTTATAAATTAGAGTGTAGTTTGTAGAAGAAAAGAAAAAAATATTTCATTTTGTAAGACAATATTTAGAAATTATATAAAAAAGAAGAAGTGTCGATTTTTTTAATGAACTTAGAGAATTTGATGAATAGTTATTTAAAGCAACGGATATTAAATGCTTACGGAAAAGACCAATAGAGGTAAGTTGTTTTGCTTGGTAGGGTAATGTGTTCCAGAGCTTTGGGCCAAAATACCGAATAGAGCGTATTCCATATTGGGTAGTTTTAACGGGATTTAATCGAATATAATTTAGTTTTGCTTGACGGGCTAAGTATTTATGTTTATCAGAAAAAAGTTAAAAATACTCATAAAAATTACATGGAATTAATTTATTAAACCACTGGAGAACAAAAGTAAGTACCTGAATATTAATAATATTAACAAGTTTAAGCAATTTAAGATATTTAAACGATGGTTCGGAATGAGATCTGGGGTGGGAGAAAGTAATAATTATTACTGCTTTTTTTTGAAGTATGAAAATTGGTTTTAAATAACGGGGGTAAGCGAGACCCCAGATTTGCACACCATAAATAAGGAAAGAATAGATAAGGGAATAATAAAGCATCACGAGAATATCCGTTGTGACGTTATATCTAACTTTCGATAAAACTCCAATGGTCTTTGATGTAATGAATGAGTAGCCTGAATTTCAACCATCTCCTCCGGTTGAAATTCAGGCTAATGAATGCGGAGCCGGGCTGAGCGCGGGCTTGGAAACCCCGATTTTGAGGCTTTGGAACGACGTCAAATATACATTCTTTACTTCTTATGAAAAAAAAACTACATTGCATTGTGAGTGATCATTTTGTTCGCCATATGTTAAATACCTACAAGTACAAAACCCAAAAAAAATGTATTTCATTATGGCGAGTGGACGATTTTCAACCGGCGAAAATATTTCGTCTTGAGCGTAACGAAGCCGAAGAAAAGAAACTCTTTTGATGAAGCGGTTCCTTTGTCTACTAAATATAAGAATCGATGGGCAATGAAATTGTTTAACAATTGGAAGGAGCAGCGAAGTAAAAAAGCGCCTGAATTGAAGTGCGTACAAAACCTGAACGAAGACATCGTAGATATGACTCCTGGATCGCTTAACTACTGGATTGGGAAGTTTGTCCAAGAAGTGACTGGAAAATATGGAAAGAGGTATCCTGGCACCACTCTGTATCAGGTCGTCGCAGCTCTGAAAAGAGGTCTGGAAGAGCAGAATTGGACAATTTTCAGGGCAAGACCGCTCACAGGACTTTGAAATCTATTTCAAAGTCCTAGGACTTTGAAATAATATTTCAAAGCCGACAATGAGGACTGGACGGCGGGACGCTTTGAAATGACATCTCATTGTCATTAATTGTGTCGCGAATAAAGAATCACAGTACACTTAACTTGATTTATCCTTCACTGATTTAATCCTTGATTTTCTTTGGTATACTCTTTGTAAAGTTTCTCTCGATCTCTCGGTTTAAGGTTTATCGCTCGCTGTTTTCTCGGTTCAACGCTCAACTCGCTCTCTAGCTAATTTCCAGGTCGCATCTACTTACTCGTGGATTAACTTATCCTGGATTGTGATTGGTTGGTGCACTACCACACCCCTAAACCTGGTAATTTAATATATTCACAACTACTCCGCACGTCACTCAACTTCCTACACATTATAACCTAATGGCGCCTTAATATAGCATCGGCCAATCTCCGACACTCCCCCAATGTCTCCAGAGGAGATATATGTGGAGATATATGTTCCTAAGGAGAGTGGCTTCACAAGTATTCACTAGATGTAAATAATCACTTAACTAATCATAGCGTGTTAACAAAACAAGTGTTCTCAGTAAGTAAGTTCCAGTTCATAACTCCGATAACTGATTATTTACACGTCGTCACTCCTGATCCTTTGCTAGATCCCTCATGCGTATCCTTGCTGCGATGGCGGCTTCCCGCTGGGTATAAAATCCGCAACATCATGATCAGGGTTCAGTAGGATGTACTGCTGCCGCTGTCACTCTCCTGTCACAAGAGAGCTCCAGGGGATAGATGTGCTGTACAGGGCGCTCCAGGTGAGACTTCCCTGCTCTCAGTCTCGCGCCTCTCGCTACTCCATCTCTTCCAACGATCATACCTTCGATTATTCCTAGAGGCCACTAGCACTTGCCCTTGTTCTTGTCTTCAGATTGGATTATTACAACGTCTCCCACCTTTGGTGAAACGCCTTCAGGTTCTGCCAGTGCGCGGTGTCGCTCGCGAAGCCCACGCAGATACTCCCGTTGCCGTCGTTTCCATACGGCATCTTTACATTTCTTGAGATGTTTCGCTCGCTTCCTTAGGTCGAAGTCTTCGATACGATGAGGTTCCAGCTCCGGAAGGACGTTGCTGTTTGCAAACAGCATTGCATTTGGCGTCAACAGAGGAAATTGTACGTCGTCTTCTGCATAACTTAGTGGTCGGCTGTTAAGCGTTACTTCAACATCAAGTAGGACTTCCTCCAACTCCTTCCATACCAGCATCCCGTTTCCGATTGTCTTGTTAAGTGCCGATTTCACCAGCCCCAACAGCCTCTCGTACTGTCCGCCCCACCAGGGTTCGCGGCTCAGATTGAACTGCCAGTGAATCTGGTTGACAGTCAGGTAGTCCTGGATTCTCTCATCTCTTGACACTTTCCTGATCCACTTTGCAGCCCCGACAAAGGTTCGTCCATTGTCGGAGTAAATCTTCTCTGGTCTCCCTCAGCGCGCAATGAATCTCTTCAAACTCACTTGTCTCCAGGCTGCATGGTAGACATACCAGGAACACTCTTCTAGTCAAGCTACAGGCGTAGAGAAGCACGTACGTCTTTCTCTCTCGATTCTTGGATGCACGGTACTTAATAGGTCCTGCGAAGTCCACTCCAATGACTTGATAGAGATTGACTCCCTCTGTCCTCGTAGTTGGGAGGTTTGCGGTTGGCGGTGCTGCGTACGCTCTCGCCTGGAATCGTTTGCACCCGTGACAGCCTCCGCGTACCTTCTTCACTAGTCTCCTCAGCCTCGACACCCAGTATCTGCTTCTGACTTTAGCAATGGCGAGTCCAACTCCCCCGTAAAGTGTGCGGAGATGTGCATCCTCTACGACGCGACGAGTAAACAGATGGTGGTCAGGCAAGTATATCGGGTACTCGCCTTGTAGTCTGCCCCGACATACCAGTACTCCATCCTGATGAAGCGCTAGAGTATCTAAGTTACAGAACATTAGAACGTAGACGCGAGGGGCATGTATTAAAGTTATTCAAAATATGTTTAAACAATTGCTGCCCACAATTTCTAGTAGATTATTTTAAGTATAATAGGGACGTAATATGTAGGATGTCAAGGCAGAGCGACCACCTCAGACTGCCGTCAGTAAGACTGGAATGTACTAAAATGGCGTTTTATTACCATGGTTGTCTAGTTTTTAATCGAAATATATAACTTAGTTTTATCGTAGTATAGCTTAGAGTAATTTGATTTAGTTTTATATTTATTCTTATACTTTTATACCTTTTATAGTGATCCATATATTTTTATTATATATCATTATTAATAAATTAGGGCCTCAGTGTTTTACATCTGTAAATACTGAAAGAGTAACCCTGTTTAAATAAAGGTATCTATCTATCTATTTGGTTGTAAGTTCAATGACATCCGATCTTCCTAAATTTCACAGCTACTCTGGGCCTGTTTTATCCAGAACAGCCTTGGGCGTTCGATTTCTACTGTAGTCAGCGGTCCGGATATGCGATCCTCTCTTCGACTTAAACGGCAGTTGTTCACGAATCGTCGCATCCAGGCTACTACACATACTGCTTTGTGTAGTGGAAACTTCTGAAGAACTGTGTCGATCTCATTGTCATGCTCCACTGCGACTGACGGCACTTGGCGCACGAGTTTCGCCTCTGCGTTGGTCTCTGATGACGGTTCTAAAACAGCGCCAGCCGGCCAGCCATACGTATGCGAGAACCACTCGGGACCACGCCACCACAGTTTCGCCTTTGTCACGTCTCCTCCACGGCTCCCAAGATCGGCGGGGTTGTCTGTTGTTGGTACATGCCTCCATGTCACTTCCTCGTAGCTGTTAATTTTCTGTACGCGGTTGGCCACGAATTGCTTGTAATCTCCTTTCCCTTTGATCCAGAACAAAGCGACAGTGCTGTCCAGCCAACAGGTTGTGCTGCTAACAGGCAGTCCGTCCAGAGTATCTCGCACGTTTGTGACAAGGTTTACCGCCATGTGACCGGCGATTAACTCCAGCCGTGGAATCGTCAGACCTCCCTTCGACAGCCTAGTTTAGCTGCAACAAGTCCCTGATAAATTCCCGATGGTTGATGCGCAACGGCGTAAACACAAGTTGCAACTCCATGAGCACAAGCGTCTCCACTGAAATGCGTGTAGTTCAATGTTCGTTATCTCCTCTCGGTACAAAGGGATTGACCGTGGGATGTCCACTCCCTTGGGAAGCGCCGTTTCCCACTTTACCCATTGTTTGGCTAACTGTTCTGGTATCGGCGCATCCCACGCAATTTTCTCTTGGCAGACCCCACGATAAATGACTTTGCCACTTAGCGTAGTTGGCGACAACAGACCCATTGGGTCGTAAATCTTAGTTACGGCAGCCTTCTCCTCTGGAATGTTAACCTAAAAGTGTCCCGCTTAGAGCGGTTCCATCCTAGGCCAAGGAGATATGTCCCGGATGTGATACGGGATGGTCAGAATTTGTTAGCGTTGTTATGCCTCTGATTTGACATTTGATTTGACATTTGTTTTATAGTTATACCTATGCTATTACAGTGCATAAGTCCTCTACTGGAGTGGTGCCAGTCCGAATGCGGAGTTACCAGGGCGCGGCCGCCGAAGGGCTGATCTCTCCCATAACGTAGTATCGCCCTTGGCATTGTTTGCGGATGCTCTCGGTGAGAATATATTACTATCGACACTGTAGATTTACATCTTCCAACCGTATTCCACAGGTAAGATCAGCAGCAGGGGGGCTGAGTGAAAATCCTTGATGGAATTTGTTGTATTCAACGATTTCATTGGACAAAAAAACAACGAAAAACAACATATGACGCAACGAAAACCAACATATGACACAACGAAAACCAACATATGACACAACGAAATCCAACATGACAACATTCAGACATCATCAGTATTTCCCATCCCCCCTGCTGCTATTGTTATTACATTTGTTGTCCACTTTATTGTATTTCGAAACCCTATTAGAGATACGATATATATAGGTATATCATCGTTGTTACTATGGATGATCTGATTGATGAGATTCTTGCAGAGTATGAACCAATCCCAGAAAATAACGAGAGATATGACTTAGACATCCAAGTTCCTCATCATATAACACTTCCAGATGAGCAATGGGTAGAATTCTTGATAGATGCTAAGGATATGTTTGAATTCGATGGTGCAACTGCTGTATTCTCTACGTGGAGAGTAGAAACTGAAGACCCACTCGATATTGGTGATATCGATGTTGCTGATGGCATTGAATTAAGGGCTGGTCGATTGGCTTTGGATGGTCGTATGACCATGGAAAGAGCAGGAGAAATTCTTACGGCACTTCCAGATGGTGAGTTCATTTTGAAAATCAAATTCCTTAGAGAATATAACGATGATGGAGATGTGTATTGGATAGTTGACGATAAGTTCGAACCAGTCCACGTCGAGAGAAAGAAGGGTCATGGTGTAATCGAGATTTCTCATGATACTAAACCAGGTGCGATAGTTGGAATCGATAAGGTATACTACAATAATGCATATCCAGTTACTGCAGTGGTTTATGGACTTTATCCAATCAGAGCACCAGATATAGCAAATTTAGCCCCAATGCGCGTTGGTGATCTTAATTGCGTCGCACAAAGAGTAATAGAGCATTTCGAAGGCGCTACGAGAGGACAAGGTCTAACTACTAAGAGACATGAGAAGATACAGAATTGGGAAGAACAAGTTCATGACAATGGTGCTACGATCGACGATATATCTAAGCTTGAGACGATTATCACCAGGCCTATAATCCTGAGTGACATTGCTGGTGAAGATATCTACAATAGCGGCAAATACACGTATCAAGGTCACCAGTATAGACCAATAGAACTAATCTATCACAATGGTCATTCATGGTCCAAAGAGTTGCATTTCCCACAATCTCGTAGTGTCCATATATACGAAGGTGATGTATGGGAAGCCATTCGACAAGCAACTTTGAATAAACCAAAAGCTGTATGGTTATTAGGAGGATCAGAAGGACATCAACTTAATGTCACCCAATTCGTACTCCAAGATGGTAGTACTTATAGAACTCAACAAACTCAAGATAGACTTCAACTAATATGCCAAGACTTGGGTAACGAATCTCTTGCTGATAGTGTCTTTGGTGAGAATCATGCGGCAAGCGTAGTAGCAAAGGAAAAGAATAATTGGAAACCGACACCATCCAATTTCTTAGAAGATATCCAAAAATCTTGCGTTGAACATGGCCATGGTGGTTTATGGAATTCGATGGACTACGATACTAGAGATGTTATTAGCATCGATATGAAATCTTGCTATCCGGCTAGTTTTCAAGGCAAAGGTGAAGCTAAACCATATTTTGAACGATTTGGTCATCCATCCAATCATATGACTCGAGTTTCCGTAAATGGTCCATTACCTATCGACATTGGAACTGGATTCGCTGAGATTCAAGAATGGTCATTCGCTTCCATATGCCAATCCAATCATTCAATCGTGGTTTGGAAAACATTTCTCAGAGAATGGATGGGCACCAATACAAATTCTTGCTTTCCTTGTAGATAAAGGATTCCTCGAAACTCTCATCATTCGCGATGCTATTGTGTCTTTCGATAAGCAAACAAAGATATGGCTTCCAGAAAGTCGAAATCAGGGATGTGCCATTATAGGAAAGTTTACACAAGGAAGTAAATCCGATGGAAAACGTTTGACCAGACGATTGGTAACTGATCAAGGAGAACTCGATTTCCTAGTACGAGATACTATACGAAATGGCACTTTGGTTGGATCGCCTGAAAAATGTCCGCTTGGTCATATCCTTACGTATTACGATGGAAATCAACCTCAATATACTCATTTGCGTTCAAGTATGTTGGCCTATGCACAAATAAATCTATTATGTATGTTACAACGTTTTACTACCAATGAGGCCGTTCGTGTTGCTACCGATTCTATATATATTCAGAAACATGCGCTTCGTAAATTGAATGGAATACCAGCATACGTAGTTCCAATAATGTGTGAAAGTAGCGAGGACTGGTATTTGACATATATACTTAGGGGGAAACATCTTCCAACGGTATTTCCAGCTCAATGGCGAGATAAGAATGAACAACTTTGTATGCCTCAGGAACATGCAGATTACCTTCCAAAGTTGGAATATGTCACCCAACGAAAAGATCTAACACTTAGTACTTCACCATGTTATCAAGATCCATTATCGCGACATCAACTTTGTTATCTTAATGGTGGTGGTGGTAGTGGCAAAACTACTAGAGCAATCGAACTCTTTCGAACGAGAAATCCAATAGTATTCACTCCTACACATCGTTTAGCCAAAGAAATGCGTGATAGAGGCGTTCAATCTCAAACATATCATAGTTTCTTTCGTTATTGTGGTGTCAAAAGAGTACGAGCAACACGAGCAGATCTTGAATCCTTACAGTCTTTGCCAAAATATAGATATAAATCGATCAAAGTTTGGAATACGAAAAAAGATTGGACTCAAGGAAATGATCTCATATTATCGATAGATGGGAATGATGAGGAAGCAGAAGAGATAGTATTCGTTGCTCGAAAAGATGGTGATCCACTTCATTATCCTGGATCTGATATGCTTGGACAACAAATAGCAGATAAGGAATGGACTCCAGAGCGATTAGGAAAGAAATACGTACCTAGAGTTATAATTTGGGATGAAATTTGTACAGTACCTCGCGCAGTACTAGAGACGTTCCTTGGTTGGTTAAACCAAAAAGGAGTCCAAGTGATTTGTTGTGGCGATCATGGCCAACCTCCTCCAATAGCGGGTGATTCACCACATGATTGGCTTCGAACACGATCTAATTACTATGAAGAGATAGACGTTGATTATCGAGCGAAAGATGACGAACTCAAATCTTTGAAAAAACTCATTCGCCTTCGATCTGATAAATTCCAATGTGAAGAGATTCGTTGCGCTCTGCCTAACTGTCTCGAATGGAACGAATTCGTTCAATCTTGGATGCCATGCGACGTTATATTGACCAGTCGTCAGAAAGTTCGAGATCACGTACAGAATCTATTATTTCAACGACACAAAGATCATTTCCCAGACATTCTCGTACCTTTATTATATCATCCTCGAGATAGTCGTAGGCAAAATATCGAGATATCCATTCCAGGAACTAATAAGAAAGAAACACTCGTATCGAATGATATCGTAAATGTCACTATGAGTGCCGCGGAAGATATCTATTCCAAAGAGAATTCCGATTGGCGACTTGGTTATGCTTTAACGATACATTCCAGTCAAGGTCTAACAATTTATAGTCCCAAAAAGGTATGGATCATCGACGATTATCTTGGTTGGTCTAATCTCGCCTATCTCGCCATATCATCAAGAGTCGAATGTATAAGTCAACTCGTTCGAGTTAATTGTACCATGGAACAAACTCAAGATAAATCATCATCATCCTCTCAGCAGATTCGTAAAGTCATTTGCAGAAAACTCTTGAACTATAAACGCAGTGATCAATCTAAGGGATTTAAAGGATTCGACTTAAAGGTCTATGATGTATTGCAGCTCAAGGAAGTTCAAAACAACTTATGTTCTGCATGTAACATAGAATTGCTATGGATTTATAGTTCATGGGATCCTCAACAATTCTCAGTCGATAGGATAGATAACTCTATGGGACATACTCGAGACAACGTTAGACTGACATGTCTTGAATGCAACGTAAGAAGAGGATCAGCACCATTAACGGATGAGAACGCTATCAGGTGGCAACATGGTATCTCTGGGAATAACAAGGAGTTCTTCGCGAACGAATCCGCGGTATGGGACGACTTTCGATCGTTGCGTCGTTATTTGTGGTATCGTCAAATAGTAAAGGACTGGACCATCAAGCCTGATTACGATGCGTCGTTGTTGGTATATGGAAAGTGACCATATCGGATCGGTCGCACGACGTCGACCACCTTCTAATTCACCAGGAGCATAAAGATATCGAACGAAAACGCCAAATGGAAGTCTTTCCTCTTTGATACCAATCGGTCTATTATGTGCTGGTTCTGATGGCTTCGATTTGACCTCATCTTTGGTAATTGCTATGGATGGTCGTTTACCAATCAAACGTGTAACTTCGTTATTCAATGCTTTAACTACCATTGGTAAACGAATTACCCATTCGACAGATCTATCGTCATTTCCTTGCGAAGTAAGTACCATTTCTTGAGCATATTGGTGTCCAAATAATCTCTCAGCTAACGTACGATTAAATCGTTCAACGATTGCTTGATCTCGATGTATATCAACTCTTCCACGTCTTACGGAGATTTTATATTTATCTAGTAACGAAGACATTGAACCCATGAATTCACGTCCAGGATCGACTTGTAAAAGTTTTGGCCATACCAATGGACTTCTATTATAGATTCGTTCGAATGCCGCAGCAACTTCTTTAGATTTTTTAGTAGCTAATGGTTCGGCTTCTTTGTATCTCGAAGCGACATCCACAATCGTCAACGCATACTTATATAGCTTTCTTCCACGTCCAGGGCGATCATGAGGTAGCATTACCAGAAATTACGGACATTTTGCGACCGCGATTAACCGAACAGTGGAGTTAACACACGGGCACAGAGCATGCGCACTGGCACTCGACCACAGGTAATCCAAATGCAGCGAAATCCCTCGTTTTATTATATTAGAGCCTGCATTTGGTCGAAACAGCGGTAATACTTTTGAATAGTAAGCTGTCGGTGGAGTGAAGAATATGGCGGACAAAATGTCTTCGTCTCCTGTATGTTTTGACCTAAAAACGTGGGTTCCTTGGCAGGCTTCGGAATTGTAATGGCGGCTTCTTGTAGCCAAAAGTTAACACTTTTCGGAGCAGTTTTGACCGAACCAAACTACGATGAACAGCCTTCAAAAATGGCGATATCAAGGCCTGATTATCTGTGGAAGCAAATTCGAAGACCAGGATTTGGCCTTCGTTGTTGGTTAACGAGTACTACATGGAGGTTGGGATGTACTTCTTGGTAATTTACAAGGAATGTATGGCAGCCTGTGGTGATTTGTGGCTAAACATACGTTTTTTTTTTGACCGAAGGAAACGTAACTGGATTCATCAAATGTTTAAACTAATGGGTTTCTAAGAGCCCTGAGTTTGAAACGCGAAGACCAGGAAAGTGAAAGCTTTCCTAGAGGTAAGGCTATAAAATATTTTATGTTTGATCCCATACATTTCTTTGTAAATGTTGGCCATCTTTAAATGCCCAGCTAAAGCTATGCATAATGAGCTATCCGCCATTTTGTCCGTGATTTCTGGTAATGGAATATCAAATCAGCTTGGTGAACTTCATTTGGCGTAGATACATCGAATTTAGGTCGTGGAACGTATTTGGGTGCTGGTAAATAAATTTGCCATATAGCTTGTTTCTCTAGCCACATACGAGTCACATCTTCAGAAATACCAGTCGCATTGGAAAGATGTTTAATCGCTGCAAGTCCTTTCCAATAACCACTCGGACTATAGTATCGTAAACTTAGTTTTGCATCCATTGATATATATACGTATGGCATTCTAACCTTCAACAAGAACAAAAAAGAAAGAAAGTAATAAGAACTCATTGGCTCGATAAGTCTTTTTTTTTTTAATTTTTTTTTTTTTAAACAAACAATTAGTTAATAGATTGGCTTACATTAATTGGTCTAGATTCTATGGCATCACGTCCCAATACTAAACCGACTTTATATACGTTATCAAAATTCGTATTCTGATCTCCATATACGCCCATATACTCATATATGAGTTCTTCATTACAAATCGCTAGATTACTAACGGTGAAGAATCTATTCGATGTGGGGTTTTGAATTTCTAGATTTTCTAAGTAGAAAGGACCAACGTCATCGAACTTAGTAATGACGGGCTTTTCTTTAGAATTTAACATGTATATGAAAGATTTAGTGCAACATGAAGTAGAGGAATCTATATGTAGGAAAGCATTAGCTTCTACGAACATTTCATCTCCTTTGAGTCTAACGCCAACCTTAGTCAGTTCAAGTTCTAAATATTCACACATCGCACACTGATATATATATACACACATAGCTTTAAATGGACCATTAGTATAATAAAATTCGTTTATATCGACTAATAGCGTATCCACCAACTAGCATTCCACTACCAACGAAAATCAACTCACCAGTCTTCTGTGCGTTGGATGGTTGATAGTAGTCTGATAAACGAGGTTCCTTCATTGCTTCGAGTTGTTTCAATTTCTGACGTAATTTATCAGATCGAACGAAATCTTTGTTGACATCGTTTGTAGTGTTGTATATATTGCGCTCAATGACTTCCTGTTTGTGCAACCAATCAGACAATTTTCGACGGTTTTCAATGTAAGCCTCCCTAGCAGCATCGAATTTTTCCATAGCCCTATCATGTCTTTCTCGTTCGATATCTTTCCCACCAAACATTTTAGCAATAACTCCACCACCAGTGAATGCCGCTGCATTCAAAATCGCCCCGAAAATAGTCATTCCAATTGACGCAAACGCCATTACGATTTGGTCTTTTGTTTCTCGAGATATTGTTTTGCATATATGCTACCAGCTATCACGGCAGTCCACTTCACGTAATTTATAATAGAAATAGAAGGATCACTAAGCATAGATTCCTTGGTAACCTTTTTTACGATCCAACCAATACCAGTAGCGATTCCGGTTATCATAGCAGCATCGGTCGCTATTTTCGTCAATTCTTTATCCATCCTAATATATATCGTATATCTCTAGTCTTTAACTGTTACTCCATATCTGGTACCGTAGTCTTTATCGGACTTGCTGGTCGTATAGGACTAACGTTCTTAGAAGTGTCGTCTCTATATCTTCTGTATTGATAGTATGCGCCAACCAATGCAGCACCAGTACCAAGAACTGTGAGAATGGTAGTATTGGTAGATATGTTTTTAGTCCAACTTTCATCTACGGCGGTTTCTTTAGATAATTCACTTTCACGCGAAATCTCTCTCTTTTGAGCCTCTCTAGCAAGTTTATTACTTAGTGCTAATGCTTTCCCAGCAGCAACCCTCTTTGGATCTTTTACTTTAGTTGGTGTTGTTTTCGGTGGATTCGCAGTTATCTGATCCGTCTGTTCTTCCATCTTGATTCGATATAGTAATATTACTTGCGAAGGTTCAATAGGAGTACCAGGAATGACTATGTGATCAGCTACATTGAACAAAACACTAGCTAGAGCTACAAATCGACCGTGTTTAAGTGCTAATCGACCAGCCGCCATAGATATCTCATGGCGGGCTAATTGGTTTTCTTGTAGATCCTTAAGCAGTGCTTGTTGGTTGTCTACTGAGTGTAGCTACGTGTGAGACTGCGCGAGTAGCTTGACGTAGTACACCATCTACTAAGTGTACTGTTATTTGATTTGCTACTACGGCCTGGTATCTACTATGTAAACGTTTTACGTCCTTCTCAGATAGTTTAGTTATATCTGTTAGGGAGAAATTCTGTCCTAGACATTCTTTCGTTTTACCCAATACAGCTAAGGTCTTAAGTGCTTCCCGATATTCTTCGATATCCTCCAATTCGGTTTGAAATTCCAATTTGGTTGTAGGACAAGTAATAGCGCACTCATCTTTCAGTTCTCTGACGTATCCATCCAGTTCTTTGGTGTATTCATCCATGATAATATGTTATAGGTGCGGGTAGCTCTAATACTACTGAAAAAGGATGCCGCAAACAAAAACATATGCGAGCAAACTTGTGAGATCGAAGTATCGTTCGTAATTCATTACATTCTTGTGAGCCTCCGTAATCTTCAAATATCTTTTTACCATCTACAACCGATGCGGTATGAAATGCTACTACGATAGCTACGTTCTCACGAAAAGGTTTACATATACTCGTTAATTGTTGGGATAGTACCCAAATAGATAGTCCTATATGTCGAGCAGAGAATGCTAAATCTACTAGTTTGTCAGTTCTTCGTTTTACATCTTTCGATGCGGCACAATCATCTAGAATCAATAATGTATTGGTACCTGACCAAAAGGTTGCACAAATATTTAATGTGGTATCGATAGCATTCTGAGATGGAGATATAACATACAAATGCGGATCTCGATTAGCAAATCCATGATATGTTTTATTGTGGGCATACGTGGGACAAATTAATACTATATAATCGAACTTACCACGAAATGGTCCACGAAGTTGTTCTATGAGAAATGCAGTCTTTCCACAATTCGTTGGACCTACTATGAGTGCATTAAATGGAATATGTGCTGTGAGAGAATCCATCAGTATGTTATACTATGTAAAGATCTGTTCAATATCTTAAGCTGAGCATCCGCAAGGACATAGATATGCATGTTTACAGTGCTAACGATTTTGCCCGCAGTTCTATGTATACGAATATCGATATCTTTTCCACCACCAGTTTGTGCCATTCCATCACCATGAGCAGAGGAATCTTTTGCTGTGCGACAATCGACTATAATAGCGAATCTATTGTTGTAAAACTTTGTGGGAGTCATAGAGGTCTCAGAGGTAAATTTAGAGGTAAATTTCTCGGCTCGCTTAGACTTGTCCATCGATGAGCTGGAAAATTTGTGCATTGAAATTCACAAGCCTAATTCCAATCCATTTCTCATCACAACATGGTACAGACCGCCAGATTCAAAAGTCGACAAAATGATTTTTTTTGAAACTTTCATCGGTAGACTTGATGCTGAAAATGTTGAGTATCATTTGCTGGGTGACCTAAATTGCAATGTCGGGGCCAGTGTGTTTGATCACAACACAGGGCTGCTTACTGGTATTGCCGAGCTTTATGGTTTAGAACAATTGATAAGTGAACCTACTCGCATTACGGAGTCATCATCTACCACAATCGACCTTATCTTTACCAATGCATTAGATAAAATTGTTTGCTCTGGTGTCTCTCATGTCGGCATCAGTGATCATAGCTTAAAATATTCATTTCGTAAACTTTCAATTGGCTTATTTTCCCGGGGTCATTCTACAACTACATATAGAAGTTTCAAAAACTTTGACCCTGACAGTTTCCGAAATGATATAAATTCACAAGATTGGGAGGGTATAACAGAATCTAATAACCCAAATCGCATGTGGCATGCCTGGAAAGCCACCTTCATGAAAGTGGTAGATAGGCATGCACCCATGCGTACAAGACGTGTCAGAAATTCAAACTCGCCTTGGATTACGCCCGAGCTTAAGCAACTCATGCGCGATAGGGATATTCTCAAGATTAAAGCGATACAATCTAAAGACCCATATCACTGGTCCGCTTTTAAGAAAGCCCGCAATTTTGTGAATGGGGAAATAAAACGTACAAAGGAGGTTCATTACAAGACAGCTTTCCACGAAAATGAGAATAATATCAAAAAAACTTGGGGTATTATTAATGAGCTGACTTCAAGAAAGCAAAACAACTCTCATATAAAGGAGATCGTGTGTAATGGATCTCCTGTGACAGACTCTAATCAATTATGTGAAACGTTTAACAATCACTTTGCCGATATAGGGCCTAAGCTAGCTGAGAGAATACCTCGCTCTGAAAATATTTCACACCTAGACTATCTTGCACCTCGAAATAGCAATGATTGTCTTGATGGTGGTAATTTTCAAATCAAACAGACAAATCCTGCAGTTGTATTCTCTCTTTTATCTAGACTTTGCAAATCTAAAGCGACGGGTTTGGATAAAATCTCTGCTAGACTTTTCCGTATATGTCCCGACTTGATAGCGGAATCCCTTTGTGCTATTTTCAACTGCTCAATTACTACAGGTATATTTCCAGATGAATGGAAATGTGCTAAGGTAATTCCATTGTTCAAACAGGGACAGCGTAGAGATTTGGACAATTATCGTCCCATATCAATAATTCCAGTAATAGCAAAAGTTTTCGAGAGGATTGTTTATAATCAAGTTCATGATTTTCTAATCGAAAACAAATTGCTATCTGACAGTCAATCGGGTTTTCGGAGTCTTCACTCTACGGTGACTGCCCTTCTTGAGGCCACCAACAACTGGGCCTACAATATCGATCGTGGCAATGTGAATGCCGTCGTATTTCTAGATCTTAAAAAAGCATTCGATACAGTAGACCATGGGATTTTGCTATCAAAGCTTAATGCATACGGGTTTGGGGGGAAAGCAAGTAATTGGTTTAAGTCATACCTTTATGAGCGCAATCAAAAGTGTTTTGTGAATGGGCAACTTTCTAGTACTCGTTCTCTGCGCTGTGGAATTCCACAAGGGACAATTTTAGGTCCTTTGCTTTTCCTCATCTACATAAATGACTTACCAAATTGTCTTGCACACTCCCAGCCCCGTATGTATGCGGATGATACTCATTTAACATTTGCAAGTAATAATGTAGATGACATTAATTATTATGTCAATCAAGACCTTGCAAGCGTTAATCATTGGCTTGTCGCTAACAAGCTTACCTTAAACCAATCAAAAACAGAGTTTATGGTTATCGGGTCACGACAAAGATTATCCACGTTTCAATCAGCTCCAATCCTGGCAATCGATGGCGTCCCTATAAAGCAGGTGCCTCATACAAAATCACTTGGTGTGCATATTGACCAAAATCTATCATGGAATGTGCACATCAAGGGGTTGACTAAAAAGATTGCTTCTGGAATTGGAGCCCTGAAACGTGTAAGAAATTGTGTTCCTGATAAAACCATGCATTCAATCTACAATTCCCTTATTCAACCACATTTCAATTATTGTTGCATTGTCTGGGATAGTTGTAGCATAACTTGTGCTACTAAGCTTCAAAAGTTGCAAAATCGAGCTGCAAGGGTCTTATCGTTCTCCAACTATGACGCTGATGCCGATATTCTGATTGAGAGGTTTGGTTGGAAAAAACTCGCTTCGCAACGAAAATTTCAAACCGCAGTCATGGTCTACAAATCAATGAATGGTCTTGCCCCAGACTATATGCGGTCCATGTTTACATATCGTAATGTTACCTCTTATTCTTTGAGAGACACCGAGGGCAAACTGGCTATTCCTATGCCCCGCACAAATTATCTTAAGGATAGCTTTGGTTATAAGGGTGCGGTGCTGTGGGATAGCCTCCCAGTCGGGTTGCGGCAAGCAAATAATCTTAGCAGTTTTCGAGCAGGCTGTTTTGAACAAGTCTAACTGTTATTCTAAAGTCTTATTTTTATTCTTATTTTTTATAATATATTATATGTAATGCACGGCTCTCATGGAAAGCAGGTACTAAACTTAGCATTATTTAAAATTAGATTATTATTATTATAGTAGTTATGATTAGATGTTATTATTTATTTTTATTTACATTATCATTACTTATTTATTTATTTATTTTTAAATCCTGATGAGATATTCCGTGGGTAAATAAAGTTATACAGATGTAGAAAACCATCCTTTTGCGGATTCCCAAAAATCTGGTGGTAACATACCTCCAGGAAAGAATCTATTTGGAACTCCATTGACATCTACCTCTATCTTCGAAATATCTGGATTCGAGAATGATTCGCTATCTCGTGTACCAGTGGTAGGTGGATCTACGAATAGAAAAAGTAATCCAGCAAATGATCGTCGTGGAACATTTATATTCTGAGATATTAATGTATCTGATGCCTTAGCGATAGGTACTAACTTGAAGTGAACTGCGTGATCGTATAGGAATGCAGTACCTTTTTCATATGCGTTAAGTGCGTGTCTAGCTAGTTTTTCATTCTTGATTGCTTCGTATTCTAACTGGATGTTGGTAAGCTTGTACGTACCTATTTTTGTCGAATCTGATCCAACGATTATATCGATAGCGCGAGCTAAAGTCAACTCGAATGAAATAGTGTCTTCTAATGCATGTGGATATAGAACTCCATGTTGTGTAAGAATATCAACGTCTAACGGAATTCTATATTTTGAACCATATGCAGCTAACAATGCATTCTCACTAACATCTGAAGTACTTGCATCATCGGCCTTAGATCGTAGCTTATTTGTGTTATCTGATTGGATACCTTGTTGTATTCTCGATTCTCTCTCTTGTGTAGATAGATAGATATCGGAATATGTTTGTAATAGATCCGATCGAGCAATGTCTTCTACTATTTCAGCTCCCATCTTACAAACTCGATGTATAACTAAGCAACGTCCAACATTTGCAACAACTCGATTATTAGCGTGTCCACCAGACAATACGATATCACCCAATAATGCTAAACTACCAGGTACTAATACTATATCTTCTCCCATCGTTGGAACTTCCACATAGAGCGTCTCACTCGGATTGGCAGATGATGGAGTGAAAGTTTTCCTATATAGTGTTCGTTGAGCTTTGAGTGAGAGTGGCACTCTTAGTGCTTCTGTAGGAATTAACTTCGTCGATATCATGTTGAATATACCAAGATATATAGTTATGTTCAATATGGAAGATAGGGTTAACGTTGATGTGAGACCTGAGGATAATACCGATAGATACGAAGAACGAGATGAAGAAAACCAACGAGAACGAGATGAAGATGAAGAAAATCGACGAGAACGAGAAGAAAACGAAAGATATGCGGCTTTCTTATTGGGTTATAATCAAGATGAAGCTGGAGGTAGTGAGACAATTACCATGGATAATTTGCATGACTACGCTATAGAAGGTGACCAACTTCGAGGATTCACATTCGAACAAACCTTTTCAGATTCGGCAAAAGCAATGCTAGTTAACATAGTAAAAAGTCAATATCCGGATGCTGGTGTTCGACATAATATCGAAATCTCCTTAGTAGATGGAAACGTCACCGTTCGCGAACTTGGAAGCAAAGAACCCTTTAAACGTCTATTCGTCGGTAATGATAAAAATAGGAAATTACGTGTGCAGATGAGGAAAGCTCTCAAAGATGCTTTAGGTCCAAATAATGAAGAGGCTGCTAATGAAGTAATATTTGCAGAACGACAACTCGCTGATCGGGAAGCAAATAACGAATCTATTCTTGAAGACTCCGAATCGACCAACGCTCAGAAAGAAAAAGCTAAGACAGAATTAACTTTATCCATAAGGCAAGAGAATTACTTGAACGTCAAGAAGAAGCCATACTAGAACGTATATCGCTACGTGAGAGGATCAAATACATTTTCAGAAAGTATGGAATGACTGCTATTGCTGTGGTAACTGCTATCGGTGCTATCGTTAGTGTAATAGTTTCCCAGTTATCGAAATCCGTACCGAAACCAGTAAAAGATGGTATCGACAAAGTGGCAGATACAGTAAAGAAGGGATTAAAAACGGTGGGTGATTTGTTAAAAGAAATGGGAAAGAAACTTGGACAAATCCTACCTGGAATGATTGGATCAATTGCGAATTTCATATTTACTATGGCCGGTAAAGCTCTAGGAGTATTAGCAGAGAACGTTTGGTTATTCATCGTAGCAATAGTGGTGATCACAATAGAGCAATATAAACGACGTTAACGAAATAACGCCCATGCGATTCCAGCCGTGGCAATAGATACCATCACTAGATTGATCTCATGTTGTGGAGTAGGATTCGGTAAGATACTATGTGAAACTAGTTGTGGAGTAGGATGTGGATTTGCGCCATGTGGTAATTGTTGTGGAACTTGGTGTGGTAATTGTTTCTTTTGTTTCTTCCCTTTCATATCTGGTGGTGGGAATTTGGTTTCGAGAATATCTGCATTAATATCGTTTTTCCCTAACACAATACCTTTTGTGGATTTCTGGATTGGATTTTTATAGCCATCCTTCTTGCCAAGGTAGTACTCGAGGTCGCTTGGTAGTAATCGTACCCCTATAGCTATTGCTAGATCTAATCTCTTATGTGTGTGTAGTATAGCTGTAAGATAGTTTTTATAGCTTATCGTTGAATTGTTTTCGATAATAGCGCCTTCGATCAAGCTCTTAAATTTGTTTTTGACAGTGAAACTATCTATGATGGATTCGTTAAGCTCGTTTTGAGCACCTAGAATGCAATATCCGAAAGCTTCGACAGATCGATTCAATCTACCTAATCCAGCCTCTGTCAAACCCTTACCGATTGGTGGTGTAAACCAATTGTATTGTTTCCCATTATTGTCGCTAATGTACGATAAAGGAAACTGATAGACCGTACGACTCTCTTCAAGAAACTTAAAGTCGCCATCTGGCCATTTCGCAGAGTATGAGGTATTATGTGCGTACTTCTCTGTAGCGTTCACCGTTTTTCCATGAATGTATATGTAGACGTCTCCTAAACCATGATTATTGCCTCCATCCCATCGAAAGTCTGGCGTTTGAGATAAACCAAAATCGGTGCATAACTTCTCAAGAGCATTTTTGCTATAGAGGTTATCCATTTGCTTGAAAGCAGAGTCACCAGGTAGAGGAACTCCGTGAGCACCACCAAGTTCATGAAGAATTCTTCGTATTGTGAAATAAACGTGAAATCGTAAGAACCCTTGAATAATTGGTGGATACGTTTTGAAAATAGGATCGAATAACGACACTCCACTCCCAGAAGTTGCACACCATGTTGCGAAATTCAATTGTTGAATGTAACCAATGATGAGACTCTTTTGCTGTCATATGCTTTATGGTGGTCTCTTTAAATATGTTATGAAAGACCATATTGAACTTTTTTGTTGGTGTGACGTATATCCATAGATTAGTGAGATCGATATCTTGTGCTTTTTCGTGAAAAGGAACTGCTGCGATGGGATATTTCACACTTTTATCTAGTGTTAACGTAAGTGGGTAACCATCAACCCACATCCCCTGCAATGCATCATCGATACGTTTTCGAATCTTTGTTGGAATGTGGATATCATCGATGAACCATTCCTCACTACCGTCTTTGAATGTAATTCTAGTTCTATAGGTCGACTCATCCTGTATATCAGAGGCATTCGTCTCAGCATAGAACTTCGAGTAATCGGCATTGGGATACTTCTTCTGAAAGACATCAAAGGCCTTTGCGTTGCGTGGTGCTACCTTCTTGTCGAACTCAGTGAGAAAATAAGATTTTTGTTTTGTTGTGAGAGCGAATTTTGGTTGTTCCTTAGGCCACGGAATGAATCCTGATTGGTGAAGTCTATCCTCGAACTGATACTTCTTTGACGACATCGTATTAAAGCTATACGTATACATAGTTTATATCTTTAATATATAAGATGGTTATCTTAAATGTCATCTGTACTACGGCTGACCATACGGTCTACTTTGATCGACCTATTCTTATCAATAATATTTCGCTAGTTGAGGTCACTCTCGCGCATACTTGGTGGAACCTAGAAAGGAAGGCCGAGTTCTGGTTGTTTGCCAATAGTGTGATAAAAATTACGATTGAGGCGGGGCATTATACGATAGAACTCTCGATACCCTACTTCGATTCTGCGGTCGATGCTGGTTTCTTGAAATTCATAGACCATCCATTTAGGAAATATTGGATTCTAGAGGTTAAGAAACCGATCCTGTTCAGTAAGAATCTCTGCGATTTGTTTAATGTCAAGTGTACTTCAGAAAGGGCTGATGTGATGTCACTCAAAGTTGGAAAATACGTCCTGATACCAAACGATGTTAATCACATATATATCTACTGTGATGTGGTGGATCCCGATTTCTCGCTTCTCGAGGGAAAGCCATCTAAAATCCTACATACTTTTAATCCGACATCCCACGTTTTTAACGAAACAACTTACTTTCCACCAACTCCTACCCATTCGAGCCCTAGGAACGATGCGGAACTACATTCGCCTCACAGTTTGCGATGAGAAAGGCAATCTCATAGACTTCAACAAGCAGCCTCTACGTTTCGTATTGAAGCTTGAGTAAATCATACGTATATCACATATACGATGGACGGCGATTCGATTCATCCACTTCTTCCATCAGCACCAAATATCTATCCATCGCTAGTTCCGGGGGAACGGAGTGACACTGGAAAGAATTTTCGACTGTAAACAATCCGAGATACGCTTTCGGATATCGAAATTCAAGAAAAGCACTATGAAGGCGTTCGTAAGAATTATGCGCGTTCTCAAGGAATAGTTCATGGTATCGCAGTGGTAACAGGAGGTCTATCTGTGATTTTATCTGGGTCTGGATTGGGAATAGCTTTAACTGGTTTTGGAATAGTGATTGGTTTACCACTTGGCGTTATTGGTGGTTTATGTGGATTAATTTCAGCATCTACGACCATTGGAGCTAAAAAAATAGGAATAAAAGTATCTAAGCATGAGAAAACAACTATGTTGGCTAGAGCGAAAATTAATACGATTCGTGATCTAGTATCGAAGGCCCTACGCGATGAAAATATATCTGACTCTGAATACAGTCTCATCCTCGCTGAAGCAGATAAATACGAGATTATGAGGTCTGAAATTCGTCACGAGACTCCAGGACAAATAAACGAAAAAAACGTAGAACAAATTCGCTCCGAAGTGCGAAAGGAAATGCGAGAAAAACTTGGCAGTCTAGTGGGGTAAGAATAGATATCTCCTTTGAAAGAAATCGGCATGGATCTTATTTAAACTTCGCTAAAATCAAAATCGTATAAATTACCGTGTTGTTTTGGTTTATATGTAAATTTATGTCTACCACATCACGTCATCAGCGTGGGCGAAATTCCAAAAGGTCTATAAAATTCCTAAGAGACCTTAAAAATAAAAAATCTTAAAAATAAAAAAAGAGGGTCGGATCGGAATTTTAGGGTCGGATCGGAATTCTATGGACCTTTCGGAATGTATGGTTCGTATGTAGATTTCTGTCTCGATTTCGTCAGCCACTAATTAACATACGACTGTTTTCATATTGCGGTCTTAAACTAAATTCTTAAATGGGTATCTATCGACGGCCGTTTTGGTTAAATAGGAAACGAGTTGTTAAATCTTTGGTTGATGGAAAAAATATGAATCAAACTTTATCATTAGTTAGACCGTGTCTCATATAGATGGGCTCAAAGTGGGAATCGTAAACAATCAACTCGTTGATAAAACGCGTGATCGAACCCTTATGTGTACCACATCGTTTAATAACGTCGATAAGAGCTATATGAGATCCCGAACGCCGTAATACCTCGTAACTTGCTCCAATGACTTTAGTTCGAAGTATAGAGCTGATACCTATATTGTTTTCTATTGCCTTATGAACAATCTCATAGACTATTTGTTGGACATTCTTAGGTACTCCTTGGGGGTCGAGTTTAGCAAAAGTCGTTGCAATGTGAGGAGCTATTCGATCGGTATTTAAATCTATATCGATCTTATCGTCATCACGTAGAGAACGTATAAAGACATTTCCACGACATATGCTTTTATTGTTTAGTTGCATTAAACGAGCGACCTCACCTTTAGATCGAACGAACCCACATTGTATACATGCCTGATAAAGTATAGCAGCTAAAATAGTTCGTTTCGTATAGCTACGTTTGATACAAACCTTCCTTACTTGGATAAATGCATCGGCTACGATTACTAATACATTTGTGGGAAACGAGAGGTTATAATTTTGTTCATAAATAATGTTATATGCCTGTAGTTCTCGCATGATTATTCGTAGTTGTAATTCTTCGTTATCACTTTGTTTTGGGCTTGTGCGGTCTAGATCATGTTGATATCGAAAGCTATCCGGCCCTACTATACGTAACCGAGTAGTAAGATTGATAGTTGTTTCTTCACATGATTCGACCTCGGAAACAAGACCACAAGTGGAACATATGAATTCCGTTCCTTGAATTTCCATCGGACATAGACATTCGGAACATGTTTCGCCAGTGTTAATATGCAACAATGGTTTGATACGTAGGCTTGTACAAATTTCTGAACCAAGTAATCTAATAAGATCGTCCATACTAGTTGTATACCATATGCCTGTCAATTGTCTAATTGTTTGTTTATTGGGAAAAAAAAGGAAAAAAAATGAAGAGAGGTCGCATAACAATTTCTCTTCATTTTTTTTTTTTTTTTTATATCGTGATTTCTACTTATCCTCCGATTCTACCACATTTAGATCTTTCTCACTAATAGAGAGGTCATCCAATGCCTTATCGAGGTCGTGAATGTCCACCACATTCGGATCTTTTTCCGAGTCAACTACATTTAGATCAGATCGTTTCTTATCGCGAATATGACGACGCTTCGTTGCACCACACTTTGAGCAAAGCCCGTAACTCGTACGACATCCTCTACCGCACTTCGAACATGGAACGAATGGGCTGGTGCCTTTTAATATCTGAAAGTTGTGTTGAGCACAGTACTCCGATATCTTCGAAATCTTCCTTATACATTTCGTGTCTTTTCCTCGCATCAACCAATCGCAAGTTATTATCTCAGTCATCGTGTCTAATTGGTATCTTAGTTGTGACGTCTACGTTGAAGTCCTTCAATCATACGCACTTGTCTAATCTGTGTGGTATTAATACGTACTAAGATAACAGCATACGTTAATATCGTGAAGTAAAGAATATATATTAATACCATGGATGTATATACCGTATACTAATCACTTCTCTAATAGGGTTTCGAAATACAATAAAGTGGACAACAAATGTAATAACAATAGCAGCAGGGGGGATGGGAAATACTGATGATGTCTGAATGTTGTCATGTTGGATTTCGTTGTGTCATATGTTGGTTTTCGTTGTGTCATATGTTGGTTTTCGTTGCGTCATATGTTGTTTTTCGTTGTTTTTTGTCCAATGAAATCGTTGAATACAACAAATTCCATCAAGGATTTTCACTCAGCCCCCCTGCTGCTAGATCACTACGTATACTATCGCTTACATCTATTTTGAATCAGAGGCTCTAACGACTATTTGATTAATCATGGAATTTTGAAGAAAGAGCAGTTGGATTTTCATTTTAAAGGACCTCATCGACAAATATGTTAAGAGTAGGCCTAAACGTAGGAAAAATATGCTTTTCTCTTCTTTCGTAGATTTTAGAAAAGCATTTGACAGTGTCCCTTGACAAGAACATTTCGAAAAACTTGAAAATACTGGCGTCGATGGTCATTTTTTGTCAATTATAAAATTGAAGTTGGACAAGTTGGTTCGCTAGATCGAGCATGAGATCAATTGCTAGCATCACGTCGAGGAAATTTGATCGGAGAACCGTAGTAATTCCGCTCATTCTATTGTATTTCTTCAAGTATAAAGGCAACCGATCTCCCCGCCGAGTTCAACTCGTAAACTCTATTTATAAACAGCCCGATATCACATTTTCTGATTGGCAGCTGTCCGATTTCAAGTAGTTTCCCGTATGAAAACAATAACAGTGACTCGCAATGCATCTTGGTTGAATGAGCTCCTTTAATTATTATATCGGTAAAAGACGGGCCGATTGGTGCCTGTTGCATACTTTATATACCAAGAACATAAGCTAACATATTCAATTTCAAACCATTAATACGTTTATTATACAGTATATAACTGAAACCAAGAACGATCGGGCCGGTAGAAATGATTGTTCTCATCCCTGACCGGTTGGGGTGGTTTTCACCGTCGGTGTTTCCTGTGAATTGCTTGAGTCAGAGATTATGAATAAAACAATGATTTCATTTATTTGTCAATAGTCTTTGCCTTGTAAAATTTTCTGATCCGGTCCCGATGGTGGGGCATTTGAACAGCCTGGATGAAAAACTGGTGGGGCATTTGAACAGTTTTTCTGCCTTGGTAGTGGGGCATTTGATCGAATTTTTTTCAAAATGTTCAAATGCCCGGGGGTGGCCCGGCGGGGGGGGGGGGGGGGGCATGCACGGGTTTGGAATTGACTGATACATTAACCTCGTAATTGCATAAAATCCTGTGAAAGTATCGAACACAACAGTTTAAATTAACGTACTTTACACCCGGATTTGAATCAATCAAAACCCGTGAAAATTAACTGATATATTAATTTGCTTATAAACTAGCTTACCAGGCTCGAATCAAAGAATAAAAGGAAACAGATATCTCAGCTTTCCTTTTCTACACAGCAGGCATTCCTTCTAGCTCTTGTGCTCTCTTCAACGTCGATAACATGTTCATAAATAACCAGACAAGTAACTTGACATCATGGGTTTCTATTTACGTGAGGCCATCCCTATTTTTTTTCCCGTTCCTCATCGGTGGGGTTTTCAAAAATTGGGTCGGTCGGTCGGGTGAGAAAAAAATTGTAATAAAAAATACGCGGATAGAGTGGAACTAATAAGGCGCGGTTGCACAGGCGAGGTTACAAACCAACATGGACGACGAAACCATCGATGTCGTCGTCCGTATACGCTACAAACATGGAATTACAAATGCACCACCGAAACTATTGCGTAACCTACCCTCGAGCATGAGCTTCCAGGAGCTGCTCTAGGGTTTCTTCACCCCCACCCCTCCCCCCCAATTTTTTTTTATTTCTACAAAAAGCCACAAAAATGGGTCGGTCGGACGATGAGAAACGGAAAATAAAAAGGGATGGCCTGATGATATATAAATTTATTTCTCATCATCACCGTGTTGGTGGGTTGAGAGCCGGCCACAACAATGTTTTTAGTGTAAAAGGCGGCTCTAATAGCTTAAAATAGAGGAAATTAGATAAAATAAAACTGAAAAAGGAGAAAAAGAATTTTTTTTAAATGTGTGGCTGGTCCGGTGTAGGACTCGAATTAACTCTGGTCGCTGGATTCAAAAGCGCGCACTCTAAACCACTGTGCCATAGAGCCGTTTTCTTGAAAGCCGACTTCAAAATAAGGTATATGTATGATTCTGAGCCCGTGAACTTTGGGCCGACTTGCCGTTGCTAAGCGTTGGCAACTTTTGCTGATCACGGATCCCAACGGGCGGATTTGTTTCAAATTGTGTTCGATTTAGGCTCGAGAAATGGGGATTATTTCAATTAGACGGCACGAGGCTCTTGAAATAAGTACTGTTGTGCTATTATTTTAGGTTTAGTTGCGGTCGACATTGATTTTGGATGAAAATTCGAGCGTGATGTTCGAGTGATTGGGATCGGGGAATGGCCGTTGCGTCCGTCCTTGCCTTCTTTCTTAGTTGGAGAGGTCGAGGGGTAAAATTTCAACAGAATTCGCTTAAATTGCATACAGAGCCCAATGAAGAACATATAAAGACTTCAGGAGAGTTTTCATTGATTTTATTTCAGTATTTCTGGCCTACCGTATACAACCAAATACTCGTTAAAAATCTCACACAAACCCTTATAATTTAAAACACAAACAGAGCTTGGGTTTCCTGTGATTCTAATAGCCTTGCTCCTGTTCCTTCTTTAAATTCATCGCTGAGGGAATTCTCGGTATGCTTGTCGCCAAATTAATTGGTTTCTGCTCTTATCGCATGCCATGCATGAATAAAATTTAAAGTGCCTATGAAGCTTATTTTTTTATTTTAGGTATCAATTCTACATCAAGTGAATAGTAGAATGGTACAATATATCTTGCTTTGAATGCTGTGCCGCCGAGTTAAAGAGGTTTTAATATCCAAAATGCTAATTACATGACGTCAGGGGAGGCATCAATTATTATACAAAATTTGTTGTTACAATTAAACACATTTTTTAAATTATCAGTGTTATACCCATGGTTGAAATAAAATGATGTTAGATTTTTTTTTTCCAAAATCAGGAGAAACGCCCATTCACAACCACTAAGAAATGATTGCAGATGCCTCCCCTGACGTCATGTAATTAGCATTTTGGATATTAAAACCTCTTTAACTCAGCGGCACAGCATTCAAAGCAAGATATATTGTATCATTTTACTATTCACTTGATGTAGAATTGATATCTAAAATAAAAAAATAAGCTTCATAGGCACTTTAATGATTTCTGTCAATCACGCACTTTAGCCAATAGCAATACGCGGCCTTAATTTCCGAGGCCGAGAGTTATCAAAATGCTGTGCTCTGTCACTGCGTTCCGATGCACAGAAAACGTTTATATTGTATATTCTCCATCAAACAACACAGTGTAGGAGAGCCGCGAACCAGTCGTGTTTATTGGGAGATACGAGGTTACAGGTAACGTATACAACGTATACATAGGCTTGATCAGCGGAATGTAAATAAAGGTTTATAAGTATAAATGACAAGGGGACCGTATTAATTATACATGGCAATATGGGAATTTTGGACCCGGCAACAATGGGTCAAGTTAGAAACTGGGTAGCGTCAAGTGATATGCAAATATTTTCGCTAAGCTTATAAGCAGTGAACAACTCCTAATTACGAATGCCCAATATAAACACATTTCTGTGCTCTGTCACTGCGTTCCGATGCACAGAAAAAGTTTATATTGAGTCGTGTTCTTACGTTACAATATAGATATCTCGCTATCAAGCGGTTGAGTTCATACATGTCATTATTCTTCGCTATCAAGCGGTTATTTTCATACATTACATCATTACTCGCTCTCAGCGGTCATATTCATACATTAGCTATTCCTCGCTATAAAATAGCAATATATATGTGATATAATCCCGTGACAATAGAAACGGTATATGGAGCCGTGACTATTACAATGCAAGATAAACCCTACGGCCAAGGATCCAAGGTAAAACAAGAAGCTGCACGCAGCTTGAACTCCGGCGTATTTTTTGTAACGCGGACTATCTCAGATACTGCGTGTTTGGCAATTCAACGCACAATCAGATAAGAAATTACGCACACACAGTTGATCTCATCTAAAATGAGTCAGAACACAAGTGAACAAAAGTAGAACATGAGGGCCTTAAAGTAAGCCAGGGTACCCTAGGATAACACAGGTAGCCCAAAAATACTAGGATCCAAATACTAAGTTGATTTGTTCTAAAACTCCACATGAGTCAGGACATGAGTGAAAACGAGTGCACAGCGATTCATAATAGCCTACTTCCGTGATATGCTTTACTTGTCACGCACAAAGGTTTCAATAGGAGGCTCCGTGCTAAATTAAATTCATTCTTTTCACAGAGAAAATAATAAATTTAATAGGCCCTTTGCAGCTAACATTCACGTGCTGATATAATACTTCATTAACGAATGAATTGAGCTCATGATCCCCATGGGAAAGGCGTTGCCATGAATACTGGAGAGCAAGCTATCTTTAAAAACGCAGTTTGAGAAAGATCGGCAATTGATTGTAGGTGGAAAATAGCTTTTACAAATGAAGTCAGTTATTGTTTTGCTCTCCAGTACAACCACGTGATTTGTTAGCTGCAAAGGGCCTATTTAGCACGGGGCCTCGTGTTGAAACCTTTGTGCATTACAAGTAAAGCATATCGCGGAAGTGGGCTATTTAATTAACAAAAAGATATAATAAACAAATATAATTTTAATTGTTTTATCGGGTTACCTGTGTTATCAGTGGGGTACCCTATTTTTGAATTTCCGGGCTACCTGTGTTATTCTAGCTTGGCTTAGTTGTGTCGGGTTACTTGTGTTTTAAGTAAGGTGCCCTCTCTTTGTATTTTCGGGCTACTTCTGTACACATCGTTATTAGCTGCACACAGCCATATCACTGTTAGTACACACGCACAATCGGTCGAACTAAAGCCTAAAATCAATTCAATATCTATGCAAAGATGTATTCGAAATAAATAAATTGTGCTATTAAATTTTTCTACGTTACGCGTCTATGAAGAGAAAAGCTGAAACCTTCCTCGTAGCCTCCGCTCAGACGGCTCAAGTCTGTTTTTTTTTGCTAAACTAATGGCTCCTAATTTCGAACCATTGTTTTCTTCGATATGGGGAAATTTGCTTTGAATTGAGCCACACGCAATCTAAATTTATCAGCGGAGAATCGAACCTTGAAAACTAATTTTCTCTGCAAAGACGCGACAAGAAAAATATAATAGCAAAACTTATATCTTTAGAATACATCTTTGTGTAAACGTTGTGATCACAAGTAGAACACGAGTGAACACGAGGGCACGCAAGTAGAACACGAATAAGCACGAGCAACTTCACGTAAACTAGGATACCTAGGATACTGACCGGTAGCCCAAAAATACTAGGATCCAAATACTAGTAGGATCTGAAATATAACTCACACGAGTCAGACCAGGAATGAACATGAGTGCACTAGCGCTTCATGATTTAATTAATACAAAATCATCATAATAATAAAATAATAACAATTGTGTTATCGGCTTAGTTGTTTCGGGTTATCTGTTGTATCAGTGTGTGCCGTCTTTGTATTTTCGGGTTACCTGTGTTGTCCTATTGTTATCAATGCGGTACGGTGACCGGTACGGTGACCGGTACGGTTCTATACTTTATGTGTTTTCGGACTATCTACAATCTAGATTTATCAACGGAGAATCGAACAGGAAAACTAATTTTCTCTTCAAAGACGCGCAACACAGAAAAAATAAATAACAGAACTTAATTATGCATGAGTCATTTGAAAGCCCCGCACCCCCCCCTTCGGGCAGTACCGGGACATTCACTTTTTTGTCAAGTGAAAGTCAGTGAACGCCTCAGCCCCTGGGGACAATGTAAGAGGTGAACTCCCTGGTCCCTGAGGAAAAAGTGAAATGTGAACTCGCTCAACGAATGCAAAAACGAAGAAACAACTAATGGCACCGAATGATGTATATGATTCCTTGACGTTCTATGCGATGTCCGTGAGAAAAACATGATTACAAAAGCGGAAAACACTGATCTGTTCAATTGGAAATTTAAAGTTTAATTTACAAGTGGAAATTTAAGCATTTGTTCCGGTTATATATCAGTTATATCTTGTTCTTTAAATTTCCAACAGAACAGATGTTTTCCGCTTTTGTAAATAAAATGTTTTGCCGCCTTTGAGACTTTGACTAATTTTAGTCACTGCGTACCGCGTACCGCGTAGCCACTTCATAATACAGCAAAATTAGTCACTGCGTACCGCGTAGCCAGCCCTTTTCCAGTAACGATTTCAATGTGGCAGGGTATTCTGCAGTTAAGCCCTAAGCTCTACAAAGAGTGATGGTTCGCTCGTGTTGGCCCTTGGCGTGAAAATCAACCGCTGACCAGAAGTGAAAACCAACCGCTCCGCTGGCCAGAAGTGAAAAACAACTGCTGACCAGAAGTGACTCCTCCGCTTATGTCGGCGCGGCGCGCGATGCAAAGCTGTGAAAGGAAGTGTATCTCCCGCCTACCAGGGCGCTCAAACGGTGTGAATTACATGTGAAAGTCCCCGCTTTGCCCCGGTAAAGCCCGAAGGGGGGGGGTGCGGGGCTTTCAAATGACTCATGCATTACGTCCTTTGTATACATCTTTGTATCGACGTTGGGTTGATTTTAGTGTTCAGTTCCCGTTTAACTTGGACCGGTTTTTTTTCAAATCAACTTTGACATTGTTCGAAAGCTGAATCATTGTTTTTTTAATCCATTTGTCCCGATCGACGAACGTGAACTAACGAGAAAATGTGTGAATGCAAGCCAAGACTGACTTCCGACTCCAGTTACCTTGCGTGACCTGGCAAATTAATAGGTTTTCTATTAGGCTTTCACTATGCGAGCAAATGACCTTTCACCACAGTCTCGTTCCAGTCTATGGCGGTGCGATTTACTAAATAGTTTTTAGACCAACTTACTATAAATGCTCTTGATTGTATTTGTAAAAAGCCTAATTACGGCAGAATTGTTCTTGTTACATGATTATCAATCTCAATGAGGGTTTCTTCAGTTTTCCCCATATTAACAGACATGTATAAGGTCTCTCAATACCTATATACGAGCGAATGGTTACAGTGAGAAACTACATGTAACTTTCCACCAAACGCCAACCTACTGAAGCACGGGTACGCAAACATGAGTATGTATCTATGTGAGTGTATATCAAACAGGGGTGCTTGTGATGGTGTAAATACATGTACAGTTATATTATCTCTAATCGAGGATACTACAAATACTAATTGACTGCAAATACAAACACAAACATCGACCCAAACAGCTACAGACACAGAAACACACACATGTACCCTCGCAGCTGTACATGTGTGCATGAGAGCTCCCGGTACGTCCGGAGCAATGTCCGGGTCTGTATTTATGTGAGCTCAAGCAGACACGGAATACAAGCTAATAAAATATAAAATATTTCTTAAAATGAGGAGTGCATTGAACAGATAATGCATCGAAGTCCATATCATGGAGAGTGTTCACTAATTAAGTGTATTTGTTTTTCTACAATTATTTAAGAGGCTTAGTTATTATGTGATCCATAGTAATGGTACTAATTCTTTGTATATCTTATATATTAATGTAACTAGGCTTAATTTATACATGAAAACTACTTTATCCCATTTAGCGACTCTAAGAACATCTTGAGAAGGCACATGTCTTGGGAGATTAAAATTAATTCTGGCTGCTCTGCAATGTAAAACCTCTAAAAAATTAAAATTATCTTTACAATTAAAACACAATATTCTCCATGTACGCTCTGCGCTGAGTACTACTATCGTATGTTTTGCAATTTGTCTTCCAACTTAATTCGCTCACAATTTCCACTAGAACACCTAAACTAAACTAAATATACGATATAGTTAGATGACAAGTCTCAAACTGCATGTCGGACCGAAGTAGTTTTACTGGAAAGTTTATAGTTTGACGGAACTGTGTGCAGTTTTCGCACACTAGACAGTACACGGCACAAACTTTTCCATGTCCGCTCCTGTTAACGCCGAATACTATTTAAATATCGTATGTTTTGCAATTTGTCTTCCAACTTAATTCGCTCACAATTTCCACTAGAACAACCTAAACTAAACTAAATATACGATATAGTCAGATGACAAGACTCAAACTACATCTCAGACTCGGATAAGGGAAAACTTAGCTGATGCAGTACAATATAAAGCCAAAGTTCCTGTTTGTTCGACGCAGTTCCGTTCGATACAATGTAAATTAATTATTAGGAATCGATAAACTTATTTAAAGAGGTCCGGCTTTAGTTTATTTCTTCAACCAGAAAACGAGCACAGCATTCGGGTATACACTAAAAACATCTTACCGGCAGAATTGTTGTTGTACGTGGTCATCAAGCTCAATGAGGGATTCTTCAGTTTTCCCCATATTAACAGACATGTAACAGTATCTTAATCCAATAGAGACTCTCTAGCTACAATCTCAGCCAATATTCGTTGGAACACTGACCCCTTTCCCCGGCTTTCAATGTTGAATCCAAAACAGTTCTCAAAAGTTTCATGGCTCACTCGCGACCGGCTCCAACTGCAACATTGAGGGAGGGAAAACATAGCCCCAGTGTTCCAACATTATGTCAGTGATTGTAGGTTATTCTGTCGTAAAACATGCCTTAGCTGTGTAGTTGACCTGACCCAAACTGTCAAAGTTTTACCATTGACAGATTGCCTAATGTTTATAATACGGCCGGGAATAGATTTCTGACAATGAGTCATCGATCAATATCTCCTTGTCTCGTCTTGTGTGAGAGCTTTGACCTTTGTTATCTGAGCACGCCTGACGGAATCTAACCTGAGATTATAATTCGATACCTTTTATATCTAGACTGTGATTGTATTTCGCTTACGTTTTTAGATCTGTTCGGACAGCGCAGATGAATGTATTACGTTGTTCGTGTATTTTTGGGTCTATAACAGTTCCTTTACAAGAATCAGAAGATTAAAAAGTAGTTAAAAAGAACTGCAGCGCCTCGAAGTCTCACGTGTTGCTCATTTCACATTCTCACAGTGGTAATTATACGGTAATGAAATATTATGTGATGTAAACAGTGTAAAAGAAATCTATAAATTTAATGCGCATGGCTCCTGTTTTATCGCTCGATCACAGCGTCTCCGACCAACATTGTTAGGTCAGAACTGATCAAAATTTTTACAGGACTGAACATTAAAAATAAAAAAATAAAAAATAAAAAAAAGACACAGACTGCATTTTAAGACTCCGGCTGCTGCCATAGCAGCGCCGGAGTAACTAAGCCACTAGGTTAGTACTAAATAAGGTATCATAAATATCCGGGAGCGCCAAAAAGGGCTTAAGATGAATGACAAGAACAGATGAACGAAAATCAAGTGAATTGAAAATGGTAGAACAACTCAAGTGAGAAGAATAAAAAATCCGCGAGGGTCCGAAAACTCAATGGCATGATTAACAGACCTAGTACGAGGGTGCCCTAAAGGAAAAAGAAAAGGCCAAAATGGCGCTGAGTGCCATTGTTGCACGGGAAAATTAAGCAGAATTCAACGACTTTAGTCCAGCCAGTTCTTGTTTATTTCATAGTCTAAAACCATGTGGTCACACACCACAATGCGTCACATGCATTTTCTAACTCTCCGATTACACGGTTGTAATTGTACTCTGATTCTAATTAGTGGCGTGATCTCTCTGTCGGATGTAATTTAACCGGATGTAAATTATTATGGAGGGGTGCTGTCTAACTTCTTACAAATTCTGTGCCTCACACTCTCCCCCTTTTAATATATATGTCCTCCTGGACACCTAATCTAGTGACTCTAGGTTGATCAGGCCTAACTAAGCATTTAATGTCAGTTCTCCAATGTGTCTCTTCTGGAAGTCACCAGATATAGTTCATATTTTCTGATATGAATTTCTAAGTTGCCATTACTCGGCAAGTGACTGTTTTTTTTTACAAAGTAACATAATCTTTAGAATGTAAATAGTTCTTTCCCATAAGGAGATTTCAGTATCCCAAATGGACCGTCGGCTGGTGGTAATAACCAGGATAAACCCAACCTCCTGCATTCACGTATTGGTTAGGCCAACCCACTGGATACCTGTTGGGAAGTTTCGGCATCCCCAGGAACTGTTGCTGTGGATGAAGGACATCACTTGGGAACCGAGGTGTCGCCAGGAACTGTTGCTGTGGATGGTAGACATCACTTCGGAACCGAGGTGTCGCTAGGAACTGTTGCTGGGGAGTGTAAACATCACTAGGGTAACGCGCCTGTACACCCGACACGTATTGTAGATGGTAAGTCGGACTACCCAGGTTGTGGTAAGTGAGTACTGTTGATGGTCTGCGGTTACGGATGCTACGCTCTTGAAGTTCGTCTGCTTCCTGTTGCTCTGTCCCAACTGTGTTGGGTTCTGAAATGATGTTCCCATCGGGTTCTGGCTGTGTCATCGCCTCATGTGCAGCAATGATGTTCCCATCGGGTTCTGGCTGTGTCATCGCCTCATGTGCAGCAACCGGGAGTTCCTTCATCTGGCGGCATCATTGCCTCGTGTGCAACATCCGCATGTTCTTGCACAGTCCTTCATCTGGCTGCATCATTGCCTCGTGTGCAACATCCGCGTGTTCTTGCACTTCGTCGTCTGGCTGTTCATTTTCCACTGGTACCCGAGTGTCATTTCCATCCTCGCTTCTTCTGTGAGTAAGGTGCATTGAGAACATAGGAAGTTCCTCGTCCTCGTCCTCAGAGGATGCCGTACTGTGTGGTGGATACGGGGTGGGAGGTCTGTCAGCACAACGGCGTCTTGGTCGGTTCTGTTGCTCACCATTGGGCGGTTCCATTGGCAAGTAACTACATGGAAGAAGCAGGTTGCGGTGCAGTGTCCGAACTCTCCCTCTTCCGGATTCTGGGCTCACAACATACACTGGGCTCTCTGGTCCCCTATGTGATACTACCACATGTATGTTCTCCTCCCAGTGAGACCTGAGCTTGCCTGGGCCACCTCGTGGCGTGAGATTTCGAACTAACACCCGATCTCCTGGTTGCAACACTGACGATCGCACCCTCTTGTCGTGTTGTTTCTTTCCCCTACTCGCACTCTGGCTGGCAGCCTTACTTACCTTTGTATATGCCTCCTTCCACCTGGAAACATATTCAGGGTATGATGTAGTTCCTTCGCGTGGCTCGATGTCGAATAGGAGGTCGATCGGTAACCGGGGTGGTCGCCCAAACAACAGTTCAAATGGCGCGTATCCAGTTGCTTCATGTTTAGTGGTTATATGCGTGGATATGTTTATTTACATGGTCCTTCCATTTCGTCTTGTACATCTCTGGGAGTGTGCGCATCATACCTAGAAGTGTTCTGTTCATGCGTTCAACTTGGCCATTCCCTTGGGGGTGCTATGGGGTTGTACGGGAATGATCTACACCACAGAGTTCCTCTAGTCTTCTGACGGAACAATCTATTTTCGAATTCCCCACCCATGTCATGATGTAATTTAGCTGGGAACCCGAACCTTGGTATAAACTCGTTGTAGATCTTATCAGCAACTGTAACAGCAGTTTTATTCCGTGTGGGGTAAACTTGCGCATTTCTTGTAAAATGATCTACAACTACCAGAATATATTCATAGCCCCCTGAACTACACTCAAGATGAACAAAGTCAATAGACACTAGTTTGAATGGTGCACTTGTTGTGATGGACTGAAGAGGTTCTCTGGTTTTGAGGGTTGGGTGTTTCTGTTTTAAACACTTGCACACTCTATTGATAAAGTGGTCAATATCCCTACTCATGTAGGGCCAATAAAACCGCTCGCGTGCCAATGCTAATACTCGCTCTGTGCCCAGATGGCCCATCTCCTCGTGCAGCTCTCGGTAGACTCTCCTGCGTAACTGCGTAGGGAGTACGATTCTCTGGTCATGATATAGGATGCCATCCCTTTTACTAACATGAAGTTTATGTAATTCACTTAAATACTTCCTCACCTCCCTCGGTTCTCGCTGCCAGTCCCTCGGTGTTGGCCGTTTGTTTGTTGTAACGTACTTCATGACACGCTGGATGTTTGGATCTTCTACCTGAGCTTTCTTTATGTCGATAACTTGGATTGAGCTGACTGTTGGTGTCGAGAGGTATTCTAGAGCATCTGTGTCATCAGTTACTGCAGACAGCAAAGTGCAGTCACCGTTATTAAGGGACATGATAGATGTCACAGTCGCACTTAATTCCTCCTGTGATACTGTCTTGGTACATGCTGACATGTAACCCTCAAAATCACCTGGTAACCTTGACAGGCTATCGGCATCAGCATTATTAGCTCTTCCAGGCCGGTATTTGATTTCAAAATTGAAATCAGCTAGTTGCCCTACCCATCGCAGACCGGTTGTATTTAACTTTGCAGTTGTCAATACGTATGTCAGTGGATTATTGTCTGTGTAAATGGTAAAGTTAGGACTATAGTACAAATGGTCACGGAACTGCTCACACACCGCCCATTTCAATGCAAGAAATTCTAGTTTGCCAGCATGTAAATTGTAGTTCTTTTCTGCAGGTGTGAGAGACCTCGAGCCATAGGCTATTACACGCATCTTACCATCTTGTCGTTGGTAGAGAACTGCACCAAGTCCCTCCTTTGAAGCATCGGTGTGGAGCACAAACGGTTGGTTTTGGTCAGGGTACGCCATTACTGGCGGGTTGGTAAGACAATCAATTAATTTCTCCAGCGTTTCCTGGTGCAAGTGCGTCCATACTGCTGGTTGCTTGGACGGAACCGAACACTGGTTCTTCTTTTTGTTGGAAGTTCTTGAGGGGTAGATGCCGACTTTGGGAGGTGCTTGCAGTAGGTCGAATAGCGGTCTTGCAATTTTTGAGAAGTCCTTTATATACCGTCGATAATAACCGAGTAGTCCAAGCAGTCTCCTGACTTCGCCCACTGTAGACGGCCGCTTGTCCCTCAGCGCAGTTACTGCCTCCGTGTTTGCTGGATCTAGGCGATATCCATTTGCTGATACTACTTGACCAAGGTACTTAACTTATGATTTGAATAGCTCACATTTCCTTGGTTTTAGTTTTACTCGATGCTGACGCAGGCGTCTCAGGACTTGTCGGACATGGTCGATATGATCTTCAAAGGTTTGACTAAAGACGATTATGTCATCTAGATATGGGACACAAATGTTATCTCTTACCCCTTCCAAGCACTGCTCCATGAATCTCTGAAACTCAGCCGGTGCTTCTTGAGACCAAACGGGACCATCACCCACTCATATAGGCCCCAGGGTGTTATAAATGCTGTCAAGGGTCTATGTTCGGGGTGAATGAAGCCCTGGCGGTATACCTTCCCTTGGTCAAGCAATGAAAACCAGCAATTCCCACCCAAGTTTTCAAGGACGGTTTGGACACGAGGTAGTGGGTGTCTGTCCGGAACAGTCTTCTGATTCAATTTCCGGTAGTCTACGCACAGCCTTAAGCTTCCATCTTTTTTTCTTACACATACAATAGGCGAGGAGTTTGCTGATCTTGATTTGCTCACCATCCCCTCTTAATTCAACAAATCTTCTACATATTGTTTCACCTCTGGGTAAAGTGGTTTTGGGATGGAAGTGTAATTTTGATGAACAGGTATGGTGTCAGATAGCTGGATGGTCATTTGTAACCCTTTAGCACAGCCAATGTCACCATCACATTTGGAAAACGACTCTGCTTCTTCAATTAGCATCATTTTAGCTAATGCTTGTTGTTCTGGGGTTAGTTCACTAAGGTCAACCTCTGGGATATATGTACTTGTCCCATCCTCTAAGTTTATTTGCGTATGCTGTTCACTGTCAGTGGGTTCACATAGGTCCTGTAAGTTATTAAATGATGTATGTCCCTGTACGCCATCCGAATCCTGTGATGATCCGTCATCATTACTGAGCTGTTGGGGTCTAACTTCCAGGGGAGTAACGGACTTTACCGGCTGTAGCCTTCCTAGCATTGTTCTACCCTTCAATGTAATGTCATGACTTGAGATATTGTTTACTTGTATGCTGACTCTATTGGATGATGTTCGCATGACAGTTAACTGTTCTGGTACCTCAAGGTCACTTGGCCAACATTGCTCTGGGTTTGTTTCAAAAAGTACTGGGATCTTACTGGTAGTAGGCCCTACTTTAGCATAGCATGATACACGTACGGACTGACCTTGCGGGATGACAGTTGCCTGTTTAGTAGTCTTGACTGTACACAGGTCCTCTGGTTGTTCTGTCTGCACACACTTGACAAGTGCCTCAATTCTGTCTTTCTCCACGCCTTCAAAACTCGAACAAAGTAAATTAGTAAAAGATTCACCCTCATCATTTACGGGACCAATTGGAGTCTTTCTGGAAACCTCTTCTATTACATTGTAGCCTACGATTGGAGACTCAAGTGGATCCTGAGCTATTAGAAACGGTACTTTCACTCCATACGCTGGTGCAGCCTCATGAAGTCGAAATTCAATTTCTGCCCAACCAGTATAGGGGAGGTTCGTCCCATTCGCAGCCCTCAAATTCAGTTCGCCCACCCTTAACAGTTCGTCGATATCCCGCACCTTAGTATTTGGTAGATTTCTATTGACCCAATCACGAGATATTAAAGATACTTGAGCCCCAATATCCCATAGCACTTCGGTCGTTACCCCATTAAGAGAACATTTGACAGTACATCGTTGACCGACCAGCTCTAGAAGCTTCGCA
Source organism: Actinernus sp. WN-2022 (assembly GCA_030867875.1). Lineage (NCBI taxonomy): Eukaryota > Metazoa > Cnidaria > Anthozoa > Actiniaria > Actinernidae > Actinernus > Actinernus sp. WN-2022. The sequence goes on along the minus strand of JAOWCC010000577.1, from coordinate 61,937,447 downwards.
TGTGCTTTTGGTGACAGGTGGCTAATGTAGTCCCCCCATTTGTGCTTGACTCCTGACTTTGTTGGGACAAATGTGATATAGCCTGACAAAGCACAGTATGTCATTTCCAATGCTGTTTTTGACAGGCTTTAGAGCAATAGCTCACATATTTACATTTAGCGCACCTCTTAAACTTGGACTCTGTTTGTTTCTTACCACAAAACATACAGGTGTGGGACATACTCGTCTCTCCGGCTACTCCCTGTCCCTTGGTTGCAGCCGCCTGGCGTTTCCCGAAGAGTCGCGCGCGAACCACCCGGCATCCCCTCGCAAAGTGGGTGTCCGACCCACATTTATAGCAGTGATTGCACCTATCTTCGCCTTTCTCCTGACATTCGCTACATAGGCGCCTAGCAGATCTATATCGTGATTGGGTTGCATCATTATTTCACCCACTATCATTTTGGGTTGAGGTGATTTGTGACCTGTCGAATGCCGCTTTGAGCCCTTTTAGATCCGACTGGACGGCCTCTAGAGCTGCAAATAACTTATTTGCCTTAGGCTCTGTTGCGCGTGCAGTGCCAGCAATTTCATGTGAGCCCTGACTTTGATGCCCCTTTCCTTTCGCTTGAGAAGTACTAATCTCGGTGACTTTCACACCTTTCCTCGACACCCCCATTTTGTTGCACCTCTCTGTTTCTGCTGAAACTGCGGCATTGATTCTTGCCATTAACTCTTCGTCACAAATATCCGGTTTCTCTAAAATTGGTCTTAATTTTGCCCTTACTGATTCCTCTAATAATCCGGCTTCTATCACATGTAGGAAGAGTGCTTGTACCAGAGAAGGGTCGTATTTGATACCACTATCGCTTTGTTTGGAACTGAGGATTACTTGCTGCCGTAAACCCATAGCCCTTATAAGGAAATCCTGTGGTGTCTCTTTCGTATCCTGACATAGAACAGATAGTTCTTGGTACAGTTCTATACCGGACTTTTGCTTACAATGAGCTTTCAAGATCTGTTTTAGGCGTTTCAGTGAAAGTCCCGGTACAATCTCTAAGTAAGGCCGGAGTTTAGAAGAAGGGCTGACCGCGCGAATAACTGCCTTTATTATCTCGCTTTCGGCATATCCCGAGGTCACTCCGATATCAATTTGTCTCATGACACTTATAATTAATAAAAGGCATGCTATCTTTGGAGCTATCTGCTCCAATAGTTCCATGTATTTTAAAATCTCTCTTGATAAATTTACTAATGTCAACGCCTACCTTTGCATCTGTAGTCTTCTCGGGATTTCCTTGTGTCGAACCCATGACAACTTGGACTTCCATCGGTCCTTGACTCGCTTGAGTGTCTTCGAGTTCGAGCGGTGGCACGACATTTCCACTTATTCGCCCATAAATCTCCTTCAGGCAGGTTTCTTCGGTTGCAGTTCTCCAAGTTTCTCCAGGTTTTTCTCGATCTCAGTGCGAATTTTCTTTGCCAAAGCTAACCTCTTTAATCCTCCTGCTTCAATCTCTCGGTGCTCCGCCAAATCGATCAATTCCTCCATGCTGAGTCCACAGATTGCCGCCTCGAGTTTCAGTTGTTCCGCTTCTATCTCGTCGTCCGCCATTTCGACCTCAAAACCTCCCTTTCTAGACAGTTTCGCGTGTTTTGAATTCCGTTAACTCATTATCCTATGCCACTAGTTCAGGAAAACCTCCTGAGTGGCCAACGGATTCCCGTCTGAGCTCCCAAAATAATGTTGCACGGGAAAATTAAGCAGAATTCAACGACTTTAGTCCAGCCAGTTCTTGTTTATTTCTTAGTCTAAAACAATGTGGTCACATACCACAAAGCGTCACATGCATTTTCTAACTCTCCGATTACACGGTTATAATTGTACTCTGATTCTAATTTAGTGGCGTGATCTCTCTGTCGGATGTAATTTAACCGGATGTAAATTATTATGGAGGGATGTTGTCTAACTTCTTACAAATACTGTGCCCTACACCATTTGGGAACGATAAGCGTACCAGTAGCGCGACAGACTTCGAGGTGTAATATAGTACGCGAAACTAGGTAAATAGGCGGCACCTATAGATTATTCACGCCTGACCAATTGGTACTGAACGCATCAACGCCTTCGCAAATTTTGTGAAAAACCGTACACATGCACTTAGCGGATTGCGTCACGCGAACCGATCCACGACGAAGGGGCCGAAAATGTTACTAATATGATGAAAAAATGTCCAAGAAAGAGTCCAATCGTCACAATCAATTAAGCGACTCATGCAATTAGCAAATTCGTTAAAGGGGAACTCAACCCTAAAATCAACCCAATGTCTATACAACCATGTATTCGAAATAAATAGGTTCTGCTATTTAATTTTTCTGTGTTGCGCGTCTAGGGAGAGAAAATCCGAAAACCTTCCTCACAGCCTCCGGTATGTACAGACGGCTCAAGTCTTGTAATTTGTGACGTAGTATACGGGGAATAAATTAGTTTTGCCATGCCGTCCCCTACATTGAATAGCAGGCCTAATGGCTTCTAATTGCGGACCATTGTGCTTTCTTTGTGCTAGAGGTGTGGTCGTTCTTCCTTGGTATGTGTGACGTACGTTATGGGGAAATTTGCACTGAATTGAGCCGCCACACAATATAGATTTTTCAGCGGAAAATCGAACTTGGAGACTAATTTTCTCCTCGTAGACGCGCAACACAGAAAAATAAAATATCAGAACTTATTTCTTTAGAATACATCTTTGTAAAGACGTTGGGTTGATTTTAGGGTTTAGTTCTCCTTTAAGAGAACGAGGAATCCACTCAACCTCTAGCGAAATTTTGTTGATGGCACAAAAGGTAGAAATATCAATATAGCGAGCGAATCAATCTCGTACCCAGACCCCATTTGTTTCTTACTGCGCATGCTCGACGAAAAAATAAGGCTCTGGAAGAATCCGATTTTTGTGTATTCTGATTGGCTGTTCTGAACAATGCAATTTCACCGGAAGTCAAACATAAAGCATTTCTGGAGGGTTGATTTATTTGGACAAAGGCATCGGAAATATGGGGCCGGGTTATCTAAACGCTAAAAACCGTTGGATTTTACCTAAATGGATGCTACTAAAAATCTTCAGGGATTCTTAGATATCTGCTTGTATCCACTCGGGAGTTCGTATCACTTCATCGTCAACATACATCGCACACAGTACATGAATATTCTCAGAATTCGAAAATCGAACTCAACTGGATATAGCCGCGGGATTTACCGTAACAGATAGGCAATACTCTACATTCCCATATTAACAACAATGTTCGTAAGTGCTCTATAGACAGAAGTGGCGTTTTCCGATTTCGTAAAGTTGTGAACAGGCGCTAATCGCTTAAATATAAGCGTTTGTATGGAAATGTAACGAACTCCAGCTTTCAAGGAGCTATAAAAATACGAGAGAATCGTAAGTAAAAATGCCTTGACTTCCTTCTACCGTGTATTCAGTTGCTGTTTGTGTGGTCATCTGGCTCAGGTAAGGCGATTTCAGCGAGTTTTCGATCCCCATGAATCCTCTTGTTTACTTAGGAATCTGTGATGTCCATCACACGATAAAGCCTTAAAATCCAAACTACAAACGGCAGAATATGAAATAGACTCCCAAAGGCTTGCCCTGACACTAGCAAGCAAAAGATCACTATCAAGATACCGGGTGAACGTCCAAATCCAAACTACCAAAGCAAAACCGAGGCCTGAGGCGCTGACAGAGAATCGAGGGTGACGTAATGATAAGCATGCGCAGATTCAACGAAAGTCCGTGATTCGCGGACTTCCGGAATCGGATTCTTCCAGAGCCCTATCTTTTTCGTCGAGCATACGCAGTAAGAAACCAAATGGGGTCTGGGTACGAGATTGCGAGCGAATGAAAACGATGGGTTTACTACCCTTCCTAGAAATAATGGCAGCATTCTTATTATCCGTAAAAATCTTAACGACTTTACCAGAAATAGATTATCTGTAGGCTTTAAGGCCGTAAAGAATAGCAAGGAGCTCTCTGGCGTTACTATCTAATTCGACCTCCATAGAGGAGAAAGCTTGATAGAATAAGTCAAACTCTTCTTTGCGTACACGCAAGGCGTAACCACTGCAGTCAAAGTTACTGGTATCGGAGTAAATAAGTGTAACTGGGAGCGAATACTGAATAAGATTCCTACCATTAAGCTTGCTGGAGTGGGAAATCCAAAATTCGATTTCGAAAACACACTGGGGAAGGTCCCAGTCGTCTTGTAATTTAACGCGGAACAATTGGAGGTACCGAGACATGAGGAGAGCAATGCTGCCTAACCCTGGTGTGAGAGAGACGATTTTGCCTGTAACGGAAGCGACAGCGCGCGGAGAAACATGCGGAAATTTGCTCCTAAGAGAAACAAGAGATTGCCACTGGTATTATTTTGGCAAATTATGAATACGCCTCTCTGGAATATAAATACGTTCACTGAGCAGATCCCAAACTATGCCTAACCGTTCCATTCTCTGAGTTGGAATCCAAACGGATTTAGAATCATTGGTGACGACACCAGCCTTAAATAAATCGGATCTAACAATACGAGATATGCCATCAGCCTACAAATAATCAGGAAGGCAAGCTGCACCATCATCGCGGTACAAAACTAGAGGAATACCTTGAGAACGCCAATAACTCGCAAGTGGCCGCCTAAAGATCTTAGTAAAAACATAAGGCGCCGAGGAAAGCCCGAAAGGAAGCACGGTAAATTGAAAATATCTAGGCTTGTCGGAATTGGGTAAGGTCCACTGAAAACCCAGAAAGCCTTGTTGATCACAGCGAATGCTAACATGATGATACCCGGATTTCATGTCGAACTTAAACATAAAACCGGAGGACCTGATAAAATTAAGAAAAACTCTGCTATCTTCCATTTTAAATTTCACCTTGGGAATAAACCGATTGACATGCCTACTGAAAGGTCCAAGATCAGACGACACTTTCCCTCTGAATGAACCGAGACTGAGAGGGGATTAACAACAACTGGTGGAGCGGAAACTTCCATTATAGAACCAACCTTAAGAAGATCGAATACAGCCTCGTTGACGAAATTAGCAAGTTCATAGACAGACTTATCGTTGTTCAAAATAATAGCGATGTTTCGTGTTGATAAACATTGCAATTGTTATGCTAATGTACCAACCATGATTTGTAAAGGCCGCTTTGTGTTAGGAACCAATGGATCTCTGGTTGGCACATTAATGACAATAGATGACGACACACGAAACATCGCTATACTCGTGGTAAAACAGAAAACGGTATGCTATAACCGTTATATATTAAATCTAACACCCAAGCCGGTGATCCAATAGAAATCCAAAATGAGCTGGCCCTTAAGAACTAAGGGAGCCCGTCCCTGTTGATATTCGTATAAGTAATATGATGTAGAAATTGATCATAATCAGGGTCAATATATACAATACTTATCTTCGCAAGAAAACAATTCACCAAGCTCAGTCTCCATACTTAACATCTCAAAGTGTGATAGAACTGCGGGAAGTTGCCCTTTGGCTGGACCAAGATGTAGTATGCTAGTAATATCTTTCTGAAGAGCGTTCCAGAAAGAATCGTTACGAGCGATTGGGAGCTGTGAAAGGTGACGATCCGACATGAAGTTTGCCAAACCGGACTTGACATTCCCTCCACCAGTGGCCGCTGGAACCACAGTATCTGCAAACGCTTCTGTTGAAGTCCCGAAGCTGCTCGTAGGGCTGTCGTCCAGTGAAAGTGGCTGTTGGCGTAAAAGGCGGCTGTCGTGGATTAGCAGAACCTTGTTGCCAGTTGTTATGTCGGCTGTATGGGGAAACTTGAAAATCGAGTCTATTTCTTCCGCGAAACCTTTCAACATTGTGCTTTGGCTTCTGGCGAGACTTGTGACGCAGCGCTTCTCTCTCAGCCGAACGAATCCTCTTATCGTCCTCTTCGTTTAAAGACAAGGGAATTAACTCGTAGTATTTAACTGTTGCCCAACCGCCATCGGAGGAGTCGGCGATTCGGATCTTTCTATTTCGATCGTTGAGTGAATCTAAAAGCTCGTCCACGATTTTGACGGAATCCTCCACACGGAGTTGATAAGGAAGAAGAACCTTTAGTGACTCTAGTTTATCAATCAGCTTTCGGTTGAATTTAAAGCTTTTCTCGTTTTTAATTTAAAGTTTTTCCTGTTAGGTAAATGATAGCTCAGTGTCTTCTGAAAGCTTCTTTGAAATGGCGAGGGCTGTTGAAGCGGTTTCTTGAGCTTTCGAAAATTCAGCGGAGAGTTCACTCTTATGGTTGGAAAGTTTCTGAAGGACAACGTTTCTGAATTCTAAAAGATCACCTTTCGTAACAGACTCATTTGGCTCATCTTCATCTCCCATGACAAGTACCAAGGACCCGGCAACAACGCGTACGGGTCAAGTTAGAAACTGGTTGGCGTCAAGTGATATGGAAATGCTTTCGCTAAGCTTATAAGCAGTGAACAACTCCTAAGGGAGTAGCGCGAAGCGCGAAGCGCTAATTACGATGCCCAATATAAACACATTAACCATGGCTTGCCGGCAGGCTCTCTCTTCCTCTCCTCCCCACCCCCACCCCCTCCACCTCCCTTTTTTTCTCGCCCCAATCCCCCTTAAATCCGCTCGCTGCGCTCTGATACTCCAGAGCCGCAACGCAGGCTAATAATGATGCAAAATTCAGATGTATTACATTTTGGTCCAGTCTAGCAAACCCAGATGCCCCACCCAAACGGCTCTCTCGGGATATGTACTCTGACATGAAATCAGAGACCAAAAAAGCTTTTTGGAGCACTAAACTGCTAACCCAAATTGGTTTTAGAAATATCTGGTTGGAACAAGAGTTAAATTATGTCCACCTAACCTCGAACCTACTAAAAATTAAGCAAATGATTAATGATATAGAATTTCAAGTCTGGCTGGGGGGTCTACATAACGACAATAGGAGCGACCCTAACCAGAAGAATAAATTGAGAACATATCAACAACAACAACAACGTAACAATTTTATTATGAAAGAAACACTTACAAGAATTATAAGATACTTGCCAACCCGCAAATTAGCAAAAACAATACTATTCGAGGCGGGGGCAGGGAAAAGATAATTAAATAATACCTTGTGAAACTAACTAGCAGAAGCTTATCTGCATAGCATGAATTGGAGTGGTAACTGCTAATAATAAACTTTTGTGTACAAGACGAGTGACAGTGTTTATCTTTTTAAATCTATGGAGCGTTTATAAAAATAATTAATGATAATAAGGGACGGTATAAATAAAGTATAATGAGCTATATCTTGTTTTTACGGATATTTAACAATTATTCACTTCAGTGTCGGTGAGTAGTGGTGGATATTGACCTCGCCGCTAAGCGACTCGGGCGATATCGGTTTTCTCGTGCAATTTAACGTGGAATTACCTCGTCAGGCATGTGATTTTCCTATAGAATCCCACAGCACGACTCAAAATCGCGCGCTGATTCAACGATATACAGGAAGCCCGCGCGTAAATATTTTGTTTATTTTTATTATCGCGAACAGAGACACAAATCATGTTAAAATTACAAACCAGGATATTCACAAAGTTAACAGTAGTCAAAGAACGTGAAAATTATATATCTTTTATTTCGTTTTTCACGAGAAATGATATGTTTTGGCCCTCGACTGAACAAGAGTGACTCTAGGAGACTAGCTAATCCGAGGAATCGACAAAAACAACTGCAGCAAAAAGGTGCGATTTTGAACGGAAAAGCTGGACAGGGGCTTCGTGGATTTGCTGATTTAATTCATGTAATATTCACACAGAGAAGCTAAATGACTGAAAACAGTAAAAACAGGACGAAAATCACGGCTACAGAACGGTACTAAAATCGTGGTACAAGGAAAATTTTGGAAACGAGTGGACTGAACACAAGTATTAAACATTCAACAGTTTAAAAACAGGCTTATTTATTGTGAGACAGAAATTGAGCATTAACATTTGGTACTGAATTTGCTTATAAAGTAAGGAACACTGGCTTAATACTTACAAGTTTATGCGTATACTTGTGCGGCAGCTCTTCGGTTTGTCAGGTTCAGTTTAGATTTTCACTTATCGACAACTTACGGTGGCCCATAAGGGCCATGGGACTTTTTTTTTTTTTGCCACTTTTTGCGCGACTTTTTGCGCGACTTTTTGCGCGACTTTTTTCGCGACTTTTTTCGCGACTTTTTTCGCGACTTTTTTCGCGACTTTTTTCGCGACTTTTTTCGCGACTTTTTTCGCGACTTTTTTCGCGACTTTTTGTTTTGGTCAAATCACTGCGTGCTCACAGTATTCAGTTGTTACGGTGGCCCATAAGGGCCATGCCACTTTTTTTTTTTTTGCCACTTTTTTCGCGACTTTTTTCGCGACTTTTTTCGCGACTTTTTGTTTTGGTCAAATCACTGCGTGCTCACAGTATTCAGTTGTTGCAACTTCAACATGCCTCTTTCTGTTTGTTTACGCTGGTTTATTTCCCCACAAGACATCGGTAAGTAGTGGGAAGAGAGGCGAATTAGCTGTTTTTTTGAGGCGCTATGCTAATTTTTGAGGCGCTATGCTAATTTTTAGGGCGCTCTCATTAATTCAATGACGTCACGGTTCTATTGTCTTAGGTCATGCATAAATTAATTAGGGCGTATGCATAAATTCAGAATGCTAATTTTTAAGACGCTCTCATGAATAAAGTGGAATCTCATTAACTCAGAAGATTATCTATTATTTCTGTGAATGAGGTCATCGATCTATTCGGGCACGTTTGGGCAAAGCTTGAGCGGCTATAAAACCAGAACATGTGTCTCTGAGTGAGTACAACCCAAAGTGTAAAACCAGAACCTGTGTCGCCGAGTCAGTACAACCCAAAGTATAAAACGAGAAGACTCTAACTACCAGATGGCAAGGAAACCTATATCAGAAGACACTATTTGCATCGATGAAGTTGAAGTTGTCGAAAGAAACAGAGCATTTCACAGGATATCAAGTACAATACATTTGGTGTATGCTGCACTCTGTGAAAAACCAATCTATGCCGAGAAAGAAAGACAATGTGAAACAAATCACCCAAGCCAAAGACAGCACGATTGCTTGATGTTATCCGAAGAGGAAGCGTGGAATTTGTTCTACAACAATGCAAAAGACGAAGTCAAACCAGAGAGAGTGTGGGAGATTGTGAACGCTGTTTGCTACATGTTGAACATTGAAATTAATCGCTCATGGAACGTTTACCTATCTGAACTTTACAAGTTACCCTGGACCACAGTGTATCTCTTACATCTTCAGTTCAGTAACAACGGATCTTCTACCATTGATCAAGTGCTTGAAGTAGCAAGACGTGAAATACATCCACTGAATGACATTGAACAACACGGCTTTGCCTCAAGATATTCTGTGTCTGTCCCAGAACAATTTTTTAGAAAAGATGAAGAGTTTATGGAGATTGATTGACTTTGTAATTACTTTAACTTTTAAATCAATAAAGTTCACTTGTTTAGTTGAATAGGTTTGGGCAAGTCTTTGTTATGAATAACAATACACTATTGTTTCGGTAATCTGCTCTGTAGTAAGCCAACGATATTTTTTTATATCATTCACAACTCACTCGTAACGTAATTGTGAGATCAGATTATTTATAAACCTTTACAGTAAATGCACTGTGACTCATAAGAGCAACTCTGCTATTGTTCTTAGGGATTAGCGACAACTGAAGGGCCTATTGTTTTGAGGAAAACACTTGTGATGCAAATTATTCTCTAAAGCTGAACTATAATTACCATACGAATAAAAACAAACCACGGAGTTGATAACTTTCTTATTTCTCAGTTCTTGGGTTGATACTGATGTACCGTGTTACAAGATTACACTAATTTATGTTTCATTGATTTTTTTCTTGTTGACAAATGCTGCTTACTGATTGCTTATATTAAAACGATGACAAGAGGAAGAATATTTTTAAAGACATTTATTAATAGAAATCGACTTAATAAAACTCATTTCTGAAAGGTACAAATGTATTGTTCATCACAGGAACACTCTGTTCCGGAATAGTTTGTTTTTGGAATTGTTTATTCAACAAGAATTTTCGGTGGTGAATTGCAGCCTCGGTTGCTTCTTGCCATCCATAATCTTCCATGTTCATCAAGTTTTGCTTTGTTTCCAAGATTTTTCGGAAATCAGGATCTTTTCTTAAGCTGTGAATCCATTTCATATCTTCGAACAACACTTCTCTTAGGTCTTTTCTATTGGTAGGAACCAAAGCGTTACTGGCTTTGATTTCAGCAACTTCATGACTATCCCCATCGTGTTCATACTTTTGAACCAACGCTTCCCAATCTTCCTGGTGCCGTTCTTTAGCTTCGTTTCGAATTCTTTCCCAAACATCCTCTTCTCCGTCATAACTATCACTAGTGGAGTCCGTGCTCTCCTGAGAATCAGAGCTTTGATAAGAATCTTCAGTCATTTCATCATCTGAGTTGGAAAGATTAGCAGCCATCGTTTATATCTTTACTTTCATTCCTTTTGTCGCCTCTTGTCCCGTCTTTTTTCGTATTGAAATAAAAAAAGAGGGATTAAAAAAAGAAAAAGACGGGACAAGAGGCGACAAAAGGAATGAAAGGAGATAAAAGGGACGATCAAGTAGATTTGTGCTATTTGATACTAACTTTCAACGAGTGAACATGGAAAATCGGACTTTGAAAAAACTGCCCTGTACCTAATTGTGGATCAAAGTATCTTGTAAAATTATCCAACCACTTGGCAGAAGTCCATAGGTTATCAAGTCAAGAACGTAAACCATATTTACAAGAAGCGAAACTTCAAAAAAGAAAGTTTTTGTCGAGGAATGTAAATCCAATTGTTGATAATGGCAAATATGTTGGTTAGGAATCCTGCTTATAATGTTGGTCTAACTGAGAGACCTTAGCTAAATCAGCTAATCGACATTTATTAAACTTAGTGACCACGCCAATTTGTTTTCTATAAAGTTGGAAACTTTTAAGGGTCTGACATTATACTCCCGATCCTTGAAGAGTAAAGATATAAACGATGGCTGCTAATCTTTCCAACTCAGATGATGAAATGACTGAAGATTCTTATCAAAGCTCTGATTCTCAGGAGAGCACGGACTCCACTAGTGATAGTTATGACGGAGAAGAGGATGTTTGGGAAAGAATTCGAAACGAAGCTAAAGAACGGCACCAGGAAGATTGGGAAGCGTTGGTTCAAAAGTATGAACACGATGGGGATAGTCATGAAGTTGCTGAAATCAAAGCCAGTAACGCTTTGGTTCCTACCAATAGAAAAGACCTAAGAGAAGTGTTGTTCGAAGATATGAAATGGATTCACAGCTTAAGAAAAGATCCTGATTTCCGAAAAATCTTGGAAACAAAGCAAAACTTGATGAACATGGAAGATTATGGATGGCAAGAAGCAACCGAGGCTGCAATTCACCACCGAAAATTCTTGTTGAATAAACAATTCCAAAAACAAACTATTCCGGAACAGAGTGTTCCTGTGATGAACAATACATTTGTACCTTTCAGAAATGAGTTTTATTAAGTCGATTTCTATTAATAAATGTCTTTAAAAATATTCTTCCTCTTGTCATCGTTTTAATATAAGCAATCAGTAAGCAGCATTTGTCAACAAGAAAAAAATCAATGAAACATAAATTAGTGTAATCTTGTAACACGGTACATCAGTATCAACCCAAGAACTGAGAAATAAGAAAGTTATCAACTCCGTGGTTTGTTTTTATTCGTATGGTAATTATAGTTCAGCTTTAGAGAATAATTTGCATCACAAGTGTTTTCCTCAAAACAATAGGCCCTTCAGTTGTCGCTAATCCCTAAGAACAATAGCAGAGTTGCTCTTATGAGTCACAGTGCATTTACTGTAAAGGTTTATAAATAATCTGATCTCACAATTACGTTACGAGTGAGTTGTGAATGATATAAAAAAATATCGTTGGCTTACTACAGAGCAGATTACCGAAACAATAGTGTATTGTTATTCATAACAAAGACTTGCCCAAACCTATTCAACTAAACAAGTGAACTTTATTGATTTAAAAGTTAAAGTAATTACAAAGTCAATCAATCTCCATAAACTCTTCATCTTTTCTAAAAAATTGTTCTGGGACAGACACAGAATATCTTGAGGCAAAGCCGTGTTGTTCAATGTCATTCAGTGGATGTATTTCACGTCTTGCTACTTCAAGCACTTGATCAATGGTAGAAGATCCGTTGTTACTGAACTGAAGATGTAAGAGATACACTGTGGTCCAGGGTAACTTGTAAAGTTCAGATAGGTAAACGTTCCATGAGCGATTAATTTCAATGTTCAACATGTAGCAAACAGCGTTCACAATCTCCCACACTCTCTCTGGTTTGACTTCGTCTTTTGCATTGTTGTAGAACAAATTCCACGCTTCCTCTTCGGATAACATCAAGCAATCGTGCTGTCTTTGGCTTGGGTGATTTGTTTCACATTGTCTTTCTTTCTCGGCATAGATTGGTTTTTCACAGAGTGCAGCATACACCAAATGTATTGTACTTGATATCCTGTGAAATGCTCTGTTTCTTTCGACAACTTCAACTTCATCGATGCAAATAGTGTCTTCTGATATAGGTTTCCTTGCCATCTGGTAGTTAGAGTCTTCTCGTTTTATACTTTGGGTTGTACTGACTCGGCGACACAGGTTCTGGTTTTACACTTTGGGTTGTACTCACTCAGAGACACATGTTCTGGTTTTATAGCCGCTCAAGCTTTGCCCAAACGTGCCCGAATAGATCGATGACCTCATTCACAGAAATAATAGATAATCTTCTGAGTTAATGAGATTCCACTTTATTCATGAGAGCGTCTTAAAAATTAGCATTCTGAATTTATGCATACGCCCTAATTAATTTATGCATGACCTAAGACAATAGAACCGTGACGTCATTGAATTAATGAGAGCGCCCTAAAAATTAGCATAGCGCCTCAAAAATTAGCATAGCGCCTCAAAAAAACGGCTAATTCGCCTCTCTTCCCACTACTTACCGATGTCTTGTGGGGAAATAAACCAGCGTAAACAAACAGAAAGAGGCATGTTGAAGTTGCAACAACTGAATACTATGAGCACGCAGTGATTTGACCAAAACAAAAAGTCGCGAAAAAAGTCGCGAAAAAAGTCGCGAAAAAAGTCGCGAAAAAAGTGGCAAAAAAAAAAAAGTGGCATGGCCCTTATGGGCCACCGTAACAACTGGTTTCACAAACATTCACAATTTTGTCTCCAGTTAATGCACTTTCGCTTTCTTGGTAAAGATTAGATCGAAATTAAGTGTACCTAAATAAAATACAGGTGTTTTCGTGCATAAAAATCCAGTTTTGATGTCGCGGGAAAACCAAATTTTGTGAGCAACGACTGCACTTTTAGTTGAACATCGTGTGAGTTTCAGTCTAATTTTAGCTTGATTCCTATTCGCTCGTTAGTTTCCTGGCGCGTGGCGGGAATTTCAGCAACTTTCAGACTGAGTATATTCTTTATTTATTTTCGTAAATCACTAGATGCAATGGGATTCAAAGAAAATTCATTGCCTGACTCGGGAATTCCACGTTAAATTTCACTTGAAAAACCGAAATTTAACGCGGAATTAAATAGGCAATGAATTTACCTATAGTATTGAAACAAGACAATACAAAACTGACAGAAATGATCACTTTCGATGTAGTTCTCAAGGTCATTTGTAAAGATATTGTCAATTAGGGTCGCGGAGTTTCCATAAACTCGTGTTGGTTTGTCAATTGTTGGTAAAAAAAGATAAACTTTGCATCGTTTGTAACAGGGTTTGGCTATAAGAACATGTTTCATATTTCAATAAATCTATATTGAAGTCTCCCATGACGTATATGTTTTTGTTCCTACAGCTAAAATCCTCAAGCGAAGTAGCTAGATAATCTAAGAGGTTATTGTGTTGTCTGTATACAATTCCTACAATAATGTTTTTAGTTTTAGGCTGAATAATTTCGATCCACAGCGCTTCAAAAGAGAAATTTGAGGTGCGTTCGATTACACTATAATTCAATTGGTCATTTAATTATGAATCGGTACATCCCAGTAGCTGCGGGTCAAGATCAGGTGAAATTGACTTGCAAATTCGAGTTTCGGTTATACCAATAATACTGAAGTTCATGTTAAATTCATGTAGCACATGATTTTGAAATTCTTCGAAATTCTTTTTGAGACTCCTTATATTATTATGAAGTATAGAGAAACAGGAATTTATATTACCTATATTTTTTTCAATTCACAAAAACTGTGAGGCGAGTAATATTTAGAGCGTGGACTTTTATCCAAATAGTTACAGTCAGGATCAATGCTTTTCTCGATAGAATTCATTTGAAACAAGTTAAGATCGTATAAGCTATAGTGAGACTCGAGTGGATTTCTTTCAGGGGCATCCTCTCGATTAGCCTATGCTATTAGGATGTCCCGTACTCATTGTAATTTAATTTGTATGTCTTTATTCATGTCATTTTATATTTTATAATTATTGGCTTTGCTGTATTTTCTTCGTTATTTTTGTATTCTAAATAGTTTTAGTAATATGCAGTGAGTCAAATAAACTTGATATTGCTGATCCAATCAAATTACAGAAATACGGGACAAAGGTCCATTAAGGGCCCTAATAGTATGGGTATATGAGCGATGCACCCACCCCTTTCACGCCCCCGACCCAGGCCCTTTATAACTCTCCACGTGATGACGTGTTGTTATAGCGATACTTACTGTTTGTAAACACTGACGTCATTTATATATTTGCATATATAATGTGGTTGGCAAAAAAACCTGCGTGTTTGTATGACTTGTATGGGAACTAGCGATTTAGGCCTCACAAAATACATCTAAAGTCTCAATTCTGATTCCAAATCTTAATTCCTTTATAAGACTTATAAGTTAAGAGCATATAAGCTTCGATGAAAGGGCTTGCTTGCATTTTGGAAGGACAAGAAAGTAATTTGGCGATGAATAAGCACCGACCTGTGATATTTTATAAGCATCTGACTGGGTTCACGCTTCGTTTCTGCCAACCACAGAAAGCAACAAATGTGGCGTGACTGGCCTGTGTGACGTCACAGTAAGTATCGCTTATTGCGTTCCGTGTCTATTCGGTGAGCAGAATGCATACAACGACCAGGAAACGAGCCTTCGAAATTGACGATGAATACGGCAATTCTAAGGTAAATATATCTCCATGCTTAGATTAACTCATAATCTACTCTTCTGGGAATTTTGAATGATTGTCAGGCATTTTCGAATGAGGTCTGAAGCTTTTGGTGTGACAACGTATATCGCGCTCAACTTCGATGAAAACATAATTATAGGAACTTTTGTTTCGTTATTCCTGCAGAAACACGAGGGGGAAAATGGTTCAAACAAGCCAACGACTATCGTGTTCTCTTTGGACGAGGCAGTTGGAGCCTTGGCTAGGGCGTTGAAGTTATTCGAGGTAAACGAGATCAGGTCCTGTTATTCTAGCCCTGCTCAACAGTCTCCATTGTATTAACCCTTTGAGCCCCGTGGGCTTTTAACTGATTTTTGGCTCATTCTAGACTGCAACAAACCCTCCCCCCCTAAGAAAGCTGTAGTCACTGTTACCATGGAATTTTCATCTGACCAACAATACTGGGGGCTCAAAGTTTTTTGTCGGCCATTTTGGATACGTTGACGTCGCATTGCTATGGAGCTGGAGGGAAGTTTGTTTGGGGGAAAACAGAATTTAAGGCTTTTTAAAGCCTTTTTCACCATTTATAGAGTGCTGGAGGACATCATTAAGTCTGATGAGAGCTTCAATCAGCACTTTCTCAAAGAACCGAGTTTGTGCCAGTTTATTGTGACAGAGAAAGAGCCTTATTTCCCACTCGTGAATGGGCCAGGACGTCTTCCGTCACTTTAGCGTGGGCTTTACAAATGGGAGTCTGGAGCCACCTATCATAGCTTTTTTGGAATATTGGACAATATTTACTTGCCATTGATTCCAATATGAAGGTATTAGGTCGAAATGGCTTTAGACTTAGTATATATTTTGAAGATGGGGGAAGGGCCATGCCGCTGTTTGGTAGGATTTCCCGGCATGCTTTGCGCTCATTATGGATGGATTTAGCTTGTTGTGAAGTGCTTGTGGACAGAATGGCTTGGTGCTGGGCAAGTTTAGGTGTTGGGAGACAGAAAGTGAGGTTAGTGCAAACATGAAACTCTAAATTTTATGTAAAATATGTATTTTTGTGAGAAAATTTAGAATCTGAGGGGAAATATTTTTTTCTGTAACTGTCATTTTAGTCCCTTTTTCTGAAGTGAAATAATGTCAACTATAGTTAACTTATGCAAAGAAAGGGGGATTTAGATGAAATTATTCATTTTTAATATGCCTAATGCAGTTCAATAGGATCATTGGTCTATACATTAAGGTGTGTGGGAATCTCAGGGCATTGCTCTTTGAACTTAGTCAGATGTATACCCTCAAAGCAAGTAACCAGTAATAGTGCCATATGGCACTCTTGGGGCTTAAAGGGTTAAACGGCTTAAAGTTAAAACAATCAAATATTTCTTAAAGTTAATGCACCAGTCAAAGTAAACCCCCACCCCCCCCAACCCGGGATAGGGTGGGGATTAGTGGGGATTTTGCCTCACAGGGAAAGCAAAAAACAGAAAATGCCCCACCTATTGCGGCAATTGTGGGCAGTAAATGCAGGCAAATGCCCCCACCCCAGGGGACAAATCACTAAAAATAAGTCATTTTTGTTTTACAAACTTCACACATTTTAGCTTGCAGTGGTCTGGGTTGTGTCTTTTATTGCTCAATAGGGTCTTGATCTACATGTACTAATGAGATTGAACACAGAAGAAGCCAAACAATGTGACAGTATTGCTGAAATTCGTCCTGAACTATACACGGAAGTAGAACAGAGAAGTCTGCAGTGGCCTGGACTGTCTTCTATGAACAATTCCCGCCACATTTTGCCCCACGTTGGCCCCACAGTTCCCCCACACTCCATAGTGGGGCATCAAATAACCGATTTTCCCCCATCCTCTGGGGCACACTACCGTGTCAAAAGCGATCGCTTGCCCCACATTTGCCGCACCCTGTCCCGGGTTGGGGGGGGGTGGGGGTTTACTTTGACTGGTGCATAATTACACACAGCTTGACGTCATAGCTTAACGTAAAACTTTGATCGCTTTATTTGAGATCCCCGCTTATAAACCCTCGTTGACCCAAATTAAACTCTCATCATACTACGATTGTTCCTCTCTTAAACTCGGCTCTTCAAGAAAACACTACAAAGAAAGTGGTCAAAAAATGGGCAATCTGAGGTTGCAAAACAGGGGTGTATGGATTTATTTTGGACTATCCCAATAGACCCTTCCACGTTTTTTTTTTAACTTTTGATATATGTATAACAGCAAAACCATCGATACTGCTGAAAAGAGCACCTCGAAGTTATATTAGTCAAAATACCAAATTTGGAGGAGAATAGGAGCAAAGTTATAGGCCCGCAAACTCTGAATTATATTCTACATTATATTCTGCAGTATATTATTCTGCACTAGCAAAAATTTGCTACTCTAATTAAATTCTACTAGCAAAATCAATTTTTAACTAGCATTCTGCTAGTTAGCTGCCCAGGTTGAGAATCTTGGCAAGATCTTGGCAAGATCTTGCCAAGATCTTGGCTAATCATGCATGCATGATCATGCAAGATCTTGCCAAGATTAGATCTTGTTAATCTTGCAAGATCTTGCAAGATTCTCAACCTGGGTACTGCTAATTTCTACCCCTGTAGCGTATTTATATGTGAAATGTAGTGATTTATATCTGTTGTGGTTCAATTTGAATTCTGGTGCATTTTTTTGCACCATGAGTGCAGATTTTCAAAATTCTGTTTTTTAAGATAGTAAGCACTTATGCTCACTGATGGTTTTAAAATTATAACTAAGTTCACATGACTATTATTGAAGAACGATTACAGTCTGTTGCAAGTGACTAGCTCTAAACACCCTAAACTACATGTAGTAAGCACCCATTTTTTTATGGTTAGGGTGTTTTAAAATGTAGGGTTTGGATTAGTTGACACAGGATCATTGAAGAAGCATTACCGTATTCACTCACAGATAAGCAGCACGTTTTTACTCGAAATCTTCATTTAAAATCAGGGGTGTGGCTTATCTGCGAGAACATTTACCAAACATAAGATCCGGAAATTTCCATCAATTAACATTTAAAAGAAATACTAAGCTATGAATCCCCCCCAAAAAAATTCATTTTCAGAATCTTGGTAATTGCACTGACCAGTGCAAAAACATTTCACCAGGGGTTAAATTTATACCACAACATATATCCATGTGGGAGATGTTCTTGTTTCCATTTACTGATGTAAAAGGCTGGTTATGGCACGTGGTCTGACCAGAGTTAGAGAATTTAATGGCTAACTCCCCTAATATTAAGGATATTAACTATTTGATACTACCTCAAACTGGAAAACTTGGAATGTGGAACAGAATTTGGAATGGACTTTTGGAGTTATAAATTTTCGAAAGAATTCAGTTCAACATCCATCAGTCCATTCCAAATTCCATTCCAGATTCCTAGTCTTCCAGTTAAGGGTACAGTTACATGGTGGTATCAGATACATGTAGTTTTACCCTTTCACTACTGGATGCATTTGGGCTCAATTGGTGAAATGCAGAGTGCTAACTCAACCCTACCCCTCAGTTCCAGTTTGGCTAGCCCGTGGTAGTTAAATACTGCTGACTTTTTAAACCAAGGGCTCAAACTTTCCCCATGTTGCCATTCGGCAGAACTCTACGGACTTGTCGGCGGTATATAAGTATGCTTTCTTCTGTAGGATTTCCAATGAAATGTGCTCTAATTCTGGACAAATAAGCCACTGTAAAGAGAGCTAGAGGACATGCATCATTATTAGTCTGATGATGGCTTAAAAGTACTTGTGTTTCTGCTTTGAGACACATGAAATAATTCTTCACTGAAATCCTTGAAATCCTGCAGTTAGTTGTCTTTCCCCCAGCTCAACCTATTAGGATGTGTTCTTGTCACTTTAAAGCAATGGCTTGAGTCCCAAATCACTGCTCTTGGTTGTAGGGGTAATTAAGACTACAGGAGTCCCAGAGGGGGGTCTCCTTGTGGGAGCAGGAAAATGTGGTTGAGTGAAATGCAGTGTAAACATTGGCATCAGGTTCACAGTTGCTTGGTGTGTTTTGTGCAAACAAACCTGCTGGTTGGAAAGATTAAAGAAGATATACTGTAACGACTGAGTGGTGATTTTGTATTTGCTCTTGATTTCAAGTGCGAATGGGAAGGTTTTTTTGAGCCGATTTTCAGCTCCTCAAAATTCGTGAAAATAGAAGAAACGAACAACAGTGGGAGAGTCCAGCGATCCCTGTTGTAGCTCTCGCTTTGAAGTTATTCATCCCTTGAAATAATATCACAACATCGTATTTCCAGCATGTCTAGGTTTGATGCAATAATTTTCTCCAGGTACAGGCTTCATATTGGCCGGTTACGGCCGGTTCAAGAGTGAAAGGGTTAATCTTTAGATATAACTTGGCCCTTTAATTGTAGACAATTGTTACACTTACAGTACTATAACTTATGATGTACAGTATTGTATTACTGATATTTCTTGTATTATTATGACTGTAATTAAGACTCGGTATGTATTTTACCAGTTGAGAACATATGCTGCCTGTTCTAGTAGCTACTTTTCTTGTTTTTTTGCTTAGTACGCGTACTAAGTGTACTAAGATATATTTATGTACTCCGGTTCCCTTTTCTATCCTCTTTGAAACTCGTTTATAAATGATTGGTCTCGTACTGCCTCGTACGAGAAAGACTGAAAATGTTTTGAGACAACTAATGCCTCGTACGAACGTACTAACGTACTAAGGAATGAAAATGTTTTTCGACAACTAGTGCCTCGTACTAACGTACTAACGTACTAAGGACAGAAAATGTTTTTCAACAACTAGTGCCTCGTACTAACGTACTAACGTACTAAGGACAGAAAATGTTTTTCGACAACTAGTGCCTCGTACTAACGTACTAAGGACAGAAAATGTTTTTCGACAACTAGTGCCTCGTACTAACGTACTAGCGTACTAAGGAATGAAAATGTTTTTCGACAACTAGTGCCTCGTACTAACGTACTAAGGACAGAAAATGTTTTTCGACAACTAGTGCCTCGTACTAACGTACTAACGTACTAAGGACAGAAAATGTTTTTCGACAACTAGTGCCTCGTACTAACGTACTAACGTACTAAGGACAGAATTTTTTTTAGACAACTAGTGCCTCGTACTAACGTACTAACGTACTAAGGAATGAAAATGTTTTTCGACAACTAGTGCCTCGTACTAACGTACTAACGTACTAAGGAATGAAAATGTTTTTCGACAACTAGTGCCTCGTACTAACGTACTAACGTACTAAGGACAGAAAATGTTTTTCGACAACTAGTGCCTAGTACTAACGTACTAAGGACAGAATTTTTTTTTCGACAACTAGTGCCTCGTACTAACGTACTAACGTACTAAGGAATGAAAATGTTTTTCGACAACTAGTGCCTCGTACTAACGTACTAACGTACTAAGGACAGAAAATGTTTTTCGACAACTAGTGCCTCGTACTAACGTACTAAGGACAGAATTTTTTTTTCGACAACTAGTGCCTCGTACTAACGTACTAACGTACTAAGGAATGAAAATGTTTTTCGACAACTAGTGCCTCGTACTAACGTACTAACGTACTAAGGACAGAAAATGTTTTTCGACAACTAGTGCCTCGTACTAACGTACTAAGGACAGAAAATGTTTTTCGACAACTAGTGCCTCGTACTAACGTACTAACGTACTAAGGAATGAAAATGTTTTTCGACAACTAGTGCCTCGTACTAACGTACTAACGTACTAAGGACAGAAAATGTTTTTCGACAACTAGTGCCTCGTACTAACGTACTAACGTACTAAGGACAGAAAATGTTTTTCGACAACTAGTGCCTCGTACTAACGTACTAACGTACTAAGGAATGAATTTTTTTTTCGACAACTAGTGCCTCGTACTAACGTACTAAGGTACTAAGGACAGAAAATGTTTTTCGACAACTAGTGCCTCGTACTAACGTACTAACGTACTAAGGAATGAAAATGTTTTTCGACAACTAGTGCCTCGTACTAACGTACTAAGGTACTAAGGAATGAAAATGTTTTTCGACAACTAGTGCCTCGTACTAACGTACTAACGTACTAAGGAATGAAAATGTTTTTCGACAACTAGTGCCTCGTACTAACGTACTAACGTACTAAGGACAGAAAATGTTTTTCGACAACTAGTGCCTCGTACGAACGTACTAACGTACTAAGGAATGAAAATGTTTTGAGAGAACTAGTGCCTCGTACGAACGTACTAAGGACTAAATTTTTTTTGCGACAACTAGTGCCTCGTACGAACGTACTAAGGACTGAAAATGTTGCGAGAGACAACTGTAGTGCCCCTTATATTAAATTATTGATACCTCAGTAAGTTTAAGTACCTAGGCACTAACTTTCATGGTCGAGCGATTACTGCGGTACTGTAACACCGGCGTTTCAGTAAATGGCCAAACTGTAACATGTGATATTATAGCCCATAGCATTAAGTAAATATTATAGGAAAATCACATGCCTGACTAGGTTATTACATGTTAATTAAGAGTTGCACGGGAATTATCAACGCCGACACCGTTACGACAATTTAACGTGGAATTAACGATTTCTCTAATCTGAAAAGCCTAAATCTCCTCTGATTCAGAGACATCTGAATTGATCATGCAGATAAAACGTTTAATTTATGTCTTCCCTCTTCATGAAATAGCTATAGATTATACCCCCTGATTGCTGCATTGACTGAGCTCTGTTTTCTGGGCAATGCAAAGACAACCACACAAGGTTTGGCATATATGGCTATGAGCAAAGGCCCATAGCCGGTAATGAGATTTTAATAAAGAAATAATCTACAAATATTTTAGCCCAGTAAAGGCGAGGGCAAACACCCGGGAGGGGGGGGGGGGGGTACTCCTGTTTGTGACGTATTATGTATGTGCCGCCCGGGTGGGTCAGGGTTTTGAGCTCAGTTTGGGCAGGTAGGGTCAGAGTTTTGACCTGATTTCGGCAGATCAGGGTCAGGATTAGAGTATAATTTGGGTGCAGTCATTATTTTTTAGGCAGTTAGGGTTCAGTTTTTTTTAGCTACTATGTCAAAAAAAGACATTATGTTGCCGCATTTTTATCGCCTGCCTACATGCAAGCACTGAGGTTCGTATACATCGTGACTCCGCTAATTCGTACTTATCTATGTACTTCATCTCCTGATTTGTTTACCCAATGCTACGTCCCGACTTGAAATGTTCCGTATTTTGCATGCAATCCTGGTACGCGGTATACCGGCCGGGATATATATCCGACCGTATTTTTAAAACAATTTAAAGTGCCCCTACGATCAAATTTTGACATATCAATGTTTTTGCATATTCATAAAGTAGAGTTCATATATTATTACCAGTTCAAATTGTTTTTCGATACAACGACAGGAAGTATTATTTTTTTAGCTCCGAATATTGAATCTACACGTCCGCCATTACTGGAAGCCGTGCCCTTCGTTCAGCTTTAAACAAAGGTTTATTCACCGGAAATGATGTCATACACTTAACGCTCGCCTAGTAGAATAGTCTACATGACAGGCGCCGTCTACACCGTTTTTCTAATACTTTTAAATGTGGTAATGGACTTTTAAATAACAATTACGATTTTAGCACAGGTGCACCTCTGCATAACTATAACACCGCATGCCATGCCAATGATTTTAGACTTGTATATATAAGATCTAAGTCTACTAGAGGACAGCTTCGCCCCTCACACCTATTACTTAAGGAAGTTAGTATCGTAGAAGGCGAATTAACAGTTGTTATAGAGTTGGTTGCCAGCTGCTTGAGATCAGTATCCAGAGCGTAAAAAAGAGTGGCATCGCTGAAAGCAAATGTACGCTTACCGGAGTTGGTTCGCGGGTAAGGTACACCCACAGACCTAATGAGCATGCCCTAGTATGGCAGCCAACTGCACAAGACAGTATAGTTGACAAGAAATTAAGCATGCGCTTGAAGAAGTCGAAGTGAAAGGGAATGCGAGCAATTCCTCTAGGTGGACGAACAGTAGATAAAGTGGTTGTGGACGCACGAATTGTAAAAGCGTAACGCTCATTCATGTATTAGAAAAGACTTGATCCTGCGTAAGAGAGAGAGCCTATATGAGAAAACCTACGGTTTAGTATTAAGCAGATACGGATTATTGCGTTATGTCTTCACCATACCTTTTTTTCATTTGCACGCTTGCACTATTTATTAATTGAATTTATTTTACAAATATGCGCTTGCATCTCTTCGTATTTGATTATCGGGAACTCCGCCTATAGGCTTGCCTCAGTATATATATACATACACCCGTTTTCAAAAACATGCACTGCAAATAAATATATAACTTTTGTATCTTTTAACTTTATCGAATATATATAAATTACAAGTAGGTGTATTTATGTTTTCTTATGAAAGAAAGTTACTACCATGCACATGTTTTTCAAGAAATGTTCAACATTAACTCTAGCTTTCATTGCTACAACACTAGGAGAGCTCATGAGTATAGGCCTGAATTTTGTAGAACCAACACTTCCTAATGAACTGAAACGCTGTACTTCCCTTATAAACTTTAAATATAAACTGAAAAATAATCTCCTCCACTTATAATTGCATACTTCATTTTTTTTCTTTTTTTTTCCTTCTTCTTCCTTTCTTCATAATACTTCTTTATCTGTATTAAGTTAATCTTATTGTACTATAAACACAAAAAGTACAATCTAAAGGAAAAAAAAAAAAGAGTCTAAATATAATAAGCTTACAGCTTACCGCTAGTTTTTTTTTTTATAATATGGCATCTATTTAATTATATTTCTAATTATGTGAAGTCGTGTATTGGTATGTAGTGTAGTGTAGTAGTGCATTTTTATACATGTTTGTAATTGGTGTTTTGTTTCGTAATAAATGATGATGGAC